>OX422140.1:134621035-135242038 GCA_949129095.1 Volucella bombylans
GGTACCATGTTTTAAAAATCCTGATATGGACTACTGGGGGTCCCTGCCACTCAACATGACCTATGATGGGCAGCTTCTAACTAGTCAAATCGCAGCAACCTTTACTGGCGTTAAGTACTGAAAATCGTTACGATTAGCCCAGTTTTTTGCTCTACCCCCCGCTCTTTATTAAGTAATTTTAATTAATGGTAATTTAACGCCCCATTATCAAGGACGGACCTATTCGCCGTTGTACAGTGTGAGGAAATAGTCTTTCCATATTCTCAGAAACATACGACTTGGTAACCTTGTTAGATTCGTCTTATTCTCTGCAGTAAACATATCTTAATTTCATCATTCGTCCCCACTATTCTTGCTCTTTTTTTGTTCTTTCCAAGAAGGCTGCGAAAAAATTGACAAATGAAAATGAAAAATGAAAAATGACATCGATCGCAATATGTTCAATCTATTATAATATAGTAATAGAGTAATAGTAAGCGGTTTATTGATCAAGGGATAGCAAAAGTCAATTTTATCGAAGTTGAGATGTGGAAAACCGCGCATTGGCCCACTAAGTGGTTACGCCCCGTTACAAGTTCTAAAAAACCTGAAACCCATTGTCGAACATAGTGTTAAGCAAGCTGTGTTTTTCCGATTAATCGCTGAAATGTAAATGTCGTAGTTTTTACATCAGCTATTTGCCTGACGCGTCACATCGCTCTTCATGGGTTGCAGTTATATCTGCTCTATAGCAGTCCAGGAGTTACATGACCATGAATACTCGTACTGTGTACTCCATGTGACGTATTGGTCAAACTATGTATGCAAGTATGTGCCATAGCAAAAAGTATGGCGAAAACGATGTGGAAGATTGCTGTGGATCAAAATCCACGCTTGTTGTCCACGCTTTCCCCATCTAAAACTGCTAATCGAAACTGTGATCTATCATGTCACGTGATATTACACGTTTCTATTTGTGCTCCTATTTGTTTTATCAATATATTACTTTCTCTTAGTTCTAAGTTTATTTTCGTAAGTCTGTTTTTAAGTGTAGAGCAAGAAGGAGGACATTAAAATACTCACTTTGATTTGTGAGCTGGAAGAATAAAGGCCAATCGGAAATAAAAAAAATATTATTTGTGTAAACATAAAAATAAATTTGAAATGAAATTAGCCATTGCACTTCCACCTTAGGGCAGGCCTAGCGGGAATCTCACTGTAGCCAATTTTCCGCGGATATATCCAAGAAACAGCCAACTTCACAGAAAACAAACTTCCGGCATCTTCATTCGTGGTCTTTCGTTTTCCGGTTCTTTTGAGTTGGCAGCACGTTTTTCCTGGATAACGAGTTTAATTTTCATCGAATAAAATCATTTAAATCTATAAGTTTCTTCTAATATTTACATCCTCAGAAGTGGGATATAGCAAAAACTAAAACATCATAAACTTACGCATCATATTATTTCGCGCGTATAAAACAAAATCATGCCAAAGCGCTCAGCTACCCGTGCGTAAATAGTGGACAGCATCACGCAAGCAGGAAATCGCTTTCCCAGAGACAGCAACCATGAGCCAGTTGCGTGCCTTGTATGAAAGTGTGGTGATTTTTGGTTGGTGTTGAAGATGGGTTGGATGTCCACTGCAGTGAAAATAACCTCCATGCTTAGTATCGACGGCGCTGCGACCTGGTACAGTTTGCACTTGAGAGGGGAAAAAAAAAACTGCTGCTACTGCTACTCCTGCTGCCCCTGCCTCCCCCGCTGCTCCAACTGCCCTCGCTGCTGCACCCGCTGCCCTTGCTGCTGCTGCTGATGTCCCAGTTGATAGGACGAAACCCACCGCTGTTTCATGTGCTCCCGGCTGCAAATAGTGTTCAGACTTCCGCTGTATACACTCGGGAAGTCGTCGAGGTAGAACAAGAGCTCACACAGCTGAGAAGAAAAAGGGAACTGCTTCTGTTTGCGTCCAAGAAGTTGAGCTCCTCCAAGGTCAACTATAACAGAGTTCACCCGTAGACCTGTCAATGATAGACACCATGGTGAAACAAAATTTACGGGCGACGACCTCGTACGATGTTAAACTTTGGACCATGGACTTAGAAGAAGCATTCAAGTTGTTTAACTGCAACGATCGTAATAAGCTGCTATGCGCTCATCGTCTTTTAGGAGGGAATGCTAAACTTGTTGCCCGTAAGATAGGAGCACGCAGCTATGAAGAGTTGAAGAAATATCTGAAAGAAGAATTCAGCCGGTCTTATACATCGTTGGAGATGTACGAAGAATTGTCAAAAAGAAAATTGCGGCTTGGAAAAAAGCATTCAACGCTATGTGGTGGAGATGACCCTGATTGCAGACAAAGCTTATATTCCCGAACGTGATCTGGTAGATCTAATCACATCTGGGCTAAACGACAAAACATCATTGGTCACCATACTGTATCAAGCCACAACACTTCGACAACTAAAAGTGCTGCTGAAGCGTTTACGAGAAACTCCCGTGGCAGAGTAATTCAACCCCTGCCCGGACGTGTTAACTACCTTGCTGTCCCTGCGAAATCTTCTGGAGTAACTTTTTTATCAGCTGCTGGAAACTTCTGCCCAGTGTGATACTCCACGATGTTTCAACTGCTCCCAGTTTGGTTTATTATCAATCGCAATGTCCTAAGTCCAAAAGTCCACCTGGTTCCTGCTTTAAGTGTGGCGAAGTTGGCCATTTTTTATCAGTTTGTGCCCGAAATGCTGTTGCTGCAATTGAGGAATACCCCGTTTGCCTGAGTGGGAAGTTGAATTGGTTAAAGCCGTAAGTGCTATGCAGATGGTAAGTGTTTGCCTTTTTACTTGATCAAAGTAGGGCGTATTGGATTTACTAAATTAGCAACTCTCTTTGATTCCGGAAGAGTTTTATTAAATGTTCAGTGGTCCCACATAAAACAAATAACGTTTTAAAATTAACAAAGTATCGCGGTGTTGGAAAGAAACGATTAAAAATATACGATGAAGTCTTATGCGAAGTGAAAATTGAAGAAACACTAGTTAAAAATAATTGTTTTGCTCTGCCAGACTCAAATTTTTCGGCAGCAGTATTGACTGGCCGAAATCTTTTAAAAAATTTAATATTATTTTATGTGAAATAAAGATTAAAAAATTGAAGTATTTGTACTCTAAAAAAATAACTTTTTGATATTAAAAATAACATGAAGAGTTTTGATTCAAAGTTACTAAAGTCCAATGCGTTTGATTTGTTTAATTTGAGGAAAAGTTTTAAATTGCATGATGAGTGCCCGATGGGGAGAAACGCTGCATTACGAGGCGGGTTGATTCGACTGGGTGGGGTGATGGGTTCGCCGATGCCTCTGGATGAAGAATATACAATACAGATTCACGCTGTTGAGACAAATTTTATTAATATTGACCAGTCCAAGTTTGAGGAACGGGTTGCCACTGTGTCGCAATCTGATGGCGATTTAGATATTAATCCTCTTCTGGATAGTAAGCAAAGGGAATTTTTACGCACAATAGTTAACAACCAATATTGCAATTCGAATCCAGTTATAAAAGTAGAACCTTATGATTCGAAAATGAAAATCAATGTAACTGATGACACACCCTTCTATTGCGGACCTCGAAGACTTTCCTATGCCGAGAGAGTGGAAGTAGGAGCAATTGTAGATGATTTGTTAGCGAAAGGTATAGTAAGGTGCAGTAACTCACAATATGCCTCGGTTGTGGAATTAGTTAGGAAGAGAAGCGGGGAGGGTAGACTCTGTGTAGACTATAGGTTACTCAATAAAAAAACTGTTCGTGATAATTTTCCAATGCCGATAATTGAAGACTGTTTGGAGTATCTGGACGGAAACAAATATTTTACTCTTTTAGATTTGAGGAATGGATTCTATGAGGTTCAAATGCACGAAGATTCGATCAAGTACACTTCATTTGTAACACCCTTAGGCCAGTATGAGTATAAAAGAATGCCGCTTGGGCTGAAAAACGCTCCCGCTTTGATCCAACGTTTTATTTACGACATACTTCGGGATTTAGTAGACTCAGGAAAGATAGTTGTTTTTATAGATGATATTACTATTGCTACTGCAGATTTCGAAGGTCATATAACAGTCTTGACCGAAGTCCTTAGTCGGTTATATAAAAGGGGATTGGAACTTAAGATGAATAAATGTAAATTCGTATATTTTGAAATAAATTTTCTGGGATATAAAGTCAGTTCAGAAGGAATACTACCTAATGATACACATTTAGAAGCAATAAACAGCTTCCCACAGCCTCAAAACTTTAAGGAACTGCAACGGTGCCTTGGTTTATGTTCATACTTCAGAAAATTTGTTCCTTCATTCTCTTCTGTCGTAAAACCGCTAACTAGTCTTCTAAAGAAGAATTCCATATTTGACTTTGATTACACCTGTGAATGTGAATTTATAAAACTTAGGAATATGCTAGTTTCTGCTCCAGTTTTAGCTATATATAGCCCTATAAGACAAACTGAGTTGCATACAGATGCAAGTAAGGTAGGTTTGGGTGCTATGCTTATGCAAAAACAAAACGATGAAAGATTCCACACTGTAGCGTATTTTTCAAAACAGTTTCTGCAAATTTAGAACTCAACTGAAAGGAATCTCGTTCACAATAATTACTGATTGTAATGCTCTGGCACAAGCAATGAGAAAGAAACAGGTGAATCAACGGATTGCTAGATGGGTGTTTAGCTTTGAGAATTACAACTATAAAGTGAAACATCGTAGTGGGCTTTCAATGGGTCATGCAGACGCCCTTAGTAGATGTCACTTAATTAGCTCTGATGAAGTTTATGATGCAGATCACTCAGAATCGTTATAATGTTACAAAGGATCTAAGAAAAAAACTAGAAATAGGTGCGGTACATAACTTTGAGTTTAGGGACGGGTCAGTGTTAAATGGCAAATTATATGCAACTTTATGTGCCTACTGAAATGGAAAATAATACAATTAGGGTTATTCATGAGAAGATTGGTCATTTGGGATTGGATAAAATAATTGACAACCTTAGGAAAATTACTGGTTCCCGAAGTTGAGAAAGGAAGTCAATACTTATCTCAGAAACTGTATTAAGTGTATTATTTATTCTCCTGCGGCCCGTTGTAACCAACATAATTTGTATAACATACCCAGAAAGCCTATACCTTTCGATACAGTGCACATAGATCACTTCGGCACATTACCTTCAGTAGGGTCAATCAGAAAACATGTGCTAGTTGTAGTGGATAGCTTTACGAAGCATATTAAACTGTATGCGGTAAAGACCACTAGTACCAAGGAGGTTTGTGCATCATAACAGAGATACTTTTACAACTTTAGTAGACCAAGAAGAATAGTAAGTTATAGAGGAACTTGTTTTACTTCCAAAGAATTTTCAGATTTTTTAGAGAAGAATAGTATTTAGCACGTAAAAGTAGCACTCCCTTCGCCTCAAGCAGGTCGAGAGGTTGAAGCGGAGTACGCGATCAACAATTCGGTTCACTCAACTACTCGAAGGTCCCCATGTGACCTACTGTTTGGCGTTGGGCAAAGAGGCAGAATTGTAGATGAGTTGACAGAGTATCTTGAGGACAAATTTGGGTCGGGGAATCGCAATTTGGTGGGGTTCCGTTCTGAGGCTCTTAAATGTGTAAAAAAGTCACAAGACCACAATATTAAATATTTCATAAAACACAGTGCACCGACAAAAGCCTATGACATTGACAGTGGGAACAAATAAAAAATTTGTAGCTAAATATAAGACCCCTTACGTAATTAGTAAGAAATTGCCTTATGATAGATACGTAATAAGAGACATAAAAAGCTGTCAAGTGACACAAATTCGCCTGCGTATGTGGCTTACTCCAGTTGAAGCATCGGACGCTGATCCCATTGGTCTTGATGCGCAAGGCATCAATGTTCCTCTTGGTTTGAATTAGCTCCTCTATCCAATCGGGTCGATTGGAATGTCAGGAAGGCCGAGCTGTAAACATAAAATAAATTTGAAATGAAATTAGCCATTGCACTTCCACCTTATGCTGGCCTGGCGGGAATCTCACTGTAGCCAACTTCCGCGGACATATCCAAGAACAACCAACTTCACAGCAACACACTTCCGGCATCTTCATTCTTGGTTTTTCGCTTTCCGGTTCTATTGAGTTGACAGCACATTCTCCTGGATAACGCGTTTAATTTTCATCGAATAAAATCATTTAAATCTATAAGTTTCTTTTAATATTTACATTTATGTGATTTTTATTTAATCCAATATCTTTACTCAGGGTTCCCACGACAGGCTCATAACATTCCATGTGCAAAACCGAAACTAGTTCATTAAACATTATATGCGTCCGTATCCGAGGCAATTGGTTGTCTCTAAACTAGGCTGCTTTCCAAAATGCAGTTACCTTCTTTTTGCATCAGCAACCATTCCGTAATGCAAACCCAAACTGGTGACAGAACGCAGTACGTTCCGAAATTCATTGTGAATGTATATAAGGAAAAACAACCAGCGCATCATGAACTAGCACGATGCAAAGACAGTTGTTTGTTTGGTTTATACAATCTGAAGTATAATGGCGAATTCCGAGACGTAAGTTTTCTTCTAAATAAATAAAAGCATTCAATTATATTATTTATATGCAGAAATCGGCTGCTTTCCAAAATTCAAACTAATTGCTCATTGTGACTGCACCTCGCATCTGTCATGCACGCATTCGATGATTTTATGATGCGATGCGTACGAATCATGATGTTTTGGAATGTTACGCCATGCGCAGTGTTTATTTTTTAAACGTAAAACAATGTGTAACAAATTGATTGGAATTCATATAATTAATCATTTGCTAAATAATTGTGGTGCTTGTGATAACCGAATATTCACAAAATATATTTTAAAGCTAAAATTCTGCTAGAGCTGAATTCCTTTTCAAACTGCAGCCTCTTTATAATTAAATGTAAAATCCCGCTAAAATTTACTAAAATATCGTCAAGTTCGATGAACGCCAGCCAAAACTATGGCATTTTAATGTTAACATTCTGAAAAATCGTTGGACCAATCTCATCAGAAAAATGCCATAGTATGGACCAAATCGGCCAATCCACCATCCATTAAATTTTTGATTTAAAAACGAAGTTACATTATTGCTACAATAGCAAGGAGCTCCATCGTGTTGGAAAACCATTCTTTGCCTCTAAGCAAGAGGAACATTTTCCAGGAGTTCCGGCGACTGGTTTCTCAAAAATTCTAAATAGAATGTTGAACTTGGGACATGTGGAAGTATGAATGGCCCGATTAAATTACTACCCAATTTGATCGCCCAGACATTCACGCTAAACCTTCTATAAAATGGTATACAGTTAAGAAAATCATCTGCATTTCAACTGAATATTTGTCTTGAGAAGATGTTGTTCGTGTTAAATGAAGATTAGATACTGCCCAATTAGTGGGAATTTCGTTGGTTGGTCGTTGCCCATTCTCGTAAACTGAGCTTCGTCAGTCCATAAAATTTTTTGAATAAACTGCTCATTCTCATCTTTTTGATGCAGCAGCCATTGGCAAAATTCAGTCCTTTTTTGGAAGTTCCCCGGCAAAAGTTACTGTACATATATAATGAAAGGGGTAAACGCGGTTGGCTTGGGGAATGGACTGTAGTTCTTGGAGTTTGCAACTGTGCTGCAAGCCTTCTGGTGCTAATATATGGCTGCTTCTTACAGCATTTAAATATCTTTGTTCCTCTTTTACTGCTGTTGTGTTAGACAATCTCTCTCTTCTTAACCCATATGCTAAGCCGACGGTTGAAAAGCGGTGAGAATCATTGATAAAAGTTACATAAAAGTAAAAGTTACATTAAAAGTAACATCGGCACATTTCAAAAGTTGTCACCGAATTAAACAAAAACATTCCACAAAATAGCGGAAAATTTACCGTTGGCTTAATTTTCCAACATTGTTTTACTTGTTAACTTTTAGTCAATTTTTCTTATTTGAACTCACTATTTATTTTGTGACCCATTTGCCTGAATAAAATAGTGGTTTGCAATAACTTTCGTTGTTTTTAGGTAAAAAAGTTATACATAAGAATCGTAGATAATGAAGAGAAGACAAAAGTTTTGATAAAAAAAGTTAACCTAAAAGTTGTAAATTTGGAGATAAACGCATTTTTCTGATGAAATTGGTCCAACGATTTTTCAAAATGTTAACTTTAAAATGCCATAATTTTGGCTGGCGTTCATCGAGCACAACGAAATTTTAGTATTTTATTCACACTTAAAAATGTGCACGACATTTTCTTATTCGTTAAAAAGCTACGGCCTTTTAAGTAGTTTTAGCTCGAAAACAGAGGTTCCTCACTTTAACGGCCTATAACTTGGAAATAGGACCCTTCTCCCGCCTGCCGTACAATTTTTTTAGGTTTGCCATAACTTCAGGAATTTTCAGCTATTATGATGAAAACTTAAACTGGGACACCCTGTATGTACACAATTTTAAACCTCCGGTATATACGAAAGCACGGTCTATTATCTGGCAGTACATAATGGAAGAGAAAGCAAATAAAAAATTGTAAAATTTTTTGTTTTTTGCCAAATATAATCAAAAGAGTAACCACTCCATTATAAATTTAAATAACAAAACGGATCGCCTGATTTCAAATATTCTGCATAGGGCCCAGTCATTTAAGAAGTAGGCAAATGCTAGCTAAGACTCTTTCAAACGCAGTGAATGTCATCAATCTCAATCTCGTTTAAAGTTATATAAAAAAAAATCGAATAAGCACCTATTTTTTCATTGCGTTTCAGTACGGACCGGACCTGGGCCTCTATAGTTGAGATTCTCCAGTTAGGGAGTCTTGACTAGTTGCATCTAGTCACCTGAGATGATAGGGACATGTGGAGCGAAGGGACAGCTATGCTCCTCCTCAACAACGCAGTAGAAGGAAACTTAACATAAGTAAGTGAGTAAGCATCCAGCTGGGCACTTTAAGATGGTTAACGTCTGCTCGCTGCGTTCTGCCAATGATATCAACTTCATCAGTATATGTAGGTATGTACTTACACAGACGAGAAAATCGTTCATCTGTTCTTGGCACGCGAGATTTGAGCAATTTTCTTAACGTATCAAAGAAGTCACATAACAGTGCATTACCCAATCTAAACTCTTTTAATATTAAAGGTCTTTCAATCTTTATGGAGTAGCAATCGTTCCACATCATCATTCTGAAGAACCTGATGAATGATGAACTTTGATTACCAAACTAGATATTGTTTTGTATCTGAAAATGCTGTCATATGCAGTCGTAAATATAATTAAGTGGTGGTAAAAATCGATCTCATATTCCCCTGGACTTCGCCTAGTTTGAATATTCATAGAACTCTGTACAAACAGTGCCTGAAATCACCCTGTCAGGGCCCAATCAGACACCTATAATACCGGAGGCCTTGAGTCGATGGCAGCATGATCAATTTGGTTGATTGTCTTATATTCAGAGTCAAGGCCGGACTTTGCATTGGAGCAAGTTGAACAGCCGCACCGTGCGCAAAATTATATAGATTCGTTAAACAGTACTTTGCAAACATCGTTTTTAAATACATTTCAAAATTAACAGAAAATATTTTTCCTACTAACCTAATCGCAACGCGGCAGCACTTCATAGTTTACATCCTCATTATAATAATACATACGCCAAATATACACTGATACCTAACATCAGCTTATCGGGCCCATACATTACGCAGCCACGTCTGCACAGCCCAAGAAAATTTCAAAATATTTTGTATTTGCTCAGACCGTCGTTGCAAACAAACATGGATACACACTACACAGACAGTCAGTACAGACATTTTTGCAACAACTAAATATATATGTCTGCAGCGACAGTTTGTGTAGTGTATGGGCCCTATTACAGCCTTTTCCAGTACCTGTGTCTGTACTCTGTACGCAACAGTATAGTAACGCAGTTGCAGTTCATCCAAAAAAGTAACCTTCTTCATCGAACCTATAACTTAATATCCACGGCTTTTTTATTGGATGTGCTTCTGGTGTAGTTGCTCCATACGTTACAAATTTTCCAGTTTTCCAGCTGAACTCACAAAAAACACTAACAAATTAAACTTCCTATGGAGCAGAGTTTCGGATCTGCGTCAAATGCAAGTTAATTACAACAAAAAAATTGGTTCCAACAAACTAAGGCAGACGTGTTCGATGTAGAAGGTAGAAGGAAACGTGTTGTAAGCTTCAATCGCATTGAGTTGTGTATTATATGTACGAGTATGTATGTATATTTCACAGTAGGTACGCGCTTGTTATGTTTAGATTGTATTCTGTTTATTATGTCAGGGCATGTTTTTTTTTGCACAGATTTGGTTTTAGATAATTTTAGAGTTATGCTTTAAATTTGAGAATTTAGAAAACCCAGTCAGTGTTAAAATAATTATGTAAATAGATTGTCTCTTTTTTGTAATTGCTTATTTCTAAAGTGTAAAAAAGAGTTCTTGTATACAACTGAGTCAAGTCGGTTAGAAAATATTTTGAAAAAAGTGTTGCCTTATGGTCGAGACTCAGAAATGTATTCAGGAAAGAAAAAACTGTCAGGTAGTGAGTGTAGGAACGGAAGGCGATTGAGGCAGCCAATACAAAACAGGCGCTGCAGTTCAGGAAATACCTTGCTGTGTGTCCTTCAACATCGGTAAGTCTAAGTTGCAATAATTTATTGTCTACAGAAAATATTGCAGGCAGAATCAGCTTTACATGTGTTAGATGATGTTGAAGAAAGGGCACGAGTACGATAACTTTGGCGCCAAGAATTGATAACGGTATTTTGTAGAGGAGTTAAAAACTAGCATTTTTTACTATGGGAGGGTCCCGTTTAGGAGTTATGGGCAATTTAAAAACAAATGACTTAAGATGGGAACAAAATTATTAAAAAACAACGGTAACACTTACAAGTAACACTTAAAATACTATACAGAATATTAAAGCCCGAAACTTGTTCTTTAATATAAAATTTACATCAAATTATTCGTGTGAATAGTTTTTGAATAATTCACATTCAAACTCAAATTCTTGGTAACAAAAAAAAAAAATGTTTAACAATATTACTCAAAATTGTGAAATAATGTGCCAAATTGGTTTTTTGTATTGTATTAATGCGAGTATTAATTCTGAAGCGGACACAAGAAACCGCATGGCTTTATGTCCTTTAGTTTTTGAGGAAATTGAAATTGAAATTACTACTTTAGTTTTGTTTTTTGGCATTTATGTACGTAGTCTTCCTTTGAATAAGTTAATGAGTATTACTTAAACATCTCGCAGACGCCTATATCAATAGTTTTCATAATTAAGAGTACACGGGTGACCCGCTTCGCGGGATTAAGGGATTTCGACTCTCTTTCCGCAGGCGGCAGGTCCCGCTCACGCAACTTCGTTGCTCAGCTCGGGGTATGTGCTTTTCGTCAGGCAGGCGCCTATGTCATCAATACTCTTCATCCACAGTACTCATCACAAAATTACAAAGTTCCCATTAATAACAAAGTTTCACTAATTCGCATTATAGAAAATTCACATGTTCCAATGTTACAGTAAATTATTTACTTTGCGAAATATCTATGTTTGTACGTATGTAATATGTAATGCACTTGATAATGATGCAAAAATATAACCGAACAAACGTTTGGCTTTTATACCGTTATTTCTTTTTGTGATAAGGCGTGTAATTATTGATATTCACAAAGATCACTCGGTGTTCAACCGTAGTGCGAATCAAGTGATATTTTTTGTGAATAAGCAATGACGGCTAAGCATCCTCTAATCCATCCTAAACTAAATAACTTCTCAGTGTTTCTCAGTGTTCGTTCGGTGATTTGGTGTCGACCAACGAAAGAAGAATTGAATTTTTAGAAGAATCTGGTTTAATTCCCACTAAAATATCCATTCCCCCACTGTGTTGTAACTTACCTATGAAGGTAGAAAAGTACAGAAATGTAAAGTTCGGTTGGATGTGGCGATGCTCAAAGAAAAGTTCTAAAAAAAAGGTGACAAAAGTTGTAGAAATACAATCAACCCATCTATCGGTACATTTTTCCATGAATCTCAATGTCGGCTAGAGATTCGCGAGATGCTTGCAATAATTATCGCTTTTGTTATCAAAATGACTGTGAACACGGTTTTTCAGGTAAATTAATTAAACCTTAAGCTACGACCAAAGGATTTTTTAAAAATATTATTACATGAATGTTATTATTTTAAAATTAGCATATAATCGCTTAATGCCATCACGACAATAAAAGTGAGCTTAGTAAATCTACTATAATAGATTACTATAACTATTGTCGTGAAATAGCCGAAATAATAGCATTTCACGTCGATGTTAAAATTGGCGGCGAAGGAAAAACTGTACAAATCGACGAGACCTTTCATACAAAAAGGAAATACCACAGAGGCCGTGTAATCGAACAAATGAAAATCGTAGTGTTGGGGTTATTTTGTAAAGAAGATAAGGTCGGACGCTTCTTTAAAGAGAACTCCAAAAGTAAAGAAGACTTGTGGCATTATATACACAAATACGTTAACCCCAACAGAAGTCGTATTTGTACCGACAGCGCACGCCAATACATACTCGTAGGTATTGAGAAAATGTTCCCTACTTCTACGACTCATGAAATTACAAAGGCGAATATGTTGACAAGACCGATGCAACCAATACTATAAATGATCTTGAGAATCAGAACAAGCTTCTGAAAAAATCAATTTTATGCCGCAATACAACGCAGCACCTTCACCAATATATGACACTTTTCTTTTAGCGGAAATACTGCCTTGAAAAAAATTATAAGGACGACATCACGGAATTTTTAATTGACGTAAAAAAAGTGTATCCTGGTTTTGTCAAAGGTAAAGAAAGTGTGGGTTTGCAACTGAAGGACTTCGACCCTCCGACCGTTCACAATGAGCACTTAGAAGGTATTTTACCACCAAAACAACCTCGGCTCTTCACCATTATCGACGAACTCAACGAACTCGAAATTGACACCAGTACGGACGATGACTTCATTGACGAACTTACATATGTACCTTTTTAATATATACTCGTACATTGAACATTTAATTGACTACTCTTAACTAACACCTAACTTACTCACAAACTGACTGACTGGGACGCGGAATGCAATGCAAATCTACCTCCTCGTGGTGCATTCTGGGTCACGCTAAATGATTTGCTGTACTTTACTTGCAAAGATGACCCTATCATCAATATTAATCCTCAAAGTGAGATCACCATAAATAACAAAAAAAACGTCTTATAAAAAATAGTTTTAGTAATTTTCAATTTTCTCAAAAACTAGAAGTCATGCGGTTTTTTGTGTTCGATTCAGAATTGATATGCGCATACAAAATAAATACAAAATCATAAAAAAACCAATTGGGCACATCATCTCACAATTTTGAATAATATTGATTTAAAACAAAATTTTTTCATTTTTTACCAAAAATTTAAGTTTGAATACGAATTATTCAAAAACTATTCACACGAATAATTTGATGTAAATTTTATATTAAAGAGCAAATTTCTTTCAAATCCTGTATATTACTTTATTGTAAGCGTTGCCGTTGTTTTTTTAATAATTTCTTTCCCATTTTAAGTAATTTTTTCCCTTCCCATAGTAAAAAATGCTAGTTTTTAACCCCTCTGCAAAATACCGTTATTAATTCTTGGCGCCAAAGTTATCGTACTCCCCCCGAAGAAAGTAGTGCAATTAATGTTTTACCAGCATTTGAAGATCTTAAATTATGGCAAAATTTAAGTGATCAAGTTATTAAATTATTCGTTGAGCTGGTTCCTGTTCAAGTAGAAAATTTTGATTTCAATGTAAAAGCAGGGATTTTTACCAAAGAGATTTAAAAAATGGTGAGAAAACATCAAGCGCATGGTTAGTCTACTCGAAGTCTTCGGACTCTATTTTTTGCTTCTGCTTTCTCTTATCTTCGCGAGTGAAAAGTAGTATCGCTCTGTCCGGCACATGCTATAGTGACTGGAATCACTTGTCAAAGGCTATTCCAGAGCATTCCCTTACATATGACAGCTTTTCGGGGCTGGAGAGATTTAGATTTAGGTTTGCAAAAAGGCAAAACAATAGACTCTGGAATGTAAAACCGGATGGCCGAGAAAACTGAGCATTATAGAAATGTTCTGAAATGTCTTTTAACACTTGTGCAATTCTTTGCTACAGAATCTTTAGCATTTAGAAGAATCTCCGATGTTTTATTCGAGCAAGACAACGGTAATTTTCTGCAACTCGTGCAAGCTGTAAGTCAATTCGACATGGTTCTAGCAAAACACCTACGCAGAATCGACCATCAAGAGACGAAGCACACTTACCTAAGTAAGGGCATTCATAATGAGCTCATAGGACTTTTGGCAGGTAAAGTTAGCAAAGCTATTTTAGACAAAATAAAGCGATCTAAATATTTTTCGATAATTGTAGATTGTACTCCTAACATTACTACGAAGGAACAGCTAACGTTGGTAGTTGGAATAGTTGACCATAACAAAAAAACTATGAAGTTAAGGAATACTTCATAGGATTTTTAGTTGCAAAAGAGACAACTGGATATGGATTAACTAGCTAGTATTATCAAATTGCTGGGGCTAAGGATATGACAATGGTGCAAACATGAAAGGCAAAAATTGTGGTATGCAAGCCAGAATTAAAGCTCTGGAACGAAGAGCTTTGTTCGTCCCATGCTCCTCGCATTCGCTGAATCTAGTAATTCTTGATGCTGTTCAATGTTCTTTTGACGCAGTGGCATTTTTTGACACGGTTGAGAGTTTATATGTTTTTTTCTCTAGCTCTGTAAACAGGCGGTCGGTTCTGAAAAAAAAACTTATAAGTTTGACACTAAAACCCCTATGTACGACCAGATGGGAGAGCAGAATAGATGCGATCAGGCAATTATACGTATACCTATACTTAGGAGAAGTGTATGAAGCCTTGTTGAACTATCACAAACTGACGACTCTAAATCCAAAAATATGGCCCAGTCGCTTGGCGGCAAGGTTACTGATTTTAGATTTATTTGATGCGTTGTAATTTCGCACACAATTTTAGATAGGATTAATATTTCTAGCAAGTTCCTTCAACAACGGAATATGTGCCTCAAGCTGGCAGTTGAAATTTTGTGTTCTAAAAAAAATTGAGGAATGATGAAAAATTCTCCTTGTTTTTAGAGGAAGCTAGGATCATAGCTGTTGATCTAGAAGTTCCCTGCACTTTTCCAGCTATCGCAGTCTTGCGGTCCCGAAAAAGGGCAACTCAGTTTTCCTATGAAGGAAGAGAAAAAGAAAAGATTTACGGTAGAATTTTATTTTAAAGTTTTAAATCAAGCAATTTCATCACTTTCTGAAAGATTTGAGCAGATAAAAGAGCACAATGAATTATATCAATGTGTATATAATATTGAAAAGCTCAAATCAAATCCAAGTTTACTTTCAGCTGAAGACTGTTCCAAATTAGAAAACATTTTAACTTATAATGGCAGTTCCGATTTAAGTGGCTCAGAATTTTATCGAGACATCATCATGTTGTCAAGTTTGATTAACGAAAATGATTCCGCAATAGATATTTTTAATTTTATTCATAACAGAAATATGAAGCCTCCTTTTCCAAATACTGTTATAGCCCTAAGAATAGTTTTAACTTTACCAGTTGCTGTAGGATCAGGAGAACGCTCATTTTCCAAACTTAAGGCTATAAAAAATTTCTTACATTCTTCAATGTCCCAGGAACGATTGGTATCTTTGGCAACCATATCAATTGAAAAAGAAATTATGTCGAAGCTTGATGGTAATTTTCTAGTGGAAATTTTTGCCAAAATAAAGGCCAGTAAGATCATTTTCAAGGCACCATAAGGCAACACTCTTTTAAAATTAAATGGAAATACCTGAAGTTCTTTAGTTTATGTTTTTTTCTGACTTCTTTGTCTGTATCTATGTAATTTAATTTTAGCTTTAAACTTGTTCATCTTTTTTACTTTATGTGTTTATGGTTTATTGTTTATTCAATAGTTGCGTGAACCTATTTAATTTATATTTATTAGTTAATAAAAATGGTTAACAACTAAGCCTTATCTGAATTTTTTTAATTTGTATTTATATGTATAGAGGAATAGGTTTACTGGCGAAACCTAAAAAAAAACGCACTGGTATTCTACCTCCTTGGGTGATGTGGAAATGTATAAATTCATAATTAAATATTTTCGATTTTGTGATCGTTTTAAAATTTACTCATATTGTTTAAATATACATTTAAGGGGCGCTATTATTAATCTGCGCCGAGCGCCAAAATTTATCGAACCTGCACTAATCAGAGGACCTTATAGGTACTAGTTATAATGATATGTCAATCTTCATCAAATTAAATTAGCCAAATAAAAAAAAAATACGTTGCATCATATTAACCTTAGAGTATTTCCAGTCTGATTCTATTCTATTCTATTCTAAGACCCACCAGTGTGGTTAAGATTGGCCCCTTGGGACGCTAACAGAACAGGCGACCACTAAAAGTTATGTATTACAATGTGAGCAATTCAACCGACCAGTTAAGAAGATTAAGATAAGTGCCATTGTTCCTTATGTTAGGCGTGATTCTGGCTTTATAAATATGCTTCGATCGAAGAGAGTCCTATTGAAGGATATATTGATGATATTGTTAAAAGATTCAATTGATAAGATAGAGTGCACCTCATTCTTATTGCCACTTAATCGCTAAATTAAAATTTAAAGGTCCGGCTCTCAGGCTCTAAGAATTCTTCGGCGGTGACTCCTGACATTTTGAGGAGCAGTTAAAAATAATATTTTTTTTAGAATTAATATCTGTTTTAGTCTATTTTCTTCATTGTGTTCATTTGGACCTATATTGCCCTCAGAATAGTTATAGTGGTCCACCTGTATTGTGATCAGCTTTTTTCCTAAAATTCTTTATAATCCCAAGGATTTGCCTTTCAACCGGGTTAAATCTCAAGAAGGCGTTTACACCACCCGAATTTTAAATATTCTCGGTGGCATGGTAGAGGAAAGATATAAGAATGAAAAGTTACTTAGAATTGGGTAAAGAACGCTCTGCGTTGGTTACCTATGAACTATAGCTATACAGCAAGCATGACTTTGTCAGTCTTGTATTGTTCAGACTCCGAGTATTTGTAAAATGTCAAAGAAGGAAATTTCCCGCTGCTTCTCCTTTTTCTATTTATTAAACTTATAATGTAATACAGGATTATTTAGATCGCTAAGTTCAGAACTTTACTGTAGACCAGGGATTCCCAAAGAGGTCGATATCGATACCTTGAGGTCAAAATCGGTTTCCATGGGGTCAACTGATATTGGGGGTCGACGAAGTCTAAAATTGGATCCCTATTAATTAACACAAGTTCTTATTTAAAACGTTCAAGATACTGTATAAGTTGTGTTACGTGTACCATGCGTGGACAAGTTCGTGCAAGATAATGTGTCCGAACGTACAAGTGTTTCAGACACGTTTTGACTTGCTCTGTATTTGACGCATATTCGCAATTTAACACGAACGAAATCATGATAAAGTTCGAGTCCAAACATGCTCCTGATATTTTACTATGTAACAAGCTTGCACTTAGGTTGAAAGTTCATTTGCATTTTGCAATTCGTTGGAACTTGAATATCATTGATAATACACTCATCTACTAATTTATTTCAAGAGGTTACACAGTGATTACATAGCTAAATAAAGTGATTGAAAAAAAATTTACAAAATCCATAGTTACCTACGAGCATTAATAGTGTAACCATACATTTATACAGTTTATGAAAAAGTAACAGGGTAAGTACCAAAAAAACGTTTTAATATTTTTCCAAGTATTTTTTGAAATTAGTTTAGAAAAGTTTTTACCTAAAATTATAAATGTTTAGTTTTATGATGGCAGACATGAAAAAAAATGCAGACAATACAGTTTGGACTGCTTGAAGTTTGGATTTATTTCATCTCTGTCAAATAAACACTTGCCGATGTGTCTCATATGTGAAAAAGTATTCAGTAACGATGGCATAAAGCCTTCAAAAATGGAGGACCACTTATCAAGAGACATGCTAATAAAAAAAGTACGTCATTGTCTTTCTTTCCAGCATTTAAAGAAAAACTTGAGAAAACACCATCCGTAAGATCGAAGATTGCGTCATCATCTATGCAAGACGTCGAGGGTTTACGAGCGTCCTATAATATATCTTTACTTATAGCGAAGTCGGGGAAAGCCCACACAATTGGAGAGCAGCTTATTTTACCAGCCATTGCGGAGGTCCTGAACAATGTATTGCACAAGCCCGCACATGATACGAGTATTATTAAGAGAATTCCTTTGAGCAATAACACCGTTCAGAGACGAATAGACGAGATGGGTCGCGATGTGGAAAACATTTTATGCAATTTCTTACAGACCAACAGATTCTCTCTCCAGTTGGACGAGTCTACATTACGCGGCAATGAAGATCTATTGTTAGGACATGTTCGATATATTAAAGATAAAAATAAATACTCATTTAGAGACTGATACCAGAGGAGAATCGATTTTTCAGGCCGTGGAACGTTTTTCTATCGACACAGCTATTCCATGGAAGAACATCGTTTCTATTGTCACTGATGGTGCACCATGGTACTATGGTTGGTCATCATCGTGGTTTTATAGCCCACTTAAAGCCACAACTGCCTCAGGTACTGGTCAATCACTGCGTGATTCACAGGTAGCATTTAGTAGAAAAAAAACTGAGTCCTAGATTGCATCAGTCTTTACAATATGTTATAAATGCTTTCAACAAGATTCGAAGCAGTTCTTTGAACTCTCGGTTATTTGTTCGGGTATGTGAGGAAAACGACGATGTCTTTACTCGTTACTTCTGCACACTGAAGTTCGCTGGCTATCAAGAGGCTCTTGCTTAGCAAGATTTTAAGCTATTTTTGAATCTGTGTTGGGGTTCTTACAAGACAAAGATTCGAATTTGAAAGAAAATCTGAACAATTGTAAAACAGATATTTATTACTTGATTGATATCTTTGGTATATTCAACAAAGTTAATTTGCAGCTGCAGGGTTACCATCTCAACTTGTTTAAAACAAAATATGTCACTCACTTGGACGCATTACACAAGGATTTTACTAAAAGATTTGAGGATCTCTTAAATTTACAAATTCCTCAATGGATAATCAATCCATACAATATCATGGCCATGGAAGAAGCCAATGTGATAATCCAAAAAGAGTTGATTACCATCAGCACAGACGAGGAGCTTAAGCAGAATTTCAACCAATGGTATCAGAAGTTCTAGTTGCAACGCAACATTGAAACACAGTATCCCACATTGTGAAACATTGCTGAAAAATTCCTTATCGCTCTTCCATCATTATACCTAGTCGAAAAAGGCATCAGTGTGGTTACAAACATTTTGACAAAACAAAGAAACCGTTTGAAAATCAACGAACGCGGAGATATAAGGCTGCGATTCATTAATATTGAACCGGATTCAGCTAGATTGTCACCATTTTCATCCATCACACTAAATTTTTTATATTTTTTTTACTTTACTATTTTAATGATTTTTTTTTTTTCAAAAAATAATTACCTACTTCAGCATTTTTACTTAATTTGTATTAATAATTATTAATTACACTTGATACTTACTGAATTTTATGTCTATTTATTTTGTCAAATTTTGACGAGAAAATTATGTCAACCAACCTTAACTTAACTTAACCAACTTAAGCAACCGTAAAGATTTTAAATTGGTAAGTTTTAGTATCAAGAGGAAAAAAACTAGAGATAGGATTTTTAAAGTAATTTGGCTATGGAGGTCTGAGGTTTCAGTTCATTTTGGAAAAGGGGTCTCTTGCCCAAAATAGTTTGGGAATCCCTTCTGTAGACCGTAAATAATAAAAGAGTCGGGCAATCATTAATAAAAATTTTTTTTAATTATTTTCTGTTTCTATCTGTCTGCCGTGATGAATTTTTTTTTTTAATTAACTGAAAAGGAAATTTTCGATATGAAAGAAAGGATATAGCTACAATAGTATTTTTTATTTTTTATTGTTTGAAAATCGCTTGACTGACGTTAGAACTTTATACAGTTTCTTTTTGTATTACTGTGCAATTAAAATTGAAATCGCTTTTATTGCCGTCAAAATGTGATGTGCTCTACTGCAGTGCCTGCACATTCTGCATTCGAAAGCGTCATGCCTTTTCTGTCAATAACAGGGAGACAGTTTAAAATTCCATTTGCTTAATTAAATTTGGTTTCCGATCGATTGATTGCTCGGAAGATGTGACTCAAATGGAAAAAATATTTTGCGCACTTTCTGATGAAAAAAATAAAATATTTAAGGGGAAGGCCAATATGGGAGTTGAAGTTTTAAAAGGAATCAACCATGTGGGAATATATCAAGGTGATGTGTCCTTAAGGCCTTTTTAATGGAAACATTTCCCAGTGAACAAAATAAATTTCAATTTCCCAATTGATAAATTCCCAATATGTGCACACTTTCATTCACTAAGGAATAAATCCAATTTCTAAAATGCACAGATTCGCGGTGTTTTTTTCATGTTAGTCCTTAAAGTATTTCACATAATACCATTGTATCAACTACCTACATTGATGATACATGTGTAAAATCCGCTTCCATTGCTCTTACTGGTTTAAACCGTACTATAAGGTCCCTTCCTTTAGCGAGCAAGATTTCTTGATTCAAAGCAAGCCTCAATGGTGTTCTTTGATCAAAGTCACATAACTTGGGATTAATTAAATTATTTCTGAATACTATTTCTTAATTTTACTGTGGGGACGAGGTAGATGAAGTCTAGTTGAGAATACCATGAATTTGTAGCTAAGAATACCTTAACTTAACAGCCTATTACTGACGATAAATCTGAATCCTAAGCTTAGAGAAAGCTTAACATTTCGCAGCATTTCTGATGATATCAAATTCGTGGTCATTTGGAGTAAATTGGAGACGCAGGCTTAGAAATCGATTACAGCTTTGACGTCAGAATCCTGTATGAAGAGGATTAGATGGGAATTATAATCCAGAAGAAAGACTTCATCACCATTTTAATAATGCAGCTATAGTCATGTGAGCGCCACCTAAAGTGGAAGTAGAATACGCTAACTTTGTGAAATTCTGTTCGGTTTGATAATGTTGTGCAATTCACCTTATTGGGAGAATTAACGTACGTCCAGTTTTTAAATCTAAGATGATTTTTGTAATTCCATCAGCTTATGCAAATAGTCGCACAGAATTTTTGAAAATCGTGCCTTTATCAGTTTTGCACAGTTTTATCAAATATATGCAAGGGGACTTGACAACTTTGAATTTCATTTGTGAACGCACTCTTTCACTAATCATCAAACTGTCACTGTCAATTTATTTAGTAAACTCAACATTTTCATCATGGTAAAGTACACGAACGAGTAACGTCTGCAAATTATAAAAATTTTCTACCGAAATTCGGAGTCGGTGACTGCAACTTTAAGAGCGTTAACTTCAATTTTCGGTCGTAATTCTCGCCCTAATAGACAGGCAATAACAAGTTAGTGCAAAAATTTGAGTCTACATATTCGTTGTGTAATGTTGCGTTTCAGTGAGACAACGGGTTGGTCAAAGTGTCGAAAATATCGCTGCCGTTCAGGTGTCCGTAGCAAACGATCCAAATCAGTCAATTCCACGGCGTTCTCAAGAATTGGGCATCGCTCAGACCACATTATGGCGGATTTTGCGTAAGGATCTTGGTTTACATCCATACAAGATCAAGCTGACTGAAGAATTGAAGCCGATGGACTATTTGCAGCGACGTACGTTCTCCGAATGGGTTCTGGAGAAGATGCGCCAAGATGATGAATTTCATCGCAAAATCATCTTCAGTGACGAAGCTCATTTTTGGCTCAATGGCTTCGTCAATAAGCAAAATATGCGTTATTGGTCGGGTGAAAATCCACATGTGCTTCATGAATCACCACTTCATCCACAAAAAATAACTGTTTGGTGCGGTTTGCATGCCGGCTGCGTTATTGGGCCATATTTTTTCGTCGACGATAACGATCGTCACGTTACTGTGAATGGTCAGCGTTATCGCGCCATGATCACCGATTATTTTTGGCCTGAATTGGAAGATATGGATTTGGACGACATGTGGTTTCAACAGGATGGTGCCACAAGATACACAGCACACGATACAATCGATTTGTTGATGAGTAAGTATGGTGGGGGTGTTATCTCAAGAAATGAGCCAGTCGATTGGCCGCCTCGTTCGTGCGATTTAACGCCGCTTGACTATTTTCTGTGGGGCTACGCCGACGATGTTGGAAGAGCTCAGAGCCAACATTGAACGCGAAATAGCGGCCGTTTCGGACGAAATGTGTGGCCGAGTCGTTGAAAATTAGGTCCAAAGAATCGACCGCTGCAAACGTGCCCGCGGTTTCCATATGAACGAAGTCGAGTTCCATTCATAAATGTTTTAATTGTACTTCAAGACGATAATAAAGTTTTTGAAATATCTCAAATGGTTTGCGTTTTATTTAAAAAAAAAGTTGTCAAGTCCTTATTGGAGAACCCTATAGTTACGCAGCACAGCAGGCAGCACATCGCCTTTTTTTTAACTCCTTTTAAACATCCAAAGAGTTGTTGAGATTAGATCTTTTTGGTTGTCATCGTAATTCTGCACAATTCAATTAGTTTGGTAGGTGCCATAACATATCATAGATATGGCTCTGCACAGCTCACCTCTATATATTCTGTCATATGAGGAACTGATAACGAGGCCTTAAACAGACATGCCTTAACCCCATCGACAACGACTGGTTTCCGACATTCACATACTACCAGAGACAAGATCTTGTGCACAATCTTGGTGGAACTTAGAAGGCCTCCTTTCTTTTGGATTAGGCAAACAAAGTTAAGGTTCCATTTTCGTCCGACCAAATCTAGGACATGAGTTGGTGTATGCCCTATACCCAGATTGGCAGATACGCCATTTAGTCCAGCCACCTTGTTATAACTAACCGTAAATTTTGGTTAACTTACTTCATTTTAGTCGGATGTATGAAAATCTTCCATTGGACGGACTTTTGAAAAATTATACGTTTTGTGTTGGCGCATGAGTTTTGCACTATTCTTTCAAGAACGATGTTAAAGAAATCGCATCACAATGCATCGTCTTTTCTAAATCCTTTTTTGACATCAAAAGCCTCGATGAGTTCTTTAGCGACCTTGATAGAGCAGCGTGCAATCTCCATCGTCATCTTGAATAAACGGACGAGTTTGTCAGGGTTGCCAAAACTAGACATTGTTCTGTATTAGTGCCGTAGGAAAAAGTACTCACTCGTTACACAGTACCGAATACATGAAAGTAATCAAGTATCTGATTACTTATCCGAGTATTCACTCACTCAGTGGGTACTTTTCGTATTCAGTACGATTCTTCTGCTTCTCGAAACAAAAATACAAAGTAATGCACATTATGTGACTAACAACACAACACGACTATAAGTAATAACAGCTACGTTGTATTTGTGCGATGTGAGCTGATTGCATGGCTATAGTAATAAAAACAAAATCGTAGTAGTCACCTCATACTTCATTCATACTATTCGGTATACAGTACCCAGTATCCACAAGGGATTCATTCAGGTAATCATGAGTGGAAAGTATTCGTTACTTTTGGGTGATTACTTAAGAAAAGTACCGATTAGATATGAATAACCGAAAGTAACGAGTATTTAAACTTCTACTCGATAGATGTTGTCATACGTGGCCTTAAAATCGGTGAATAGGTGTAGCGTATCGATTTGTAGCTGATGGGTTTTTTTTCCAAGATCTGCCGTAGTGTGAATATTTGGTTAATGGTGGACTTTCCTGGGCTGAAGCAATCCCGATATGAACCAATCAAATTATTTAAGAACGGCTTCAGGCGTTGACACAATACAGCAGATAGGATCTTATAGGCGATGTTCAGAAGACCAATGCCTCTGCAGTTGTCGCAGTTAAGAGGGTCTCTTTTCTTGGGGAACAAATAAACAATGCTGAGGTTCCATTCATCGGGCATACTTTCGTCCGACCATATTTTACAGACGAGTTGCTGTATGGTCCTTACCAAGTCATCACATGAAGCTTTGAAGAGCTCGGCAGTCAGACCATCCCCTCCAGCAGCTTTGTTGGACTTAAGCTTACATATGGCTATCTTCACTTCACTTCAAACCAGGGGTTTTGTTGTTTAAGTTGACGAGTGAAACCATAAAACCGGACGATTTTAGCAGTCCGACATCAAACTTCCTCACACTATTAGTTTTCCTTTTCGATGTTCGGCATGTCCGCAGCCGTACATTGGTTACAACAAGGTAATGATTTGAGTCAACATTAGCCCCTCGGAACGGTCGGATATCCATAATACTGAGAGTGCCTTCCGTCGATCGCCATGTTGTCAATCTGGTTGATGGTTGATTGATGAGGAGTTCTCCAAGTCCCCTTATTAATATTGAGATACAGAACCACGTGCTAGCTACGACAATGTTTCGCCCCGCCCCAAAGTCGATTAGTCTGATTCCGTTATCGGAGGTGGTGTCGTGCAGGATGCATTCCGACGGTTCTACCAAATATACCTTCTTTTAATACATTTACATTAAAATCGCCTAGGACAATTTGAATGCCATAGCTAGGGCACTGCTCTGATGTCTTGTCGAAGAGCTCGTAGACGCTATCTTTGGTGTAGTCATCTTTCTGCTCTGTGGGGCCGAGCTCTTACAACGCTAATATTGACAAATTTCTCCTTAATACGGATCTACAAGGCGCACATTAACATGCCGGAAACTCAAGACTCCTTGCCTAAGTCTGCCTCTAACAACAAATCCCCATCAAAATAGGCGCTGATTTTGCCGTCGGTAACAATCGCCATAGTATCATAGATGCCGCAGTTTTTCATCCTCTTTTTGTCCGTCCCATCGCATTTTTTGAATGGCGGTAACATCTGCTTTGCAGCAGTGCAGTGCCTCCGCTGGTTATGCGACTGCACGTGACGTATTAAGGGACCTAATATTCCACTTGCAGATCCGAAGTTCGTTGTCCTTGTTTGGTTTGCAGGGGTTGTCAACAGTAGATCCGTCTGTATCTGAGGCTTGTTGTTGCTTCATAACTTAGTTTTTATTTTTCATTGCCAGGCAGTTACCCCGGCGGCTGTATCCTTTGATAGTAAATAAGTAAGTTCATCCAGAATACGAGTATGGGTTCAGGTATTTTTGACCAGTTCATGTATTTTTGACCAGTCATTACATTGTAGCTTTTTGTCTTACTGCAATTCGAGTTTTACATGTCAAGTAAGGTTTGACAAGACCCCGAATGATCTAATACGTAGTACCAATTTTATTATAAAGTAAATTAAATCCAGATCCTCAACATGCAAAATCTCTTGACTACACCCGCCTTAAATCCAGACAATGGCTTTAAGCTAGACTAGCGCACTGGAACGCATACAAACTTATACTTTGCTTACAAACAGATACATTCTTCCTGGTATCGTCGAATAGTTCACTAAAGTCAACGTACAATGTTTATTTAGGCCTTGAAGCATTATACATAGTTTGTTTGAATTCAGAAAATAATACCAATATGTGGCTTATATAAAAGCGAATCAAATCGGTATGCCACCGAGAAAATATTGAAACAAAAGTATCGGCTTCACCTCCCCCAGTGTTTTTTTACATCTTCGCTCTAAAGATTATTAAATCAGTGTTGCGTAATATTCTTTGGCTTCGCTGAACAATTCCAGTTAAATAATGTGCCTTTTCAATTGCAGAGTACATCAAAGATGAAAGAGAATATGCGTTCCGAAATTTTTTATTTTAAAACTTATATTTATTAAACTCAAGATATTGTTAAGGTTCCGCACGATATTGTTAAGGTTACACACAAGAATATAAGTCGAATGTGATGCCTATGATGTTTGAAAAAATCTTCTACTAAAAATAAATTCACTTCTTTATTAAGTCAATTTTGAAAAAAATTCGCTCGAAGTTCATTCAATTACATTGCTACTTCTTTCAGAAAAAGCATACCCTGAGGCAATTGTATAGAAAGTTCAAATTCTAAAATTACTTAAAAAAAAACTATTCACTCTTTATCTTTTCAGAAAATGTGCAACTTACAGCAATGAAACTTAAGTTGCGAGCAATTTGCAACAAATCCCGGATTTGTTCATTACTTCTTCCGCAACAAGCTTTGCCATTAAAGTTTGCGGATTCCAAACCCTTGGGATGGGAAAAAATCGTGCTGTTTCTCTTGTATCACCACAGCTACTCGTTGGAAAATAAAAATGTTTCTCTGTCGAAAGAAATCAGATTTTGTAAGAAGATATGAAAGTAATCAAGGATTTGCTGACTTTAACCGACTTTGGCTACTTGGTTCGTTACAGTTCAAGTCAAATAGATTGGAATATGAAAGGAATTCATGTTTTGGCACACCTCTCAGATCACACAGATCTGAAGCCACCTGGCTACGAACTAGTGCGATTATTCTTCTCTCACCGCGGTCTCGCCATTTACATACGTAGAGATGTAGCTTACCAAATTCTACCACAATGTGATCCGTGGTCCAATTCAGAATTCAATTTCATTTGGTTAGAATTCCATCTCCGTAACCAAATTATCCACTACTGCTTTATTTACAGAAACCCCAAACTGGACAGAAATTCGACTTTTAACGAGTTTGATGCGCCGTCTGACTCCATTCAAAAAATTGTATCCCTGTATCCTAATACTGAAATCGTTATTACGGGTGATTTTAATATATACAATTCTGGGTGGCTTCCACATTCTGGACAGACAACACCCGAAGGACGTTGTGTTGAGATCTTCGCTGCAGAAAAAAACGCGGCTTGTATTGTAATTGAGTCCACGCGAATACCAGACGTTGACAGTCATACCGCCAATACACCGGACTTGTTTTTACCTTCTCACCCTGATATATACACTGTTGATGTGCTCTCCCTTCTAGGCTCGTCGGACCATTGTGTCATATCAGCTAATTTCTCGTATGCTGAGTTAGAGAAAAGATTCCTAAAAGAACGGTATTGCAATACGAGAAAGCCAATTGGAGGAGGCGACTTAACAGCTCGTGATATGATAATGGACACTATTTTCCTTGGAAATAGATCCTCTATCCCTCATTGAACCAAACCAAACCAAAAGAAAAAGCATGGTACCACTCGAGCTGTAAGGAGGCTGTCAGGGTCAGAGTAATATTTGTTCGGTCCTAGAAAACCAACCCGTAGAGGAAAATCGAAAAAAGTTCAAAAAAAGCCGGGAATGACTGCAAGGGCTTCCATAAGCGTATGAAATTTCAACGCGACCAAAAACTGAGGCAAAAAATAATACAATGTCCCAAACAAAGGTAGTAAATCTTTTTGGTCGTTAGTCAAAAATATTAGAAATTCTGCATCATCCTCCGTCCCAACGCTCATTTATAATTACATTCCAGCTGTCAGCACTTTGGCCAGCTCAACACTTCCAGATTCTGTTTTGTCTCCGCTTGCACTTGAGTATGTCGGATTTTCAATAGGACGAACCCATTTTCGTACTCGTGTAATAGCGAGAGCACTTAAGGATCTTAACATTCACAAATCCGCTGGTAGAGATAGTATATCTCCCCTTCTTCTGAAGAGCTGTTCTTCCACGCTGACAAAAACCACTGCATGCACTTTATCATCAATCCCACTTTAGGACTCTTTCCGACTAGATGGAATACAGCATTTGTCCAGCCCATACCTAAAAAAGGCGAATCTTCTTCTCTCCCCTCCTACAAACCAATTGCAGTTACGTCAATTCCTTCCAAGGTCATGGAAACGCTGGTCAAACGTCAGCTCATGAAATATTTCGAAACACGAAAACTTCTCAATGACGAGTAGTACAGTTTTCGCAGCAACACGTGCACAGGTGATTTTATGACATATCTCATCAAAAAGCGGTACCAAAACGTACATCAATCTAGCGAAATCAAGATAGTTGTACTTGATATTTCAAAACCATTTGACAGAGTTTCGCATCTGTCTCTTTTGCCACAAATGCGTGCTTTAGGCATCGATGAATCTCTTTTTCAGTTAATTAGAAATTACCTGCGTTCAATTCAAGTTGTCTTAGACGGCTTCAAGTCTTATAATAATGTAACAAATGCTGGTGTGCCACAGGGCTCCATTCTATTTCCGTCACTTTTTTGTAATTGTCATCAATGATCGCTTGTCTGCTACTTCTAATCCAATATATTCCTTTGCTGATGACAGTACTCTCTGCTTTTCATATTCGTACCCGGACTTACGTCTCTGCTATTCTGCTGTAGAACGGGAACTGCATTTAATTAGCTTAGCACAGGGCTAATTAAATTCCGATATAAGAAACATCATTAAATGGGGAACCACCAACAGAGTGGAATTTAATCTTTCCACAGAACACAATGTTGCCTACTGTCGTTAAAACTAAATTTAAACACCCAGCAATTATGCATGACTGGCACTTACATCGTCGAAACCGAAAAACTTTCCTTTCTCGGTTTGTGTGTCAATGACAACCTAAGTCGAACCGACCACATATTCTACGTAGTCAAGAATGCTGCGAAATATCTAGACTTCCTTAAGCGATGTAAGAAATATTTCACCCCCTCTGATCGGGCCTCAGTATATGAGGTATTTATCCGCCGAAAATGGGAGTACAACATACATCTGGTCAAGTGCGCCTAAAACATCTCTGCACCTGCTACATAGGATTCAAAATCGTGCGACAAAATTCATAGGTGATATTAATATCAGTCAGTTAATAGACACACTCGAACACCGACGTGATGTCTCCTTTCTCACTTTGTTTCATCGCTATTTCCACCATCAGTTCTCCATTAAAAGGTGTCACCTTTACCGTAACACCGGTCTCGCTATTAATGCTCATCAGTTTACCATCAAGCCTACTTTCGGGCGTACATTGGACTATAGTGATTCTTTCCCAAGCCGTATAACTCGCTTTTGGTATGCCCTGCTGAGCCCTTTATTTGCTAGTCATTATAATCTGCAGACCTTCAAAATTAAAGTGCATCAGTATCTCTCTTCCTTTCCTCCCTTCGCCCACACTGTGTGCAAACATTTCAGAGCTAAAACCCTTGAGCGCGCGATATTTATAAAAAAAACCGCTAAACAGAATTCTCAATATTGTATGAATAACCATCAAATCAATGGCGTTTATCCTTAAAACAAATCATGTTATTGTAATGCTATTGAATATTAATTGAACGTAGGATTTAGTGATGTGAAAATTAAAAGCAAAATTAAAAAAATAATTGTGAAGGGACCTTGGAGCCATCATGAAAGTAAACCGAAACTTAATGCTCAGGTATTTAGAACAAAGTCCTAATTAGCAGGTTATAAGCTTTTTGGAGGAGCAAAATGAAAATAATTACAAGTTTGAGGACTTACCAACACCTTAGCAAGAATATTTAATTGATGGTTGGAATGAGCCTTAATTTATTAATGATATGCGGCACCCACACAATAAGCGGATTTTCACTGTAATTGGAGCTCAAAAAAATAAAGAACTTTTTTGGAGAATCGCTCATATTTACTTTTCCGACTGGCAAAACTTGGAGTTGATTTCCTGGATTAGGTCTCTTTGCATATTTCACAATTCTGCCGTGCTGTTTCCAGTTCGTTGGACCAAGCTATCGACATTCGCAATTATGGTTTTCCTTTTATTTTCTTGCTAAATGGCTGGGAATCAAAAATTCTCTTAGCTGAATCATTGCTGTCCGTTCGCTCAACTGTCATCTGTCCGCCAAACGTTAACCGCAGATAGGATCAGATATTCAAAGGACTATTTTTGTTTCGAAGGCTTCTTAAATCAAACCCAACTATCTTAATTGTCGTCCGAAATTTGGCTCTGTACAGTAGGATTGGTAGAATCATATTTTTTTTTGCAAAATGATCGGTCCTTCGATTTAGAAGATTTGATTCAAGCTGTCTGGAGAAGGTAGCAACATTTGCAAGTTACCATTAGGGTATCATTTGTACGACTTTTAATTCCTTTGAAGTAAATAAACTTCAGAACTACCTCAACTTTGTAGCTTTCGAAAGTAATGTCTCGTCCAAGATGGTGTTTGATGGATTTAGACATAGTCAAGTCAAGACAAGTCAACAGCACATATGTATGTAATGTATGTATTTTGTCTTACTCTCATTTTCTTTTAGACCCACAGTGCGAATGAAACCACTGAATTACTGAGTCCATAATCTGAATAATATACAATCACTGAAAGCTATTATTAAGCGCGTTGTTGGTGGCATAGAGCCCAAAATTTAACTGACAGTATGCGGTTCAAAACAGTGAACGAAGTCTTATGCCTGAAGTCGTTTTTAAAACATAATGCAAAAACGTTGGTAATTCAAACTCACTTTCTAACTTTATTATTAAAAAAAAACATTCTATAATCCTAAAGATCCACAGTGTTTGCTAAAACTGAACAGATTTGGAAAAGTATTGCCTTACCGCCGTTCATGGTTTCATTTGTCTTTTTTTAGGATATAGCATAGTGTGAAGACCTGGTCTATTATCAATTTGCCAGCTCCAAGGGCGCACTGAAGTTGAACAATTCGCAAAAGAGCTACGGGTTCACGTAAATGTCGTAGACATAGGATGCGGTTTTTTGTACCTATAGATGGATCATATCGAGTTCACATTCTGTTCATGATGTGGTACAAGAGCTTTGACAATATCATTTTGCCATACAGTGTTTTGCTATACAGTGTCATCCCTGTATACATACATTATGATTCAGATTTCGAGTAAAATTATATTGCAATATATTGTTTGGATCTTGCCATTATGGATGAAATATAACATCATTCAAATGTCTTTTATTGGAATTCTTGCAGGACATAATTCTGACTAGGTAATTTTCGATGACTTTTCGACACATATCGGGAAATAATTTGATGAATATTTGTTTTCAAAGCGACAAGAATTTGCGGGTTGTATGCATAAACACGATCTTTTGCATAGCGCCCCACAAAAATAAATACAACGACGATAAATTACACAATCTTGGTCGTCAATTCACATCACCAAAACGCAAAATAACTCGTACTGGAAATTGTTCTTGCGATAAAGACTAAACGGGTAGTGTTGTGTGAGATGTGGCACAGCCTTGTTGAAACCATATGTGTTCCAGATCCATATCTTTGATTTGAGGTCGAAAAACGTTGAGGCCAAACGTTGATGTTCAAGCACCCAATTGGCGTATGTTGTACGCATTCCGTGGTCAGCTGGCTTCAATTCTTAATTGATGCAAATCCAAATGCAAATCATGCCGTAATGTGCCATAAGACAGGCCTAAAAGCTGTGCTCGCCGTGAAATAGATAAATTTGGATCTTCTTCAACGCTTTCATTAACGGCAGCCATACTTTCTGTAGAACGTGCATTTCGATTATGGATAGGCCTTAAGATATCTGTAGCAGAGCCAGTCTCTCCGAATGTTTTTACAGTTTTACCTATAGTGCGATCAGATGAATGATTATGTCGACCATAAACTGCACATAATGCGCGAAATGTACCTACTCAGAATCACTATTTTTGTAGTAAGTTTTCACAATTTTAACACCTGCATTTTATATAATAACAAACCTTCTTAAACTAAACACATTCTCGAATGATACTTCGGTTTGACGTATGTGTTTGAAACAGGAATGTCAAATGCGGACCACGAATTGGATGACCCTATATATCTCGGTTGCTTTTATCTGTCATAATATCACTGGATTCTGGTTTGCTGTAGTTGGCAATATAGTTTGATTTAACCTACATACTTATTCGAAGAAAATGCGATATTGACATTATTACCACGTGATATTGTCACATGTGGTTGGCAACGGCACAATAAAGTGTCCTGCATTCAAATGCTCTTAATCGTAATAGTCTTTGTCTATTTTTAACGTCTGAGCACAACATTGAAACTTATTGCTAATAGTTAATGCAGATTTTTCCAGCAGCAATCTAGTAGCAATAATGCACGTGTTGTTGTCTTCAATTGGAGATTGCTGGTATTAGCTTATACGAGGGTTTAGAAGTCATCATTTCTCTTAATACATCCGTGTTTGTAAACACTGAGCAGCTGCTTTGCCACTTAGTATGACACTGACAGATTGTCGCAATCAACTATCGGACCTCTGAGATCTGAGACTACTTGGATACGAAATAGGGCACATACACTCCTTTTTTACCGCCATTTACGTGCATATTGATGTAGCTTCTCAAATTCTACCACAATGGGATCTTTACTCCAATCCGCAATACAACTTCCTGTGAACGAAATTACATTTCCGTAAACAAAATTATCAATTACTACTTTGCTTACAGAAGCCTCTGTACTGTACCGCAATTCAACTTTTAGGTAGTTTGATTTGCTATCATCGTTATTACGGGCAACTTTAATATACACAATTCTAGATGGCTTCGATATTCTGAACCGATAACATCCAAAGGACGGTGCACTGAGATTGTAACTGGGGAAAAAACAACCCAGTCTATAGATTTGCCCTCGCGAATACTCCGCCAACATCCTAATAATTAATAATTTAATAATTACGCGATGGATTTTTTCTCCACTAATCACTGTATTATTTCAGCTAATTTCTCATATTCTGACCCTACAGCAATACAAGAAGACATGGCTGCCGCTGCTGATATGATTAAAAACATTTTTCTCTTTGAAATTAGATCCTTCTTCTCTAATAGGACTATGAGTATTTTTGGGTGTTTCAAGGTTGACGTCCACAAAAAAATAATGCTGGTTGCTCGGATTTTTTTTTTAATTTCTATTATTGATCTTTTGTCTGTTACTTCAAATCGAATATAATGATTTGCGGACGACAGGACTCACTTCCCTGATCTTTCCTGATCTCAATAAATTCTGATGAGACCGGACTCAATTTTATTGGGAAATCGGCAAATGATTGGAATAAAATGCTTCCCAGATACAACACTGTCTGGTTTCGCTTAATTGAAGTTTAAATACAGCCAGTCATTATTCATGAATGCCACTGGCATTGTCGAAATCGAATAACCTTACATTCTCGATATGTGTGTCAAGAATGTCAATGTCGCCAAAAATTCTGTGAAATATCTAGGTTTCTTCAAGCTATGTGTGAAATTCGTTTGGTTTCTTGGCCTCAATATATCAGGCATTGATCCGTCCAAAATTGGAGTTCTTTTCTCTGATCTGGTTAGGTGCCCATAAGACTTCTCTACATTTCCTAGATAGGATCCAAAACCGATCGACCCTCCCGAACACCGACGAAATGTCTCTTGTCTTACTTTGTTCAATTGTTATTATCACCAGTTTACCCTTGAGTCGATTTTCGAATGTACCAGAAATATTGTCATTATTTTAATGGTCGTACAACTCGCTTATAGAATGCCTAACCAACCTCTTTGCTTCTTAGTCTTTATAACCTGCAAATATTCAAAACCAATGTACTTCGGTATCTCCTTCCATAATACTTTCACCAGCACTGTGTGCAAATATTTAATAAGTAAAAAAATACCTCCAACAGTAAAATTTTCAACTTTTCATATCGGTGCCTTTGAATCTTCGCATTTCTAAGATATTCTCTTTTATATACAATATATCTCATACGGGCTACCTGACGGTTTAATCAACCGGAGATAACCTTTGTGGATTCTTATTTATCACCGCTGTCGCTAGGTAAGAGAATCGGAAGTAATTATATTTTGTCCACATACTTAGGATGGGTGTTCTTTCTTTAGGAGCGTACTTTGAACATGATCCGTCCTAGCAATCCTTTTCGATGCGGTCTTCAGCCTCGTCAGTAAGACTACACATGTTTTTCAAATACCTTTGAAAGCAAACCGCAGCCAGGTGAGCACTTGCCGGTTTAAAGTCGGTGACCTCATTTTTGAGCTGATTTCACGAGGACCTTATTTTTAAGCCAATAAGTCAATTCCCGATAAAATTTTCACAATACGACTGATATTTGAGAAATCCCATGATTTTCAGATCGATAAACACTGTCTTATTTCGATTACCACAAAATTTACTGAGACGATGTACTTATGTCTCTGCTAAACTCAGCCAATTGTGACGAAGATTAAAAAAACTTCACCGAGACATTTAAAATTTCATTAAAATGATTGGTGAAAAAAATCTAAACCGCACGCAAACCTCAAAGTCCTCAAAGTTCTTTTTACGGGCCATTACAAAGTAGTACACAAGTATTATAATAAGCGACTTTGTGAACCTTTTGTAAAATGTTACCAAATCACAAAACAGATCACGGATTGCCGAATAAAACACTGCCAATTTAGAAATAAGTAGTTTAATTCAATAAAATAAATTTACAATGTTATAATTAATAAAAATGGAGGATTGGCAAACGATATTAATCACGCGACGTGTTAAGAAGAACTACTAAAATTAACGAATTCTTGTGTGAGCGAAGTCAATCATATGACAAAAATATATATGTATAGTATATTACCAAAAAACTGTTTGTTTTGGCGAATTCATTATGTACTTATATGCAAACAATGCAGTGTATCTTGAGCTAAATTTCATGTTTGTATATATGTATGTATGTTTGTAAATGTATTTTATTTATTTTCAACAAACCTAGGCTCCGATATTAATCTTGACAACAAGACCAGTGCTGATATCAAACTGAGAATAGCTCATGGCAGTTTATCTTTCTTTCCTAATCATCCCAGTCCTGCTCCATGGTACAGAAGATGAAAGATATGCTGGGAAAGGAATATTTTTATTCCTAATTTTGATCAGTTGAAAATCAGAGTTGTGTTGGGTTATGTGAAAGGAGGGTTTGACACCTTTGTGTCCTTTATAACTTAAATTCCCACCTCACTATCCACAATAACAACTCGTTGACAACTAAACTGGCCGATTAACAAATATAAACTCAAAATATTTTAAGGAATATCCTTGCTCTCTACAAAGTCTTTAAATCATGTGAGTGTGATCCTAAATGCCATTATTTCTTTTACGTTATAACATATGATGAATTGACTTTTCAGGTACGTATTTAAGTAAAGTATCGATTAAACGTTTAAGCCCTTTATAATCTCCACAATTTTCCAGACTTATTTTCCAGCTATTGACTGGTATTACTCCGCATCAATGACCTTGGATTTGGATCACCAGCCAGTGATTTTCCTTATTCGGGGAACTAGATATTAATAGTTACCACTAAGGAAATGAAATTTATAATCCGTTCCTTACACACAAGGACAAGGATCAATATACTGACAATATGTTGTCATATGTTGTCTGAGACGATTTATTCTGTTGAAGTAAGAAAATAAATTTCAATGTCATCTTTTCCTTGATTTTGGCTTCCTCGACTGAAAAACAACAATAAGTGTTTTTATTTGGCTTAGGAGGAGGGACAATCTATTTTTAAATAAATTACGGAATCTATTCATATTTATATCGACGGAAGGCGATTTTCCTACAGTTCATGATTGGAGTGAGAAACTCTCATTTTACTTGGTAATTTGATAAACAAATGATTCGATTCGATGGAATCAACACACAATATTTTAATAATTCATGTCCCCAGGTTCCTATTATCATACCTTTCCCAATCAAATTATTAATTCAAGCTGAAATGAAATGTTGATTTGAAAACAGGGTTGACACTCCATTATCCTACATAAATATTGTAAATATTTGGGCAAAATTGAAACAATCCTTCGTATCTCTTTCGAATTAGTGGAGCTAGCTTCCTCATTTAGTCTCACATATTAATACAGACAGCTGTAATAGGCAACTCTGTAAGATGATTTAATTAAGATATCAGTAAGATTATACAAATGAACCTCGAAACAGTTCACTATCGACAGAGCTTAACCACTCATTAAAGGAATTAGAAATTTTAAAGTACGTAGAAGACGGAAATATATTCGATCCATGTTGCAATTTTTGAAAGTTTCTTCAAGATATTGATTCCGACTTTTGGGAATCCTTTATACTTTGAAACCAATTTTAATTTCGCAGCTTTAGGGGGGCTGTCAGACTTCTAGACCGGAGTAGCTCTGATAAGAGACTTATTACTCCGCAAAAAATCTTAAACAAAAAATACTAGTCCAAACTGCATCCAGGCAATTCAGCGTATCTTTTGTAATTATGTTACTTAAGCCCATCTCCAAAGCAGGTCACATGTTTTTAACCACCACAGATCGTATCATTGCCTAAATTTGAAATCCGATAATGGGAGAGTAAGTTTTTGAGTGGTAATAAATCCACCGTATCCTGTTTTTGTAAACAAAACACAATGCCAAATTGTGTGGATCTGTAGTTCACGTAAGTTTTCTAGATTTTACTAACACATATTTTGAAATAAAAATCCTAGTGTAGGAATCCTCAAATAGTCAGTTATAGCGTTAACACCATCTAAGAATACAATACTACTGACATCAAGCTAAAAACGGAGTGTTTTCCTTCATGTCGAACATTCTTTAATATTTATAGTCGATGTTCCATGTGGCATTTGCAATACAAAAAAAAGCAAATAGGTACACTCAGATCTCACGGAGTTCTTCCTTCGAAATGAACGGGGGTAGGTCACCCTCTCTGGTAACGACATTATTTGCCATATTTTCGTCGCTGAACCGGGTGAAACCAGAAACCTCGGATCGCCAATTCTCTATTTAATTTCGAATGTAGCAGTTGTGCACCAAGACGCGATTGTCCAGGTCATAATTAGGGCCAATGATATCAATGGCCTTGTATACTTCCTGGAAAGTTGCCCCTATGGTCTCAACCTTCTCCCGCGGTTCCTCGATCACAAAGAAGTCGTCATCATCAGCGGCCTCATTTGGATCGATACCTGATATTGTCAGTAACCGTTCGTTGTCTGTTGTCCGGTCTATTTTAAGACACTGAAGGTCGTTTTGATTTTTTCTCCGAAATAGTTTATTTATTTGCGGAAACATATTCGCGTTGCTGGTGTTTACAACCCGAACCTTGTTGTTCCAATATGAACTTACAGAAATTCTGTAATTCTCTTTTATTAACGTTTAAAGATTTTTAATTGACGACTTCAGTGTCCTAATCTCCGGGTCTTGTCTGTCAGTTAACTGTCTGTACAAGTTTTTAGTCTTGTCAGAAGTCTACTTTTCTATCGGTGCAGTGCGTCAATTGTAGGATTGCGGAACAGGTCTTCGTTAGTTGTACGTCGATTCCGCGGTATTGTAGTGTCCATAGTTTGTTTAATTGTCTCGTCCATTTGTTTTAGGTAATTGTCGATCTCCTTGTTTGACAAATTAATATTGGACGGTGGGTGGAGCGTGTTTGAGGAGAGCGCTCTTGTCAAGGTTGGGAGAAGCGTATCAATCGAGTCTTACTGTAGTTGTAAGAATATCTTTGGACAACCTCCTCCAATTCCGCAATTTCGTTGGGAACTGTAATTTCGGTGCTAAAACCGCAATGGTCGCTGTCATACACGAATGTGCGCAGACAGTTTAATGTTTGTAAATTCGTACCTGTCAGTCGTATACGTTTGTCGTACAGCAGTAGATCCAAATAAGACCCGCCTCTGGGAAACGACGGGTTATCCGTCGCTTTAAGACCGAATCTGTACATGACATCGTGCTGATCCCACCAATCGAGTAGTAGGTTCCCTCTAGTATTTGGCAAATTATTTCCCCAATCTCTGTGTCTAGCGTTGAAATCCCCGCCGATTATAAAATAATTCTCCCCCGATTCCAGCCTCAGAAGTCGAAAAAGCGTGTCGAGCTCCGTAATGAATAAAGTTATTTGTGAAGCCTCAGCTGCATAAACAGAGGCCAAGTACAGCCGCTTTCCACTGCGGAGCGGGATGTAAATGACAACTGCCTCCAACACCCGGAACCTGCGCAACACGCCCTTGTACACTCTGTGAAATTTTATACCTTCTTTAATGAAGATCGCGATACCGCCTCCACGTTTGCATCTGGGCCGGTTTCTTCTTCTGACAATATAATTATTGTACTCCAGTTTGTGCTTATCGGTTAGCTTGGTTTCGCTACAGAAAAGCACAGCAGGAGTTTGGTCTTGTAGCAATTTAAACATCGCGTCTTTTCGTTCGATCCTAATCAGTGAATTAACATTCACCGCAAGGACCTTCAAAGTTTGCTCCACCATGCGCGTACCCATTACAACATGTGTTGCGTTAGGCGCGGCAGCAGCGCATAGATATGGTCCACCCGCTTGGCCTGTTCTTGAACCTGCTTTTGCAGCTGAGCCATCTGCCCTTGGATTGCGAGCAAATGGCCAACATGTTAGGTGCAGCTTCCGTTGTTCTCGGCATTGGCGCCTGAGAAGCAACAGTCGCTTGTTGTACCGTAGCCCCCCTACCTGACACCATTTGGGCGTAGGAAATTTGGGACGTGACGGCTGGTGTTTGAAACCTAACAGGTGAACGTTTGACCTCCACCTTCTGCTGCCGAGCCAGTTTTGCTTTCTTTATGTCAGCGAAATTAGGACATCCCCGATAGTTTGCGGTGTGTCCCACGTTTCCACATAACACGCACGAGAGCTGCGACCTATCGAATGCTCCGTCAACACCTAGAGCACACTCCTCGGAACTGTGGTTCTTTGCGCACTTCACGCATTGAGGCTGCATTTGGCAGTTCGACGCGGCGTGCCCGAACCTCTGGCAGCGAACGCATTGTGTAATGCCTTCGCTCCTCTTTAGTTTTTCCCAGTGAACCACCTGGTAGTCTAGGACATTGATACTCCTTAGACTATCCAGACGGCTTTCGGGACTGAGCTGCACCAGGAAGAACGCCAGACTCCGTTTCTCCCGCCTGGCTCTAGCTGTGGTAAATGGCTTTACCCCCACAAACTTCCGTCCTTCGCACTCCTTCTCTTTGAGCAGTGCCAGGATCTCCTCAGGATCAGAAGACGGTTCCAACCCCTTCAGCAGCATCGATTGCCGCTTTTCACACTTCGGTGTGTATGAGTAGTGCTCCGTCGTCGTTTCCTTTAGGAGCTCTTTCAATTTCGCGTAGCCCTCCACTGTATTACAGTGGATGGCATGGTGATTGTTTGGGAATACTTGTGAATTTACATCATTTTAACTTTCTTAAATTGTTAATCGCTCCTAACTTTATTTCATCTATTTGCTAGTCTATCATTGTCTTGACTAATGTAGTAACAATCTGTAAAGTAATGCAATTTTCGTTTATTATATGACTATTTGAAATTTGAAACCCGGTTAACGTACACTATTCTAATTTGCACATTTATGCTTTATACTCATTTATCACGACTCACTTTAATTTGTTCAACTGTTGTACTTAATATTATTCATATCACTAAATTGTATAACACTTTACTATGAAAGATCTGAAATAAAATTGTCTCGCCCACTTGGATATCGAACAGCGGAAAGATAAGTAGCATTTTCATTTATTTTACATTGGTTGTCTATCCATCGTATTCCTTCCCTCCGCTCAGCAAGTGCTGGTCCTTTCAAGCAAATTTAATTCATTGCTCGATTATTACAAGATACTCGTATAAATTTGGTCCGTATCGAGCCGGATTCTGGATTTTCGCTTATTTTACATATTCCTACATTGTCGCTGGTCATCATTCATCATCGTGAAAATCAAAAATTAGTTGACAGAAATTTGGATTAACGGAGATTGCGTTGATCAGTTACTCTGTAGTGGATAATTCAACAGTTTCATTTTCATCGAGGAACAGCTCTACAAAAATTTATACGTGGAACAGTTTGTGATTAATCACTTGATGGGTTTGCTTTTTCACGTGCAAAGCTTTGCACGCGGTAAGAAATTTAACTCTTCACATATACTTACACATATAAAATGCATGCACATTTCTAATAAAAAATCAAAATACATTCAATAAAAAATAAATTACTTGAAAATTGACTTCTATTGCAAAAATCGTGTATTCTGTGAGAACATTATTAAACCCAAACGGCACGCGGTTTTAAAGACAATTTGTGGTAACACGTGGCCATTAATACCTTTGATATCAAGATAATCATAGCCCTCGTGCGCGAAATTCTTAGATTAATATTCACTTTCATTAAAATGACCACTTCCAGTAGCCTGGCAGCCTTGCGTGCCTATCGCGGTAATCTTAAAGGTTCGCTAACGAGATTAGCTTATTTCGTGGACAAGATTGTAGAAGTCTTGGGCGGTTAGAAAAACTAGAAGAGATCTGGGAAAAATTTAGTACATCTCAAGGGCAAATGTATGATCACTCAGATGACGAAAATTTCACCGATCCTGAGCAAGAGTTCGAATATTTCGAGACGAAATATCTCATGATAAAGTCAGCTTTGCTTTCAGCTATTCGACAGCGACAAAGCCCTGACATAGGAACTTTAGAATCAAGTCAGACTTATAGCACACAATCTCTTGCCGGTCAGAAGCCTACCAGCTCAATTCAGTACGGTCATGACTATCTTCCAAAAATCCATATTGAACCATTTCATGGCAGTTATCGGGATTGGCCTGCCTTTCACGATATGTTTGAAAGCATGGTCCATCTTAAATCAAATTTATCACCATCTCAGAAGTTTCATTTCCTTCGCTCTTGTCTTCGGGATGATGCCTTAAATCTTCTCAATCACATTCCGGTGTCGGATGCAACCTATCAGCAAGCGTGGGATAGGTTAAGCAAAAGATATAACAGACCACGTTTTATTATAAACAGCCTTCTGGAGACATTCATGCAGCTCCCATCAATTAACAGTTTCAGTGCAAAAATGTTGCGCAAGATTTCAGATGTAGCTGATGGAGTTGTGAGAGGTCTCACTTCGCTAAATTCATTAGAACGCGATTCGTGGATGATTTACGTCCTTTCGAACAAAGTGGATCCAGAAACGCGACAAGCTTGGTCAACTGAAAGTGTCGAATTCGAAAAACCTACGATAGATCAATTTCTGAAATTCTTAGAACGCCGTTGTGAGGCTCTCGAGTCATGTCGCGGATTTATTCGGGAAAGTAACAGGTCAAAGCCTCCGACTTTGAAAAGTATGCATGTGTCGTCATCGAACAACTGCCCCAAGTGTAATGCAGCTCACATGCTAACGCAGTGTACAGAATTTCTTGCAATGAGTCTTGAGAATAAGAGAGATTTAGTAAAATCTAAGAAGCTCTGCTTCAATTGCTTACGTAGTGGACATAATGCGGCTCGTTGTCAGTCCAAATTTCGGTGCAAGAACTGTAACTCGCGTCACCATACATTGGTTCATCTTAGTTCGACCACTACACCTGTTAATAATTCTTCTGAGATCACATCGCATACAACACCTCAAAATTCTTATTCGGAAATCACTAGAACATCGATAAACCCTTCTCAATACGTCACAAATCACTCGTTAAATTCCAATCACTTCCTACCACAGACATTATTGCCTACAGCTGTTGGAAAGGTATTAGGCAACAGTGGACATTATCATCATGTTCGTATGTTAATTGATTCGGGCTCGCAGGTTTCCTTCATCACGGAATCTTGCGCCCAAAAACTTGGCCTTAAACGGAGGAATGCTCGCATTCAATTCAGTGGAATTGGTACATTGTGCGCGGGAAAATCCAGGGGCCTAATATCAATGTTGATTTCATCTCGGTTTGATGCAGCTAGCATTTCAGTTAACGCCTACATTCTATCGACAGTTACGTCAAAGTTACCAACTACTTCGTTCAACTGCAGAGATTGGGACCACGTCTCAAAACTTAATCTTAATTTAGCAGATCCATTATTCAACGTATCAGGCGCGGTTGATATTTTGCTCGGGGCAGATGTAGCTTGGAATATTCTACAAGGAGAAATTATTCGCAATCCTAATGGTTATCCAGTTGCCCACAAAACCATCTTTGGTTGGGTGCTGGCTGGACAATTATCGTCGGGACAGAGTGGCATAGCACAGGCAAATCACGTGATTTGTGATATAGACTCAATCTTACTATCCTTTTGGAATATCGAAGAAATCGATCCAAAATGGGTGGTGACTAAGGAAGATCAGGAAATCGACAAACACTTTCTTGAAATTCAAAAGAGAGATAAAGACGGAAGGTATGTCGTCCGCCTTCCCTTCAAGACAAAACCTAATTTCGCTGACACCCTCACTGGTGCAGTTTCGTGTTTGAAGTCTTTGGAAAGACGATTTAGTAAGAATGGGTTACTGCATAAAAACTATTCAAAATTTATGGATGATTATTTGGCTTTAGGGCACATGCGTAAAATTCCTCCTTCTTTGGTGCTTAAGCCTAATGTATTTTATTTGCCCCATCACGCGGTTTTCAAACCCGATAGTGTTTCAACGAAGCTTCGTGTCGTCTTTAACGGTTTGTTCGCAGATAGTAATGGAAATTCCTTAAACCAATTCTTAATGATAGGCCCACCTATTCAAAGAGATATCTTTTCTGTGCACATTCGGTTTCGCCGTCACCAAATCGTTTTTACGACAGACGTTGTAAAAATGTTTCGCCAGATACGAGTTGCCGATGAAGATTGTGACTTTCAAAGAATAGTGTTGCGAAAATCGCCGTCTGAACCGATTGAACATTATTGCTTGTCCACAGTTACATACGGTACGTCGTGCGCTGCCTATGAACCGGTACGTGTTTTGCAGCAAATCGCACTGGATTATCGCGATCAGTATCCGGTTGCTGCCGATATACTCCTTAAGGATACATACGTGGACGATATTGTTTCGGGTGGAACATCAATCAGTGATGTTCTTTTCAAACAGAGCCAATTAATCGAACTTCTTGCCAACGCTGGCTTGGAGCTAAGCAAGTGGCAAAGCAATAGCCCAGAACTTCTTCCGGAAGGAGATCGTGGACAAAGTGAAACAGTTTTTCTAGATAGTGAACTTAATGCATGGGTGAAAGTACTCGGTATGTATTGGAACTCAAAACAAGACTGCTTTTCGTTTCGTATACACCTGACGCCAGATGAAACTTTTACAAAACGCCAGATCTTAAAAGACGTTGCACGCATTTTCGATCCCCTCGGGTTTCTTGCTCCTTCGGTTGTGCAGCTTAAGATTCTATTACAAGAATTGTGGCATCGAAAACTTGATTGGGATGATCAACTTCCTGATTGCATCGCCGCGAAATGGAGTAAACTTCGAAAGGATCTACCTGTACTTACATCTATCAACGTATCCCGTCACATCGGTACTATAGATCCTGCCTTTCAATTACATGGCTTTTCCGATGCCTCTGCTTCTGCTTATTCTGCCGTCATTTATTCGCGATATACTCTTTCAAACGGGGAAATCCAAACCAACATCGTTGCAGCGAAGACTCGTGTCGCTCCGATTAAGCAGATCACTATCCCACGTTTGGAATTGTGTGGAGCTTTACTACTCGCTCGGTTGCTTGCTGCAGTTCAAAAGTCTTTGGATACAACATTCTCAAACGTTTATGCATGGTGTGACTCCCAAGTTGTTCTTTCTTGGCTCTCATGTCCTTCACGTCGGTGGGACATATTTGTCGGAAATCGAACCTCTGAAATTTTGAACACCATTCCGAGAAACAGATGGTTTCATATCAGGACGGATCAAAATCCTGCAGACTGTGCGTCACGCGGAATAGCCCCTTCTGCCGGTCCCCACTGGTTGAAGGAAAATAAGGACGCTTGGCCTATTGCTCAGTTTGTCGAAGAGCATCCAACTTGTAAACAGGAGGAGAGGAAGAACTTTCAACAAACTTGCGTTGCCGTTGGAGCACCCATTTGTGTTCCTGTTATCTCGAGTTTCTGCTTGGAATCGTCTAGTTCGCAGTGTCGCCTATTTATATCGGTTTGTTTCAAGGTGTCGCAAAGGATCACGAACCCAAGGTCATCAACTTCTGCCCCATGAGATTTATGATGCAAAACGAGCTATTATTAAATGGTTACAAAATCTTTACTTTGGAGAACATATAACATATTACGCCAAATATGGCCATTTCGGTAAGAATTGCACGATCGCTAACTTGAATCCATTTTTCGATAATAACCAGGTTCTGCGGGTGGGAGGAAGAATTCAAGAAGCCGACGTTTCATTCAACATGAAACACCCAATAATCATTCCTAAAGGACACACCATTACGAAACTCATCGCCAAAGACGCACACGAACGATTTCTTCATCCTGGTGTATCAGCACTGTTCTCTCTAATTCGACAGGAGTTCTGGATTATTGGAAGCCACAACCTGCTGTGCAAGATCACCCATGATTGCATTAAATGTTTTCGGCAGAGAAAATCAACGACGTTCCAAATCATGGGCAATCTCCCAGCACAGAGAATCCAGGCAACCAGGCCTTTTACTCATTGTGGGTGTGACTACGCTGGTCCCATCCCTATTAAAATCAAATTAGGTCGGAAAGTTCAAACCACAAAGGGTTATATCTCTTTATTTGTGTGCCTTCCTACGAAAGCTATTCATTTGGAACTTGTCAGCGACCTGACAACTGAAACATTTCTTGCAGCTTTATGTCGCTTTATCGCCCGTCGTGGTAAGCCCTCTCACATGTACTCGGATAATGGAACAAACTTCCGTGGGTCTACAAAGGTATTATCAGAAATGCATAAGCTAATCTTATGTCAGCAACATAACACGATCCACTAACTCCAACTCATTTCATTTTAGGTGAGTCCTATTCAGCTGTCCCAGAACCATCGCTTGAAGTACCAATCAATCGACTCTCCAGTTGGCAAGCACTTCAAAATAAGATCAAAGGTTACTGGAAGCGATGGAGCATGGAATATTTAACCTCACTCCAGCACAGGACACGTTGGGCTCATCCTCAGATTAATCTTCAGTTAAATGGTCATCAAAGGCAGTAACCTACCACCTGGAAAGTGGGCCATGGGCCGTATTATATTTCTATATCCGGGTAAAGATGGACATGTTCGCGTTGTGAAACTTAAGACTGCAGCTGGAGAGCTACTTCGCCTAATACACAAGCTGGCTTTACTCCCAACGTGCTGAAACTATGTTCCAGGGGCGGGGGAATGTTTGGGAATACTTGTGAATTTACATTATTTTAACTTTCTTAAATTGTTAATTGCTCCTAACTTTATTTCATCTATTTGCTAGTCTATCATTGTCTTGACTAATGTAGTAACAATCTGTAAAGTAATGCAATTTTCGTTTATTATATGACTATTTGAAATTTGAAACCCGGTTAACGTACACTATTCTAATTTGCACATTTATGCTTTACACTCATTTATCACGACTCACTTTAATTTGTTCAACTGTTATACTTAATATTATTCATATCACTAAATTGTATAACACTTTACTATGAAAGATCTGAAATAAAATTGTCTCGCCCACTTGGATATCGAACAGCGGAAAGATAAGTAGCATTTTCATTTATTTTACATTGGCTATCTATCCATCGTATTCCTTCCCTCCGCTCAGCAAGTGTTGGTCCTTTCAAGCTAATTTAATTCATTGCTCGATTATTACAATCACTGTCTTGTAATTCCCCAATCTCATAATTTTAAAATTATTACCAATGACCAACTTACACAGGTCCTTGTTTGCATTTACCTCTAGTTTATAGGTGTTGATAAGAGGCACCTTCTCCTTCTTCTGCTGCTGTTGTTGCTGCTGCTGCTGTTTTTTCAGCTGCTGTGGTTTCAGCTGTTGTTGTTTTTGCAGCTGTTGCTGTTTCTGCTGCTGCTGTTGTTTCTGCTGCAGCTGTTTTGTTTGCTGCTGTTGTTGTTTCTGCTGCTGCTAGTTTTGTTGTTGCTGTAGTTGTTGTTTCTGCTCTTGTGGCTTTTGATGTTGGGAGCTCTCTACTTCTATTTGCTCCCTCTGCCTGCGTGCAGTTTGGCTTTGCTTAATAGCAAGCACTTTCTCTGTCAGATTTTGTATATTGATGTTGATGTCATTTATTTGTTCAGCCTCATCTTCCGATTCGGATGAAGCTAGAGAGGCAAAGTTGTTATTGTCCCCCTCATAACGGACCTCATCTGCTGTTTCGACGGCATTTATTCTTTTTTTTCTTAGGTTGGGAGGGGTTTTCAAACTCCTCCTCCTTTTAATGGCTTTCGCCACGGCACCGGCAACACTATTACTGCCTTTTCCAACTCCCGTTATGGGAAGAGCGGAGTGTTCTCCACTATCCATCACGTGATTTGATTAATTATTTTTGGTTTTATTCTGTTCACACTTTGTGTAGAAAACGAAAAAAAAAAAAAAAAAAAAAGTTCCAAGTTTGACCTGGGAGCGAACCCGTAACCGGTATCCCATGCTTCGATGGCCGACTCCGGTCATTTCATTTAATTTTTCATTTAATATGCATTTTTATTTTCATACTTCATTTACACTTACAAGCTAGACAAAAAAATGCTTAAAAATTAGCTTAAATAACTTACAAATAATCTTATTCTATATTACTGGCCCCATGCGGGCACTCTAAGTTAAACATAATACTTAGTCTATGTCTTTCGACGTTTCTTACAGACTATTTTTATTTTTGTTTTTACATTTATTAAAACTAAAACTAAGAAAATAAAATTTAAGTATAAAAACTTAGTAAATGGACTTTTTTTTTTCTTATATCCACCCTAATTCTACCTAACACTATGTAAGCCGGCCACGGCCAATCAAATACGCAGAAGACCGACTTTGATTCCTATGAAGATACGTGCTACTGGAGGAATTCGCTGACGAAACTTCCCCCCCTTCATCTAGCCACCAGAATTGTTGGTGCTGCCGAGCAACATCTCTTATGTCGTGACTCCCTACCGACCTACTGAACCGGAGACGCTCCGCACTGCCATGTGCTACGTCTCTGTCGTAGTTGAGTCGCCTGTCCGCAGATGTTCGAGCAACCTGGAAGATTAGCGGCACCGCCAATCTGTCCTGGATCAGACCTTTCATATCTAGGTAGAGGAACACTTCTGGAGGAACAAAGCCGTCAAAGCGAACTCTCTCATGATACATATAATTAGGGTAGTAAGCCCCGGAGATCAGGCTGTTCGATCAGGTCATTGCTCTTGCAATGTGCCTTCGAGTCAACTTAATGATGAAATTGTCCACTCTTATTAGGTTCGCCCTATTGTATAAGACCTCATTGGGATAGAATTTTATGTACTCGGACTCTGGTGTTCTGTATAAGCGAAGACAAGTCCTGAGACAAGCCCTCTCAAACACCCGAATCTTTTCCAATAAACTTTCTCTTACGTTGAACCACACGGGACATCCAAACACAAGCCTAGACCTGATAAGGGCCATGTAGCAGATAACCTTTACCATCGCATCGCGTTGAAAACAGTCTCTTTGTTAGGGCAAAAGCACCTTTGGCTCTGGCCAGAGCAACATCTATATGTTTGTTAAAATACAGATATCGATCTAGCCAGATCCCAAGGTATCTGACTACATTTCGACAAGCAAGTGGCTGCCCATGCTGCCCCACGATCGAGAACTTTCGCCAATTCTTTCTGGTATCCCTAGAGGCCCCAGACAAAGGCGTCCTAAATAAAATGGTTTCCGACTTCTGAAAATTGATTTTCATCTTCCAGTCATCGCAATATCGTTTAATTTTATCGAAGTCACGTTGCAAGAGTATATTAATGACCTCAATCTTTGGACCTGATCTGTACGCGATTAAGTCGTCTGCGTACGCTAAGGCATGTTGACGTGAACCTAACAGATCACTTGTGTAAATGTTGAATAGGATCGGTGAATTTACCGCACCTTGTTGCAGACCGTTTTTAATGTTAAATGTTCCAACAGAAGTCACATCGCCATTCTTCACGATGAACTGTTTACTGGAGAGCATATCAAAAAGAATATACAGCAGTGGTTTACTAATGCCCAACCTGTCCAGCTTGAAAAAGAGTCCCTCTAACCATACGGTATCGAAGGCTTTTTCAAAGTCAATCAGGCAGGCACCAGTGCACTGGTTCTTGCCTTTGTTCCATTGGATATCAGAAACCAGTTTAGACTCAGCATGAATAGCATCATGCCCCGCCTTGAAACAGAATTGATTATCCGGAACTATATGTTTGTCCTCAACCCACTTGGTCAGGACTCTATTGATCACCTTCTCGAAAACCTTACTGATGTTTGGAAGAAGACTGATCGACCGGAGATTCGCCGGATTGGAAGTGTCTTTATCCCTTTTGGGGATGGGGTGTACCACCGCTGTTTTCCAATGCGCTGGATAATGTGCATTATTCATTGCATTATTAAACAGGAAATGTCGAAGCACAATGTTCGGTATTTCATCGGTTCCCACTGATTTCTTACTTCTAAGTGATTCGAAAATCGTTTGGAGCTCTGCCTTCGAAATGAACGGTGGTAGTACCATTTCATTGGTGATGACATTATTTGCCATATTCTCGTAACTGAACTGGGTGAAACCCGAGCTCTCGAATCGCCAATTCACTATTTCATTTCATTGTGCACAAGGACTCGATTTTCCAGGTCGTTGTTCGGCCAATGATGTCATTCGCCTTATATACTTCCTGGAAAGTCGCTCCTATAGCCTCTACCTTCTCCTGCGGATCCTCGATCAACAGCCTCATTTGGATCTATGCCTGCTGCTATAAGTATGTTCTCGTTTTCCGTCGTTCGGGCGATTTTAAGACACGAAAGGTCGTTTTGGTCTTTTCTCCGAAATATTTTATTTATTTGCGGAAACATATTCGGGTTGCTGGTGTTTACAGCTCGAATTTTGTTGTTCCAATACAAACTTACTGAAGCCCTGTAATTTTCTTTTATTAATACTTGGAGGTTTTTGATCGACGACTTTAGCGTCATAATCTCAGGGTTATGTCTGTCAGTAATCTGTCTGTACAAGGTTTTTAGCCTTGACAGCAGTCTACTTTTATGTCGGTGCAGTGCGTCAATGGTTGGGTTGAGGAATAAATCTTCTTTGTCAGTGTGTTGATACCGAGGTATCGTTTTGTCCATTGTTCGTTTAGATACCTGTCAATCTCCTCGTTTGACAGATTTCTGCTGGACGGTGGGTGGAGCGAATTCGAGGCGAGTGCTCTAGTCAGTGTTCTGGAGAACTGTGTCCAACGCACCCTACTATAGTTGTAGGCATGCCTTTGAACAGACTGGTCCAATTCCGCAGCTTCGTTCGGAACGGTTATTTCGGTACTGAGACCGCAGTAGTCGCTGTCGTACACAAAAGTGCGTAGACAGTTTATGGTTTGTTGGTTTGTGCATGTCATGTGTATTCATGTGTCGAACAGCAGGAGATCCAAATAGGACCCGTGTCTAGGAAACGACGGACTATCCGTCGCCTTAAGGCTGAGTCAAGACATTATACTGTGCTGACCTCACCAATTGAATAGTAGGTTCCCTCTAGTATTTGGAGTATTATTTCCCCAATCACTATGTTTGGCGTTGAAATCTCCGCCGATAATAAAGTAGTTCTCCTCCAATTTCAGTTTTAGGAATTGAAAAAGTGTCTCGAGCTCTGAGATGAATAAAGTGGATTGAGTAGCCTTAGGTGCATAAACAGACACCATGTATAACCGCTTTCCACTACGGAGAGGGATATACACGATGCATGCTTCCAGCACCTGGAACCTACGTACTACACGACTGTACACTCTTTTAAAACGTATACCTTTTCGTACGAAAATCGCAACGCCTCCTCCCTGAATGGAGTTGGGTCGGTTTCTCCGTACTATTTTATATCTTTTGTGCCTCATTTTGTGTCTCTTGGTAAGCTTAGTTTCGCTAATCAAGAGCACATAAGGGGCTTGGTCTTTAAGCAACTTAAATAGTGTGGCTCTTCGTTCGAACCTAATCAGTGAATTCACATTCACTGCAAGGACCTTCAGGGTTTGCTCCGCCATGTACGTACCCATTACGACTGGAGGTGCGTTAGGCCCGGCAGCAGCGCGTATATTTGATCTACCCGCTGAGCCTGTTCCTGTATTTGACGCTGCAGCTGAGCCATCTGCCCCTGAATAGAGAGCAAGATAGCCAGCATGTCAGGTACAGGTTCAGCTGCTCTAGGCGCTGGGGCCTGAGAAGCTACCTTTGTTTTTTGTGCCGTATTTCCCCTACCTGCCGCCATTTGGGCGTAGGTAACGTGGGGAGTAACGGCTGGTGTTTGTGTCTGCACGAGTGGACGTTTAATTTCCACTTCTGCTGCCGAGCCAGATTTACTCTTTTGATATATTGGAATTTGGGACAACCCCGATAATTTGCGGTGTCTCCCGTGTTCCTACATAACGCGCAAGAGAGTTGACTTTTTTCTGACGCTCCGTCCTTGCCTAGAGCGCATTCCTCGGACTTGTGGCTCTTTCCGCACTTCGCACATCGAGGCTGCATTTCGCAGTTCGACGCGGCGTGCCCGAACCTTTGGCAGCGAACACATTGTAAAATGTTTTCGCTCCTCTTTAATATTTCCCAGTGTACAACCTGGTAGTCTAAGCCTTTGATGCTCCTTAGACCATCCAGTTTGCTGTTGGGACTTAGCTGAACCAGGAAGAACGGTAGTTTCCGCTTCTCCCTTTTGGCTCTAGCCGTTACAAATGGCTTAACCCCTACGAATTTGAGCTCTTCGCACTCCTTCTCTTTCAACAGTTCAAGGAGCTCCTCCGGATCAGTCGACGGTTCAACCCCCCTTAGCAGCATTGTTTGCCGCTTGTCCCCCTTCGGGGTGTAGGAGAAGAACTCCGTAGTCGATTCCTTCAGTAAGTTTTTTATTTTAGTATAGCGCTCCACTGTGTTACAGTGGATCGCATGCCTATCTAAACTAAGTCTTTTAATGTAAAAATTATTTCCTATGGCCGACTTACGTAGTTCAATGGTTTCCTTTAGTTCCATCTTATATGTGTTTATAGGTGGAACTCGTTGCTTTGTTGATTTCGTTTGTTGTTGTTGTTGTTGTTGTTGTTGCTGTTGCTGTTGCTTCTGCTGCTGATGTTGTTGCTGCTGCTGCGATTTTTGTTGCTGTTGTTGCTGTTGTTGTTTTTGTTCTTTATTTTTGGGTTGTTGTTTATGATCTTTCTTTGTTAGCTCTTGTACTAGTTTTTGTAGTTTTTGTTGTTTTAGTGGCTGGTTATGTTTTCCTTGTTGTGGTAGCTCCACGTTGGTGTTTAGTTGCTTCTGAGGGATCTGAAGTTGTTGCTGTAACTCATACTCCCTCCTTGCCACTTGCTTCGCTCTTATAGCAAGCACTTGTTGCTGTAGCTGTATTATGCTACTATTAATGGCTTTGACCTCTTCCTCTTCGTCATCTGACTCAGAGGCAGCTAGGAATGAGAAACTATTGTTTCCACCCATGTAGTGGCCTTCCCCACCGTCAGAAACATATGGGTATTCTTCTTGCCTCTCTCGCTGTTGTTGTTGTATTGCTGCTTTCGCTGAAGTTGTTGGCGCCTCTTCCCTTGCTCCACCGGGCAGCTTCTCAGTAGATGCTGATAGGAAAGGGCGCTTCACGAGGTTTGGAGTTGACTTCAGCTTCCTCCTCCTCTTAGTCGTAATTTCCCAACGGGCCAAAATTACGGTCTGGTCATCAGATGACATCGTGCCATCTCCCGGACCCGCTATTTGGATAGCGGACCGTTCACCACCACTCATCTTCTGGTTACACGACTGAACTTATTTTAGTTTAAATTATAGTTATTTTCCTTTTTAATAATAAAAAAGTCCGTCCTTTTCTGGGGATCGAACTTACGACCCTCGGTTTCTCGGCCGACACCACTTTTATTGCGCCACCGAAGCACTTGGCTAAAACGTTTCTAATTGTTCTTTTACCACTCTGTTTTACTTTTTTACTTGAAAAAAAACGCCGAAACACGTCTTTCCTCAGTCGAGGTTTATGGCCGACGCCGGTAGCCGCTGGGCTACCGAGTGAATTAAGAAGGTCACAACTATTTATGTTTAAAACTAAACTGAATCACTTATGAAAAAGCCGAATCACGTCAACACGTCTATCCTCTGTCGAGGTCTATGAACGACTCATACATGCAGAAGCTGGCTGGGTTTAATGAACCAGTACAAGGTTGTTAGTGCTTTTTCGTCTTTTATTTTCCATGCTGAAAGTTCCGTTGGTAATTCTGGAGCTTCTAACTTTCGAAACTATGACCGATATAATTTTTCAATAGAATGATGCTGGGCCCATAACCAATGTTGGGACAAACCACTAAGCAATAATACACCACATCGCAAGAGACAAAAAATACTACTCGTCCGAATTCAAAGAGTTTATTTCGCAGACTTTTAAAAATGAGGGTTGAACAAGGAAAAGTGATATTCATATTAATGGAGGCGACCATAGGATTACCTACTTCATCAGGTCAATAGAAAATTCGTTCATTGCCTGGTAGTAAATGATGAAACATTTACAGAACTGCTGGTCGGACAAACGTTTTCGGGGCCGTTTGCCCAAAAAAGGGTTACTTCCGGTACAGTTTTTTGATGTTGAGTTATACCATGGAGTCAATGAAAAGTTGAAAAGTACCTTAATAGGGATTTTCTTGTAGATCTCGGAACAGTTGGTCGGACAAACTAAAATACTATGAAAGTAGTACTAAATCATAGCCTTAAGTTTCTACTATACGAAATATATATTGGGTGTAAAAAAGCCCCACAAAATAGTATGTCTGACTATTTGCTTGCTTTTTTCACAGAAAAATTAAGTTTTCTGTAACAAAAATTCTTACCGACAAACCAACCAAATTAAAAAGAACTTTTAATAATACTCTAAGCTTCACATTTCTTTTAAAATCTTGATAATCAAAAAAAAACTTACAACAGGCATACATCAGTCGTAGTCAAAATAAAAAACAAAATATTTATGTGTTTTAACTTTTTCGCTTTTAATTTTGTAAGCGTAAATGCATTGAATCATATTTTTTAAACAAAACATTACAACATAAGTATATTTCAAAACGATTCTTAAAAGATACTAAATAAATTATTGCATACATCTAGTTATTCAAAATAAAAACTACTCGTATTTAAGAAAAAAGATTTAGTGAGGTCTTATTTTATATACGAGTATCATCTTCATCAGAGTCTTCCTCCCTTAAAGAATCTAAAGCTTCTTCATCACACCCTTCTAACACAATGTCATCAACATTTAGTGGTATTGCTTCTCCTTGCAACCAGAGAGGTGATAACCTTTTGTTTTTCAACACCCAGCCTAAATCTTCTGCTCTGAGTTTTATGCAATCTGCATCTGTTGCATTTGCCCACATAGAACTCACAAAAATAGTTCTTTTAATTATCTCATAAAGTGATTTAAAACAAGGAGATATCAAGCTGGAGTCAAAGTTTAAACAAATTACCTGGAGCATTGTTTCTGGCAGTGTAAATATGTTGAAAAATTTGATATCTGGCTGAATTTACACTGTTGCAGTTTTTTACACCATACAATTGAGAAGTAAAGTATTGAATGGCTTCAGTATCGTTATCATTTAAATATCCAGTTTGGTTACTTAACGCTGCAAAGACTGTTTTTTCTAAAATTTCAAGAGGTTTTGCTTTACCCTTTGTAAAAAAAACATGTCGTGTAGTCGCAACCTCTAAAGGCGTAAAATGCTGGTAAAGCAGCCCATAAATTCATTCCCAGTGTAGATGCCATTTGCCTACAATTAATACAATTTAGATCTTTTCTTTTGAAAGTTAATTCTTTTAATTTGTGTATATATCCAAGTAAAAGAATCAATACATTGGTGTCAGATGCCTTTACCATAATTTTTGAATTAGGTTTTGATTTGCTGATAAGATAAATTAATCTTGTATCAGCTTCTTCATGATTACACCTATACTCAATCTCGTCGCACTTATATATTATTTCGTTTTGAACAACATACGAGAAACACTTGTCATCTACTGTCAAAAGCTCTTCTTATTTAAAAAAACTGGAACTAGAGATCTATCCTGCCAATGGACTCCAAGAAATCTAACTAAGGCTTCCTTAAATTTTGGATTTGTTAGACATTTAATGAAGTCTTCAGTTCTTTTTTGTAATGGCCTAAGAATTGTGCAGTTGATGGCCTCTTGTTTATTTCGAACGCAATGTTCAGCAACTTTTATGGATGAATGTAAATAACTTTTCAAAATCATTTCCGAAATCTTTGGGGCACTTAAGGACCCTACAGATGAAGAAAATATAACCCATCTATAAAATCTATAACTTTAGCGATTGGTTCAGATAAAGGAATTGAAGATTTGAGTTTTTTTGCCAAAACAGATTTGTCGGTTTTGTGCATTTCATCAGTGTAGTGACAAAGAGCTGCAGAAGCAGGTGATAGTGGATAAGACAAACATTCTTCCATGTAAATTTTTTTTCTAAAACTATGTCTAAAAGTCTTCCAAAGGTATCTCGTTCCATTCCATTTTCACAATTTTTGCTTTTCTGATATTTTCGTAAGCATTCCGAAAGAATAAAAGAAATTTAAAATATTAAATTTTTAAATATTATTAAATTAATTGGCGGTAAACATTTCAATAGATGTAAGAGAATCCATCCCTTACTGTCTGGTATCATTCAGAGATTTAATGTTGAACGGTTCTGTTTAGAAAATGAGGTTGATATCTCAGAAGATTTAAAATAAGACTTAAAATGTATATTTCATAACCCATTAGAACAAAATGAAACCGTTATTTTAAGTCCATTGCTACATGATACGTTAAAAAAATACCAAAACTATATCGATCTTACCCTTAAAGGAGATCATGTTTTTTATGCAGTACTTCGAGTTCTTGAACGTGTTTTTCAGATAAGCATAAAAACGATTATTGAATGGTATGCAGAATCAATTCTCGACCTTTCCAGTTTATTTTTTGTCTTCAATCAACCAAACTACGGAAGGTGGATTTTGAAATATCACTCTAATTTAGCAGGTTTGAAGATAAATAATTCGGATTTAATAAAGGAATTTAAATATGGTGCCTTTGGTATAAAACGTACGAAGAAAAGTCTTGCAAGAGCTCCTGTTGATCTTACGCTTTGTCTTCCCAAATATTACGTTGGCATTCCCACATTTAAAATACACAACTTATTACCTGCCCGACGATGAAAGAATGATGAGAGCGCAAGAGAGTAAATTGTCTCAATGCGATATGAAAGTGTTTATATGATATTTCAAAGTGGTTACAAATTTTAAATGCGTTTTATAAACAGGAATGAACGAATGCGTTCATTCGATTGCTTCAGTGCTTCAATGCACATTGAGTTGTCATATAAACTGGGTAACAGTATTCTGACTCTACTGTCAAGGTCTACATATTCAAGGTCTGTGCAGATGGAACTGCAGATTGACAGAATATAATAATTTTGTCTCAAATAAATTCGTTCCAGTTGTTGCAGAAGTGAATTTGTTAATCAACTGGATTCAGGAGTTATTCTGATTTCAGCGTTGTTGTCGTTATTTTATTAATAAGTGGGCGCAAGTGTAAGAAGCGACGTTTCATCCGAGATATCTCTGCCGGATGTCCATATTTAACGACAGCAAATATTTCGTTACGCCCTCGTTGATCGATTTCGATACACTTGTCTTTGTTTGTGAATCTTTTTCCCAATTTTTTCTAGAACGACTTAAGAAATTACTTGACTGCTAAATCCTTTTTTGGCATTAGAGGCCATATTGAGGTGTTTACCAATATTGATGGAGTATCATAACCCTTCACAATCAGGCAAGTTTGGGTATAAAACAAAATTAGAAATTTGAAGATATCACACTGCGGTACCATCTTCCAAACTCATATCGGTGGTAGTCCTTCTGTATTTCCTCGACCGTGCTTCGCATACAATTTTTCCTTATTTTCCCGCTCGCGAATAAAATAACTCTTCTGTTGAACACCATTCTTTATTTTGATATGTTTCCCAGACCTCATCGTCGCACCAGAGGTTTTGGTAGAAACTCAGTATATGAAGACATGCTTTTGATTAATAGAAGTCAAGCAAAGTAATTTTTTACACGGTGACCCCTAATGGTTCTTGGCCACCAAAAGTCGAAGGTAATTGATCAGCTAACTGCTATTGAGTTAATTCACGTCGAAAATCATAAAAGATCATCGCACGAAGATGTTTACTATTTAATTCCATTTTTTGGCTCGTATGACAAAACTTTCTGAGTACCTTAAACTTTACCGGTATGATGCTGACGTCAGATTTTACGTATCTATACCGACATTGCCATATCTCAAAACTTAAAAACAAGTTGTCAAGTCTCAAGATTTCTAACCTGAGTTCATTCATTCATCTGGATGCAATAATTGAACCTGATCAGAGCCTTTCCTTATCGTACATACCAACAATAATGTCTATAGTACACCCCTTCAATGCCCCGATCCATTGATAAGGTTGATGATCTACTAAATATTCTGTTAGATATTTTTATAATTGAGTTTCAATCAATTTCTCACATTTGATATGATGTCACATCATAAAGCGTTATAACACTTCACTTTATTTGATTCGATACATTCCAGTTTTACATTCTGCCAGAGAAAGCGAATTGCTATTTTAAAAAGCATTTCCCTATGACCCCTAGGTCATTAACCAGATCCAGCTAGACCTCGTTTTAAATTAGGAAAATCGTGACTAGGATTTTAAAATATTTTTTCATTATTTCTTCTTTAAACATTCACACTTTTTTGAAGATACGAGTATGTACTCGTATGTACATACATTTCTGTGGAACTCCTGAAGGAGTTATAATCACTAAAGAGACGGCTTCATGTTCTGAATTCTTTATGAAAATTTCATATTTAAGCAACCTACACAAAGCTGAAATTATTTTGTTATATTTTTCACGTATTTTTGAAAAGGTTTCAACAGCTTTCAATAAAACAAAATTAATTCCAGAGCTGCACTTTTTTAAAGCATACTTCAAATTTCATCCTTGGAGTTGGTTGAATTTGTAATAAAATAAAATAACACGAAACCGAATGGGATATGCTTGTTTAAACGTACATATGTATTTGTGTTCAATATATACATAAAAGGAACTATATGGTAGGGCAAAATGTATGCCTCTTCGAGGATGTGATCGCCTTATAATGGCCATATACAATACCTACGAAAGAAAAGTTGCAGATGCCCTGTTGGCCGTAAAAGTTAGGACATCCGATTGACTTTGTTATATGTATACAAAGTAACATGGACAATAGCGACAAAATACCAAGTTAAACTACGGTACGGGCTACCTTATCATGATATATTCTGCATGCTTCTGGCTTTCTACCTATGAGATGGAATATTTGAAACGTAATTTACATTTACATGCAAGTTTAACTTTATTTAAAACTATTTTCAAAAACTTCTGTGTAAGAGAGAGCCAAAGATACAAATTGAAATTACAATGATTGTCAGAATGATTAATTATTTTCTCTGTACTAGTTTTGATACATGACCAAGAGCGAGGGTAAGGAGGGATTCTTCCCTTCAACACCGACTCGTGAGAAAAAGCAAAGAGCATGAGAAACAAACTGGAGAGCGGCTTCTCTTGGAGCAACATTCAGAAGTCTTACCAAAAAGTAGAAGAACCTGCTAAGTCAACGAATTCTGTACAGAAGTTTAGTACCAGAGTCAGAACCGTTGCTAAGGATATAGAAAAGCTAATTTTACAGACTGTTGAAAGGCGGAGATGACCCAAATTTCGCTGTCACACAAAAGAAACCATTCAATTTGGGTAACAAAAACTAGTATAACTGGTATAACGATACCCGGGTAGCCTACCTTCAAAGCTATCTAACGCAGTGGAAGATGAGTTGTAAGGGTGCATGCACCAACTCATTTCGAAGTTGTAATGGAAGAAAACATCACCATGGTTTTCCATCCCAATGTGACACAAGGCCATATTTCAAAATATGGCCTTATGACGCTCTCACAAAGTGACTCGCTTCGCTCGCTAACATGATTTCACCCTTTTCTCTGCTGGGTTTAGCCGCTCACGTGACTTCGTCTTTCCACTCAGACTATGTCAACAACTGTCAGGCAGGCGCCTATAAGCGAGTCTGTGGGTGGGTCGCTCGCTTCGCTCGGTTCGCACATGACAGTGTTATTCTTGTATCAATTTTAGCGTTGAACGAAATATGTCTGGAAGGCGCGTATATTCTAATAGTACATTGGTAGATAGGACAGGATTGATGGGCTTTTCTTTGGCTCATATGCAGGTTGTTATGCAATTTTCCCCGAACTACTCGTAATGAACTAAATTTATTCAATTGCCGGGCTGTCGGCAAAACCAAAAGAAAAGCAAAACACGAACGAAAACCAATTTTATTGGAAAAAAACAACCGAGCCACACTGTCGGTGGTTGGGATTCGTGTGACGATCTGTCACGTGGATTTCCTGGGGAACAAAAAATTTGCAATGGCAGCAATATCGTTTGCTGGACCAAGTGGCTGCTCAGCTGCGCTGAATTCAGAGAAAACGATATTTTTAAATGTTAAATAAACTACCAATGTTAAAATAAACTAATGGGTGTTAGGCGCCATGCAATTTTTGCCTTAAGTGGAAGTGCAAAACCGTATGCCGCAAACAATTTGGTACCGTTGGAAAAAAAAGACTATAAATTGTTGTTACTCTATACCAGAACGCTTTATTTGCGGAGGGTTGGAAAAACAATGGATCATAAAAGCCGATAGGCGGCAATCACGAACTGTACCTTATACGGTGGTACTGAAGGTACCACTAAGATTGGACCGCTAGTTGGGAACCCGATACCGAATGCAAAATCTTTTTCTTTTTTTTGCTCTTATTACAAGGATTCGCCCGGGGTAAATAATGCTACTTATCTTTTAGTACTGTTATACTCCTGTCCTGTCCGTCCTAATTTCGTCCGTATTTCCTCCTCGTTTTTGTATATCACCCAGTCCTTTTTCTTTTTCCTTTCCTTTATCTTGCTCCCTTTTTTTTAGTTTTAATTAATTTTTCTCTTTACTTTTTTTTGTTGTTTTAAATTCTTGCTTTTTTTTAAATCTTTTCTTAACCTTTTGATGGTCAACCAAGAAGTGATTAACCCTATCCCACCGATATTAGCTCGAACCGTTGGTCTCACATACATACACGTCCATACATCCATTCGGATGAGTGCAACGGGTCAATTTTGGTGTTTGTGTACAGCGCTCCGCAAATTTGCTGAAGTGTGCCACAGCGCATTGAACCTCCGTTGGTTCCACTCTCTCATACACACACACATTCGTGCTTCTTTCTTATTTCCCAAATCTGTGTAAATTTCCTCCAAGATTGGGATTTGCCTTTGGACTGAGCTAATATTTACGTTCATTCATTGGAGTTGCATTCAGTCTGAATGCAACGTTTGCTTTCTTTATGTGATTATTTTGGAAGTTATGACTAGAGAGAGTACGTCATTCTATGAAATTTCGTTGGCCAAACTCATTCAGCATTCTTCCGGGTTTGTCAAAGGTTTTGGAATCCAACATACGAGTATCATTAAGAATCAACTTCAAACTCACGTTGACTCACTCAATTTTACAAGCCTGCATCAATCTGCTTATCGCGCAAGTCATAGTTGTACTACTGCACTTTTGAGAATAGTTGATGATATTTGTCTAACCTTTGACAAATCTTATACAACCCTACTATGTCTTTTAGATTTCTCAAAGGGATTTGATTCAGTGAATCATGAAAAACTGTATTGGAAACTTATAAAAAGCTTTGGTTTGGGTAATAGGGCTGCTGAGCTTATTCTAAACAATCTTAGCGGTAGATATCAGCAGGTTTCATTGAACGGAAAAATGTCAAGTAGGCTAAGACTATATCATGGCGTTCCTTAGGGTTCAATCCTCGGTCCATTGCTTTTTATCCTATTCATTAATGACCTACCCCTTGTTTGTAAACATGCCAACGTACATCTATACGCTGACGATGTTCAATTATTTCAGTGTCTTTCTATTCGGCTTTTTTAGGGATCTTTGAGGCATTCATGGGACTAACATTAATCAATAGGTATTTGGTATTTATATATACACAACAATATAGTACCGCTTATTTTGTAAACTTACTTTGTAAATTTTCTATAACAGAATACTTTTTTTTTTTTTTACATTTCATTAATATCGTTTAAAAACTATTATAATTATCTTTTTCTCCTAATTGAAATGAAATTATTTTTATTGTTATTATAATTACGATTCTTTTCTTTTCCCGTTTTTTTAATTAAATTATTTGTTGTTTTTTTTTACATGTATTGTACTTGTAAAGAACATGGCTCTTCTTTGTACAAACCACTTTTTCGCAGCAGCAACAAGTCTCCACATAAAGCTCTACCGCAATGAAGCTTATTATACTTGCAATGGGCTTAGATTGCATAATTACAATCAACTAGGGCATACTCAGCCAATATATAGTAAGAGAATCTATTTTGGACTCGACTATACCTCAATTTGCTTGTTATATGTACCTTCACTTCTGTCGAGATCACCAAACAATAAAGACGTACTTTGCTAATCGATTCGTTTCATTTTTCTTTTTCTTTTCATTTGAGTTTGAACAATAGGTGGTACAAACTAGTGCCTCCTCGAAACATCGCTGTTATTGTTAATTAAATAAAATAAATAACTCTCATCATTCCTTGACCAAGCTTTCGAGATATGTCACAGGTGGTTTATAATTATCAGCTGTTGTAGTTTTCCATTTATGTAGATTTGACTTTCGGACATTGATTATACAGCGTATTTTTGATCCATTGATTTAATTATCGCCGAATATCGGATACCGATTTTCCATTCGGTCCGTCAACGTCCGGGAAAGAAGACATTCCAATGTGCACGGTATTTTGGTTATTGTTTTAAGATTGGTCACCTTGCCAGTGGCTTGCCGGTATATTTATCATTCAAAATACGAGCGTAAAAGATATCGCCATAACTTTTGTTCCGTGAGTTGGTAATACTACACTTACTCGTAGTTACTGTACGAAATTTTAACGGGATCTACTATGCTACTTACTTACTTACTTAAGTGGCGTTAGAGTTCAAAGTGAACCTGGGCTTAACTAACAAGCCTCTCCAGTTAGTTTGGTCTTTAGCTAACTAACTGATGCACAGTTGTCTGACTAGATTAATGTCGCTGTACAGTCCGCCGTTGAATATTTTTCTTTCGAAACAAATGAGGATGTCTTCATCTACTTTCGATAGGGAGCATGCTTCTTCACCATAAAGTTTGACTTTGATGACAAAAGTCTTATACAGAGTCTCCTCAGTATTTTGGGATAGTTCCTTATCACTCAGTTTTTCAATTGCCTTCTTAGCCCAAAAAAACAGCGCTTAGCAAGAATTCATATCAGATCCAAGGTAGACAACGTCCTTTACTACTTCGAAAGTATAGCTGTCAATTATGACGGTCTGTCCAATTAGTCGATGTTGTGTATCCCTTCTTGTTGACAGCATGACTGTTGGTTTTGCTCTCATTTACCGCTAAACCCATTTGGCAGCTTCCGTTTCAATAGCGATGCACGGCTGAGTTTAACCAATTATGTCGATTTTATCGGCGTACGCAAGTACGAGTAGATGCATAGACTTTTGAAAGATTACACCTCCAGTGTTCACTTGTGAGTTTCGCACAGTTCTCTTAAGTACGATGTTAAAGAGGTCACACGACAGTGTCTAAAATCTTTTTCGTCATCAAAGGTCTAGGTTGAGTCGGTTTTAACCTTTTCATTGAATGTGTTTCAACTTATTATAATGCTCATTGTATGTAAAGAAAAGCGACTAACTTACAAATGTAGACATTGCAGTTATAGTGCGATTGCAATTCCCCCACAAGTAAATTTTTAATTGGTGCAAGCTCACCTAAAGAACTATTTACGTTCTCAACAATCACAGAATCATGCTTCAGGTCTTACTTAAGAATATCACTATAGGCCCGCCTGTAGCTGAACTAATAGGAGTCAATCTACAATCTAGTTCTACAGACTATAACTAGGGAAGCAAACGAGGAATACTGAGTGAGATGATGTGGGTAGATAAATATCTGACATTAAAGAAAAGAGCCGCTTTCAAGATGGAATGCAGACTTCTTCTAACAGTGAAGGAAACCTTGTAATCAATACCCAGAAAATGTAGTACTATATTTCCACATTAAATCTGCCACATGGATATCATATTCAGGAAAAGCGTTCCGAATAAAAGCGACCAATTTCCAGCCTCTACTTCATAAGATGTAGTATATAGATTAAGCTCTATTGGTATTGTGCTTGCGCCAAATCACTAACAAAGTGTGGATGAGCAAAATCATGACACTAGTTCTATAAAATATTGATCATATTCTATATGACTTTTCAAGATAGTTTCATCTTAAGGCCTCGTATATATAGTAGCCGTCATGATCTCGGCCTTCTCGGGTGAAACATAATTGTCAAACTTTGAATTTTTTTCTTTAGTAATGAAAGTGAAAATATCGAAAAATACAAAGGGATTTGCAACCCAAAGTAGTGTTGGATTCTAACCGCACCAAAAATACCTCCTGAGTCATGACCGATCAATGAAAGATCAGCAAATGATATTTATTTCAATTAAATCGCTTTTGGAGAAGGTATTGTAATTTGAAAAGTTCAAATTTTCATAATTTTCACATGAGTTCGTGAGGATTTATTCTTCTCAATCTGCGAACATTGGATTGTAAGTCCAAAATGGTTTCTAGTGCACCTGCAGACGCTGGTTGTGGCGAATAGCTTTCTTTTTTATGACCACTGTGACCAGATCAATCTGCAAATCACCATACAAGTCCTTGTTTCTATTATAATAAACCAAGGTGCATTAACTATCCTACGAAGAACTTTGTTTTGGAATATTTGGATTACTTGTGCATTCGTTTTTTTTGTACAATCCCATAGGTGGATGCAATACGTCCAGATAGGCTTTAATACCTGATTATATTTACAATAAGATTTTATTCAAAGTTATCATTTCTGAATTACGTCCCAATGACCAATATAGTACAATACATTTGGCGTGCAAATGCATACCCAGGTATTTAGGTTAATTCGCGATAATTGCGTCCAAACTACTATCTTGTTAACTGCATTTAGTAATTTTTCTGTTACTTTAACCACACAGCCATTTACTGCTAAGATTGCAGTTTCGTCTGCGAATGTGGCTGACATTGTGGCATTTCTGTATGGAATATCACTAGTATATAATAAATACAGTGTTGGCCATAGAACACTCCCTTATACTCTTAAGAACCTATTTGCTATATAAAATCTAAGAATCTCAAAATATTGTTTAGTTAGGTCCCTATAAAGTTTATACTCTAAAGCCTTATGACAGACCTTATCAAAGGCCTACACAACGTCTAAAAATAACGAAGAGCAAATTTGTTTTCCCTCTATTACATCAGTACGATGCACTTGGTCAATTGTCGGGTGTTTAGTTTTCGTTCAGGATAAGTTTTCTTACTTTGTTAATTCTGTCTAATCATTTGAGAAGTAGTTTCTCGAAAATTATTGACAATATCGGTAAAAGTGAGATTAGCCGATATGAAGTTGCTTCTGATAGTAGCTTACCTTGTTTAGGTATAACAATTATCTCTGATATTTTCCAGTGATGTGGAATATATCTTAGTCTAAAACAAGCATTTTTTTATATATATACCAGAGGAATTCATGGCAACTTCTTCACGATTTGTGCAGTAATAAGGTCATAGCCTGGTGATTTCCTATTAGATAGTTTCTGTATACAGATTATGTTTCATTATGTAGATTTATTTTCCTCATCTGTTTTGTCAAAAAATTCAATGTTTTCATTTGCCATTATGGGTGGAAAAGGTTTAAAAACATTTGTCAGGTGCTCAGCAAAAAACCTAGCTTTACTTTTTGTCTCCGATCCATTTGCCATCGGATGTTTTCAGTGGGGGATCTTTTAAAACGTTTTGCAGCCTTCCAAAGCGAGTAGTCAGATGCTTTATCAGCTGTTAGAATGTGAAGATATTTATTTAGAGAATCATTTTTAAATTCATTAATACTTTTTTTGAGCCCGGATATCTAATCGTTTGCCATTTTGTAAGAGTTTTCTCTTTTCAACGATTAATTCTTTAATTCCCGTGGTATGCCATACTCAGGCTTGTCATTTCTATTTATAGGTCCGTGTACTGTCCGTGTATGTCAGCAATGAATTGCTTCACCTCAATATCAATGTGTTTTACTGTGGCCAGAGTTGGATTTGGCCAGGTCAGTAAATCCTTCGATTAATTCTGTAATTTCATACCAGTCCGTTTTTTTTTTTTTACACCTTTCATTATTTGTCTATTATACTGGTATGCCACTGACTGTTAGGATCACAGGAGTATGATCCGAGGACATGTCTTCGCCGCTTTTAACTTCGACCTCTTTCCTTTTAATTTCTTTCTTCGTTATGAAGAAGTCAATTATATCAGGTATTTTATTTAGGACAGATGGCCAATAAGTTGGTCATCCAGCCGACATAAATTTGCAATTAAAATTGGTTTCTGCTTTCTATAGCTTTATGCCTTTCTATGTTGTTAGTCTTGACCGCCAGAAGGTCTGTTTTGCGTTATAATCACCTCTAGTGATAAAGTTACTCCCCAAGCTTTTAAACAGGGCAGTGAGATCTTCATATGAGATCTTCATATGTGAGTACAGTATATCGCTGCTATTTCAAAATTTTTTCCTTTGGTCTCTATGTTTATTGTCGCTATTTGCATGGATTGTTTTGCTATTTCAGGTAATTCATAAGGTTCCAATATATTCATTACAATAACAGCACTATCTCCTCATCCGGATGGTGGGAGTGGTAGCAAAAGTAGTCAGGGATTTTAATATTTTTAATTTTTGTTCCCTGTTTGAAGTGAGTCTCAATAATCAGGCAAACATCAATATTTTCATAGAAACACCTCTAGTTCAGGTAAATGTTGGAAATAAATTGGCGATCATTCCAGGTTGCAATTTTTAAGGGTGTAATCATTGTTCATGTTCGCGCTATTATGACTACAATTTCCTGCAGAATCTTCAGGGCTTTCCCTGCTTTTCGTTTTTTGCAAATCTTCTATTTCTTCTTCAGGCTATTTATTTACAGTGCAAGCTCACCTTCGTCAGTGGGAAAATCAATGTCTTTATTTTTCTGCGTTAGTTGGACAGGATCAGTAGTAATGTGGCTCTCCTTTCGAGCCCATTAATGTAGTTTTCCAAGCTTGCAACTAGTTCTTCAAGATGTCTTGCTTTAAGTTTAGCTTGCCATTTTTTGTAGTAGTCCAGTACTTTCATTTTCACTACCAACTGAAAGAACTTCACCGACTGTGCTTCCCTTGGGTGTTATATTTCTTAGCGCAGTAGAGTCTTGGAGGAGCTCTCTGGTTGAGGAGTTTTGTGGTTCCCCCAAGAATCAATGAGCACGAGCTCCGAAGAAGGTGGATTTACAGGTTTATCTGGTTTACCACCTGGAGTATTTAAATCTATTGCTTTTATTCATTGCCATTTTTTTTTAACTGAATTTGTTTTATTGGGTAGTACAATAATTCCTACATGCAAACCCCTACTAGGAGTACCGGATTCTTTGTTTTGCTCTTATACCATTTTGCGAAGTTTTCGTCTCCGCTCTGTGGATTTTCGTCGCCTCGTACGACAGGCTTGCCTTACATTGATACGTCGATTGACATTAATTTAGAGATCTAATTGTGTATTATCCACAATTATCACTTTGATGTGATAACATATGAGTTCAAAATTTCTAACTCAGAAAGATCTAAAATACGCAGAATATCAGAGAAGTTGCTCAATTTTTCAAAGCAAAAGTACTTTCTCCGCTACTTGGTTCCAACTAAGATCAGAGTGAATAAAGCAGGAATAACAAGTGGTTGGGTTGTTAGCGTAGACTGAGGACTTGACGTAGCTCCAGAGAAAATAATCGAGTGGTGTCAAATCGCATGATCGCGGCGGCCAAGTGATGAACGCTCGCCGTGAGATAACCTAGTCGCCAAATTTCTCATTCACAACTTCGAGCGTTGTGTCGCTTATATGGCATGTACCGCCGTTTGTTGAAACCACAGCTCGGATATATCGATGTTGTCGACCTTGGACCACAGAAAGTCGGTTAACATCACAGTTTCTTCCTCATTTATATAGAAAAAAATAAAGTCCCATGATATCGCCATGCCATAAGCCTCACCAAATAGTAGATGCATGGATGCATGGCCGAACACTTGTGTTCGCTCCAATAACGACTGTCGACATAGCCACTAGCCACTAAACCAAAAATTGACCTCTGCGGAGAAGATGATTTTTTAGTCAAAATCCAGATCTCCGTCCAACATTTCCAAAGCCCAATTAGCGCACTCACGACGTTATCTATGGTCGTCCGGCTTAATTTCTTACGTCAGCATAATCTTATACGAACGTAGGCCCAAATCTAACCGCAAAATAAGCCGGGTTGACCTTTATGGGTCATCTTCGATACTGGTCTCTAAGGCGTCTATTTTCTTCACTTCTGTCTGGTTGGTAGTTTAATATCCAAAAGAGTGTACTCACGCTCAGTGCGACGAATTGCCTGCAAACTGAAGCCATGATAACGACCGACTTCACGACGAAATTCACGTATTTGCATCTGAGCTGGAATTTCGATAACATTTTTTAATAATTTCCGCACGTTCGGCAAACGTAAAATGATGGATGATGAAATGGCAAACCTTACTGAATTGGTAACTTTGACAGTTGCTGAAACATAACAATTGGAAAAACTATGAACTATCAAACTATCTTGTCACCCTATACAATAAATGTCCCAACTCTCAGGATTGACAATAAAGAACTACGTAGGATTAAGACATTAGACGGTAGCATACCGAAATCGAAGGAAATGTTTGAACATTTATTTCCCACATCTTCAGTACTTTTCAATCGATTTCCTTTAAAAATCAGTATAAAATTTTCCATAGGAAATTCTTTTCCACCAATTTTTTATTCCTCCAGGCATGACATGTAGCGAATCCAAAAAAAAATTAAATTTATTCTATGTTACCATCTGTCAGTTCTTCCTTGAAATTGAATTACGTATTCGTACATGGTATGCATCATAGTCATCTGTGAGGGATGTATATAGGTCTGTGACTGTATGGCCCAGAGCGGAGTCTTGCAGGAAATTATGTTCTGAAACTTTGTTAAATCCCTTTTTTTCTGTTCTGTTTACGTGAGAGAAAGAACGCCCCTCGTATGGTTCTAACGAGTTCCTGAGCAGAGATAATGTCGTTTTCAGAATCACAGTACATACTGTCATTTAGTATAACTGATGGATTTTATCATGGTGAAAAATAACAAAAAAAAAATCGGCACACACCTCATCAGTCATTGCATATTCCTGTCTTTTAAAAGGCCCTTTCTGGTGGTGAATGGATTAAGGACAGTGTTAGGAATTCAATGTGGATATTTTTTCATTCCGTTTTCTTACTTTATGCATCTTAATTAAATATAGAGACTGCGGATGGAGATGTTGAGCAATTTTCGAAGTTTCGAAGCTTTCTGTGTGAACTGAACTACATTCCGTAAACAATTATAATCTAAAAGCGGAAGCGATAGAGAAACCAATCAGGAATAGCAAATGAAAGAAAATGAAGAAAAGCAAATGACCAAAATTGACTGAGATATTCAACGCGAGTGCATTAAAATAACACCATAACGCGTAACTTTTATGTGATGAAAGTTAACATACAGGAGCTGCAAAATTAGTTTTTTGTTCAGTTTTTTATGCGTTTTTATTTTTATAACTTAAACTACTCTTATATGCTAAACAAAAAACGCTTAAAAATTAGCTTAAATAACTTAAAAATAATCTTATTGTAACTTACTGGCCCCATACGGGCACTTTAAATTAAACATAATATTTAATCTATGTCTTTCGACGAATCTTACAGTCTAATTTTATTTTTAGTTTTACATTTGTTACAACTAAGAAAATGAGTTTTAATTGAAAAAACTTAGTGTCTGGACTCTTTTTTTTTATCTATAAAAACTTAAAACTAAAATCTTATAGACTACCTAAAAATAAATAAATCTTAATCTACTTAACCTACTTACGTCTAATACATACACAAAAATACATATATATATATATGTATTACTTTATATATAATGTATATACTTTATATGTATATACTTTATATATAAGTACATGTATATATATATATTGTTTTTTTTTATTTTTTTTTTGTGTTTTTATATATTTTTTTTTTAAAACCTAACTTAAACCTACCTACAACTATGTAAGTCGGCCATGGCTAAAAAAAAATTAGGCTGACTAACTTTGCTTCACGTGAAGCTACATATCACTGGAGGAGTTCGACGACGAAGCATCCTCCCCTTCAACAAGCCACCAAAAGTGTTCTTGCTGCCGAGCAACATCCCTTATGTCGCGACTCCCTACCTACTGAACCGGAGACGCTCCGCACTGCCATGTGCGACGTGTCTGTCGTAGTTAAGTCGCCGCTGCAAAATTAGCTTAGCTTTATCATGTACATATGCATGTACATATAGACGAATTGCCAAATGTCCTTTTGCCAAAAACACTTTTATGCCTCTCGTCTCGAAACCGTTAATTTTTATGCCACGATTTCTTTAGCCATAGAACTGCTTGCTCGCCAGACCCGAATTAATAGAACAGATAATCCAAAAGACAGTACTACGACTGAGCTAAAAACAAAATTAGTAAAAGGGCTTGAAAATTCTTCCATTTTGGTTGCAAAATAGGGATATCTTCTGCTCAACAGAAGTGGTAGTGTATTGGCTTCCAACTGTTGGTTCATTACATTGTTTTTTTATGCACTAAAATCACGTAGGGTTGCCTAGAATACAACAACAAATCCAATTACACTAATAATTTAATCTCCCCATTAAATGTTGGATGCCACCCATGAAGCGACATAACCGCTGAACCCAAAAAATACTTGTTTCTCCCTCTGTCCCATATTCCTAAAAACTTAACACGTGCTCAGGCGCTTTAAGTGTAGTAATACCCACTTTAAGCTACACTCTTTAAAACCAAAAAAAGCATGGCCAGGAGATAATGAAATCGTCTATCGTCTACAACCATGCTAAACAAGGTATTGTCATATCTAATCAAATGGCTTGCCATTTTCCATTGCCGAAAACCTTAAAATGTTATCACAAAATAGCTTTTGTGTTTTAGATTTGTTGAGTAAAAAGGTTCGAATCAGCTTATTCACTCCATAATGTTTCCGTGCCAAGAAGATAGCAAAAAAAAAAACAAATGTAAAGAGCGTATTGCGGTTATACGCGATTCAGCAAGTAAAGATCGGAATCATTCGATTCCACTCAGCTCTAAAATGTTGGAGATCTCTCGAACGTCCCTGTGACTTTTTTTGCGGAATGACTTGTCTTCACGTCCCTTTAAGATCATATTGACCCAGGAGCATAAACTTAATGAACAACAACAACTTAATAAAATGAAATGAAAAAAAATGAAAAACGTGCATGTCAAACTTCCGCCGACTGGGCTCTATAGAAGAAGGAAGAAGAATACTAGAACCAAGCCATTGCACAAATAGTGATGTCAATATGAGAATGAGTACAAACTTGAATTGACTTGAGCAAGTACTGACAAACGGGGAAATATTTGCCAGCCTTCCTGTACATACGTTAGGGGTTACAACAGACCTGACGCCGCAAAATGGAACTCGCACGACTACCGTGGGACACAATAGTTATGCTTCTCCAGAATTTTAAACTGAAATTTACGAGCAAGATCCCCAGACTAATAGAGAAATGGCAAGCGACGAGATCGGCTAACACTATAGACGGAGAACTTGGTGAACCGAACTACGGAACAGACCTACCCCCGGGTAGAATTCGACGACAACCAGAACAATAAGTACCGATCTCAGACAATCGACGCATCGGGAAACCTGAAAAAATATTAAAGTCAGTGATCAAAAACATGAGAAAATGAATAAATCTCTTATTGTCAATCTGTAATCAGTATGGGGCAGTTAAATTCGAGCTATAAGATCCAGTAGTCCGAATATGACCCTGCGGATGAATATATTGTTCAGAGGGAAAAATCATCACAACATTCGATGTGTGCAAATTCCTCAAAGAAAGAAAGCAAACAGATACTACAAGTAACTTAAGCGATGGTATCTTCATGGTTGAAGTTAGTCGGAAGAAAGTGGTTTTGTTATAAGTATACGAATATATAATATATTCGGTGTACAATCAATTTAATTCACAGACACTGGCTACGCAAATCAGTTCTATCCGAACCGCAAACTTCAAAAATGGCGAATAAAAAACATGCCTGATCGACGAGCTACCCCTTGTTTGTTTGAGACAAAGGGTAAACTCCTATGCATTTTTGAGTCTCCAAAATAAAATGTCGGCTGAAATGCACTGTACCTGAGACGTCGTATTTAACAACTACTTAAAGCAGTTGATATCCTTACCATATGCTATTTAAAAATGCCCTGCATAATTGTGTTATCCGCTGGTTGTGGGGCGCGGAGGGTGGGTTGCACATTCTTTTAAAGCTGAACTGCAAACATGTTACACGGGTAGAGTAGTTAAGTTTTTTGGATGCATAGCTCGATCCGTATTTATATTTTGGTAAATATGAGTATGTAAATACATTCTTGTCTTGAAGGGCTATAAAAGACTTTTGTGCCCACAAGATTGGTCACGTTTAACAGCGGTCAACTTATATCCAGGATGAAGGTAATGCACTACATGGCTCTTCTCAGGCCCGTCATCACTTCTGGATGTCTTATGTAGTCAAATGCATAAATGAACTAACATAAGTGGAAAACTCTACTATTCGTAATACTATTGATGCCCTTGGCACTGCTCCCAAATCCACTTTAAGAAAGACACTTACACTAGTCTAAGCCTGTGCATCACCATCACCATCATAATGTGTATGTATAGTATGGATCACGTCGATCTTTAAATGTGTGACGGATTGACATTGCTGACAATTCACGTGTAGTTACGGGCAGGGTCACACTAATCAGGACAATCAGAGGAATGCGATTTTTGGAACAGCCAAAATCTGGAAAGTTTCCCATCTATAATATGTTACTTCATTTATAGTCAAATGTATCGTCATATTATGAGTATGAAAATGATTCGGCTATTTAATAGGTAGTGTCCTGGTTTATCTGCGAGACTGAGTACATAAGATATTTTCCATTCAAGATCCTTCACGATTGGGCTTGACTATGGGGTTGAAAACTTTCTCATAAAGCTGTCTCAAAGGCTTTTCCCCCTCGTGGTCTCCGGGAATTACAAATATGTGAACTCGTATATCCTTATGCAATGGGCTGAAGTTGCAAATGCAATCTGGTTAGGTTAATATTGTAATATAATTCTAAGCTATGCAACGTAGGCTAGCATAAAAACTGTTGTTATACGAGTAGCAATAATGGTTACTGTATTATACTAGAAAAATAAGGCTGCGATACGTTTGCGGCTCGACGTGGATGAATTTTAGTCAAAAAGTAATACTGTCGTATTCTCATTCAGATACTTATCTAGTGTTAACGATCGACGGACGTCTGCAAATTGCCTAATCATAGGGAATTTTGCATTCAAAATTGTGGAAGGATTGCCAATACAAAGAGTTGCAAAATTGGGAAAAAATTTTCCATCTGGAAAAGTTCTTCAACTCTGAAAGCTTTCGTTTAACAAATAAAATACTAATATAAAATTTAATTTGTTTGTCAAAAATTGTGTGTCAAAAATTGGACATAGGCTGAAGTCTAAGAGCCAACTTAATAATTATTTAAATCGCTTGCAAATTTTTCGGAAATAGCTGGCCAATTTTTTGCTCAAGCAACACATGCTTGTGTAGCTGTATGCATTGACTGTACGATGATCAATGTCGATTCACCCAAAGGAGATGAATAGAAGTTTTTCAATAGACATGGAAAGCATGCATTGAATGCAATGATGGTTTGTTGACCGGACCGAGCATAGAGAGCTGCGAACATAAGCTGGCCGGATACTGTGGATGATGCAAGAGTATTAAGGAATTCCCGATTGGCGGCAAATCTCAATGCTGGTTGTCGACCATTTCCAAATACAGCACTTTTAGGAGACAGAGCTTATGCTTTAGCCAATAGTTGATAACAACATTAATGGCAAATCCATACGATATAGTGCAAGAACGTTTTAGCCGGGCTCATAAAAAAGCTAGGCTAATCATTAAAAATAGTTTTGGTATACACGTTGTACTAGTCTTTTGAATTCATAAAAATTTAATTTTTTTCAGCATCTCCATCTACTATTGCAGGTAAAATTGCTTCATCCTGCTGCATTTTTCATAACCTGGCAGTGAAAAGAGAAGAATCGGCATGGGAGAATAATAACAACGATGATGAAGAAAACTGTATGGAAGAGATTATAGTAGAGTACATTGAACAACCAAATGAAAATGCTGCAGTAATTTTAAATAATTTAAGAAATTTTTTTTCTGATTATAGAAAATATATATATAGAAATATATAGAAATTATAGAAAATAAGAAAACAATAACAAGCATAAAAAAAGTTTTAAATTCTAATATTCAGTTAAAAGACTTTGCTTTCATCAAAATTTCATCCCAAGCTTCTTCGTTTTGCTCTTTTGTTACAAAGATGTTTTGAAACGAGACAAAAAGAATTTCCTTCTATTAAAAGAGTAAACAAAAATATGATGACTCTTAAAACTGCTTGTATACAAATACCGTTTTATTTTTCACAACCTCCAAGACAGGTAATTTTTTTTTCTTTCTTTTCAGTAACATTTAAAGCAAACGTGCAGGCATTTAAGTTGTTATATCAATGCATATTTAATTACACTGAATTACAGTTATTAGAAAATAAAAACTTATGCAACTTTGCAAAACACGACTATAAATGTAAAATGCTCTTTTAAATTTTTTACTTTAAAGTCAGAAAAATTGCAAAGTGCAAATTCTGGGGAACTTTGCATTTTTAATGAAACACATAGAACTTTTATTTTTTTTAAAAGTTGCGAAGTTAAAAGTCCAGGTCCCAGGACTAACAACTGCACCAATTTATACTCGTAGTATCCACCATTCTCCGGCGAATTTCGAACGTCCATATAAACACTAACATCGTACTTCGAGGAGGTAAACAGCTGTCTTAGAAACATATTGCGAGTTTTTCCCCAAATCTTATCTGTGATTTGGGATATATGTATTGACGCGATGAAGCAAAATCGTGGCTTTAAATTTTCCACACATGTAATAGATGAGGAAGAGGATTTAACTGAGTGAGCTGGATGGAGTTTATAGACGCCAGGAAGCGAACACGAGGCAACGTAAGCGTATCATTAATTATGCTTTAGACCAATAGGGAGACATAGAATGTTAGGAATTATAGTCCACGGGAAAGACTAGCTAGAAGATGCACGTTAAAACGGATGCACGATAACTGAAGACCTTCTAATAGAAGAGAAACACCGGGACAAACAGAAAGGAATCGAGGCACATGAAAAAGGACAGAAGACTAGGAAGGAAAAAAGTTACGAGTTGGCAGACGAAGCAACCGAATCATTGAAGTCAAATTAAAATTGAATAAACGAAATAAAAAAAAGTTTACCTCCCGGGAACCAAAATTTCCGCAGTTTTGTTTTAATCTCTGATTACATTTTTGTTGTTTTCGTTCGGCTTCCTTAGATTTGGCGAATTTCGTTACAATGCTATAATACAAGCATTTGGCATCAAAAATATTCACCAGAGATTGCGGGAAAAGGGCCAAGGAAGTCATACATTATTTAATTGCGGAATATCAACGTCACGTTGTTTTTGGCCAGCATAAATACATAGTATATGCTGTACACACACGAAGTGTAATATTTTTCCAACTAAATCTGAATGTCCGCATGGGATGGGATGTTCTCCTTTCAAGACTTGACATTCATACAGAGAGAACATGAAATTGTTTCCGTCAGGGAAATACAATTTTGCGAAGTTTGGGAATGAGAATAAATTTCGCTAGCTATTCAAAGGGGATAGCTAGTTAATTATTTATACAGTCAAAATGTGCCATATGGTATAAAATGCATTTCATTAGAAATTCATTAAATAAATATTAGTACGAGTACATCAGCTCAATATCTTACATTAGGAATTTTATCTCAAAGAAAAAAAAAACAGATTTATAGTATGGTTGGGAAAGTGCTACGTCACAGGAAACTTTGTTTATTTTTCCTCATGCTTTTTATGTGGTGATCTCTCTTTCTCTACATCTCCCTAAAGCTGACAACTTGATCTTGTGAAATATTGAATGCAAAACAGTGCTTGACAAACAGAACACCTCATCAAGCTGTCATAATCGAGGCATGTAGACAAAAACGTGAAGTAACCGTAGATAGGAGTTGAATAGTTGTTTCCTTCTTGAAAAGGAAATATCGCACAGCTTGGTTGTTATAGAGACATCGTAACACTAAGAAGTAAGTATAACAGGTCTTAATTAGAGGTATGAATCCAAAGCATAAAATGATTATAGGATGAAGAATAAAAGCGTGAATGTGTTTGGCAAACAGAGAGGTGATAGTTATACTGGCATTTGGAAAGTACTGCTGAGGTCTGATGAGTGTAGATAGTCTGCGTAAATGTAGCTTGCCTTTCTCTTTCCTTCACACTGTGAGGCATGTAGTTTATGTTTCAAATACCGTACATTGAGCTTGAAATATAAATAGGCGACAAGCATTAGAAATGGGTAAACGAGCTAATATTTTTAAGATTTCAGCACAACGAAGAAAAATCTTTCAATAGGTTAAACTGCCGAAATATATTTCTCAAATTAATAGATCGGGCTTCGAAAAAGTGCAATATATCTAAGACTTCAAAGTGGACAAATTTTCGAAAAGAAGTGAAAGAGAAATTCCGAGCAACTTCTATGAATTTTGAACTTATTTCAACATGATGTCGATACAATTGTTCATCGGATTTCAGATCAAATTATAAGGTCGGTGCAGAGATGAATTCTACAAATAATGAATTCTAAAATATTGAAGGTAAAAATTATTAAAATTATCGACTATTCAAACAACTCGGCTTTAGACGCAATAACGGGACCGTCCATAAAGTGCTAATAATATGTAATATCATAAAAAGAAACCATGTTATATGTAGATCAACAGGAATGTTCCTACTCAACATTGAAAAAGCATTTGATACGGTGTGGCATAAAAGGCTCACATACAAAATAATAAATTTAAACTTTCCCCTATTTCGTTTTTAATCGATGTTTTGAATGTTTTCTGAATGTTAATGTTTGTGTATCCGGTGTTCCCCAAGGATGCGTTCTTAACCCGGTGCTGTACAATTTGTACGCTTCCGATCTTCCAATCATTCCCGCATTTGAAGTTGCGATATATGCCGGTATTATAGCAATATTTTCGTCGCATGTGCTCAGTCGAGTTTTCAAATGCCGCCAAAATATTACAAAAAATATTACTTAAAGTGGAAAATTAAGCTAAACGTCGAGAAAATTCAAGCTATGTTTCCTACTCGAAAAAAAAATCTTGTTTTCTTCTAGCTGGCCAAATAATCATTAACGGCCAACCAATAACATGGGAGCCAACTGTAAAATATTTGGGCATTAATTTCTACACAAAACTAACTTTTAAAGATCATAATATGCAGACACTATAAATGGATATAGTACCATTCATTATAAAATAATCATTACTTTTAAATAGAAATAAAATAATAAAATAAAGCACTTTCCAGGCTATTCTTTTGTACGTGTGTCGTGTGTCAAATCTGGGGAATATGTGCCGAATGTCATATTATGAAATTATAAATTTCCCAAAATAAAATATCAAAACTTATGTTGATTCTGCCATGGCACTATCCTACATCAAATGTTCATCTTAAAGCTAATATTGAACTGATCTGAAATAGAATTTAAAAACTTAATGGCTTGATTAGAATTAGGTGCGACAACTCTGAGAATCCTTTAATAAATCAATTAAATATAGAATAAAATAAAATAGCATGATTCGTTTGCTGTTTCTTTGCTTTTTTCTGTTTGTTTACTTACTCGTATCTTAAAATAGTTTCCATTTATACACATATATATTTATTTTTTTATTTATTTATATACATATTCAATTATTTATTTGTTTACTTATTTATCTATTTATCTATTATATATAAATAAATTTATTTATTAACATAATAAATTTTTTTATTAACATAATAAATTTTTTTAATTATTTATTTACTCATTTAGGATGGTGTTTGGTCTTTCTAGTCATTTTGTATTCATTTGCACTAAGTAATTTTATATATACTTACAATAATTTAGGTCCATATAATAGTTATTTTTGTTATATTGAAGTTTTTTTTTGGTATTTCGTCAAAGAATTCTATTTCCTAATATTTAATTTAAAATTATTGTAATAAATGATTTTCCAGTAAAAAGATATACATTTGTAAATCATATCTCTGTATATTATTAAAGTAAATTGTGCGATAACAAAATCTAATTTATGAACGAAATAAATAAAATCTAAAATCGAATATTGAAGATGAATGGAAACAAATGGCAAAGTTTTTGTTGCTCGTTACTTCACGAAAAATTTCCGCACAGTACCATTACCTCGGCTGTTACGTACACAGAGGAAGTGGCAGATTATACGGAAACGTAGGGGAGATAAACAGCAAAGAACGCACCGGAGGCATGCTGTCGAGCCGGATCGCATAACCTCCAACGAAAGAGCTTGGGTTTGTTTTCAGTAAAAATATGAAATATGACTGAATCCCTAGCCATTGGAGGTTGAGCTTTCTCGGTTCACTGTATAAAAGTAAAGGTGACACGAGAAATTGCAACAACTACCGATTTGTGAAAATAATGTCCGATACTATAACAATATAAGAGAGGGTTCTGTACAGTCGACAATGCAATATTATCATTGACACTCGATGATCCTGTTTCACGGATAATAATGGAGGATCATCGTGAGGTGTCAAAAACTCTTCATATCTTTTTCATCGAATTGGAAAAGCCCTCAAGTACAAAGCGCTCTCGAGTACTCGTAGTATATAACGAACTCCGTTTCGTTGAAAGGGTCATATAAAAAGTCCGACTCGCACAAGGTTAAAGACTATATGTGATGTTATCTGTGCGACCAAGTAAAATCCACATTATTACGAAGAAATCAAAATCTTAAGAAAAGGACATATTAACTGGCGCATACAAATGAATCAAGGGGTCAGTTTTTTCACTATCTATCTACATATCGACCAGTGCAGCAGTTCTCATTCGGTTGTTTTGTTCAATTGTTCTTTTTCATATATTAGGTTGATTTATAATATTTTTTTTATCTTTAACCAAATAAATGAATTGTTCTTTTAATTGAAAATACCCTGCTCCTTTTAATACTCAGTTTCGCACTGCCAGAGATGTCGATCGAAGGGAGAGCAGTAATAACCAAAATGAAAGATAAAGAGTAAAAAGTCCACGACACATGAGTTGATGTTATTCGGTTGGTAGTGTTTCCGCAACTGATTTACCAGTTGCCTGAAAAGTAATATACATAGTACAGAAAGGCAATTTACGAATATATAAAAAAAATAAAGAAAATGATAATTCAAACAATATTGCCAGATGGGCATAATTCATATGTATTGTACATCAATAAAACAAAAAAAAAAACCCTTTTTGACACCACTATGTACAAAAACACTTAGGAGACAACCCGATCAATCATGATCATTCAAATACTACAATACATATCTTTAGATTAGGCCTGCATTACAAATAGTTTAACCTATATCGATGCTGAGGATATGGAAGGACCAATATTACAGACTGTAGTGACCAAAATGATCTAATTTTCAATATCAGACTGAACAAATCATTCAATTTGGATCGAAAATTTTTTTTCATATGAACCGAAAAAAGTAAACAAACGAATAGCTAAACTCAATTCCAACGAGCTTGGTAATCTAACCATGTTTTTTGAAATGGCTTGGTTAGGAGCGTACAACAACTCTTCTGCAAAATATGAATATGATCAAACGAAAGTATGGCGTATGAATGGCATATTAGCATATTTTGGAAGTATTGTGGCACAATGACTACAATAGGTCTGGTAGATAAAGCGAATATACATCAATCCTTTAGCTCGTAGAATCTTTTCCAGTACTGAGGGACGAGAGAGTAGACCATGACTTCTCCTCAATTGAAAATCAAACAACTTGGTGTACGTAACTGGGGACACCCAGTTTTAGATCGAGTTGAATGAGAGGCTTGTTGGTTAAAAAAAAAGTGAATTAAGAATGGCATCAAGATTCGTAAATTTGGGCAGAAAATAGTTTATTGTCCTTAAATTAGTAAATAACATAATAAACATCATGGGCTTTACTAACAACAAATCATTAGTCGCAACTTAAAAAAGGTGTCGACTTAAATATTAATACACACTTAAGTCTAAAGTGTACCAATACTACTTTAAAAGTTAGCTTTTCTTAAATTTCATTCTTTCAAAGAAAAGACTAGATTTTTCACGAATCTACTACATAACATTGATTTGACGTTTTATATTCGCATTTGAATTTATTTTGAAGTTGTGTGGAAATAAATATTTGTAATTAATTAAAAATGAGGACATGTATATGGATATTTAACTTATTTCGTAATCAGTTACTTCCCGAAAAGTGAAAGTATATAAAAAGAGAATAAACGCTATACCTTGGCACTCGGAAGCCGAAGTAAACAGAATCAGCTGAGATTGCTTTCTTCATTTATGGATATAAAACGGTGATACCCAATGTATTGAAGTTAATACTCTTTATTGGCTCCCTTTTCACTTCTTATATGGAAACTGGATTCAATAACAGTTCTTTTCAAAACTCTAATACAATATTATTTTCATCAATCAATAACTTTGTACATATTACGAAATTTTTACTAATTAAGGGGACATAGGTGTGTAAGACCTAAAATTTTGAACCATATGTTTGATTGCCTTAAAATGATCTAAATGTATTGTAGAATATTTAAAATATTGTCCGAGAAATACCTCCAGACATATCCAAGAAGTGATAGAGGGGGGCAGCGGCATACAACAGGCCACTAAAAAAAATGTTTTTATCAACACACTAATGCGATTTCGAAAAAAAAACTGCTTAATAGTGTTGATAGGTATGAAGTGATACGCATATCGTTTTATAGAGTTGCATATATTGTAATTATATATACAGGTTGTACCAGTTTGTCAGTATAATCGGGCATATTCCCGAAGTTCCGCCGAACAAGAAATTGTATGGCATGGGGAGTCTATTCTCACTCCATATCAAGCTACAGCCCATCAAAGTGGGCTGGGTTACACCCCAATTAGAAGGTGTAACCACTTTAAACGCCATAATTTTTAAACAAGTATGTGGTCCTGAGAAGGACCTTTTCGGAACAGTTTATGGAATGTTTATAGCAATTGTTCGAAATGCCTTCCTTCCATTTGAAAACACTTTCGGGAGCGTTAGACCACTTCGGATGGCAGATTAACGTCCATCAAAATTCTTTTCATTTCTTTTGAAGCGGCACTAATATTTTATTGGAGCTCTACCAGACTCGACATTTCTCTAAAATAAACCTTTTCTTTCATAGAACTTCAGGAGAAAAAATCCATGGGTGTTAGGTCAGAAGATCTGGGTGGCCAAGGGTTGAAGCCGAATCGACCAATCCACGGTTAAAAGTATGGTTGAGAAACGAAGTTACCGCGCTGCTACTGTGACAAGGTACTCCATCATGTTGAAAGAACATAGCCCTTCTCTGAACAATAGAAACATGTTCAAGGAGCTCCGGCAATCGTTCTCTAAGAGATTCGAGGTAGTAATGGGAATCAACTGTTTGTGGAAGAACGTACGGGCCTACTAATATGTTTACTATTAATCCAGCCCAAACGTTTACGCTAAGCCTCCTTTAAAATAGACAACACATTTTGAAGAAATTCTTACCTTTGAAAGGATGTTGTGCGTATTAAATGGGGATTGGAGTCTAACCAATGGTGCAAATTATGGTGGTTTGTAACCCCATTTTTTGTGAACTGCACTTCGTCAGTCCACAGAATGTTCGTGAGGAATTGCACGTCTTCTGCAAGTTTGCGCAGTAGCCATTGGCAAAATTCCACTCTATTTTGCGCATCACATGGTAGTAAATCCTGTACCGGTGTTAAATGGAAAAGGCGTAATCTATTTCTCTGTAGAGTCCTATAAATTCTAGTTCTGGGAAATTTCAACTGCACAACTAGTATACGGACCCTAACTGAACTTCCACAGCACGCAAAATCCCATCCTCAACTTCTGCCACCGTCTGAACGTCCTTCTCTTTTTTTTTGGTGCAGTTGACCCGGTATTAACGAGGCGCTGATACGTATCAGCGAATAGCCGGATGCACGGTGTTTTATGATTTGGGTAACAATTATCACAGCTTTGCATAGAAAAGTTTTCTGAATCTGGGTACACGATAATTCGAAAACGACTCAATAAATCGGGTTATTGGTGAACCTGCAAAATTTTAAATATTTTGATAAGGAATAGACTTTCTTAATTACAAATAAAAAATTTTTTTGCGAAAAAATCGTACTTTCGTTTTTAAACTTTCTATTGAAAATTCATTTTTAATTTTGCACGAGGTTTAGCTACGTATTATATTTGTTATAAAATTTTTCTTTTCATAGTTCTGGATTCAAAAATAAGAACGGGGGAGTGTACGCAAATTAGATGCTCCTATAACGTCACGGAAAGTGCTCTACGGAGGGCATTCTGCCCATAAAAGAGTTAATGAAAATAGCTTTCTTTCTTGCCTTCTACATAGGTCATTATTTCAATGAAACGTTCGCGAAAAACGCATTTTTACCAATTTTTACTGCATTGTATTTCAATAAATTATAAAGGAATTTTTATAGGATTCATGATTCATGAATTATATAATGCTTATACAATTTCAAAATTTCAACTAAATTCAATTAGCAGTTAAGCATAATTTTACCATTTTAGATACAAAATCCAATCCTTTTTACAATCGTTCTTAGTATTGAATTATTGTAGTACATTGGCATCACTCTATCACCCTGTTCTTTAGTGTCATATTTTAAAATTTTTGAAAAATGTGGCGATATACTTAAGCTGTATATTTAATTTGGTTGTTAGTAAGACCCCATATCAAAGCTTTTTCAATTCACCATATTTATAAATGCTCTTTTTCAATGGTTCAAATTGCTTAACCCGCATGAAGTTCCTTGATTTTCATAAAATTTTCAGCCGTACTTAAATTCATAATCACAATCTTTATGTTTTCAAAACCTTCAAAAGCGAATTTGTTTCCAAAAAATTGGTAAGAGAAGGAGGTCCTTATGAAATAAAATAATATTATACATCTTAACCTCATCATATTAATGATAATTTATGCGATTTTGCTCAAACTAAAATAATTTATTTCTTCACGTGACTGTCAATTTGTGATAAATTACCATCATTTAATTATTTCCAAGGCATTAGTCGAACAGATTAATTATCATAAGATTGATACACTGCCACCTTTGTAACATTTCATTTCAGGAGAATTGATGAGCTGATGATGGCAGATGGTAGTCAATTTTATTTTCCCAAGTAAAACTGTTTTGTGTATACCTTACCGTAACAAAATACATATGTATATACGTGCGTATTCTGGTATGTCTGCTGAGGTCTCCGGATAACTAATTTATTGGAATCAATGTACATATTTGCATCTGTGCTTTCGATGTGCACCATGTATTTTTTTCTTTATGTAATAAAAATCTAGGTCACGGCATGTCCACATTTAAAGACTTATATTAAAATTATTTATTGTAGAAGCGGAATGACTTCTATCTTTCTGCAAGTTGGAAGAGCTACTTTCATGCTAACTGAAATTGTTAAGATTGAATATGTGTCACCCAGAATGTCAACTTCATTTGGTTGACCTTAAGCAGCCTGGAAATTGTCACGATTCTTCTCATTAATCTAATTCTATGAATTACTCGTAAACTGCAAATGTATGTTGGTTTTTTTCAGAAGACTGCAACTAAAATAAGATCCATTTATTCACATCACATAGTGAGTACCAAACACATTCGACAGCCATAGTACCATAAAAATGCGCGATAGAAAGCAGGCGAACAGTAAGCTCGGTACAGGTTTTGCAATGAAAAGAGAGATCTATTGTACAATAGGTTTAGTGGTTTGATTCTACGTTCGATTCTGTCGTCGGGCTAGTCTTAAAGATACCTTACAAGAACATATTATATTTTATTCGGCAAATCACACCAATTTGAAAGCTTACCTTTCCGACATTCACATTGTTGGAAAAGTCCGTGAAACAATCTACCTCTTATTCATGGCAATGGAGGCATTTAGAAGATGTACTTAATGCTGGGTGTAAATTTTAAATGTTTTCTTGGCCTAATTCGCCCATCCTGTAAAACTTTTACTTTACGATTTTAACCTTTTATTGACTACCACCTTTGCTTATCAGCAGCCAAAAGTTCTTTAAGACTACGTCAGCTTGACTGATTAAATTAAATCTATCAAATGAAGTGCGCTATAACGATTTTGGTGTACCATTCTCGTGATCGTAATCCATCTTCACGGATGCATTAAAAATTGAGAAAGCGACCAATATTGCGGTCTTCTCGGATTATCTGGATGTACGAGGTTCGCTTTGTCTTCCAAGTGGCAGTAATATCATCGAAGTGTAATGTCTTCGAAGAGAGAGTAATGTCTTCAAAGCTAAGATATTGGCTTTAGTACAGGCAGCTAGACTAATGCAATAAGGGCAACATATCATGAAAATATTATCGAATATGTATGTAGTGATGGAGGATGCCATAAAGCCCATCGTTGCTGAGCTCTCTGTATCAAGATCGGTGGATTATTTGGCCACAAAGGAGTAGTAGGCAGTTAGTTCTAAATATATCTGCTAGTAAGTACTCGTTACTTAGTTAGAACTGATGCACCAAAACATTAAGCTTTCACCCTGGAGTCTGAGGCTGCAAGTGGAGCGCAGATTAAAAATAACGCTAACAACAGCTAGCAGAATTTTCTTTAAAGCGAGGACAAAACTACCAACGAATTGAATCTCTCATAGGACATACTAGCATGGTACCGAATCCAAATAAGTCGACAATTCTCAGCTCTCAGAACATATGACGGGTGAACTGACGTGGCATATTCCACGGTGGCACCAAAAACCAGCACGGTAGCATATAAGCTGTCATATTTCAACGTAGCTAAACCTGCAGTAAATAGAGATTTTCAGAACAAGTCACAGTGATGAAAAGAAATATTGGCGGATGAATCTTTAACAGTTCTAAAGTTGTTCTTATGTACCCAAAGCGGATAACTTTCTACGCAATATCTGTTTCATCCTCCTCAGTGGATCTGAGGTCCCACAAGTTGGTGGTTACGCCTGAGGTTAACTATGTTACTTAAATATGCATAATCCCTACGGTAGTGAGACAACTAATAGCATTGGATATAACAAAATTTGGAGTTGACGACCCTGAAAACCGAAAAAAAAGCCAATGACGTATTAAACGAGATATTGCGCTTGGCCATCGCTGTTATTGAGTAATAAGGCTTTTTCAGAACACACTAAAAAGACCAAGGCCCTTATAATACTAGTCATGATCTATTGAACTCAAGATTCTGCGAGAAATTTCTGATTTTGTACAGCGACAATCTGATCAGAAAAAGTAAGAATATTTACGATATAGCTCAAGGATTTTTGCGAATGCAGAACAAGTGCATGGACAGAACACAGAGCAGGGCTTAAAATGCGCCTTAGTGCAGCACTAGTTGGCTACAAATAAACAAGTGAATTTTGAGAACGCACTAAACTCACAAAAGCTAATTAGAAGAGAAGGTTTTTTAAAGCTCGTTTTTAAAGAAAAATACTCAACATTGGTTCACAATATCTTAGTGATATCATATTTCAAAAATCTCATTATCTTCTCTGACTGTCAGTGCAACAAACTCTTTATTGATATGAAAAAAGTTCGTACCAAGCTCACGCACTTAGTTAAAGTACAATGACCCATTAATGTAGACTCCCTAAAGGATAATAAAAGTTAAGCATTTACAAAACAGTCATTGAAGTGTTTATTTTGTTTATTTTTTTTATTCTTCTGACAACAATTAGGGTAATTTTTTCGACAATGGATATTAAAATACATGCGGACAGATATGTATGTATGATAACCATAATCGATATAAAACGACATGTAGTTTAAACAAGCACAAGGCATTTGGATGCAGTCTTCGTTTCGGTGGGGTTGTACGGAATATCATATATTACCATATTATTCTCGGCAGGGTGGCTTAATCGTGAAGTCCTGAAGATAATAAATTCTCTAAACTTATCTAATCTAGAAAATAGACGAAGTCATTGACTCGGTAGTGAATAGCTACCATTAAATAGATGCACAACTATTCGACATTGGTAGGAAAAATCGTTTTCGTGAGCACCGGCACTAGCAGACTTACGAGTATTTAGATCTAAACAAGTTTCATAACAAATATATAGCTCGTGGAAACTATATTTGACACCTTCTCGCTACTGATATAAAAACTACTTTCACGTCACAGCCAGCATTGAAAATTATTCTAGTCAAGCTTTGAACAGACTTTTCAAAGTGTACTTCTTAATGAAAGACTGTTTATTGTAGTCCTGGGGTAGGGGCAATCTGATCTTGATGCTCTGCAGAACTTAAAATTTGAAATTACCCAATCTCGCTTATTTTGAAACTTTGGTAGGCAAAAACTCTCGCGCTTAATATCCATGTGGATGAATGCTAATAACCCTGTAAAATGTAATAACCCTGAGACAGAATTAAAGGCTGTCAGAATGGGGTTGACCAAGGCTTCAACCCTTTGTAATGTTTCCTGACTATTGTATTAAGGTTCCCTATTACAGTGGTGAAGTGAGCGTTAATTATGATTTAAGTCGTACCCAGGGATGGGAAATAAGCCAGCTGCAAACGAGCTCCTTAAGTTGCACCGCCATTGTTTCAATATCGAAGGTGATAAAGCGGCATCCGTTCAATAACTTCTTCTTTACAGAGGGTGTTAAAAATATTAGGAACACTGCATTTTTTCACATATTTTTTGTTTATTGCTGTGGATTTTGATTTTGGAGCATGAAATAAAAAATTCAACTTTATAGTTTTAAGATTTATCATATTTATTCATTATTTTTAGAGTAAACAATTTTTTTCTTTTAATATTTTGTCACGCCTCCCTTAACTTTTTTTAAGGCACGAATTCGTTCTGGCATTGTTTTCATATTTTTAAAGAAATGCAGTGTTCCTAATATTTTGAACACCCTCTGTACTTCCATTAAACGGACATCAGTGGAAGATACAGAATGCTTCTCGAAAAAAATTCTCAGCAATTACGTTCATCAGATCCGCAATGTTAGGAATGGTTTGAAAAAGAGTTAATCCTCAATAGGAGCATTCAGGAGAAACGCAATATGCGCGCTTTGCTTGCAAACATGACCGTGCTTCCAATGGATCAATGCATCAACGTAGAAGAACCCAACAACAACTAACTGTTCTTCATTTTCTCATTATAAATGAGAATATCGCACTCTGATTCGAAAGACAACTAGGCTGAAGACGACGATCACAATACATTTCTTAAAGGCATCATAGATTAATGCTATAAGATATTTAGACTAATCTGCACCATTTGCTACAAACAATCTGATAGTTTTCATAAAAGAGAAAAACAATATCATCGGGATCATTCAAGAAAGTGGATGAACAAATACCTACTATTCATATGTATTGTATTTTAAGACCATTCGAAATAAAACTCATATTAGGATAACTTCTACATATTTTTCTTAACTTTAGCTCAGTTGACTTAACAGGACGTCTACATAGCACCTAACCAGGACGCATCAACAAAGGAAGTCCACGGACTTCTATCGTCTTTGCAAAAAAGGCAAAGCATGATGCCAATGCAAGACAGGCAGTGAATCTTTACTCTAAGAGTATTTTATTACTAAAAACAATCTATTTTATGTGTAATAAGGTCAAAAACCCAAACCTGTTACTATTGTCATTTATAACATTATAAATTATAAATGTCAATACTACAATTCAACATATTCTCGGTATCGGGGTGAAGCTGTGGTTGTATATATGAATTGACTTATTTATCAAGTAATACTATTACTGTAGTGCATTCATGTAAAATTTCATATAACTGTGATTATTAATTCGCGTTTTATCTCTAGTTAAACAGAATCATAATGGCAACTGAGACGATGATGGTGAAAATTGAGCATCGCGCTGTAATTAAATTTCTCACTAAGCAAGGAAAAAGTAAAAAAACTATTCTTGAAGAGATGGTGGCTGTTTACCAGGGTTCCGCACCTTCATTATCAACTGTGCAAAAGTGGTCAAGTGAGTTCAAGAGAGGCAGAGAGAGCATTGAAGACGACCCCCGCTCCGGCGCCCCGGCTACTGCTTGTACGGGAGAAAGCATCAAAGAAGTCGAAAAACTTGTTCTTGAGGATGCCCGAATAAAGGTGAAAATGATGGCAGAGATCACCAAGCTTTCAATTGGTACCATTCACACCATTCTTCATGACCATCTTAACCTTTCAAAGGTCAGTGCAAGGTGGGTGCCACGAATGCTCACAGCGCCTCAGAAAAAAATGAGAATCGCATGCTGTAGAGAGCTTTTGGAGATGTGTAGTGAGAACGCGGACGGTGTTATGGATCGAATTGTTACTGGGGACGAAACATGGGTCCACCACTATGACCCTGAAAGCAAACAAGAGTCCATGCAGTGGCATAAAAAAAGAACAGACCCCCCGAAGTAGTTCAAAGTCACTCCGTCTGCCGGGAAGCTCATGGCCACAGTTTTTTGGGACTCAAAGGGAATCTTGCTCGTTGAGTACAAAAAAAAGGTGAAACCATCAACGCCACATCCTACGCTTCCACTTTGCATAATTTGCGTGAGGAAATTAAAAAGAAAAGACGGGGTAAACTCGCAGCGGGTGTGTTACTTCTTCATGACAACGCTCCTATTCACACAGCGCGAGTTTCCAAGGCTGCTGCGCGAGATTGTGGTTTCGAAGAAATCCAACACCCACCCTATAGTCCAGACCTTGCCCCTAGTGATTATTTCCTGTTTCCGGATTTGAAAAAATGTCTTCGTGGAAAAAGATTTTCGGATGATGAAGAACTCAAGTCGGCAATAAATGGGTATTTTGCAGAGAAAGAGGAAATTTATTTTTTTGAGGGTTTAAAAAAGCTTATCTCAAGATCTAACAAATGCATTGATGTTAGGGGAGATTATATTGAAAAATAAAAACAATTTAAATTGAATTCACATTTTCCTTCATATCGATACCGAGAATATATTGAACGCCCCTCGTAACTCTTTAGATCGAGGCACCTAAACCTTTTCAAATCCCTTTAAAAATAAATAGGAGAGTGTAGTCAAGTTCCAAAGGGTACGACTTTCAAAGATGACTTTTAAATCTCATTTCCCATTCGTTCTAATCTCTCTTTTTAAAAATAACTCCTTCAATATACTCGTGCATATATATTCTAAAAGAGTAAATATAAGGATCCCTAATGTCTAAAAATATATAAACAATCCCCCAAAGGAGCTACAAAAATTCCTCAAGGATTCAACAAAATACTGTTTAAAGAACAACCACTCCAACCCATCTCTCCAGAGATGCAAAGGTAGCAAATCAGAGCTCACCAGTTCCCGATGCTTGAAATCCGACTTCTGAAAATATAAAAGTTCTGTTAAGATACGAGTATTAATCATACCAATCAGGCTCTATGGTGCAGAAGTATGGATGCTAGGGAAGGAAGAACGCGACGTCATTGGTTGTGTTGAATTCAATATTCATCAAATGATTTTTCATTCCTTTTGCCTTTACTTTGTTTGGAATGGCATATGTTACATAGTATACCAGCGAACTTGTACAGTGACATCGACTTGGTCAAAAAAGTGCACACTAGTCACCAGAGATAGTTTGGACATAAAGAGCGATTGGATATGAATACACTGAAGACTCCTATCGAGAGAGACTATGCCGATTTTTGGGAGATGTACCTACGAGTATATCCAAATAACCATGTCATAATATTTTCAAAATGTCGTTTATAAGCAAATTGCCGTCACTGCTTGGTACAATAGTACAAGGTGGCGCAAAATTAATCAACCAATTTTGTTTTTGAATTAATTTTTTACTAAATAAAAAAAATGATTTTGTGTGATGGAAATCTTTGTTTGAACCTTTGCAATTGTTTCTGTTAAGTGGAAAAGATGATATCCGCCAAGTGACTGCCACTAGTGTTGATACATATTTGTGCCTGTTTTATCACATTTTCCATGACTTACCACAAGATTTCCGGTGATAACTGTTCGCATTCCCGTCGAATATTCTCCTTAAGGACTGCGTTTGTCTGAGACTTGTTGGCATAAACCCGTGAATTCAAGTAGCCCCAAAGAAAGAAAGCCAAGCCAAATCGACAAAACGGGAGATTACGCGACCAGGAAACGCTTCCTTCACAATATCCATTGTGGCTCGTGCCGTGTATGCGGTTGCCCCGTCTTGTTGAAACCACATGTTCATCAAGTCCCGCTCATCCAATTCCAGCAGGTAGAAGTCGTTTATCATGGCCCTGTAGCATTGGCCAGTAACAGTGACCGTATCAGTCCTCCCGCATGAACGCCGCATCACGCAATGGCCTTGAGTGGATGTAATGGCTCTTCGTGCATCACACGCGGATTTGCAGTGCCACAGAAAAGAAGATTGAAAAGAACATTGACACAATTATTTCAGGCTCTTGCAGTGTATAGCGCTCCATTGATTGTCTGTTTGTATACTGCAGCTGTCTAGTTCACAAATGTCAAGTATAATTGACGTACGACGCCATTTGCCAAAATTATACCATCTTCCGATAGGGCGATTAATTTTGCACCACCTTGTAGATTATACAGGGATAAGAACTATAAATTTTCTTTTTCTAAATATTAACACACCCTTTCTCCATTTAACCTTTTAAATCCGAGATCCTTTCCTATCATGAGACCAAATGCAAATCGAAGCCTTTCAGTTCCTTTTGGTAGCTTATAGACCTTTTTTTGTTTTTTTTTCTATAATCACTATGGCTTTTGTGAATATACTCGTAGTATCATATATAACCATTAAGCGAATAGAAAGCTTAAGCAAATAACTATGTATATAGGTACAATATATATTTACCATTGTTAAGAATTTAAATAACTTAAGCTGTTTACTTAAGAATTTGTAATTTATTTTAGTTTTTAAGTGAAGCAATGTCGATGTGAGCATATATTGTACTTTAGAACTATATAAACTATTTATATGAATACTCTAACCCCAATTTAATTGTTTATAAAACTATTATTTTACTTAGCTTTACATAAACAAATATATTGATTCGAAAATAAGTCTCAATAAAACATAAACATAAACAACATTAAGTTTATTGTCTTTATGTGAACTGTTCTTATTCTTTTGCTTGGCAATTCTCTACCATGTATTCGTGGTTCAGTACTCGAGCGAGAAACGTTTACAAACTATTAAAATTTATTACCGAAATTTGGAATCCTCAAATTTATAAGCACTGACGCCAATTTTCGACCATTATAATTGCCCCATTCGACTCGAAATTCGTAATTTGGTACAAAAATGTGGGTTTAGATTTCCGCTGCTTAATATTCCAGTACCAGTGAGGGAAAGAAATGCAAGCATTGCTGAAAATATTGAGGTCGTAAGTGTATATTTTGACAGCTACCCAAATCAATCTATTTCATGCCGTTCGCTTAAACAACACTGTAGAGAATTTTGCGAAATCATCCCGTATAAGATCAAATTGACTCAAGCACTCAAGTAAGATGAATTTTCTCAGATTGATCTCTGTAAATGGTTACAACCGATTAGGAATTTCATCGCAAAATCATCTTCACCTATGAAGCTCATTTCGGACTAAATGGCTTTGTCAACAAGCTAAATATGCGCTATTTGACGGCTACAAACCCGTTTGTGCTGCATGAGACACCATGGGTCAAACAATCAAGCTGTTGAAGCCCAAGTTTGATGAGCGTGTTATCTTAAAAAATGTACCAATCAATTGGTGGCCTCTTGACTTTGATCTTTGGTGTAACATCAAGCCATTGGTATATGCCAAGCCAGTAGCATAAGACGTACTCAGTGTCAATATTGAAAGCGCGCTCGTAGTAGCCATGTGAATGAAATCGAGTTGCAACTTAATGGGAAATAAAAGTTTTTTCGATACCTCAAATAGTTTGTGTCTTATTAAAACACAAGTGTAATTCGCTTCAATCAACCAAATTGCCAATAAACTACCACAACTTTTAAAGAAAAGCTTGAAAATGCTCTGCATTGATGCCTCACGTCCTTGTAAAAGGAAATGATTAAGACGCGGATTAAATTCGTAAGCTGGATTGATAAAGTCATGGAAAACTGGGTCGCATGTGACACTGTTCCGAACTTCTTGGAGAGAATCTAAGCCAATATTTACACAACCTTTGTGCTTTCCATACTAAAAAAGCGAAATAACACGCGCAGAAAATCTAACCTACTCGTATTTGATAAACAATTTTATCCAAAGACCTCTATTCCACGGTTATGGAAGTCATTTGACTGGTATTGCTAATTAATTATAAATGCTATAATTAGTGGTAATTAATTCTAAAGTAAAACTTAAACATTTTTTCCTAAAAAATATGTATTTTCTTGATAAATCAAAATAAAGCCTCTTATTTGAAAACACTTCAGAATTATTAAAACGACACTAGAAAACTACAACAAACCCAACTCCGGTAGCCTAAGTGGTGTTACATAGCACATGTCACCTCTACGCTAGCTTATACATATATGCACTCGTAATTATGAATAAATTTAATTTAATACGAGTATTTAATGGGGAAGGATTCAAAAAAGTCAGATATATGAACGACATGGTGTCTAGAGCCCACACTTCCATGATCAGTTACTGTATATCAATGAAATCGGCTTGAGTGAGGTGAGCCAAAATACGCGCCCTTAGCATAAAAAAAAAACAGAATGATGGGCTTCAGAATCAAAACCAAAGTTAAGTACCTGATCTTAGACTTTCTTGACTAAATGACCACTGCCGCTAAGCCCGAGCGCCGGATATTTCGAAATCACACTACATCCTAAACCCAGCTGGAAACTTAACATGGATCAGTGGAGAAGGATAGCATGTATAGCTTCTATGGATATATGCAGTATGTATGCCTGATCTTCACATATGATTTAATGCGCCCGAGTCAACCCTGGGTGACTTTTTTGAGTTTAGTCTAAATCTAAAACTAAAGAGCAGGATCGGGAGAGGTGATAATTGAGGATGTTTTTGAGAGTACATCTGCTGCAATGGAAATCGGACACATTTGAAGTTTTATTATTGTATCTTCATTCTTCACGCATCATTCAAGATAGAGGTTCGATAAAACCATATGCCGTTCGGTTGTTATTTGGACGAAAAAAAGGAACAGAACAGGTTGCAGCTTGGGTTGATATATACATAGTAAGTTCTCTCAGGAAGTGTTGAGCGCTTCCGGGAGTATGTGATAGCTTGGCATTTCACTATGTTGAGCTCAAGGAAGTTTTTGTGGCACCATATTGAGAACCAATTGAGATCCCCGTGTAGCGGTTGAGAATCAGAAAATTTGGAAATTTGTCTACAGATTTTCTTGTCATCAGCATAGGCAGATATGTGTGCGTTCTTTCTAATATTTGCAACATCATTAATAGTGAAAATAAAAATTAATGGACCAAAGTGACTGCCTTATAGAACACTAGAAGTGGCTTTAATTGGTTTAGACAAACGAGAACGAAAATGGACTAGGTAATAGTGTTCTTCCAAGTAGGATTTGAACCAAGAAATTGACCCAGGTTTAAAATCAAGGGCATTAAGTGTGAAAACACAAAATTAACTTATGAGAGATTTTATCAAAGGCCTTGCTGAATTCAGTGGTAATCCCATCCACTTCTTTGCTCTAGGGTAAACAATGTACTAGAAATGAACTCAACAAGGTTGGTAGTAGTTGATCTGCCTTTATTCATGTTGGTTCGGTGCAAGGATAGATCTTCAATGCAAAAACATTGCATTATAAATGATGCTCTCAAAGATATTGTAAATGTAGGAAAACTTAGCAATTGGTCGGTAGTTAGTCCTTTTTTATGAATAGGGATTATATATTTATATATTATTATATATATATATATATATATTATATATATATAAAGCACTTATTTCGGAAGCCAGGAAAAATCCCGAAAGTGTAAAGATGCTTATGAAAGGTTGAATAAGATTATTTGCACATTTTTTTAGAAAAATTGCGGGCAGACCATCGGGACCGGGAAAAGTCATCCTCAAGTCATCTGAGTAAATGTAAAACTGTATAAGCTGCCTTGATTGGGACATATAGGCAGTACATTTTTCACGTTGGCTATGGTATTGCGATTACAGGCCAGTTATTATGAACCCATGCTTCCTTTTTCCAAAGAAATGTCTTCCACAAACGGACTATTCTCCTTCGTAGTTTCTATTGATCAAAATAATAAATTCTTCGCAATTTGTAGACCAAATTGTCTGAAAAACCGCATCCAAAACCGAGTTTCTGATAAAAAGTTTACAAAACCTCATTGAAGCGTTCACACCGAATACCGACTGGGTTTTGTCTGTCAGTTGTATCAGCTGTGAAAATTTTGTGTACGCAAGGATTTTTAAATGGATATCAATGTTTTTTTTCAAATTTGAGGTTTTGCAATTTTGTTTGGCAACTATTGGCAATTTTCTGAATATTTCAAAGGGTCTGTATGCTTCAACAACCGCACAATTGTAAGTAGGTTTCGAGAAGTTTTAATCAAAAACATGTTTTTCTAAGGGGTTCCAAGAGCTAAGAAATGTATGGGAAAACTTCTGTTTTCGATTAAGTTTACGAGAGTTTTTGCGAAAACTCCGTTTTCGATACCGTATGAAATATGCATAAGAGTATAATTTGCACCACACCTCCCTTTTTCTTCTCCATTAGTAGATTAAGTTCACTTTATTCTCACCTACAACACACGGGCTATCATTAGGTCGTTAAAAATGGTCTGTATTGGTTTGCCTTTAAAAAAAGGCAACTCCAATCTTTGACAACAAATAATGAAAAAGAAATTCGGGTTAAGCCAAGAAATAAATCTAAATAAGGATACGGAAAAACAAGGCAAATAAGTTTAATCCATTTAGAGACCCTTTAAATTGATCTGATTCCTTCTTTTATGTGGTTTGCCTATGGTAGACAATTAGGATTAGACTGCCTGATAAAAGTTACAATAGAAATTCAGTTAATTCTGGCGCTTTAAGGGCTATTAATGGTATATTTATTGCTTATATCTCTTCAAGATTTTAAATGTTTATAGCTACGGTTGACGTTTATATTGAAGAACTCAAGCGTTAACATGACAAGCTTAAATGGATCACATTAAATTTAAAAAAGAAATTAATTTAGCTGATGAACACATTGGTAATACAAATGTACATACGAGTATATGCATTTAGTACTCGGACCCTCTTCGAAGTAAGCTAAGTACACTCACTGAAATAAGAATTGTGTTATTCACTTTTTAGCAATTGTATTTATACAGATATGAACATCACCAATTAAAGCTTGTCCTTTAGAGAAGAATGTTGTGATTTAATTCTCAGGATAGTCTTAAAGATTTATTACTCCGCTCTGACACTACTGGTATAACACAAACTATTAAGGTTATGTGCAGTCATGCATTAAGAACTAATTCATTTTTCAAGATTTTATTCCACAATATTTTATTTCAAAAGAATTATGACAAATAATGAAATTTAACTTTTAGGATAAAATATGTATTCATTGTTGAGCAAACGTTGTAAAAATAAAATGTTTCAGTGCTGCCTATCAAAGAGAAAATAAAATATCAGTGTTTAAATTTACAGAACATTGCGTCAGGAAAGCACAACCACATTTCCGGTTGCTTCGACAGAGTCCTTCATCATTTTATGCTAGTGTTGTTATTTATGGTGAAAAAATGTTTTATTTTTCAGTTTCTGTGGTTTTTAAAAAAATAAATTGAATTATACTCGCTTTTTATGTATACATATGGTATATGCGGTGGCTAGGGTTTGTACGATTTGAGGTTAACGACTTCTAGTGGTGTAACATATCCATTGTGTAATTGTCCAAACGGTCGTGACTTGTCAAATATATGCAGATAAACGTAAGTGTTTAGCAAGAGAAAAAAGAAAATAACTTATCCTCAAAAGGTGGATATATGGTGTGGTATGTCACACTCTTCAACGTAGGGAGATCAAATAACTGATTTTCACAGCTGGTCAGCATAATCACTGCGGTTTACTTTCTACGGAACATCCGGCTAGTGTCACCCAAAAGGTCCCAAAAAGGGTATGGTGGGCTTAACTATATACTACGTAGAAACTGTCTGCTAAGCAAGCAATAGCCTCAGCTAATGACGTGTTTATTGTCAACGACAATGCCATACGAAATAAGCCAATGTGCAGATATTACACAGGCCATGTACAGCGAAGTAATGGGGGCCCCAGACTGATCTGAAACAAATATAACTACCATTCAGGAAATACGGTGAGATAGCCCGGACAGGAAAAATACTAAAAACTCTACGAGTGAGAATACGAGGACAAAACCTAGCATACGCTGTCCACCTGAAGGTACGGGCAACATCGTCAATCAGGACAGTGTAGACAGATCTTAAAAATTAAATACCTAATTATGGCTCCATAGTTAAGCTCCTTGTATACCTCAACTCTTCAAAATAAAAAATACGACTTCTATTATTTACCAATTTTAAGGGTAAATCTACAACTACCAACTTATATTTTGTACCTTCGACGATGGAAAAAAAATCGACGTCATTGATACCGAATTTCCTTGTCCTCGAAATCAAACCTCTCAACTTCAAACTGTAGATCATCTCCTATTAGACAGAATAACAGTATACTGTCTGCTTTAAACAGAACTTCTCGAATGCTTACTTCACAAAATATTTTTAACTTGCCTTCATTGTGCTAACACTGAATTATGCAAGCGATGTATAAAACTTATTTACTTACCTAGGTGGTACTACAATTCGGGATAGACCTGGCCCTCAACCAACAAGCCTATCTAACTAGTATGATCGCTCGACAGCTGCTTCCAATGCCGCTGTCGTTATCTGATGCTGCACCGCATAAGACGCAAAAGCTCCTTGGGCCAGATCACTGCTTTTCATTTGCTCAACATAGGACAGCGTTGGGTTCCATAGACGCTTGACAAGGTCGAACTCGCTGAACTGGCTGTACAATTCTTGGTTAAATCTCCTATTGCATTCTCCGTCATTAGTGCTACTTAATCTTCTTTCAACAAACCTCACCGCACAAAGCAAGACCAAGATGATAAGGGTCTTGTATGAAGCCCGTTTGGTATTCGATAGAGTGCTCTGTTACTCAATTATCTCCTGATCACAATGAAGCAGTGATCCGCTAGAGTAATTCTGCATCTGATTTCTGCGCTGATGTGACTGTCACTTGTAACTGCGGAACCAAAGTAGATCAAGCCGTCGCACAGTGTTTAGTCCCTTTATGAAAAATCGACTTTTTTGTTTTTTGTTATGTATATTTCTGGTATGGAAGCATAATGATAAAATGTTAACTCATCTCAAAACAGTACTTTTTTAGATATACTTTCATTTATGTCAAAACAATTTGTGTACATCAGGACATGAGAAAACTTTAACGTATTTATGCGAACCTTGAGAGAGCTTGTATTTAAGTTTTTAACAGTTATTAATTCATTGTTTGTTTTAAGTGAGTTTAAATGAGTTTGTAAAAAGTAATAAAATAAAAAAATATGGGCAAGCTATATTTTTTTTATATTTATTCAAAGAAACACAGCAAAGTCTGAATTCACACTTCGTTTTATAAAAAAAACACATCATATCACATCGCTAATTTTTTTCTTATTATCTTGACAGTAGTCTTAGTTTGATGTGAAAAAAGTTTAATCTGATTTCGTTCGCTGGTTGTTTAGTTATAATTTTTTATTGCAACTGGTCTGCAACTCAAAAATAACGCCTATTTTGAAGAATGGCTTAAAGCGAACCCCAAAACCAAAACTTATTCTATTTTTAATTATGTTTTAGACATATTTGAACTGCAAAATGCTCCTGGTGATATTACATTCAGTACAAAGAAGTTAGTTGAATTATTTACGTTAAGCATAAGTAATTATTGGAGGTCATGTTACAGATCTAAAAAATCGTTTATGTAAAAATATTCTAGTTATTTGAACAGTATTTTTACATTGAATGACGATGTTTTAAGCTATATTTATAACACGGAGCATGCAGAACCTTCAGATAGTTCCAAGAGAGGAAGGCCCTGCAAAAATTTTGAAAAACTCAATATTGCTTCAAAGAAGCGAAGAGTAGCAGATTTACTCAAAAACAGAGATCCACGTTTTCTGCTTCTGTATCAAGCAAAGGCAAAAGTACACAAGATAAAAAAATGCATGTCACTTTTAGAAGCTTTAGCCTTATATTGCTGATCTCGATTTATCATATAGAAAATATGAAAGATTAAGAAAATTTATCAATGTCTTATACCCTGATATATTCTCGAGCTATTATTTTATGATAAAAGCGAGAAACGATATATTACCTCAATATATTAAATCAGACGAAACAGGATCAGAAGTAAACTTGCAAGAACTTTTAAGTAAAACTGCATCATCTATAATATGGTTCGATGGTTCCTCGGGTCACAGTAATTATAAAGAGTTAAAAGAACTCTGGCTTAAACTTGCGAAACCTTATCTGAACCAATGTTTAAATAAAAATTTGCCTCGTTATTTAGCGGAGGGTATAAAAGGAATTCTTGGATATGCATCGATGTCATACGAAGGGGAGCCCCCAGCCAAACTTCAAAAGCAATAATTTGTCTTCGAAACCGGGATCGAAAGGTGAAAATTGTATGCCTAAAATGCCAATGTCCTGTTTGCCCTGAACATCGAAAATAAATTTGTAACAACTACATTTAAGTCTTCATAATTCTAAACAGACAATTAAAAAAGAAATTAAGTTCCAATTTTTTGTTATTTCTTAATCACAAGAAGTGTAAAGTTTTAATAAATATTTTTAGTTTTCCTTTTAAATGTGTTTTTTTTTCTTGGGATCCTGGTGGGGTGATGTATCACCCCTGTTGCTATGTAAAAGTGTTGCTATTTTAAGGTTAAACGAAGACTTGATTGTAAAATTCTCTATGATCAATAGAATTTTGTCCAGTGGTATAAAAATTAACTTAGAAAAGTTTAGAAATTTAATTACCGAGACTAAAATGTTATATTTAAGTCTATACTCATGGTATTACATGCCTATGTCTATTTATAAAGTATTAATACACGGACCGGATGTTATCGAATCATTTTCATTGCCCATTGGTCAACTATCTGAAGATGCTTTAGAAGGTAGACATAAAGACTCCAGAAAGTTAAGGGAACATCATACTCGAAAGTCTTATAGAATTAATGCCCATACGGATCTAATGAATATGATGCTGTTAACTTCAGATCCTTTGATATCAGCTATTCGGAACACCATAAATTCATAACTTATTTTATTTTCAACTATCATCATACGCATTGTTATAAATTTTCAACAATATATTAAACATACTAAAAACTAACTGTAAAAATATCATTTTTGTTATTGTTGTCTTTTTTCTAAAACAACAACTCATTTTATCATAAAAAATACAATAATACGAGGTCCGTGACTTTTTGAATTTCTGACCTCTTTACTGAAACAGCAACACTGCTCCTGTCAACAGGCATCTGTCAGTTGACTCCTGTCAAAATTTAAACTTGCTGCGTCAGTTAGTTTGTGTTTGACAGCTATTTTTATCAGACTACTCACTAATTTGAGGAGAAAATGGAAAAAAGTGAATTTCGTGTGCCTCACTTCACAGGAAGGTTTGGCGTTGTTTAATCGCAATATGGAGGAGTTTTTGCGCCGTTTTGTAACCGTGGACGAAACATGGATCCATCACAACACACCAGAGAAAAAACAACAGTCAAAACAGTGGGTTTCTAAGGATGACTCGGCGCCAAAGAAGGCCAAGGTGGGTTTGTCAGCCAATAAAGTTATGGCGACTGTTTTTTGGGATGCACGCGGGATAATCCACATTGACTACCTTCAAAAGGGAAGAACAATCAATGGGGAATATTATGCCAACTTATTGGACCGATTCAATTGAAAAAATTTGATTTGAAAAAAAAACCGACCTCATTTGGCCAAGAAAAAAGTTCTTTTCCACCAAGACAATGCAAGGGTGCACACATGTGCAGTTGCCATGGCAAAAATCCATGAATTGGGCTATGAATTGCTCCCTCATCAACCCTATTCTCCAGATTTGGCTCCGAGCGACTACTTCTTGTTCCCAAACCTGAAGAAATGGCTTGGTGGAAAAAGATTTGACTCCAATGATGAAGTCATCTCGCAAACAAAGGCCTATTTTGAGGACCTCGACAAATCATTTTTTTTGGAAGGGATAAAAAAATTGGAGAAGCGTTGGACAAAGTGTATAGAGCTCAAGGGAGACTACGTTGAAAAATAAAATTATTTTTTTATCAAAAAATCTGTGTTTTATTCCAAAAGTCACGGACTTATTGACCCGCCCTCGTACTTCCATCAGTCTGAGTACAATTATTTTTGATAACCATTTGTATGGGCCCGCAACACTGTGCGTCGGTGCTATGCGTACTTTTCAGATAAATGCATAAAAATGACGAAAGGTCCATATTGGATGCTCACGCCTCAATACTCATGAAAGCTTCATTGACGGCCCACTGTGAACACCCAATCACATCAGTGTCTTCCAGGCACCCAAGTAATTGTGCGAATTTTAAAAAAAGTGTGCCCCTTTTGTTGAACAGGAAGCTAGATATTGCCCCTCTCTGCACGAATTGTTGAAGTGTGGAAGTTTTTTTGTGCGGCTTTGTGGATTGACTAAATTTTCGGTCCTTCGCGCCATTCTACAAAGTGCTCTATTTTGAATTACTTTGTTAACGAAACGAAAGAATTTGTTGCCATTTTTACATCTGAGTGTTAATAACAATCGTTGAATATGGTAAAACCAGCTGATTTGCTCAACCTGTAGTTTTTCCATTACTGGTGTAGAAACTGGTCTAGTTATATTATGTAGACCATGCTTTGTCGCACTCGCTGGCATTCGTACATATTTGTTTCAGTCGCTTTCATTTTTCCTTTCTACTTATAATATGCCCGTCCAATACTGTGATGTCTATGTTACAGACAAACTGTTGTTTCGCTCCATTTCAGATACTCCTTGCATCTGACGTTGTAATCGCACTTTTTCTGATGGATTATGAAAGACCCTAAGTGCTTGAATGTTGAACATTTCGGCGCTATGACTCCTTTTGAATAAATGTCAAGAGTTGGGAATACAGTCTTGGAAAAACGGCAATGCCGATAAATAATACAATAAATAGTGATTTTTCAATTCAGATCAAATAGACGTAGTTCAACTGTACTCTTCAAAAAATTTTAATTATTTGAATTACTATTATGTTGGAGATTATATGCTGTCAAACAATAACGTAAATCCGAATTTCCATATTTTATTTCACACATTCACATATTTCACTTTTCACTCATTAAAACTTATTTCAAAATTTAAGCTTGCTTATATATACGGATGAATCAACAAATATGTATCTCACCGAAAAGCATTTGAATTAGTCGGTTTGTGTTACCATCGGCTTAGTAAATTTATCTACAAATTCATATGATTTACGCATTTGCAGCAAGCTCAATAATTCTAATCCATTGTGGATTGTAATAATTACATATACACATTAAATGACAGTAGCAAAAGGACCTCAAATTTGTATAAATTTTGTCAAACAGATATGCTTATTAAAATTTAGCCTGTGGTCGAACCTCAAATTCTAAAATATTTTGTCAATTACATCATTAGACGTGTCATGGGATTAATATTATTGACCATTCCTGCATTCGCAAATATTAGATAATGATTTGAATTTAAATCCTGATTAAGTTATTGATTTTTGTTGTGTGTGCGGAATAAGAATATAGTACATGCGATTTAAAAAGCAGTATCATTTAAAAAGCAATTTAAACTAACCATGTGCAAAGCCGTTGTAGTTAGGATATTTGCTAGTGTCGTTAACATTACGAGGATATCCGTCCGAATCTGAGGCTGTTTGTTATCTCTGATCTGTTTGTGTTTTGCGCAGTGGGGAAGTTACTTTCAGGTGCAATCCTTAAAGTGTAGGGGGGTGGTCATTTATAAAACCACTGGTCAAAGGGTATGGCTATACAGTTTTCTGCCAGTATCCTCGCCAAAAAGAAGAGAGCCCTTGTTAGCCTATTCGGGATTCTTGCGCCATCTCTACTCCAGGATCCCGATATAACCATAGACCTTCCTTTAGCTCTAGAGGGGGGGTGGGGGGGGGGTGCGTATCAAGGAGCTAAAACTTGCTAGAGCCGTGTATACCACCGTTGATCGGTATATGGGATTCCTCTGCCACTATAATGGTGAGGAAGAAGTACTTTAGTGTGAACAACTTGCTCCGACTTAAGCCATAGACACTAGACACTAGACTTCCATATCTTCACCACATGGAGGTGAGATTAGGAGTTGATGAGCAGAGGTTTAATTGTCGACGTTGACTACCATTTAAAACTCTGCCGACATATGTAATTGGACGAATATAATGCGCTGGCACAACCGTAGTCAATTAAGGAGCTGTTTTGGTTTCCGTTTCGCTGTCCCAAAAACTCTCGAATAAGATCGAGTACTGACTACACAGACCCTCATTGCCTGATTTCATTCCTCATTCCTGTGATTTCAATTTCAAACCTGTTCAGTACGATGACACGCCAAAGAATTTTTTTTTTCAAATCTTGAGTAAAAACTTCTCGGAATGTATCACCCAGAAGATATATGTACTCGTACATTCATACCAATTTTCAAGATACTTTATCTCACAAATTTATGGATGTGCTTCTTGAAAACTACGGTTTAAAACCCAAGTAAAATTTTATTTCTAGGTCTTATGAAGGGTGTTTTTTTAGAGGTTTGTTTAGAGGCCAATTTAAAACTGGCAACACTGTTTCTACAGATTGTCAATTTGATAGTTGAAAGTTGATTTTTAGTTAGTACGTTTTACCATTTTATGATGAATAGATTAAAGTCAGAATAAAGTGTACAAATTGTGTAAACTTATTTTGAAAACCATGGTTCGGTTCGCCAAACTTATCGAGCGCTACGTCCATTTTACGGTCAACATATTCGTCCATCTGAGCAAGTTATTTGGAACACGATGAATGGTTATCGCAACACGTACACTATTATGAATAATACGCATCCCCAAATATGACAGACAGTGCGAACAGAACAAGTTATTGCCGTTGTGGAGCGCAGTATTGAGGAGAATCCGAATGAGTCGATTCGCCATCGTACACAGCAATTGGATCTATACCCATTCACTTTGCGGACGATTTTATGGAAAGAACTTGTCTTAAAAGCTTACAAGATCCAGTTTGTGCAAGAGTTGAAACCGCGTGGTCATTATACACATCGTAGGTTCTGTGAATGGGCCGAAAACATGATCCAGCTTGATCCTCATTTTCAACGCAAAATTTTGTTCTCCGATGAGGCTCATTTTTGGTTAAATGGATATTTAAACAAGCAAAATTGCTGAATTTGAAGTGGAGAAAACCCAGAAGCTTTTGTCCAGACGCCCTTACAACCATTAAAACTCACTGTTTGGTGTTTGCGGAAATACAGAAAACCATACAAATAAAGAAATACACTTTATCTGAATGGAGTTTAAAAGTTATAACAGAAACATAGACACAATCAAACAAAGTTTCGAAATTAGCAATTGTTTTGAATTGCATTTGAATTTATTTGAATTTCCGCATATATTTACAAGAGCAAACTCTAATTTGCTACAAGTCGTTCTAATGTATTCTTTTTTTCATTTATTTCATATTCGGCTAGATACGAATTCTTGTATAGATTCCAATTAATTTTGAAGACCCAAGTCGTTCTGGCCTTCGGAAATAAAACATCGCAAGTTTCGGACGCGCCGCCGTCTTTAGCTGTTTTCTTCTGAATATCATTTCACGTCAGGTTTCCTAATACCTCACTTAAGTCCGTTCGTGCGGAAAATTATGCTATATAACTAACAAGAGAGTAGTATAGAGATAGATAGTATTACACGTAATGTATAACACTCAACTTTATGGTGAATAATGCCTCAGTTTCGCAAGAGATAGAAAAAGGATTCAAGACGGATATGAAACTGGCAGCATAACTTAGCAAGACAAAGATCTATAAACAGAGAATTGAAGGAACTACGTTTACTCCAGAAGCAAAGAATATAATTTTTTCCCAACAGTTTTGCGCCACATTTTACTAAGGCGCCCACAGTGCAATGAAGTTGTCTTCACGTCAAAGGGTGTATCCAATCCGCCGCCTTTTTTTCCTTCGTATAGTAGTATCTATAGACTTTTCTCTATTCGCTTATAAATTTGTTCCTTGGAGTTACGATTGGACTAAAAATCGTCAACATGATTCTTAGACATCAGTTTAGGAAGGTCTGCAGTTTACCTGTATTATTGATACTGCCGCGGTACTGAAACAGTATATAATATCTGCTAAGTTTTGTCCTGAGAACATTGGTTTTCTAGACTTTGGGTAGCACTCCGAACGCAGCTTTTGAATTCCCGATTCAGTGTCCCGCCTTAAGTCGAGACCATACTTCCAAGAGATAGAAAGTTACTTTCTCGACTTCTGCCCTTTAATGTTGAGTTGAGCGTGGGTGTTAGACGTGTTTTTTTTACTTTGGATGTATTTATTCTCAGCCATACTTTGTTTGTCTCCACTTCTGGATTTTTATCTATGATGGAAACCTATTATCCGATATGAAATTAAGCAGACGTGATCGGTGTAGTCGATGTGTTTAAGGTAAGATACCAAAGTGCATCGAATTCCATTAAATCCTGCACGGAGTACATCTCTGGTAACCATAGAAAGCAACAACTCCACTTTGAAATTTAGTATATTTCGACGCTTGAACATTGTGTAAGACTACTACATGGTGGGCTTGATAATAGCGTGAGATGCGGTGACTCTCCTGCGCTTGGATGACGAAATAAAATATCATCTCGATATATGTGTAAGTAATAGAAAAAGCTATAAAACTAAGAAACACATTTGTTATTCAATACAGCAAAAGTAGCGTGAGTTACATACTCGTACACCCCAACCAAGAGTCATATATAAATTAACTGTTCGCATAATATTTATTTTGTTTATTTAATATTTGTAACAATGTATCTAGTATCAAAATTAATTTCCTTTCACACGGGTAAACTGTTCGCATAATACTTATTTTGTTTATCTAATTTTTGTTTGGCTCACATTGCATTTTGTCTCACAACAATGTACGAGTATCTAGTATCAAAATTCATTTTCTTTCACGCGTTTTTGTAAGAACAGTAATTAATTAATTTTAATACTAGCTTAAGTGATCCTCTTAACTTAAATTTTTCAAATTCAGAAGACATTATTAATCTCTCCAATATAACCACAAATAATAATCAATTAAATATGGCAGATTTGTTTAACTCTCTTCGTATTCCGGATGCTATAAAGGATTTGACAAAATAGAGGGACCTGCAAATGAGGTTCTTAATATATACCGTACCCCGCTGAACTGGGATAGTATAAAATCAAACCTCATAATGCACTACGCCGACAGGCGTAATGAAACCCCCCTAATAAGAGATTTGCATGGGTTGAGGCAAAATCAAAAAACAATAGAACAGTTTTACAGCGAAGTAATAGAAGTGCTATCCGCCATGAATAATCATGTGCAGATTCACTCCACAGATTCTAAGGTCATAAAAGCAAAACAAGAATTGTACGAGGAAATGTGTCTAAACGTATTCATGATTGGATTAAGAGACCTACTGATCGAGCAATGAAACCAACAACCCTAGAGAGGAGGCCTTTTCATTTCGTATCAAAAAACAAAATACATATTACGGCCGAACAGAAACGAAGCAACCCTTTTCTAAAACTTTAATTAAGATAGAATACAGACATCCAACGCTTCAGTTTAAATTTCCCCAAATTCCTAACCTTAACCAACAACAAGCTAAATTCAATCCACAACAGCTACAAAATATGTATCCCGTACAATCTTTTCGATTTCCCTTGCAACCAAACACTAACCTAAACTTCCCAAATACTGCATACAAAACGCCTTTCATACCCCCACCGATACCAAAGGTACCTCCACCAGAACCTATGGACACCCTTTTCTTTCACAAAGTCGTCCCAAAAAACCATCTACTCCTCGTCAACATTTTAATGGACAGCCGCAAAATAATAACTTCAGACCGTCACACTACACTATTATAAGACCTAAAATAATTAGAAAGATGTTTTTTTTTAATTATTTATTTATTCGTTTAATATTCTGTACAAGATGAAAGTAGGGGAGGATGGGGCTACTCTGGTCGTTAGGGTTCCATCATTTTCTTGGTTTCTGGAATAAAATAAAAACACACCCATGAGTACTCCTAGCTCATCTACCAAATATCAAATGAGAAAACCAAATACTCATACTTAAGAGAAAACGTACATATATGCATAGTACGTATATTGATAATAAATAATTAGATTGGTTGGTGGTTATACACATGTGTTCCGCTACCAATTTTCATATCGAAATGCTACGAGGCCAGATAGGTTCAAGAGGCGTGCGAATGGCGATCGCGATACTCTGAGCAGTTAAAACCACACACCGAGTATTTGGAAAAGATGGATGACCAAACAGCTAGCATGTAAGTTCATCTAAATAAGAGAGTGCATGGAAGGGCACCAGCCACGTCTGGAGCAGCGAATAGAGAGGTAAATTCCCGTTCCCCTATCCGCGCTACAAAAGTGGATCTCCTCACCCCATTACATATAATTAAAAAGGAATTTAAATGCACGCACTTCCGTCTTCCATTATCCTACAGCTCCGTCATACAAAATAATATTAATAAAGGATTTGTTTCAAAATTATAAGGAACGCAATATTCTGCGATAACACAATAAATAAATATTAATATGTCATACATACCAAAAATAAACTACATATAAATTAAGATAAAAATATATACTTCATATTGTAAATCACTATTGAATATATGAGATATGTATATTTATATATATGACAATTATATGAAATACTTTAATAAATTAAATAAATAACGATTACTAATAAATAGCTAAGAAACACCCAGTGATTAACTCACCAATTGTCCTCTATGTCCTCTCAGATTTTATATATTTTTCTTTTTTTTCTCACTATCACACTATCTATCAACTTTCTTCTGTGGAGTCTCACTACTAAATGAAATCTTCATTAGAATAGGAGAAGCGTAAGGCGCTGGCATACCGTCCCCCACTCCATTTTTCTTTTGTCGAAAAGGGGGAATGCCTCAGATAACTCAAGAAAAAGAACTAAAGCTTATCAAATGCAATTAAATGCGTAGTGATAACAGGACACAAAGAGAGCAGTGTGTAAAGCAAAAATTCAAAAGGATGAAGACAATGGGTCACCGAAGAAGGTCAGTGGTGATATCATAAAATAATACACCGAAAATAAAAACAAACAACAACCGAATCCTATGTATGTTTACATAGGTCCGACAAAAAGATAAAAGGATGTATGAACCATAAAATCATAAAAAAAGGATACTTGTCGGCTTGCCAATCAAGTACCACATTGAAAGGCGTTACAGTGAAGAACAACAACAATATTTTGTATTTTCCGTTTAATTTTATTTTTAGTTTATACTATTAAGAAAGTACATAATATAAAAGAGCAGACGTTAGAACCAGTAACTGACAACATGATGCACTTTACACAAGAAAATCCCCATCCTCCATCAGAAGAAACAAGATCCACCTAAAACCGAGTCCACGGGAACAGAACAAGATTTAAATTTTGAGAACCCAGCCTCGAGCAATGCATTAAATAGATACGAGTAGATATTAACAAACATGGACACTCTTTACCCTATATTCATATCTCATCACCTTTCGGAAGACCCTTGAAATTTCTAATAAATACAGGGGCCCCAGAGTTTATAAAACTCTGAACACATTCTTCCTCAAGGTCAAGAAATTGTCCCACCTGTAATCATAAAAACTATTCTAAACCAACATAAAATTGATAAAGAAGTATGTTTACCCAAATTTTTCGAATTTAATTGTCCCGGATAAATGAGATTCCTAGTATTCAAATTCCATGGATACTTTGATGGATTATTAGGTCTAGATACATTGAGTTACCTCAAAGCTAAAGTCGATCTAGAAACTAAAACATTTATTACCCCTTTTACTAAAATTCCCTTGCTTTTCAAACCTAATTTCATGTCTAAGAAATATAGTATTCCGCCCTATTCTAACGCATTATTATGTCTACTTGTAGATATTCGCAATGGTGACATTTTTCGCAGAAGTGTTGAAATCAAACCCAGAGTTTTTGTTTCAGAAGGAATCTACAATGCCAATAACTGGTACAGCCTAGTTGAAGTAAGCAATAAGTCAAGTACTTTACTTAAACACACTCTTAAATTTTGAAATTTGTGAATTTGACAAGACATACGGCAACGACTTAGAAGACCCAGTTGTCAATAATATTAGTGATTTATTACGGCTAGAACATCTCAATTCCAAGGAACGAAAGTTAATTATTAATTTATGTAGGAACTATGAAGATATATTTCACAAGAAATGTCAAACTCTTACCTTCACCAATGCCATTAAACATCAAATTAAAACTTCTGACGACATGCCTACTCGTATATACACAAAATCATACAGATACCCTTACGATCACAAAAATGAGGTCCAACAGCAAATAAAGGACATGTTGGCCCATGGAATCATTCGATCTAGTTACTCCCCCTGGAGTTCCCCTATATGGATAGTGCCCAAGAAGATGGATAACTCTGGCACACAAAAATGGCGATTAGTCATCGACTATCATATGTAAAATGAAAAAACAATAAATGATAAATATCCTCTTCCAAATATAAACGAGATACTGGATAAATTGGGCAAATGCCTCTACTTTTCAACTCTAGATTTGGCGAAAGGCTTTCACTAAATTGAAATGCATACTCAAGACATACCTGAAACTGCCTTCACGGTACAAAATGGCCATTATGAGTTCATAAGAATGCACCCTCCACATTCCAGAGGGTAATGGACAACAGCGATTGTCGGAAAAATTGGCCTTGTGTATATTGATGACATCGTTGTGTTCTCGACTTCACCCCAAGAACACATAGAAAATCTCAAAAAAGTTTTCAGATGATTAAGGCAGGCAAACCCTAAAGTACAACTTGATAAATCCGAGTTTCTCCGTAAGGAAACCGCATTTCTGGGACACATCATCACCCCAGACGGAGTTAAACCAAATCCTGATAAGATCAGGGCAATAAAAGAATTCTCCGTTCCAAAAACTCCAAAAGAAATTAAATCCTTTTTAGGATTAATTCGTTATTACCGCAAATTTAGAAAAGATTTTGCGAAACTTACTAAGCCCTTAACGGCATGCTTGAAAAAAGGAGTTGAAATCAAATTAGATAAAAAGTATGTGCACTGTTTCGAAATGTGCAAAGATATTTTAACAAACGATCCTATATTGCAATATCCAAATTTCTCAAAACCATTCGTATTAACAACAGATGCCAGTAATTTCGCTATAGATGCCGTACTATCATAAAGGCCCTATCGGTAGTGATAGACTATTTGCTTTGCAAGCAGAACACTTACTACAACAGAAATTAATTACTCCACATTCGAAAAGGAGCTTTTGGCGATAGTTTGGGCAACGAAATAATTTCGGGCCTACCTGTTCGGCAACAAATTCAAAATACTTACCAATCACAAACCTCTCCAATGGTTAATGAACTTAAAAGAACCTAACTCAAAGTTCGTTCGTTGGAGGCTTAAACTAGAAGAGTACAACCACGAAATCGTGTACAAAAACGGTAAGGCGAATACAAATGCTAATGCACTCAGTCGCATTAAAATCAGCGACAAAGTCGAACTTAATGCCAACGAAACAAGTAGCTCTACAATTCATTCCTCAGATGAAAATCTTGATGATGGAATTCCGATTGCAGAAAAACCATTAAATGAATTTGGTCTACAAATGATTCTGGAAATTTCAAATGGACCACCAACAAATTCTCTTCAATGACTTATAAATGTCATCAAAAAACAAAAACCACCCCTAAACAAGAAAATTCCTGTAACAAAATGGTTTTTCACACTCGACAGAAATGACTAACGGCAGATAGAATTCCAGCTGAAACATTGCGGAAAAACGAACTTTAGTAATTACGAGTATGTCAATCGATCTGTGCAATGATTCAGCCGCTTTAGAATTCATGAAACACACGTCACAAGGATTCACGAGAAAAACCTAGTGGAAGTTGTCGTCATAGGCAAGACGTTCGAGGAACTGAGGGCAGTATTTGAGAGGAGTTAGAATGCTTATTTGTAACTTAACCTGAAAGATGCACCTTATTCTATTCAGAAGTAAACTACGAGGGGCGTATTCTCGGTATCGATATGAAGGAAAATGCGAATTCAATTTAAATTGTTTTTATTTTTCAAAATATAATCTCCCCTAACATCAATGCATTTGTTACATCTTGAGATAAGCTTTTTTAAACCCTCAACAAAATAAATTTCCTCTTTCTCTGCAAAATACCCATTTATTGCCGACTTGAGTTCTTCATCATCCGAAAATCTTTTTCCACGAAGACATTTTTTCAAATCCGGAAACAGGAAATAATCACTAGGGGCAAGGTCTGGACTATAGGGTGGGTGTTGGATTTCTTCAAAACCACAATCTCGCGCAGCAGCCTTGGAAACTCGCGCCATGTGAACAAGAGCGTTGTCGTGAAGAAGCAACACACCCGCTGCGAGTTTACCCCGTCTTTTCTTTTTAATTTCCTCCCGCATATTATGCAAAGTGGAAGCGTAGGATGTGGCGTTGATGGTTTCACCTTTTTTTTGTACTCAATGAGCAAGATTCCCTTTTAGTCCCAAAAAACTGTGGCCATGAGCTTCCCGGCAGACGGAGTGACTTTGAACTACTTCGGGGGGTCTGTTCCTTTTTTATGCCACTGCATGGACTCTTGTTTGCTTTCAGGGTCATAGTGGTGGACCCATGTTTCGTCCCCAGTAACAATTCGATCCATAACACCGTCCGCGTTCTCACTACACATCTCCAAAAGCTCTCTACAGCATGCGATTCTCACTTTTTTCTGAGGCGCTGTGAGCATTCGTGGCACCCACCTTGCACTGACCTTTGAAAGGTTAAGATGGTCATGAAGAATGGTGTGAATAGTACCAATTGAAAGCTTGGTGATCTCTGCCATCATTTTCACCTTTATTCGGGCATCCTCAAGAACAAGTTTTTCGACTTCTTTGATGCTTTCTCCCGTACAAGCAGTAGCCGGGGCGCCGGAGCGGGGGTCGTCTTCAATGCTCTCTCTGCCTCTCTTGAACTCACTTGACCACTTTTGCACAGTTGATAATGAAGGTGCGGAACCCTGGTAAACAGCCACCATCTCTTCATGAATAATTTTTTTACTTTTTCCTTGCTTAGTGAGAAATTTAATTACAGCGCGATGCTCAATTTTCACCATCATCGTCTCAGTTGCCATTATGATTGTGTTTAACTAGAGATAAAACGCGAACTAATAATCACATTTATATGAAATTTTACATGAATGCACTAAAATAATAGTATTACTTGATAAATAAGTCATTTTATATATACAACCACAGATTCACCCCGATACCGAGAATATGTACGTACTCGTACATAGGTCACATCAGTTTTGAATAAGATTGAGAACGACTCAAAAAGTTCAAGGTGATGGGAAATTGACTAGTTCCCAAAGAAAAACCCCACCTCAGGAATATTCTGCGACTTACAGCGTACTACAGAGGGAGTTATGATTTTAAAATGCAACTGGCTCTTAGTAAAGGATTGAAGTTTGACCATTGAGAGAGACCATAGCCAACTCTAAAGGCATATTGGTGCTGAGGAGGAAATGAGAAACCGCAGACGGAACATTCCAATGGTTGAGAAATTTTCTGGAAATGCACGAAGAACGTGAGAAGCTCACTAAGAAATCAACATACTGCCCGAGATATTAAGGAACGCTTTTATTGAAAAATCATAAAATAGGATGTTAAAAATTAGTGCAGAATGCACAGCCTGCGCCACTTTCAAGGACCCGAAAATTAATCTCAGCCTAGAATACAACTTTCACAAAGAATAAGTACAATTTTTAGGAATTGAGACTGGTATGGCCAATACATTTTCTGAAGCCCTAAATGACAATTCCTTTACACTCTTTGTAATTGATTACTTTCATAAGAGGCCAGAGATGTTACGAATTCTACAGCAAGAGGTTAAAACCGTAACAACAACTCGGTAATCTATCCTACTCCTCTCTTCTCAATGGCCTATAGAAATACAGTTCGCAGTTCTAAAAAATATAAACCGTCCGCTAGTCTATGGAGTATTAAGGTCCTAGACTACCAGTTTTTATACTAGAAAAAATTAAAGAGAAGGTTCGGGCACGTAACGTCGAATTGCGAAATGCAACCTCGATGTGTTAAGCGATGAATGCGCTCTGGGTAGGGAAGGAGCGTCTGACAAAAGCCAGCTTTCGTGTACGTTATGTAAGAACCCCGCAAACTATTGGGGATGTTCTAAGTTCTAACTCATAAGAAAATAAATTCAGGCTCAGCAGCAAAGCTTACCACCTGCAGTCAGTCAAAATCCAGCCGCCTCTCCCCAAATTACTTACACCCAATTGGCGGCAGGTAGGAGAACCACGGTATAAAACGCTTCTCTAGTCACAGCGCCTAGAACATTGAAAGCTTAATCTGACAATCCAGCTATTATTATGTTCAATGTTAAATGTCTCAGCTATAACGTCAAATTCAAGAAAAGGCTATACTCGTGATGAGTATAATGAGTACGAATATTTCGGAGCGAACCCTAAAGGTCCTTGAGTAAATTCACTGATAAGAATCGAAAGAAGTTGCTCAGAAACCAAGCCCCTGACGTGATTTTGGTTAGCGAAAGAAATCAAAACAAAAGTCACAAAATAAGGCACAGAAAATAGAAAATTGTAATAGGAAATTGACCCAACTCCGTATGGAGTTTTAAAAGAGTGTACTGCCGTTTAGCGCGTAGTTTTCAGGTGTTTGAGGCATGTATAGGGTACATTCCTCTACGAAGTGGAAAGCGATTGTATCTCTCTATGCACATGAAGCTACTCAATCCACATGATTATATCTCACAATATGAGACACATTCGAATCCTAAGACTGGAATCACAATCGGCGGAGATTTCAATGCTAAACATAGAGATTGGGGAAATAATACACCAAATACTAGAGGAAACCTACTTCTCAATTGATGGGGGTGTCATAGAATTATGTACCGACTCGTCCTAAAAGCAACGGATAGTCTGTCGTTTCCCAGACACGGTTCCTATCTCGATCTCCTGTTGTCCGACACACGGGTACAACTGACACGTCTCAGTACCAAAACAACGGCCCTCAACGAAATTACGGAATTGGAGGAGTTTGTTCAAGGGTATTTCTACATTTATAGTAGGGTACGCTAGACATCGTTTTTCAGAACATTATGTAGAGCATTCTCCTCGAACTCGCTCTACCCACTGTCCAACAGGAATATGTCAAACGGGAAGAATGACAGGTAACTTAAACAACTGGACGATAACACAAAACGAACAATGGACCTTACGATACCTCGGCATAAACACACCGACAAATAAAACACATTCCGCAACGTAATTATTGATGTACCGCACCAACAAGTAAGTAGACTTCTGTTGAGACTAAAAACCTTGTACAGACAGTTCACTAACAGGCATAACCCGGAGATCATAACACTGGAGAAGCCGGTCAAAAACCTCCAAATATTAATAAGAGAAAATTACAGAGCTTCTGTAAGCTGTAAAAATTAGCAAACCGCATATGTTCCCGCAAATAAATAAAACATTTCGCAAGATAGATCAAAATGATCATCCGTTTCTAAGAATCGGCGGAACAACGAAGAGATACTGTTAATAGCAGGATATACCAGTAGAAACTGTAGGTAATGATAACTTCTTTATGATCGAATATCGACAGGAGAAGATAGAGACCATCAGAACGACTTTCCAGGAAGTGCTTAAGCAAATGACGTTATTGGCCTGAACCACAATCTGGAGAATCGAGACATTTTGAACAATTTCTGTCTTCGAAATTAAATAACCATCTGGCGAAACTAAGGCCTCATTAAGTTTAATGTCGAAAGTATGGCAAAAATACTGTCATCGCCGACGAGATGCAGCTACCCCAGTTCATTTCGAAGTAAGAGCTCCAAATGATCTTTTAATCACTTAGAAGCAAGAAATTAGTGGGAACCGATGAGATACCGAATATTGCGCTTCGACATCTCCCACTAATTAACCAGCGCATTGGAAGACAGCGTCCAATATATGTAGTTGACGGTAATCAAGTTGATTTTAAGGGCGGAGAATGATATCTAACATGTCGCATCTAAAGTGCCATCTGATATCTAGTAGAACAAAAGCAAGAAGCAATTCACAAGTGCCTGCCTGATTAACTTGGAGAAGACGTTCGATACGATACTGCTGTACATTGTTCCTAAAGAATGGCGATGTGACTTCTGCTGGAGCTTTTGATATTTAAAACAGTATGGTGCGGTTAATTCGCCGATTCTATCTACACAAGCAATCTTGTGAGCTCACTTCACCACGCCATACATATGCAGACGACTTGATCCCATACAAATCAGGTAAAGGGGGTCAGTAACTTCGATATGATTAAGCGATATTGCGACGACTGGAAGTTGAAGATTAACTTTCAGAAGTTGGAAACCATTCTTTTTAGGACGCCTTTTTCTGGGGCCTCCACGTATACCAGAAAGAATTGGCGAAAGTTTTCGATCGTCCAACAATACAAGCAACCACTTGCTTGTCGAAATGTAGTCAAATACCTTGGTATGTGGCTAGAGCAATGTTTATATTTTAACAAACCTATAAATGTTGCTCTGGCCAGAACCAAAATGCTTTCGCCCTTACAAAGAGAAGAAGGTAATCTGTTACGGTCTTTATCCGGCCTGCACTTGTATTTAGATATCTCACGGGGTTCAACGTGAGAGCAAATTTAATAAAAAAGATTCGAGTGTTAGAGATGACCTGCCTAAGGACTTGCTTACTACCTTTAGTAGCGGTGCCGCTAATCTTCCACGTGGCTCGAACAGCTGCGGATAGGCGACTGAACTACAAGAGAGACGTCGCACCTGGACGCTACACACGTCTCCGGTTCAATAGGGCTGTAGGGCGTCGCGATAAGACGGAGTTACTCGGCAGTACCGAGTATTGTTGTGGCTAAGTGAAATGGAAGAAACTCGTTACTTACTTTACATAGTTTAAGTAAAATTAGGTGGTTTGAATATTACAAAGAAAAAAAAAAAAAAAACTTATAATAACAAAAATAGAAGAGAACTTGGGACTTGGGTAAACATTTCTAAAGCAAAGATTTCTCTAGAATTAAGAAAGCCTAAATAGGTTAAGGTAATCATTGAGATAGTTTGTAAGTTTTATTTAAATGTAAAGTAACGCGAAATTCATATACTAAGTTTTTAGAAAAAAATAATTTTCTTAGTTTTAGTAATAATATAATGAAAAAAATAAATTACTCTGTCCAGTTACTTTGAAAGACATAGAATAAGTGTTAGGTTCAAGTTAGAGTGCCCTCATGGGGCCAGAAGATAGCATAAGTTGATTAAGCTTTTTAGGCCTTTTTTTGTCTAGCTTGTAAGCGTTAATGAATTCTATATAATAAAAATGCATATAAAATTAAAATTAACATAAGCCATCTAGGATCCTTCTTTGTCGTACAGTTGGCTAGGTCTTGCAAGAAAAGCATTTCGTCAGTATATTCATACAGTACTTAATATTAGGGATAGGATATAAAAGTCTTAACAGTCCGATAGAAAAAGAAAATTCGGATTCGCTTTAAAATCAATTTAAACATCTAAACAATATTTGTGTATCTTACACTGTGTTCAACTTATCGAGGGAACGTAGCCCGTCATACTGGGAGATAGATTTGAGCAGTCCTCCTATTATGTCAAATCCATGCTGGGGTTATTTTAGTAGGAGAGATATTCTAGGGGAAAATATAGGGTATGGTGGCACTTGGCTTGTTTTATTAATTGGAGACTTTTCGCGCATGCCTTTGCTTACAAGGTTGGAGAAGTAGAGATGCTCCACCAAATACAAATATAAGAATTACCTAAAACCGACTTGACGAGTCATTATTGTTCCAAGAACACGTGATAAAGGACCAACAAAAACGTTACCCTGGCTCTTTGTCATGCTATTCATTCTATTTTGTTATATACAAGTGAAAGGAATCGAGGGATGGCCTTCCGTATTCAGCCAGATCATTATTGATAATAGCCGACACAAGCAATGAATTATCAAGTATTTTGTAAAAAAAAAATATATATGGTAATGACCTTCTTGTGTTATGTGCGAAATAAGTGTTTAATAGTGGACCGAAAACTTACGAGGATGTTAATGTGGAGTTGAACTTCCAAAATTAGAATTTAACTCCAACCATGACCGAAATCATATGAAGGACTTTTTGTTTATCTGGTTTATCTGCTTTTGAGAAAATAAGCAAGATATCCTCATAAGAAATTGTTCATGTAGTAGGCCTTTTCACACACCATTCAGCAATTCCTATAGATACATAGCATAGGTCGGAAAGAGGGGTATAAGCGGTAATGGTTATAGACTCAGATTCAGACTTTGCGTGCGAGTTATTGAATACTATTTTGAAGTCAACTTTACTTTCTTTCAATAATTCAGCTAAAATTTCATGGCTTCAGCTGCTTTATTCCACGGCTTTATTTTTTGGCATGCTGTTAATACGACTTGAGTCATTTTATCCCTGGTTTAGAACTTTTGCTGGGGATTAGGGCGATTGATTTACATTGGTCTTCCTAGTATGCTGAGACTGACAGTCATGCTCGCATCATTATCCTAGCTACAAATAAATTACTTTAATGCTAATTTTTAGTCGATTTTAGACATCATTATTTTCCCACAGTGACTTCAACTCAAAACCACCAAATAGGGTTGTATTTATCGATCTGATTAGATCACGCGTTTGTCTTATGAATACCAACTGCAACAGCAATTATAGATTAAGTCAAGCATACATCATTCTCTTTGTTTCATAGGCGAATTTAACCCTCTGCGGGGCATGTGTTAGTTTACAGAGATCTCAGTTTGTTATCCGTCTTGGATCCGCTATATGTTTTCTCATTTCAATAGATATTCAAGCATTAAAAAGGGCTTGATTGCTGGACATTTTAAGACCAGGTATTTTCTTCACCTCTCGCACATATATGTATAGTACTTATAAGTTAGTCAAAACTTCAATAACACAAATCTACTTTCGCATTCATATAATAGGAAGATCTTTCGCCTCGCATTTACTATTGCTTTTTCATTTCATCGGAGTTTTAGCACTCATAATGAGATGGGTGTTAAGGAGAGTTTGAAGTGGAAGAACTTTATTGGCTACGTTGGAGCACTACTGGTGGAAAAAGCGATATAACATCGTTCTCTTAAATGTTCAAAAAAATACATTTGATTAGAAATTTCCATTACCTTTAATAGCGATAATGCACCGGGTAATCGAAACCAACCTTGATTTGACGGTCGGCCTCGTCTATAATTAATTGTATGTTTCATGGTAACCTTAATCGTTATTATTATCAGCAGCACACAATTCAAAAATTTCTAGCTCCCTCCTTCTCTCGCCAACTCATCTGCTAGCTCAATTCTTATTAAGCAGTGTTCTGGTACTCAGTGCTCCTGGGTACACAAGAATTAACGTTAGTGGTGGTGCACCCTCACCACCATTGTAAATGGCGATATTCCTACCGGATATCAATTCCAACTACATTAGCTCCGTCGCTATCTTGAGCTTCCTGGTAAAAAGGACTAATTCCATTTTGGATGGCTTGGAGTTGAGTTGGCTACCGAAAACAGAAATTTGTCTGAGGCAGCAGTTTATATTTTTCATCCAAGCATACAATATTGTGGATGTTTAATGTTAGCGTTTATTATTACTTAACTCTTGTCAAAGGCTCTTAATAGGTCTAGGAATATCGCTAGATCGAATTTTATTATTCGTATTACGTCATGTATGCTAGTTAAGCTTCCAAGTTTGCATATTGTGGCTCGCAAAAAAAAATTAGAGCTTCGTAGAGTAGTCTAGACTTAAAGGATGACATGCTAAATGGGGTGAAGTGTTTTCCTGTTGCGTGCATCTATATAACAGTTTCCGGTACTCAAACTGCCTTAGGTGTTGGCATCTTTAGATTTAGTCAACAAATTTACGGTATTTCTCCAAGAGAAATCGAAACAATAGCAACTGAATCTAGAGATTTATACGGATTAAAGTACCGAATGGCCCACAACAGATATTTCTACTCTTTTTGACCTCTATTTGATTTGATTCTTCATATCTGAGGCCCTTGCGATCGTAGATCCAGGAATGTGTTTACACTAAATTTTCCAGAATATCTTAACTAAGTACTCTCAGCAGAGGTCTTACGATTTTCTTTTTCAATCGAGGAATACCACTTTAAACAGCAATGCAGTTTCGAGGCCTCACTTATTTCTGGAAAAAAATGGTGTGGCAGCACCGGCATGATCGAGCAATAGGGGGCGCGCGTCAGATATTAAAACCTGTCAAACTTTATCTTATTGGAAGCCCTTCCAGCCATCTTGTAACACTTCAAACCAAATGTAAGAAATTTAGAAAACTATAAAAATACCTTAATTTAATATGATGTAAATTTACCACGATTATGAAACTTTAATTCCTTTTATGTACTTACTTTAGCTCAGTTGGAACTGCATTCTAAAATAAAAGAGCTCAAAATTGGAACCTAAAGTGTTTAATTTTCCGGCCTAAATTCAACAATCTAAAATTTCATTTGTTTATCACTCAAGTGGACAAAAGGGCACGACCCGCGTGCATAACCTCATCAGGATAAAACGTGAGTGCTATTTGAGTTTTCTTTCTCCTTGCCTTTAACCAGTTATGAGCGCACCCACACAGTCAGAAACTAGTGGTGAAAAGGTAGTGAAAATTATCGCGAAACTATCTGCGTCGAAAGGTCAATCGGGTATGCAAGTCAAACAAGATACGACGCAACCCCCACAAAACTCTTGTACACAAGATGCGCCGCAAAAAAGTTCCTCATCATTACCCCAGCCTCCACAAAGTACTCCGCCATGTGCTTCGGTTTGTTTGCCGAGTCTAGCTCCGAATCCTAAAAAGCTTCATCTAACAAGTCTAAATCTTCGTCGCGTAAGAAAGTACTATATCCCTCCAGTTAAGGCGATTGGAAGATGAAAAAATATTGGAAACAAATTACCTTGAGAAAAAGTGTCAGCTTTTGGAAGAAGACGACCAAATCGAAGAGAAAATTCCTCCAGTATCAAAGACTCGCGTTACGGATTGGGTGAAGTTGCAAAACATTCAACAAAATTCCACGTCGAAGAGAGAAATCTCAAACAACAGCACGTTGAACAATACTTGGTTCGGGGCACAGCCACTTCAAATTCATGGCTGTTCACCGCCTGCATACGGCATCATTCAGAAGTCGACTGATCCTGCTAACATCAATGCTACGATGCAGCAGTCCCAGGATCCTCTCGAAGAGAAAATATTATCGCAGCGCCAAATCTCTGCATGCTCTATATCTCGAGATCTTCCAAAGTTTAATGGAGATCCAGAGAATTGGGCTCTTTTTATAAGTTCGTTTAAAACAGCACACGCATTTGTGGGTTTTCTTAGCTCGCATTCTAACAAGTTTAAAGGGAAAAGCACAGCCGTCTGTCACAACCTGGACAGCTGAATAAAATTATCTCTATTCTTAAAATGATGTTTGGCCGGCCCGACATTATAATAAACACACTTCTTCAGAAAATTAAAAGTGAACCACATCCCAAACTTGAACGACTATCCTCTGTCGTCAAATAGGTATGCCAAAGAGGTAGAGAATATATGTGCAACCATGGAAACCACAGGATGTGTCGCACATTTAAATAATCCAATTTTATTGCAGGAGTTAGTAGAGAGGTTACAAGCAAAAACTCACTACAATTGACATTCTTCAATTCAGCACATGGTTATTTGAAATTGGCCGCGTAGCAAACGACGACGTCACTCTAAATAGTAAAAGATCTACAGCTAGAAAGAGAATATTTTCCCTTGCAGTTGAAGTGCCTATGATACCTTGCGAGAGGAATCCAACTCTATGAAAGTTTCATTATCAATCTCAGGCAATAACAATAAAAATAAATATTTGGTTGTTGGCGTGCGTACAGTTGAAAATCTGGATTTACCACAGCAATCGATTAACGAACGAGTAAATCAGTTGGCAGAAAAGTATAAGCACTTACAGGGAATTCCATTAAATTCATTTTCAAATGCAAAACCACGAATTTTAATAGGTCTGACACACTGGAATTTGGAAATACCCCTTCGCCACAGAGAAGGAAGCACAGAAGAACCGTACGCAACAAAAACGCACCTACGAGTAGGTTGGGTTGTGTTTAGCCCATGTGATGGTAAATCAGGCGAGGTTGTCGGCGTCAGTTATCAACTGCATATCTGCTCATGTCAAAGGGATGATGATGGCGTCTTAGCGAGTCCATACGACAGTACTTTGCGATAGAAAATACGGGCACAAAGAAGTTTCTATTGATGTCACCTGAAGATGAAAAAGTGAGGAAAATGCTCGACGCACAGTCGACGCGAGTTGGCAATGCTGTATAGAAGAAGTTATATGACCCTGCAGAAAAGCAAATTAAATGCAGAACAACGTCTACGATGCCTCGAAAAACGTTTGGGAAAAGATGAACACCTCTTGGGACTCATATCTGAATTGATTGACAGCTATGTGCGGAGAGGATATGCTCGGAAGATGGACCCAATGTGCGAGGACAGTGAAAAGACTTGGTACTTACCAATATTTCCGGTGTTTAATCCCAATAAACCCAATAAAATAAGTATAGTTTGGGACGCAGCATCTAAGGTACAAGGTATTTCCCTTAATTCTTTATTACTGACAGGACCAGATATAACTGCCCCACTTCTCGGTATCCTCTTACGCTTTAGGGAGCGAAAACTAGGACTTTGTGCGGACATTAAAGAAATGTATCACCAGGTGCGCATAAAAAGGAAGACCAGGATGCTCAGCGGTTCCTTTGGAGAAATGTGACAACAATGTGACAACAAAGAAACATATGTTTTGCAAGTTATGTCACTTGGAGCAACTTCGTCACCATTCTGCGCGCAGTACATTAAAAACAGGAATGCTGCAGAGTTTGCTCTCCAATACCCGGAAGCTTTTCATTCTATAGTGAAGAATCACTATGTCGACGACTTTATCGCAAGTTTCGACAGTGAAGATCGGTGAGATCGGTAGGGTGAGCACGATATGTCATCAGAAAACGCTTCCTTCAAGAACTGCTGTGGCAAATCAATATTGCATCTTGCACTGCAATATTGAACACGCTACAGTAGTTATGGCGCCCAAATTGTGTGTGCGGTGGTTGTCGACCGATAGAGCCGAAAACCAGTGCAAGAAAAATTATAATAAATTGATGAGTAGCAAATGTATAAATGATAGAGTTTTGTAATTTGATAAGAGTATGATAATTTAATTGCCCATGTTATCGTTCGGTTCGGTTTAGTGTTAAGTAAGTGAATTTTGATTGGTGAGAAATTATGCATGGTGGTTTCATCTTGTGTGATTGCCAAACAAAGTTCGGATCTAGGCTTTAAAGTTAGACTTTAAATGATGATCAAAGATCATTGTTTGATCCTTTAAAGCATTCCTAAAAACAGTAAGAAGAAATGCATGAATATCATTCAGATTTTCAATTCTATCCTGTGGCAACTAAAGTATATCGTTCTAATTTTTTATCAGTCGTTCATAGACCTCAACGGAGATCACACGCATTACGCATTTCTTGTTCGACTTTAAAAGTGTGGAAAAAAAAATAAATACAGTGTTAAACAACGAATTTTCAAGTGTTCAGTAGCCGAAGTGGTAGAGACCCGGACAATAAATCTCGGGGTTCTGGGTTCGCTTCCCAGCCTCTGCGAAAGTTTTTTTTTTTTTTTTTATTTAATTCATTTAAAAAGACAATTTCTATTAAAAAGTGTTTACATAATACAAACCGACGTGATGGATTGTGGAGAGCGGTCCGCTATGCTAATAGCGGGATCTGCGGAGTTACCAGGCGAGGCTTGGAGTGGTTCGAGCCAAACGCCAAAAGCAAAGAGAAAGAGGAAGCTAAAGCCAACCTCTAACTCGTTACAGCGTCCCATCCTGCCAACGTCCACTGAAAAGCTTGGTGGATTGAGGGTATTAAACAATTTCGCTTCATTGGCAGCAAGCGAATCGGACGATGAAGAGGAGGAAATCTTGTCCATAAGTAACAGCATCAAAATGCTGGAGCAGGGTTTACAGGCCATTAAAGAGCGGCAAATGGTCAGAAGGAAGAGGGAAGAGCATGAGCTATCCCAACAACAACAGCAGTCGCAGCTTGCTCAAAAGCAGTCGCAACAAAAAATACAGTCGGCACAAGTGCTACAACAACAAAAAGCAAAACAAAAGAAACAACAACAACAAGAGCAGCCACAACAACGGCAAGAGCTAAAACAGCAGCAGCAGCAACAACAACAACAAAAACAACAACAACAGCAGCAGCAGACGAAGAAGAAGGAGAAGGTGCCTCCTATCAACACCTATAAATTGGAGGTAATTGCAATCAAGGACCTGTGTAAGTTGGTCATTGGTAATAATTTCCATATTAAGAGATTGGGGAACGATCGCCATGCCATCCACTGTAATACAGTGGAGGGCTACGCGAAAGTTAAAGAGCTCCTAAAGGAAACGACGACGGAGCACTACTCATACACACCGAAGTGTGAAAAGCGGCAATCGATGCTGTTGAAGGGGTTGGAACCGTCTTCTGATCCTGAGGAGATCCTAGCACTGCTCAAAGAGAAGGAGTGTGAAGGACTCAAGTTTGTGGGGGTAAAGCCGTTTACCACAGCCAGAGCCAGGCGGGAGAAACGGAGTCTGCCGTTCTTCTTGGTGCAGCTCAGTCCCGAAAGTCGTCTGGATAGTCTAAGGAGTATCAATGTCCTAGACTACCAGGTGGTTCACTGGGAAAAATTAAAAAGGAGCGACGGCGTTATACAATGCGTTCGCTGCCAGAGGTTCGGGCACGCCGCGTCGAACTGCCAAATGCAGCCTCGATGCGTGAATTGCGCAAAGAACCACAGTTCCGAGGAGTGTGCTCTGGGTGTTGACGGAGCATCCGATAGGTCGAAGCTCTCGTGCGTATTATGTGGGAACGTGGGACACACCGCAAACTATCGGGGTAGTCCTAAGTTCACCGAAATTAAAAAAGCAAAATTGGCTCGGCAGCAGAAGGTGGAGGTCAAACGTTCACCGGTGAGGTTTCAAACACCAGCCGTCACGCCCCAAATTTCCTACGCCCAAATGGCGTCAGGTAGGGGGGCTACGGTACAGCAAGCGACTGTTGCTTCTTCGGCTCCGATGCCGAGAACAACGGAAGCTGCACCCAACATGCTAGCCATCTTGCTCGCAATCCAAGGGCAGATGGCTCAGCTGCAAAAGCAGGTTCAAGAACAGGCCAAGCGGGTGGACCAGAACTACGCGTTGCTGCCGGGCCTAACGCAACACATGTCGTAATGGGTACGCACATGGTGGAGCAAACTTTGAAGGTCCTTGCGGTGAATGTGAATTCATTGATTAGGATCGAACGAAGAGCCGCGATGTTTAAATTGCTACAAGACCAAACTCCTGATGTGCTTTTCGCTAGCGAAACCAAGCTAACCGATAAGCACAAACTGGAGTACAATAATTATATTGTTAGAAGAAGAAACCGGCCCAGATCCAAACGTGGAGGCGGTGTCGCGATCTTCATTAAAGAGGGTATAAAATTTCACAGAGTGTACAAGGGGGTGTTGCGCAGGTTCCGGGTGTTGGAGGCAGTCGTCGTTTACATCCCGCTCCGCAGTGGAAAACGGCTGTACTTGGCCTCTGTTTACGCACCTGAGGCTTCACAATCCACCCTATTCATTACAGAGCTCGACACGCTTTTTCGACTTCTGAGGCTGGAATCGGGGGAGAATTATTTTATAATCGGCGGGGATTTCAACGCTAGACACAGAGATTGGGGAAATAATTTGCCAAATACTAGAGGGAACCTACTACTCGATTGGTGGGGTCAGCACGATGTCATGTACAGACTCGGTCTTAAAGCGACTGATAACCCGTCGTTTCCCAGAGGCGGGTCTTATTTGGATCTACTGCTGTACGACGAACGTATACGACTGACAGGTACGAATTTACAAACGCTAAACTGTCTGCGCACATTCGTGTATGACAGCGACCATTGCGGTTTTAGCACCGAAATTACAGTTCCCAACGAAATTGCGGAATTGGAGGAGTTTGTCCAAAGATATTCTTACAACTACAGTAAGACTCGATGGACACGCTTCTCCGCAACCTTGACTAGAGCGCTCTCCTCGAACACGCTCCACCCACCGTCCAATAGGAATTTGTCAAACGAGGAGATCGACAATTACCTAAAACAAATGGACGAGACAATTAAACAAACTATGGACACTACAATACCGCGGTATCGACGTACGACTAACGAAGACCTGTTCCGCAATCCTACTATTGACGCACTGCACCGACAGAAAAGTAGACTTCTGACCAGACTTAAAAACTTGTACAGACAGTTAACTGACCGACAAGACCCGGCGATTAGGACACTGAAGTCGTCGATTAAAAATATTCAAACGCTAATAAAAGAAAATTACAGAATTTCTGTAAGTTTGTATTGGAACAACAAGGTTCGGGCTGTAAACACCAGCAACCCGAATATGTTTCCGCAAATAAATAAACTATTTCGGAGAAGAAATCAAAACGACCTTCAGTGTCTTAAAATAGCCCGGACAACAGACAACGAACGATTGCTGACAATAGCAGGCATTGATCCAAATGAGGCCGCTGATGATGACTTTTTTGTGATCGAGGATCCACAGGAGAAGGTTGAGGCCATAGGGGCGACTTTCCAGGAAGTATACAAGGCCATTGATAACATTGGCCCTAATTACGACCTGGAGAATCGCGTCTTGGTGCACGACTTCTGCATTCGAAATGAAATAGGGAACTGGCGATCCGAGGGCTCTGGTTTCACCCGGTTTAGCGACGAAAATATGGCAAATAACGTCATTGCCAGAGAGGGTGGCCTACCCCCGTTCATTTCGAAGGCAGGACTCCATGAGATCTTTGACACAATCAGGGCTAAGAAATCGGTGGGGACCGATGGTATTCCGAACATCGTGCTTCGACATCTTCCTCTAGAAGCGGTGGACATTTACACCACCCTGTTTAATAATGCAATGAATGATGCACATTATCCAGCGCATTGGAAAACGGCAGTGGTTCAACCTATCCCCAAAAAGGGAAAGGATATATCCAATCCGGCGAATCTCCGGTCGATAAGTCTCCTTCCGAATATCAGTAAGGTTTTTGAGAAAGTAATCAATAGAGCTCTGTCTAGGTGGGTTGAGGACAAACATATAGTTCCGGATAATCAATTCGGTTTTAAGGCGGGACATGATATCTCACATGCCGCGTCTAAACTGGTTTCTGATATCCAATGGAATAAAGGCAAAAAACAATGCACTGGTGCCAGCCTTGTTGACTTGGAGAAGGCCTTCGACACCGTATGGTTAGAGGGTCTTTTCTATAAGCTGACTGGGCTGGGGATCAGTAAACCACTCTTGTACATTCTTTATAATATGCTACACAACAGACAGTTCAGCGTGAAGAATGGTGATGTGACTTCTGTTGGAATATTTCAAATTAAAAATGGTCTTCAGCAAGGCGCGGTCAATTCGCCGATCCTATTCAACATTTTTACAAGCGACTTGATAGGTTCACTTCCCCATACTATTGCGTACGCAGACGATTTGATAGCGTACAGAACAGGTCCAAAAATCGAGGTCATTAATACTCTCTTGCAGCGTGACTTCGATAAGATAAGACGATTTTGCGATGACTGGAAGTTGAAAATCAGCTTTCAGAAGTCGGAAACCATTCTCTTTAGGACGCCGTTGTCTAGAGCCTCAAGGGATACCAGAAAAAATTGGAGAAAGTTCTCGATTATTAGACAACACGGACAGCCTCTTGCCTGTCGAAATGTAGTCAGATACCTTGGCATCTGGCTAGATCAGTTTCTATATGTTGGCAAAAGTGTGGATGCTGCTCTGGCCAGAGCTAAAGGTGCCTTTGCCCTTACAAAGAGACTGTTTTATAGCAGCCAACTCGATGCGAGGGTAAAGGTAATCTGCTACATGGCCCTTATCAGGCCCATGCTGGTATTTGGTTGTCCCGTGTGGTTCAATGTACGAGCAAGCTTAATGGAAAAGATTCGGGTGTTTGAGAGGGCTTGCCTTAGGGCCTGTCTTCGCTTGTACAGAACACCAGAGTCGGAGTACAAAAAATTTTATCCTAATGCGGTCCTTTACAACAGGGCGAACCTAATACGAGTGGACAACTTCGTAATTAAGCTGACTCGAAGGCACATTGCAAGAGCAATGACGTCGACGAATAACCTGATATCTGGGGCTTACTACCCCAATTACCTTTACCACGAGAGTGTGCGCTTTGACGGCTTCGTTCCACCGGAAGCATTCCTCTACCTAGATCAGAAAGGGTTGATCCAGGATAGATCAGCGGTGCCGTTAATCTTCCATGTCGCTCGGACAGCTGGGGACAGGCGACTCAACTACGACAGAGACGTCGCACACGGCAGTGTGGATCGCCTCAGGTTCAGTAGGGCGGTGGGGAATCGCGATAAGAGGGATGTCGTTCGGCAGCACCAGCATTTCTGGTGGTTGAATGATGGAGAAGATGATTCGTCGTCGTTTCCGTCAATTACGGACCAGCCTCACTAATAAGGCAGAGCTGACCAATCTGTTTTCTCTGCAAACAGCGATGGCCGGCTTACATAGGTTTAGGTTAGCATTTAAGAAACATATACATATATCAGTGTATACAAAGGTGTATACTGATATATGTATATGATTGTGTATAACGTCTATGTGTGTTTATGTGTGTATTGTACAGTTAGTTTAGGTAGGCTAAGGTTTATTTTAAGTTAGATACTAAGTTTTTATTAAAAATAAAAAATTATGTCCATATGCTAAGTTTTGTTAACAAATTTTTTTCTTAGCTTTAAGTATACAAAATAAATAGTTCTAAGAAAATGTAAATGAAGTCGAAAGACATAGTTATAAGAATTTAGAGTAGCTTAGAGTGCCTGTGTGGGGCCAGTAAGTTAGTGTAAGATTATTAAGTAATTGTAAGCTAGCATTTAAGCATTTTTTGTTAGAATGTAAGAATTAGTGTTAAGAAAATAAAATGCATATAAAACTAAAAAAACTTCTAATTTTTTATTTTTTTTTACAATTTAAATTATGAAGAAGAGAAGGTGGTTAAAGTGTGTAGGCTTGGTGCGATCATAAGGAAATCAACTTGGCTTCAATTTGAAATTTTATATCGATCACAAAAAGTTCAAAGCGCATCTCAAATTTATGTGAAAAAAATGGATTTTGGTTTGCTAGATAGTGATGAGATAAGACACGAATGCAAAATACGTGGTCTTCCGCAGTCAGGTAGTAATAGAAAGCTTGCCAAAGATTTAGTCCTGTTCTATGAAGATGTTGTGCAAGGTAAGCGGGTTGTTGACCTCATAGCGAGTTAGAAATCTGCACAAATAAGCTATGTCAGTCAACATCATTGAGTGCAGAAGTTCTGAAAACTGCTAACCAACAGACTCAAGTCCGAGCTATTGCGAAAGGCATGCATCTGTTAGGTAGATTAGAGTTATTGCTTAAGCGCACACCTGATCTCAAAAGTGAGATTCAAAGTTTGATAGACACGGTGAATGTCAGTTTACATAACTTCTTTGGAACAATTTAGTGCTGTCCTTCTTCACCAATACAATCTTCTGAACACTTAGATGTAGAGGTTGAAAATAGCGAAGAACAGGAAAGAAATGCAATCAGGTGTGGAAATTTAATTCAGCAGAAATCAGCTGAGGGAACAGGAGCTGTTCCCAAATCCTCTTCAGCCGCTAATCAGTATTCCGTAGCGTCACAACGGAGACCGCCACAGCAATTTAATCGAAAGGACATTGAGTTTTCAAATCAGCAGCGGTTTTCTAATTCTCAGTTTAATTCTTATTCTTTTGCGCAGCCTCACAGGCCCAGTCATTTTCAGAGGTGCCATCAACCATCAGCGCATCATTTAAATACGTCACAGATTCCCTACCAAGGTTTTCCAGGTATGGAGAATGTTAGAACGAACATATCAGCTCAAGATCTAAATCATAGTGGAATAGGTGAATTAGATCAAAGTGTTTTAGAGGACAGTGCTATAGGTTTAAACTCATTTGATTCTAGGAAACTTTCAAATATTTCATCATGGAAAGTTAAATTCGATGGTAACCCAACTCCTCTTAGTGTTGAACAGTTCATTTTTAGAGTTAAAATACTTGCTAGAAGCCAAGATATTCCTGTAAATAAACTTTGTTTATCAATGCACCATTTATTGTCGGGTTCAGCTATCACATGGTTCTGGATTTTTGTTACTCGAAACAGAAACCCAACGTGGTCTCAGTTTCGGAAGGCTTTAATATCTGAGTTTCAGACAACGACATCAGACCATGAGATACGCAGACAAATTGAAGAAAGAAAGCAAAAGCCAAGGGAATCGTTCAGGGAATTCAAGCTGGAGATTGAAGCTCTTGACTCACTTCTAAGAGTCCCATATTCAGAAGCAGACAAGCTCGCTCTTCTGAAAAACAACATGCACCCTGCATTAAAAAAACAGCTCATTCTAGCTCACCCTGTAACAGTTGATCTGTTACGACTTATGTGCTTGGAAGTTGAGAAAGGTTTGTCTGATATTGGAGAAAGCTTAGAGGAACAGCTTATTAGTCGTCGAAGGTTTGCTCATGAGCTTGTGTATGATGAGGTTCCCTTTCCGACTAGTGTTAGTTCTATTACTCAGCAAGGGTCCCGCAGCAGTAACGTAGAATCCAATGAGTACACCATTTGCTGGAATTGCAGTGACATCGGTCACAACTTCTCAAATTGCCCATCTGAAAAGACACAAACATTTTGTTATGCTTGCGGTGCTAAGAACACCATTAAACCTAACTGTAGTCGTTGCAATCCTTTAAACGAACGGACGGATGTCAGGAAGGGAGGCAATCGACATCCGGATCGTACTTTTCCTCTAACAAAGCAAAACCTGTAAGTTTTGCGAAGGCCACCAACGGCCACACAATAAAACAATCAGATAAGCGTGGCACGTCTCGTTTTGCAAAGTATAGGGTCCGCCATCTAACGTTTTTTTTTCAACTAGTGCTTATTTCGTGAACGGTAACACTTAGCTCATGTCTGATTTGACAGATAATTAGTTTTGTCCTTCCGCTGAATGAATATGGTTGTGTATACGCTTGAACAACGCTGGGAACGTGGACCTGCGATCGACGAGAGATGCCGATTTTGCCAAAAAAATCATCTTTTCAGATGAAGCTCATTTTGATCTTGGCGGGTATGTAAACAAGCAAAATTGTCGCATTTGGGGCACAGAAAACCCGCACGCATACATTGAAAAGCCGATACACCCAAAACGAGTCACTGTTTGGTGCCGATTTTAGTCCAGAGGCATAATTGGGCCATTTTTCTTTTTTTTTTGCCGTTACAGTCAATGGCGATCGTTATCGGGCCATGTTGAACGAGTTTTTGTTCACAAAAATTGAAGAGGAGGATATTGGCAACATTTGGTTTCAATAGGACGCCGCTACATGCCAAACAGCCGAAGCTACACTCGATGTTTTGCGCCCTGTTTTTGAAAATCGCATTATCAGCCGCAGAGCTGATGTCGTTTGGCCACCTCGGAGCTGCGATTTGACATGGTTGGACTATTATTTGTGGGGTGCCGTAAAAGATAAGTGTTACGCCGACAAGCCAGAGACAATTGACGCTTTAAAGGACAATATTCGTGAAGCCATTGGTGAAATACAGCTGCACACAATCGATAATGTGCTTAAAAATTGGACCGATCGTGTAGGCTACTGCATGGCCAGCCGAGGCAACCATTTGAATGAAATTATTTTCCATTATTAACCGGAAGGATTGTACTTTCAAATAAACAAAGAAATTTGAGAAAATATTCAGTAGTTTTTTTTATAGCATTTTCAAAAAAAAATTTTTTTGGCGGACCCCATACATACGAGATAGAAAACGAATGTACGAGTTAAGTTAAGTCAATTAAAAATGCCTGTTTAGAATTAATATCAGATTCCCGACCTTTTGTGAAAATTCAAATTTATGGTTTCGAATATTCAGGACTTCTCGATATTGGAGCATCCATTTCTGTTTTAGGAAAAGGAGGTTTGGAGCTTTTAAAAAAGTTCAATATACCTTACTCGAATCTCTCTAGTAACTTACATACGGCAGATGTAACCTATCGTAGGTTATGTTTATCTTTTTGTTACTTTTAACAAGCTTAAGAGAACTATAAAATTTTTTATAACACCATCGTTAAAAAGACTTTTTACTTTATGAATTGATTTTTGGGAGGCTTTTGGTTTGGCTCCAGCATCCGCTTGCGAAATAAATGTGCCCAATCAAGATGAAAAATCTCACCTGAGCAGAATCGCATTCTTGTAGAAACAATAGCAAAAATTCCATCCTTTGATAAACTCGGACTAGGGCGCACTAATCTTGTGGAACACGATATTGATGTTGGTAACGTCAAATCAATCAAGCAAAGACATTGGCCCATTTCACCAGCCATGCAAAAACTTATGGATGAGGAAATTCAGCGTATGATTGATTTAGATGTTATAGAGAACAGTGAAAGCCCATGGTCATCGCCAATGGTTATCGTGAAGAAGGCGAATGGGACAAGCAGACTTTGTTTGGATGCTCGAAGAGTCAATGAACATACTTTAAAGGATGCTTATCCCTTACCCATCATTGACGGTATTCTAGCAAGGCTTAAGAGAGCAAAATTCATCTCTGCTCTAGACCTTAAGGACAGTTTCTGGCAAATTCCTCTCTCAAAAACAGCTAAAGAGAAAACCGCCTTTCCCGTACCAGGTCAAGGTTTGTTTCAATTTAAAGTAATGCCGTTCGGTTTGAAAAATGCCACGCAAACTATGTGTCGCTTGATTGATCGGGTTATTCCATACGAATTGCACGAAGATGTTTTCACATACGTCGATGATCTTTTGATTATGTCCGATACTTTTGAAAATCACATTGAATTGTTGTCAAAGGTAGACCAGCATTTTAGATCAGCCAACTTAACTATTAATATTGAGAAATCTAAGTTCTGTCAACGTGAGATTTCATATCTCGGATATATTATCGGGGAGGATGGATTAAAAGCGAACCCAGACAAAATAAGTGCTATTGAGAACTTTCCTCGGCCAACCACACTTAAACAATTGAGACGATTTTTGGGTATGTGTCAGTGGTACATGCGAATGGTCTCCAACTTTGCATCAATTGCAGCACCATTAACAAATCTCACTATCAAAAAGTTTACAAATAAATGGCCTCCAGAAGCATTTGATTCGTTTTTAAAACTTAAATCGATGCTCACATCTGCACCGATACTTTCCCCTCCAGATTTCGAAAAACCTTTTCTTATTTAGTGTGATGCGTCAACATTAGGTGTAGGTGGTGCGTTAATACAGATTGACGCAAATGGTGATGAGAGACCAGTGGCGTTCATGTCAAAGAAGCTTAATGCAGCGCAAAGGAACTACAGCGTTACTGATCTTGAATGCTTAGCACCGGTGCTCAGTGTTAAAAAGTTTCGACCATATGTGGAGGGCAAAAGGTATACCATTATCACCGATCACATGAGTCTCAAATGGTTAATGTCACAAAAAGATCTTCATGGTCGCCTAGCTAGGTGGTCTTTAAAGCTTCAACCATTCAATTTTGAGATAGTTCATCGAAAAGGCAAACAAAATATCGTTGCAGATGCCTTATCGAGGGCTAAGATTGAAGAAGTCACTCAAGGAACACAGGAAATAGATTTGTCAGCCGGTTGTTTTAAAGATGAAGAGTACGTAAAGCTTGTTTCGGTGGTAAACTCGAATCTTGAAAGTTTTCCGGATTTGAAAGTGTTTCGTCATCTACTTTTTACGAGAACACAGTTCCGTAATAAGGATCTATCTATAGAGCATGAACACTGGCGTCTCTATGTTCCAAAAGATCTTAGGAATTCACTCATAGAAAAATTGCATAGTCCCCCAGCAAGTGTACATCCTGGTATCAATAAATTATTGGAAAAACTGAGGTGTACTTATTAATGGCCCAAAATGGTAGTCGACGTCGTACAATTTGTTAACAGTTGTGAAACTTGCACGGTTTCCAAAATCCCAAATGCATCTCTAAAACCGATTTCCCATCCGAGAATTCCGCCATTAAGACCCTGGCAAGAGTGACATATTGACTTTGTAGGACCGTTTCCTCGCTCTAAAAATGGAAATACACAGGCTATAGTAATTCTGGATAACTTCTCTAAGTATTTGATAGTCAAACCGCTTCGAAGTGGTACCTCAAAGTTAACCATTAAAACACTACAGGAAAATGTATTTGATCTATTCGGTGTACCCGAAAAGATACTGAGCGACAATGGCCCTCAGTTTGTATCCAAAGAGTTTAGAGATTTTCTAAGTAGAAATGGAATTAACCAAGCGCTCACTGGCTTTTATTCCCCACAGGAAAACACGGCAGAAAGAGCAAATAAAACGATATTTACTGCTGTGAGAATGTAAATTCAGGGGGATCAGTCAGAATGGGATAAAAATCTGGGATCTATATCTTGCGCATTGAGAAACATCGTTCATGACTCTATCGGTTATACTCCTTATTATCTACTCATAGGTATTAATATGGTAACGCATGGTAGTGTGTATGAGCTTTTGCGAAAAATTGAGAGCTTATCTGGTGAAGCTCCAGAAATTTTGAGCAGGTTGGACAATTTGCAGAAAATACGTAAGAAAGCGTTCGAAACTTTGCAACTAGCCCAAAGAGTTGCTAGTGCCTATAACTTGCGGTCCAGGCCCATTGAATATGCCGTTGGACAAATAGTTTTTAAGTGAAATTTTCATCAAAGTGATGCCTCGAAGAAATTTTCTTCTAAGCTTGCGCCTAAGTTCACCAAATGCCGTGTATTGGAGAAAATTGGCAGAAGTTTATATGTGTTGCAAGATATGACAGGAAAAATTTTAGGGAGAATTCACGGGAAGGACATAAAGGCTTAACTTTTTTTTGAAGTTGATAGAGCATGAGACACTCAGGGCGTGAGCCTGCCCCACGTTTCACAAACACAAATCAAAATACACACTGACAAAGTTCTCCAATCCCATCGTCCTGGAGTAAATCCATCCGATTTGATTGTTTTGTAGCATTCGTATAAAAAATCTCTTAATAAAAAATTTCTAATGCTCAGCACTGAACGCACATATTTAATTATGTAACGAGTACCTAAACAGAAATTTCAACTAGGGGTCGCTACTCAAATTATTGCGTTTATACTTGCTCGTTGCGCTTCCGCCAAGAAAACTTCCTCCTTTCGATCTGATCTCTCGAGGCGGTAAGACGTCTTCTTTTTCATCCTGACACACTTCTAAGGTACGTACAATTCTTTTTCTGGTTCATTTCTTTTATACGGTGTTTTCTAAGGTTGAGGAAAAAATTACCAAGCTAGCTTTTCGAAAGAAAAGCATACTAGGCTGATTTGATTACCAGAGAAGAGCAACGACGTAGTTGGCAAACCATCCGCCAAGATTATTGCTCGAACATGCGCTCGAGAAGGTATATGATAAAACACCTGCCAACCAGAGTACCTGTAGCACGCGGAGCATAAGTCGCTAAACCCTAAAGAAGAACTTTTCAGAGATCTTTGTTGTGCAACCTCCCAAGCATCCACGGCAGCCAAATCCTCAAACCCTCAACTATCGCAACCTCGGGTCTTGTTTTTTTTGCCCCTGTAAAAAAACAAAAAAACAAGCCAAAGTGCAAAATTTCATTCGAAAAAAAAAACCAAAGTGCAAAGTTTCATTCGAAAAAAAAAAAAAAAAACCTAAAGGAAGTGATCAAAAAGAAAGAAAATCAAAAGCCAAATGTCTTGTATATTTAAGTGACCTATGTTTAAAAAAAAAAAAAAATATATATATGTAATGATAAAAATAATACTAAATTGTGAACCGTGATATACCGTGTATCTTGTGCTGCTAAAAAAAAAGAAAATAGAATAGAAATAAGAAATCGAAAAAAAAGATAACAAAAGTCTCGAAAAAAAAAGCAAAAAGGTACAAATCAATCAACTGATCCTGACGTCATGACCAGCGGATTACAGAGGTAAGAGAGTGACTTTATTAATTATTAATCATTATGATAGCACGAAGTATATCCCGCGGTACCTAGTACGTTGTCTCTTCCACATTTGTCTTTAAGTTAAGTTTTTTAGTTTTAAACGCATTTTATTTTCTAATCAACAACTCTTACATACTAACAAAAAATGCTTAAATGCTAGCTTACAATTACTTAACAATCTTATACTAACTTACTGGCCCCACACAGGCACTCTAAGCTAATCTAAATTCTTATATCTATGTCTTTCGACCTCATTTACATTTTTTTATGGATATTTATTTTCTATACTTAAAGCTAAGAAAAAAAATTGTTAACAAAACTTAGCATATGGACATAATTTTTTATTTTTAATAAAAACTTAGTATCTAACTTAAAATAAACCTTAGCCTACCTAAACTAAATGTACAATACACACATAAACACATAGACGTTATACACAATCATATACATATATCAGTATACACCTTTGTATACACTGATATATGTATATGTTTCTTAAATGCTAACCTAAACCTATGCAAGCTGGCCATCGCTATTCATAGAGAAAACGGATTGGTCAGCTCTGCCTCATTAGTGAGGCTGGTCCGTAATTGACGGAAACGACGACGAAACATCTTCCCCATCATTCAACCACCAGAAATGCTGGTGCTGCCGAACGACATCCCTCTTATCGCGATTCCCCACCGCCCTACTGAACCTGAGGCGATCCACACTGCCGTGTGCGACGTCTCTGTTGTAGTTGAGTCGCCTGTCCCCAGCTGTCCGAGCGACATGGAAGATTAACGGCACCGCTGATCTATCCTGGATCAACCCTATCTGATCTAGGTAGAGGAATGCTTCCGGTGGAACGAAGCCGTCAGATCGCACACTCTCGTGGTAAAGGTAATTGGGTAGTAAGCCCCAGATATCAGGTTATTCATCGAGGCCATTGCTCTTGCAATGTGCCTTCGAGTCAGCTTAATTACGAAGTTGTCCACTCGTATTATGTTCGCCCTATTGTAAAGGACCTCATTAGGATAAAATTTCTTGTACTCCGACTCTGGTGTTCTGTACAAGCGAAGACAAGCCCTAAGGCAGGCCCTCTCAAACACCCGAATCTTTTCCATTAAGCTTGCTCGTACATTGAATCACACGGGACAACCAAATACCAGCATGGGCCTAATAAGGGCCATGTAGCAGATTACCTTTACCCTCACATCGAGTTGGCTGCTATAAAACAGTCTCTTTGTAAGGGCAAAAGCACCTTTAGCTCTGGCCAGAGCAGCATCTACATTTTTGCCAAAATACAGAAACTGATCTAGCCAGATCCCAAGGTATCTGACTACATTTCGACAGGCAAGAGGCTGTCCGTGCTGTCCAATGATTGAGAACTTTCGCCAATTTTTTCTGGTATCCCTAGAGGCTCCAGACAACGGCGTCCTAAAGAGAATGGTTTCCGACTTCTGAAAGTTGATTTTCAACTTCCAGTCATCGCAAAATCGTCTTATCTTATCGAAGTCACGCTGCAAGAGAGTATTAATGACCTCGATTTTTGGACCTGTTCTGTACGCTACCAAATCGTCTGCGTACGCAATAGTATGGGGAAGTGAACCTATCAAGTCGCTTGTATAAATGTTAAATAGGATCGGCGAATTGACCGCGCCCTGCTGAAGACCATTTTTAATTTGAAATATTCCAACAGAAGTCACATCGCCATTTTTCACGATGAACTGTCTGTTGGTTAGCATATTATAAAGAATGTACAAGAGAGGTTTGCTGATCCCCAGCCTAGTCAGCTTATAGAAAAGACCCTCTAACCATACGGTGTCGAAGGCCTTCTCCAAGTCAACAAGGCAGGCACCAGTGCACTGTTTCTTGCCTTTGTTCCATTGGATATCAGAAACCAGTTTAGACGCGGCATGTGAGATATCATGTCCCGCCTTAAAACCGAATTGGTTATCCGGAACTATATGTTTGTCCTCAACCCACCTAGACAGAGCTCTATTGATTACTTTTTCAAAAACCTTACTGATATTCGGAAGGAGACTTATCGACCGGAGATTCGCCGGATTGGATATATCCTTTCCCATTTTGGGGATAGGTTGAACCACCGCCGTTTTCCAATGCGCTGGATAATGTGCATTATTCATTGCATTATTAAACAGGGTGGTGTAAATGTCCACCGCTTCTAGAGGAAGATGTCGAAGCACGATGTTTGGAATACCATCGGTCCCCACTGACTTCTTAGCCCTGATTGTGTCGAAGATCTCACGGAGTTTTTGCTTCGAAATGAACGGGGGTAGGTCACCTTCTCTGGCAATGACGTTATTTGCCATATTTTCGTCGCTAAACCGGGTGAAACCAGAGCCCTCGGATCGCCAGTTCCCTATTTCATTTCGAATGCAGAAGTCGTGTACCAAGACGCGACTGTCCAAGTCGCCATTAGGGCCAATGGTATCAATGGCCTTGTATACTTCCTGGAAAGTCGCCCCTATGGCCTCAACCTTCTCCTTTGGATCCTCGATCACAAAAAAGTCGTCATCATCAGCGGCCTCATTTGGATCAATACCTGCTATTGTCAGTAACCGTTCGTTTTCTGTTGTCCGGGCTATTTTAAGACACTGAAGGTCGTTTTGTTTTTTTCTCCGAAATAGTTTATTGATTTGCGGAAACATGTTCGGGTTGCTGGTGTTTACAGCCCGAACCTTGTTGTTCCAATATGAGCTTACAGCAATTCTGTAATTTTCTTTTATTAACTTTTGCACATTTTTAATCGACGCCTTCAGCGTCCTAATCTCCGGATCTTGTCTGTCAGTTAACTGTCTGTACAAGTTTTTGAGTCTTGACAGAAGTCTACTTTTCTGTCGGTGCAGTGCGTCAATAGTAGGATTGCGGAACAGGTCTTCGTTAGTTGTACGTCGATACCGCGGTATTGTAGTGTCCATAGTTTGTTTAATTGTCTCGTCCATTTGTTTTAGGTAATTGTCGATCTCCTCGTTTGACAAATTCCTATTGGACGGTGGGTGGAGCGTGTTCGAGGAGAGCGCTCTGTTCAAGGTTGCGGAGAAGCGCGTCCATCGAGTCTTACTGTAGTTGTAAGAATATCTTTGGACAAACTCCTCCAATTCCGCAATTTCGTTGGGAACTGTAATTTCGGTGCTAAAACCGCAATGGTCGCTGTCATACACGAATGTGCGCAGACAGTTTAGCGTTTGTAAATTCGTACCTGTCAGTCGTATACGTTCGTCGTACAGCAGTAGATCCAAATAAGACCCGCCTCTGGGAAACGACGGGTTATCCGTCGCTTTAAGACCGAGTCTGTACATGACATCGTGCTGACCCCACCAATCGAGTAGTAGGTTCCCTCTAGTATTTGGCAAATTATTTCCCCAATCTCTGTGTCTAGCGTTGAAATCCCCGCCGATTATAAAATAATTCTCCCCCGATTCCAGCCTCAGAAGTCGAAAAAGCGTGTCGAGCTCTGTAATAAATAGTGTGGATTGTGAAGCCTCAGGTGCATAAACAGAGGCCAAGTACAGCCGCTTTCCACTGCGAAGCGGAATGTAAATGACAATTGCCTCCAACACCCGGAACCTGCGCAACACTCCCTTGTACACTCTGTGAAATTTTATACCTTCTTTAATGAAGATCGCGACACCACCTCCACGTTTGGATCTGGGCCGGTTTCTTCTTCTAACAATATAATTATTGTACTCCAGTTTGTGATTATCGGTTAGCTTGGTTTCGCTAGCGAAAAGCACATCAGGGGTTTGGTCTTGTAGCAATTTAAACATCGCGGCTCTTCGCTCGATCCTAATCAGTGAATTAACATTCACCGCAAGGACCTTCAAAGTTTGCTCCACCATGTGCGTACCCATTACGGCATGTGTTGCGTTAGGCCCGGCAGCAGCGCGTAAATCTGGTCCACCCGCTTGGCCTGTTCTTGCACCTGCTTTTGCAGCTGAGCCATCTGCCCTTGGATTGCGAGCAAGATGGCTAGCATGTTAGGTGCAGCTTCCGTTGTTCTCGGCATTGGCGCCGGAGAAGCAACAGTCGCTTGCTGTACCGTAGCCCCCCTACCTGACGCCATTTGGGCGTAGGAAATTTGGGACGTGACGGCTGGTGTTTGAAATCTAAGAGGTGAATGTTTGACCTCCACCTTCTGCTGCCGAGCCAGTTTTGCTTTCTTAATGTCAGCGAACTTAGGACAACCCCGATAGTTTGCGGTGTGTCCCACGTTTCCACATAACACGCACGAGAGCTTCGATCTATCGGATGCTCCGTCAACACCCAGAGCACACTCCTCGGAACTGTGGTTCTTAGCGCACTTCACGCATCGAGGCTGCATTTGGCAGTTCGACGCGGCGTGCCCGAACCTCTGGCAGCGAACGCATTGTATAACGCCTTCGCTCCTTTTCAGTTTTTCCCAGTGAACCACCTGGTAGTCTAGGACATTGATACTCCTTAGACTATCCAGACGGCTTTCGGGACTGAGCTGCACCAGGAAGAACGGCAGACTCCGTTTCTCCCGCCTGGCTCTAGCTGTGGTAAATGGCTTTACCCCCACAAACTTGAGCCCTTCGCACTCCTTCTCTTTGAGCAGTGCCAGGATCTCATCAGGATCAGAAGACGGTTCCAACCCCTTCAGCAGCATCGATTGCCGCTTTTCACACTTCGGTGTGTATGAGTAGTGCTCCGTCGTCGTTTCCTTTAGGAGCTCTTTCACTTTCGCGTAGCCCGCCACTGTATTATAGTGGATGGCATGGCGATCGTTCCCCAATCTCTTTATATTAAAATTATTACCAATGACCAACTTACACAGGTCCTTGATTGCATTTACCTCCATTTTGTAAGTGTTGATCGGAGGCACCTTCTCTTTCTTCTTCTTCTGCTGCTGCTGCTGTTGTTGTTGTTGTTGTTGTTGTTGTTGTTGTTGTTGTTGTTGTTGTTGTTGCTGCTGCTGCTGTTTTTGTTTTTGTTGTTGTTGGTGTTCTTGCCGCTGTTGCTTTTGCTGCAGTTGTTTCTTCGGCTGCTGATGGTTTTGTTGTTGCTGCAGTTGCTGTTTCTGCTCTTGTTGTTGTTGTTTTAGGGAGCTCTCTACTTCTGATTGCTCCCTCTGCCTTCGTGCAATTTGCCTCTGTTTAATATCAAGCATGTCTTGCTTCAGCTTTTGTATGCTGCTTTTTATCTTGTTAAGTTGGTCATCTTCGTCTTCCGACTCAGATGACGCCAGAGAGGCGAAGCTGTTGGAGCCCCCCTCCTCTTTATCGTCTTCAGCTGTGGAAACAGCACTTATCTTTTTTTTTGAAAGATTAGGAGGGGTATTCAACCTCTTCCTCCTTTTGCTGGCTTTCGCCACGGTTATGGGAAGAGCGGGGCGCTCTCCACCATCCATCACTTGGTTTTTTTTTTTTTTCTTTTTTTCTTTTCCTATTGCTTGTTGATTTGAGGGGGGAAAAAAAACAAAACAAAAAAAAATTAACTTTGTAAGTGTCTCAACCGGGATTCGAACCGGTATCCCACGACTTGTTAACCGACGCCGCTAACCGTATGGCTACCGAGTCAACTGTGAAAATTGCGACCAATTATTTTCACGAAGAAAACCTTTTTTACTCTTTCACTTTGAGAAACGCCGAGACACATGTATTCTCCTCGGAGATCTGCGAACGACTGAGTCTTTAAGTTAACTTTTGCTATGAGTTCCTATTTTTTTTTTTCTTTAATAAAATGATCATGTACTGAATTTGATAAGAAGTCAAGTTGGTTTCATTTACTCGGTTCCACCAGCCTACATACATATGTACACAAACACGTCATTATGAATAATTAATTAATCCGCTCTTCTATTAAAATTGTGTTAAATAAATTCTCACACCATCTCGCATATCCGGATCCACGAAGGCTGAGCTAGGCTGGAATGGCAAATGAGATAGCCCAGGTACGCGTGATGGGTGAGATCGGTAGGGTGAGCACGATATGTCATCAGAAAAAGCTCTCTTCAAAAACTGCTGTGGCAAATCAATATTGCATCTTGCACTGCAATATTGAACACGCTACAAGTGGGTGGGCGACTGGAAAAGCGATGGGGAGTCCTTATAACTTGCTTAACCGTAAGAGCGGTTCACGTTGAGATTGCACACAACCTTTATACTAGCTTCTGTATTCTCGCATTAAAACGATTTATTGCACGTAGAGGCATTCCAATACAGATGTATACGGTACAACGGTACAAATTTCCGGGGCGCAAGTAGGAAATTGCAAGCAGCAATTGAACATATTGATTTTAAGAAGCTGGTTGAAGGCATAGGGTAGGGAAGACTTAGATGGTATTTTGTCCCCCCAGCGACTCCCCATATGGGTGGTTGTTGGGAAAGATTTATACGTTGCATCAAAAATACTCTTTCACAAATTCATTTTATTCGAAATCCAACTGATGAGTTGCTACTTACAATGATGGCTGAGGTTGAGGCGATAGTTAACTCCCGTCCGATGACTTATGTCCCGATCTGTTCAGAAAATGAAGAAGCGCTAACGTCTAATCACTTTTTGCTGGGATCCTCCAGTGGTTCAAAACCGATGAGAGAATTAAGCGATGAAGGCGTACTACTAAAGAAAAACTGGATGACTGCTGAACAGTTCAGCAACTCCTTTTGGCGAAAGTGGATACGCGAATATTTGCCAAGTCTGACGAGGAGGACTAAATGTTTTCAGGCTCTCTAAACTAGCCGTTTTGGAAGTAGCCAGATCAGCAGAAGGTGGTACGCAAGACCAGCTGTAACAGCGCTCAACTTACCAGGGGAGAGTGTTGCGGAAGCTGGCAGCACCGGCATTATCGAGCAATAGAGGGCGCGCGTCAGATATTAAAACCTGCCAAACTTTATCTTATTTGAAGCCTTTCCGGCCATCTTGTTTCTTTGTGCATGAATATTTTGTAAGAGTTGAACTTAAATCCAAAGGCCGGAAAGAATCCTGTAACACTTCAAACCAAATGTAAGAAATTTAGAAAACTATAAAAATACCTTAATTTAATATGATGTAAATTTACCTTGATTATAAAACGTTGATTCCTTTTATGTACGAGTACTTAGGAAATTTTAGCTCAGTTGGAACTGAATTCTAAACTAAAAGAGCTCAAAATGGGAACCTAGTGTTTAATTTTCCGGCCTAAATTCAACAAATGGTTTGCAAAATCTTTCCCATGATGCCTTTTTTAATTGCTTAATTAGGTACTTAAGTTGATTTTGCTTTCCCTGTAATAAGTACTCGTAGTGTAATTTTTAAAAAGTTTCTCCCACCGTCCAAGCATTTACGTTGAGTCTTCTTTGGACTTTTATCTGTCAGCTGTGCTTTCTTATAAGCCTTGGTTAACTCTCATATTGGAAGTTGAATTTGTAGCGCATTCATCAGTGGTTACCCTCTAATCCCGATTTCTAATTTGTCTGTGTTAGAGATAAAGTTAATATATTTCACCTCTTTCCGATTTCTACGGCAAAAATTGTTGAATTTCCACTTTCGTATCTGAAGGTGATGTATTGTGGTATTTTTTGAGACAACTTGACGTAAGGTTCTTTGGCCGAAAATATGTGTATTTGGATGTTCTTCATTGAATTAGAAATTTATTTTCAAAAAGTTTAATTCAAGTTATCTTGTATTTTTCAAGCCCTATATTTGTTCTTATATACGCACCGGGCTTATGTCCTGCTTCTGTAATCCAATCCAACAATCATTTCGCATAGAATATTTTACAGCACAACTTCCAACTTTTATTACTTGGTCTCTCGAAGGATGCAACCAGTCGCACTACGGATACATACCGTAAACCATTTGGGCACCTTCCACTATTCTTTAGTGATACTGCTAAATGGCGGAACGGCTGACGCGACTTCTGACATTGCTATTGACTCCACCAAGGATATTTATCTGTCAAATTAACGCCTTGTCTAATATGTATAATAAACTTAAAACATTTTACAAATCAGTATATTTGCTAGATATACGGCAGTATTCTACTCTCTTCGAACTCGGCATGCTGTTTAATGTTATGTAAACCAAGTCCCCCGACATACCCAATGGTTTTTTCCCTAAAACGAAGGTTCGGTCTTCCTTTTCATCTCGAATTTCTAGTGCTGGGCCATCCATATCCATGGAGCTCATAGAGCTTGTGGGTATTATTTTTATTTATCCCCGAGGGTCCAAATGTAGCACAAAGAATTTTTTTCTCGAAAATTTAATATTTATCGTCCAGCATTCGGCTTCATATAACAAAACTGGCATTTTGTTATCGAGTTACGAGTTTTGTACCCATTTGTTTCGTCAAATCGAAAATGCAGCGGTTTTCTAAGGTAAGTCTTTGCCGGATCTTTAACGTTCTTTCCTAAGCGATTGACGGATGCTTCTCTGTTTACTGGTAATTTGCTTTATTACTTTATTAGCTCTATTCTCACATACAATACTTCAACATTGTTTAGCATAGGTACTTTTCAATTGCCGTAAAAGCCCCTATGATGGCACATTTGTGCAGCCAATAATGACGATGTCCTCTGCGTATCCCATTAGCTGGATAGAATTCTTGAGGAAATCACAATGCAGCGTATCTCCTTGCTAAAATCCAGTACACATTGTAATATATTGGAAAAACTGTTATCAAATTGAACATTCCACCATGCGTTTTGCAGAGTTACACGGCACAGATGGATGGATTAGTTTTGCCGGGATCTCGAATTCGACCATCGCCTTGTCAAGAAGATTAATGCTATCGGTGCCGTGAAATAACACCAAGCGCAATAACGCCGAATTCCTAAAGTCGGCTTTATTTCGCTTTCATAAAGTGAAATAACGCCGACCATTGCGTGTGAAATTAAGTCAAATTTTGAGTTTGAAGAAGGGGGCTCGCTTCGCTCGCTAACAGGATTTCACCCTTTCTCCGCAGGGTTTAGATGCTCACTCGACTTCGTCGCTCCGCTAAGGGAATGTCAACAACTGTCAGTCAGGCGTCTATAACTTCTAAGCAATTGTATTTTAGTTGGAATTGTAAATGGTCGATTTGACATGGTACCGTTTATTTTAATCATTTTTAGAATGATGTGACGACCATTGATTTATTTTAAAGCAAAATTAAAAACAATGGAAAGTAAAATAATGCCAAATTGCCCATACGTTTAAAAATGGCATTATTTCACGGCACCAATGCTATCATAGGCGGCTTTCAAGTCGATGAAGAAATTATGAGTATCGACTTGGAATTAATTGTTCTTTTCTAGGATTTGTGTCAAAATTTGGTCGATCGCCAATTTACCGCGTCGGAACACATACTAGTATGTACATGGCGATTAGTGTGTCTAAAAAGACATGAAACGTTCACAAAACATCATACATATGTACATGGGATATCTCTTATATGCCAAACTAAGAAGGCATATGCCTCGGTAGTTCTTAAAAGAATGTGATTACCCAGTCACCTTGATGATTTGGCACATGCAGCAAGCCAAAACATCACCTCCATGTTTGGAAAGCCGGCTACACCTTTGTTCTTCAGCTTTTTGATAGATGAGCCAACCTCTTCTATACTGAGAGGAAGGATGGCTTCTTAATAAACTCGTAATTGACCAGAACCGGATTCTCTGCTTGCTTTATCATTCCTCCTCTACCGGATTCCCATTAAGTAGCTGTTGGAATTGGGGCTTAAACACATCTACTATTCTCTGCGCTTCGGTGACAAGGTTTCGTTCACCGTTTCGAAGAGATTGCATTCTGAGCCTGAGGCCAGCTGCCAGTTGCTTAGCTTTTCTTAACAGTATCAGGATATTGTTCATATATCAGGACTCGTCGACATCCTTGAGCTTATAGGTATCGTAAGCCCTTTTCTGTCTACCGGGATCTTTTTTTCCTGTCTTCTTTCTGGTCGATAGTCTTTCCTCGGCGCACTTGTGCAGTGCAGTCTCTGTCACCTTTTTTCGCATTAGACACTCATCTTTATTTCAAGCGCACTTTTTCGATGGGGTTTGTTAGTCTACGGTAGTTTCAACTACTTCTCTGATGATTTCCCGATACTGCTTTCACAGATTGTAAGCATTTGTGGATGATGAATGTACATCAGAGAGTTTCTCTTAAGGCAGTCTGAACAGGCTCTGGCTACCCCATTCATGCTAAGTTCACCAATATTGAATTACACTTTCTAGGCAATTTGCAGCTTTTTCTCAGATATTGAGCTCAGATATTGGTGTAACAATTAAGTGGAAACAATTCACTTCAATGGCATCATTTGCTTATTTGTTTGTACCACGTGCTCAATTGACAGTTTTTATTTGAATGCGTTTCTCACAGAATGGACCATTAACAATTCTATATCAAAAAATCTTTTTCGACTGAAAGTGGTATAAATCTACAAAAGTATACTACAATAGCTAATAGATGTTTGGTATCAACTGCCCTAATCATAGACATGATGACCGAATCAAGCTCGATCAAGCGAACACTCAAGGTGACACGTCTCGACATTGCTGTTCTAGAGCAGCCTAAAATCAGTCTTCCGTCACCGGATGGGGCTGACTTATCTGGGGTCTGAAGGTATTGGATGTCTTTCGAGCTTCCATATTGCAACCTTGTGTTGAGTTTTATATGTTGGACTTCTATTTGTTCGGCACAGATAACGTTTGGCAGTAAGAAAAGACTTCAATAAAAATTCACTCCACTTCAGAAAATGACTTTAACTTTCACTCTCTGCCGATTTCGTTAAACAAATTGCATCGGTAAAATCACAAATTTTATATCTCTGACTGAGTGCAGGACTATAGTTTTCGTAAGCACGAAAAAGTCTCATTCACCTCCAAGCACAAACATTGCTACAAGTAAAGGAGTTCTTCCATATCACGTCTGGGATATAAGACCATGGAATTACTAATGCAAGCAGCATATGTACGAGTATATATATATAAGCAAGAATATCTTTTGTTCATATTAAGTCCCCTATTTCTGTACATACTGCATTCTTCTCCAGAAGAAGAATCCATAAATTTATGAGATGGCTTAGCTTCGATGTGAACATGAAGGGATGTGTCATCAAAAACGACATCACAGAATGAATCTAAAAGTTGTTTAAGTATTACTGTTCGTTTGAATGGGGATCTGCTCGATTTTACATGGAAAACCAGGACAATCTGGATATTGTGGTTGGGTTCTTAGCTCAATATTTATGAGTTAAATATGCAAATAGTTTAATAGAATGATATTGACATGTCTGGCAAGAATGAGTACAGAAAATATTAGCTTTACTTCTTTTATAGTTCGACTAAAAGGAATACCAGAATATTGCTGACTGCTTTTTAGAAGGAAAAATTATTTGGAAAATATTCAAATTTTCAGGAAAATATGTTTGCAAACATTTATTACCCTTTGTTACACATTAACACATTTTACCTACTGAAAAAAAAAAAGGTGAAACTTGAAGTCAGGGGTAAGAGTTACGGTCTTCGTCGAAGAAAATCCATGTTGGTAATCTTAAAGGTCATCAATTAGACTTAATGCCTTACCATTGATTCGATCATATAAAATATCATAGGCGGACACTTAGCCCAATATTATTCTGACATCAGTATATGTGTACCTTGAATAAATACTTAATTTTCAATATTGTTTGACACAAGGTAATTACAATTCACCCTAAAACCCAAGATTTACTATAAACATTACATAAGAGAAACCTTAGATGCCCAACTATCAGCTATGATAGGAACTTTTACCGCATTTCAAAAACATTATTCTTGATCTCTCAGTGTCAACATATAGAACCCTGTAGCTGTACAATAGCTCGTCACGATAGAAAATTTGACTCTGTTTCCAGGGAATGACATCGCCTGCAAAGAAAAATTTCTCAGAGGGGAAGGTTGATTGGGGACTTCATTTCAACACATTAGCTATTCAAATACTGATTACTAGCATACTCGGTAACGCCTTGCTCTTGCAAGATTTGACTGTACATAAGCTATTATGTGCATAAAAGTATGGCATATTATTTCGATGGAGACATATTACTCGTATTTCAAATTCAAATTGTTTCGGTACCTGCAAAAAATATAAATCAAACTAATAAGCAGCAATGGAAAATGTAAACTAAGGAAATTTCTCTTTCTTTTTTACATTTTATTCATCTCATATTCAAGTACAGTTTGTTATAAATGAGTAATTTACAAAGTTCTTAATTGATAACATATAAATATTAAATTTTCTTTATAAATGAGGTATATATAATGGTAATACGTATATGTAGGTTGAATTATAACAATTTATAATTTGGATTTAATTAAGCGCTAATCGGTGCACAATGTTTTTGGTTGACTACTTTTTTGCTAACACAAATAAATTCGATGGTTCTCCCACACGTGAGCATGCAACATATAGTTGCCCATGGGAGAAACATGGATTTTCCAAGTCCAATCCGCAAATGGACATTGTTTGGCCTTGAGACTTCATCGCGAAAGTCAAACGAAAAGGGAATTGAAGCCTTTGGGATGGTATTGGAGATTATGATGGTATCATTGGAATACGTGGCAACAGGATATTTCTGGTGATCCTTTTGATGACCAAACGTGTACCGTTGCATAATTTAGGTGGATTCAAATTACGCAGAAGAATAATCGGTGAATCAATCTTCGACCGAAGATTGTGTGGCGGCATTCCTGGTATATCCTGAGAATTTAAAAATTCAGTTGGATAATTTACGGCCTCCACATAAACAATGGTGTCGATTGATTTAAAAGATATCGATCAGCCTACATCGTGTGTTGCCGAAAACCGTTTGTTTTACAATTAATTCAATCAATGATTTAAATTTTTGTTTAAACACACGTGCAGTAATATCATGGCGATGCATTGATTGTTGGCCTGGTAATAGCAAAGTTTGTATTTCCTCCCAACTTGGATTACATGTAAATGTAATAAAAAAATCGGGACGACGGTATTGACGCACGTAAGTCATCGCATCTTGTATGTATTCTTGCGTGTTCCGTGGACTCCCGATATAGCTGGAAGGTAAAATGCATTACCGATACCATTGGCGTTTAAATTTCCATCGATGTTTCCGACAATAGGATCCCGTAAGTCGATGTACTCCTCCGACCGTAATTTAGCCTATATGTATAGGGGTGGCCGTGGTGTAGTGGTACTAGCAATCGCTTCTCACTCGGAGGGTCCAGGTTCGAGTACAGCCCATGGCAAGTCAGTTTTTCATTTGTAATTGGAACTCAGACAGAAAAATTCTGCGTGTGAAGGCATAACACTGACACGTAGATTTGGCTGTTGTAGAATTTCAAGCACAGAAAAAATACTGTGAATTATACCTCGAATCACTCTGAGTGAAGCAAAAACTCTGCGTCCTATTCGTCCAATTGCTCTTTCTTCCGCTTGTTCGATGAAATTATGCTGGCACCGAGTTGACGCACGATCTTCGGAACTGCCCATAAAATAGACTTGGAGAAACTTCGGATCATCATTAGGCATTGGCAATCCTATGGTACACCTGGCTTTGTATTTTAAATCCTGTTTCAAAATTACGTCCATCGGATGTGAGTTCTCAAATTTTTGTTGCCGCAAATGACGTCATTTGGAAGCAAGAATTTAATTTTCGTGTCTTGCGCACGAAGTGATTGTAAAGGTTCTGGTGGACTGGGAAGAGGTAACAGTACAACTTTTCCTGATGCGCAACAAATGCCGGGTGCTTCATTGCGAAATTTTAATGCCTGACAATATTGGCATACTTTGTCCATTGCACCGATGGCAATTTTAGAATGCACAGAGTAATTAATGTCTGGTGAATATTCGAAAGCAATACGAGCAAATGATGCACGTGTTAATGCGCGGCTGATTTGCTGTCTCTCTCGTTCTCGTACTCTAATTGTGGCTATGCGCTGTTCACGCTCCGCTCTTCTCCTCGATATATCTTGTAGCAGACGTTCGTCACGCTGTTCTTGAGATTCTTGTGCACGACTCCTTGCTTTCCTGATTCTATCAGCGGCATTTCTTGCCGTGATTTGTTCTGCCAATTGATGACTTCTTTCAATACGTCTGCGTCTTGCCTCATTGCTGCGCTCATTCTTGACGTTAGATTTTTGAACGATGACTGAAAATAATAATTAAAACCATTAAAATAAAAATTAAAAAAGCAAGGTCTCGGAAAAAAGCCAAAGATTTTAACACAACCTTATTATTTTTTTTTTAATTATAGCAGTTACCGTGGTCGTCGTTCACAATTGAATGGATGTTACAACTTATGATTGGTTTCAAGACACCTATGTTTGCACATGTAATTTGAAAGAACTTTATGTGGGGTTGTATATTCCGCTAAAGGATCAGACGGTTTTCAGTAGAGAGCAAATTTCTGGTCATATGCGTGTGCAATTACAAAACTATAAAGCAATTAAATGCAACATGCATATTACTGCTTGAAGTTTTATTAAGGTACTCATATTTATTGCCGGAAGTTATCCGGATTCCCCGATGTTAGAATTCTTTCATCTGTTGCTATTGTTTCATGGCCGATCTACGCTTTGGATCTACTGTAATCGAATTTCGTTGTTGATAAAAAGTGATATGCTAGTGGTTTGTCGATACGGACGTCGTAACTTACGTTTTGAGTGAACTGTAATCGATTGTTGTTCTTGCTTGTAAGTGCTGTGCTGTCTTCGGCGAGACGTGTGACGTGAATAAATTGAAGCATCAAGGAAACCTTTGAAATTTTAACACAGAGCCTTCTATTGGATACTTACCCCACAAAGTTAACAAAAAATGTTGAAGTATTGTATCTGTTTTGTATACAACGTATACGTATACGAAATAACATGCTTGGAAACATTTCTGGCAAAATCATCAGTATCACAAAGCAGAAAGTATGCCAGCAAAAGTGTTTGCATGGGATTTTCTCACCAATCTGTAACATTTTCAGGGTTGAAATGTGTATATTCGCTGCGCAGCTTTAAGGTGAACATCAAATGCATTACAGGCGGTTCCCTTTCGTAAATAGGGAAGGTTAAAATGCGGCTTGGCTGAAACCCTGGCTCCGTATAGTAATATATTTAATGCATTTAGGCAGTTTAACTGTTATGTATCAGTGAAAGAGGTACGAACCAAAGAACTGCATTGAGTATGATCGTGTCGATGCGATCATTGTCGCCAAAAATTCGATACAAGTCAATTGAACGCATAGTAGATGTGTGATTGTTCAAGCTGCGCACTCGAAACAAAAATTCTTGGGCAAACATGTATGAGACACAACATTATTTTTTCGAGTTTGAGCGGTAGTGTACTATTACTGATTTTTAATCTCGTGTATGTCTCGTCACGATGGAATGTTACCGAACGGATGGATGTCTCCATATGCATGAATTCATCGTGAGTGTATGGTATATTCGAGTGTTTCGAGTAACTCTATTGTCTCGAGTGTGTTCAACTACCCGAACAAACGAAAATGCGTGAACTTTCATTCCTTACTGATATGGAACAAAATTCATAATTACAACAAACAACAAAAACAAAAAAATACAACATATGAAATGTAATGTTGTTTTGTGTATGGACATGGATAAGGGTATATTCGAGTGTCTGCAGTATATCGATTGTGTCGAGTCTGTTCAACCACCCGAACAAACGATCATTATTTGCTAATACTGCCTAAAATACCCGAACACTCGAATGCATGTATCTACATCACTCGAATGTTTCAACCAACATGTATTTTTTAAGTTCATGAGCGAGCCGATAGCCTATGCAGCTTGTGCTATCTAAAACTGTTCATACTAACTTAGTAATTTAAGATTATTTTTGTTAGTTTGTATAATAATAATAATAATAAGCTCATGAGCAAACGATTATTCCTTGCTGCTCAACGAAAGTGATTGCTTCAAACAAAATCTGAGTCATTGATCGGGTATACACAAATATAAAGTACCCGTTGCAGCTCTCTGGTACGAACCATCGATCATGACCAATAAACTAAATAAATTTGTTTTTCCCAGCCAAGAACTCAAATACAAATAGAATTTGTCGAAGGGTTTTTTTTTCAAAAAATATTTGAAGTTTACAACAGAATATTCAAACACATTACGGCTCCGTCTATTGGATGATAGCCCAACCTAACTGATAACAGAAGATACTGCAGTCAGTGTTATGCCAAATAACTAATTTACACCGTAGTGAAACTTACCACATATTTGTTTGCCGCTAGGACAATTAGCAAAAAAATTGAAAGGGACGAATTGTATCCTCCGCAGTCAAAGGCTGCGGAGTTAAATTACAGAATCTGCCGGAGTATGCAACGAAACCAAAATAAAAGAATTGATCCGACAACAACTGAATTATTTTGAAATCGCTTCAACCGTATTTAATAAAAAAAACTATGCACTCTTTTCTTTTAAAATTTGGATTTCTTTCATCATCTAATTGATACGGCTATCGAATTGGGAATGATCTGCCAGCATCGTCATCGTCCCCAAGAAATCTCTGGTTCAGGTGATTGCTCCGATGGACCAGCTATAAGTCATTGAACCATAGCGGGATTCTTCGTCTATGTCAATCTGTCGACAGGTTTTTTAATCATTGGCAATTGTATACATGCACAAAGAATAAAAAACATCGCATTGTGGGCGGGGCCAAAAGTTTAACTATTGAAAACCAATTTTCAGAGTTACCTCCCACAAATTGACAATGGGATTTGTGTCATCATTCATGCTCTCCCAATTTTTGGCTAAATGATAGATAGGTAAACCTACTGATCCATAAGATGATAATAAAAAGAGGACATGTCTGATAATCCGTCGGCTTTTGTGCTATGCCGTCGGCGTTTCATGTGTGTGGATCTTTCAGGTTCTCTGTTACTCGTGGCTCACGAATGATGCATGTTGCGTTGCAACATAATTAATTTAATTTACAATAACAAATTATTAAGATCATAAATCTATCCTATCTGGTAAGTTTGACCAATTAGACACAGTGTGCAAAATATTATTAAGATCGGTTAAGTAGTTACGGAGTTCGTTCCCAGCGGACAGTGTGACACGGGATTTTTATATATATAGATGGTAAATCGTCTTCTTGGCAAATCGATCCGTAAACCGGTCAAATGCATAAAACAAAACACTACACCTCTATTGATACACAAATTACCTTTCAAACTCATCACTATATAATCGGTCGCCATAGATACTAAAATTATATGTATATTTGAAGGTGTCTAGGAAGCCGGCTCTAGTGGTCAATTTATTGGGGAAAACCAATAAATGATTTTCGGCTTACATAGTTTTAGGTAGGATTAATTTAGTTTTAAGATTAAAAAATATATGAAAACCAAAAACAAAAAAAAAAATGGAAAAAAAATATATATAGGGTCCGCCAAAAAAATTTTTTTTTGAAAATGCTATAAAAAAAACTACTGAATATTTTCTCAAATTTATTTTTTTATTAGAAAGTACTCGTACAATCCTTCCGGTTAATAAAGGAAAATAATTTCATTCAAATGGCTGCCTCGGCTGGCCATGCAGTAACCTACACGATCGGTCCAATTTTTAAGCACATTATCGATTGTGTGCAGCTGTATTTCACCAATGGCTTCACGAATATTGTGCTTTAAAGCGTCAATTGTCTCTGGCTTGTCGGCGTAACACTTATCTTTTACGGCACCCCACAAATAATAGTCCAACGGTGTCAAATCGCAGCTCCGAGGTGGCCAAATGACATCAGCTCTGCGGCTGATAATGCGATTTTCAAAAACAGGGCGCAAAACATCGAGTGTAGCTTCGGCTGTGTGGCACGTAGCGCCGTCCTGTTGAAACTAAATGTTGCCAATATCCTCCTCTTCAATTTTTGTGAACAAAAATTCGTTCAACATGGCACGATAACGAACGCCATTGACTGTAACGGCCAAAAAAAAGAAAAATGGCCCAATTATCTTCTGGACTAAAATCCGCATCAAACAGTGACTCGTTTTGGGTATATTCAATGCATGCGTGCGGGTTTTCTGTGCCCCAACTGCGACAATTTTGCTTGTTTACATACCCGCCAAGATCAAAATGAGCTTCATCTGAAAAGATGATTTTTTTGGCAAAATCTGCATCTTCTCTAAGTCGATCGCAGGCCCACGTTCCCAGTGTTGTTCAAGCGTACACACAACCATATAAAATATCTGTCAAATCAGACATGAGCTAAAACGTTAGATGGCGGACCCTATATATATATTAGTATTTATATATTATGTATATACATATTATGTATATATATATTTATGTATGTCTATGTTTGTGTTAGATGTAAGTACATTAAGATTTATTTTTAGGTAGTTTGTAGGCTTTTAGTTTTAAGTTTTATAAAAAATTAAAAAATTTCCGTTTACTAAGTTAATGCTTAAAATGTATTTTCTTAGTTTTAGTATTAATAAATGTAAAAATAGAAATAAAATTAGACTGTAAGGTTCGTCGAAAGACATAGTTTAAGTGTTAGCTTTAACTTAGAGTGCCCGCATGGGTTAGTATAGTATAAGTTAGTATAAGATAATTTTAAGATATTTTAGATAATTTTTAAGCATTTTTTTGTCTAGCATGTAAGAGTAATTTAAGGTGTATAAATAAAAATGCATATAAACTGAAAAAACTGAAGAACCAATACACGATTTATGCATCTAATTATATTAGCCTTACCTCTTAATAGAAGAAGCAAGAAGAGCTACCAATCAAATTCTCCTATGACGTGCAATGGATATTTAACAGCAAAGCGCATGAATATTTAATATTCGCACGAGTCGGACTCCAAATAATGCAGTCAACCACAATAGGCTCCCCGAAAAGCTGCAACTTATATCCTGCGTTTCAGCTCACCATCAAAATACTTGCTTACTTAGATGGCGGTACAGAACGGGTTAAACTTGGGCCGCAATGAACAATCCTCTTCAGCTAGCACGAGCTCTTGCCAGCTGCCTCCAGTGCCGCACTCCAAGTTCGCTGAGTTCCCTTCCACTTACGTACGCCACCTTAGAAAACAGAAGACTTTTTGGGCCGTAGCTGTGCTATCCATTCCCTCAACATAGTTCAGCCGTCTCAGAAATTGGATTCTTCACTCTATTCCCCGTAATATCTTTCTCCGCCCAAGTGCTTCTTCATCTGATTTTGACAAAGTCTAAGCCTCTGCGTCCTAGATTAGAACCAAGATAATAAGGGTTTTGTATCTATAAAATAGTTTGGACTTACGAAAGAAGGCTCATTTACTCAGTTGCTGAACCTGAACAAATAGCGATTGGCATGAGTAATTCTGCGTCTGATTTCAGATAGATGAAGTTCTTAACTACCACGACATTATAATAACCAATGGTTTTGGCCAAGCCTTCAATGCCATCTCATACGCAAGTAATAGTGCAGTTTTGAAACACATCGCGCCTCTTTTGCTGGCTAGTAAGTGTTGCACGAGTTTCTTTCTAAGGCACATTGGCTTATTTTGACTTGTTTACTTGCAAAAATCATAACTCATAAACGAACAAAGATATCGCGACAGTTTTTTTGTCTGCTTAAAGGAAATTCCCAGAATCTTCTGCTGAAATAGGACTTTCTCACAACAAGGGATTAACATAGTATTTTACTTTAAAAATATTCAAAGGTCCATGATTGAAGTGAATGGTGTTTAAAAGCTAATCCGAGAAAAACAGTGGTGAATTAAAGTAAACGAAACATTTTTCAAATGTACATAATAAAATATTTCAGTCATTTCTTTCAAGTGAAACAGTTATGAAAACAAGTAAACGGACCAATAATTTAAGAAAAACCTCTGATATCTTGAAAACTTTCGCCAACATCCGGGGTAATGTTTAATAATGTTCGATAACAGCTGGTGGAGCTCAAAATAAAACGCAACGAATGCACGAATTAAATTATTTTATTTACTCGTATTTTGAAGTGGACTATATTTAATAAAACTTAACTACAAAAATGATCCGCACTGGTTGATGTATGCCCAAAAAACTGTTCCCGCTCTTTGATGTCACCTTGCTTATATAGGCAGTGGTCGATGAAAAAATCCTTGTTTTTCGGTCATTTCATATAAGGTCAACATTTAACCCCACACAGTAACCCAAAAAACCTAAAAAAGCCCTACACACCCCAACATTTGGTCCTTACGAGTCGGATAAAAAATAAAATAAAACCCTTTTGCTCAAACTCTAAAACTAAAAATCCGAAAGTGAAAATCTGTAAAGTGAAAGCCCACAAAATACACATAAATATATAAAACCATTTGGTCCTTACGAGTCGGATAAAAAAGAAAAATTTAAACCCTTTTGCTCAGACAAAAAATAAAAATCTACAAAGTCCGCAAGTAAAAGTGCAAAACATACATATATATATATAAATAAGATACTTAGAGACTACAAACATTAAACATTTAAAAGAAAAATTAATCAAAATTGCAAGTGCAAGTGCAAGAACAAAGTGCAAGTGCAAGTGCAAGTGCAAGTGTGCAATATATATATAGATATACATATATAAAACAATAAAAGTACATACATTTACTCCCTCGCGGTCGGTGTCTTGCCCCTTCTCTTGCTCCTTTTAAAGACTTAAAGACTCTCGGTGGTTGTGCATTGATTTGAATTCCCGCGCCGTGTAAAAATTAAATTAAGTACCAGTCATCTTTAACCTCAACTGTCACCAGCTGGGCAAAGCTGACCAAAGGTCGTAAGTTGCTGAAATAAAATATTTAATTAAATATCATTTTAATAAACTGTATCTAATAAAATTAAAATAATAAATACTTGATACACCCTTATTGGTTTATAATTAATTACATTTTCAAATAAAAACCATTTAAAAATGTCAAAATTGTCCACGGGTGCAGACCAAAAAGGTGTTCTGGAGCAGATTCTTCGTGACCACTCCAACTTCAAAAAGACTGGAGCATCACGTCGTACAGCCAGCTATCTGTCAGGTCGTCTTCTTATTCTAGAAGGGAACTTCAAGAATGCGCTTGGTCTTCAAGCGAAGATTCGACGAGGAGAAATCGAAGAAGGTCTGGAAGAAGAAGACTTTGATGAAATTTTTGATCTGCTTCAAGAAACATATTTCACTTACCGAGGTGAATTGGTCGACGCTATAGACAATGCCAAGTTAGCATCCAAGGAGAAGATTGTGGAAGGTGAATCCACAGGTGCTTCTTGCAATGAACTTTCATTGCCCCAAATTCAAATACCACATTTTGAGGGCTCGTACACGAAGTGGCGGGCTTTCCACGATGTCTTTTTGTCGTTAGTCCACACAAATAAAAAGCTGGGTGAAATCCAAAAGCTTCACTATTTAAAATCATGTCTTACAGGTGAAGCTGCTCGTCTGTTGCAGCATTTAGGTTTGTATGCTGGCAATTATGACAAAGCATGGGAACTGCTTGTCGCCAGATACGACCACAAGCGAGTGTTGATAAACGCTCATTTCCAACTTTTTTTTTGAGCAGCAGCAGTTGACGAAGGAGACGGCAAGCAACATCAAGTCTCTACTGGACACGTCCCAGGAATGTTTCCATGCTCTAGACAATTTAGGATTGCCAGTTAGTTCTTGGGATGATATTTTAATTTACATTCTGGTGCAAAAATTACCTGCTTTTACTCAGCGTTTGTGGGAGGAGAAGTTGGGTAGTTCGAAGGAGTTGCCAACACTGAGACAATTTACAGAGTTCCTGGAGACACGTTTTCGAACCTTGGAAGCAGTAGCTGGAACGAGTGGCATCAAGGTCAGCGGTTCTTCTGTACACAAGGCTGTTGCGGTCGAGAAGAAAACGGTCCTGCACGTCGGGAAGAAGCAGTTTGCATGCCAGGTATGTGGTAGAGGTCAGCACTCCCTTCGAACTTGTCAGAAGTTCATTGCCATGGAGATCTGTGAACGATCTAAGGCAGTGGACAGAATCGGTGTTTGCCGGAACTGTCTAGCATACAGTCACCGGACTAGTCAATGCCAAAGCAGTGTGCGCTGCTATTACTGCAAGCAGAAACACCACTCTCTGCTGCATGTCAACTGTGGAGGGTCGAATATTGCAAAGGTTAGTACTAACACTACTATAGGTACACAAACATTCCACATAAAATCAAGGATTAACCAACCTGTCTCTCTTGGGGTAGATCAACCAAGTGTGCTTCTTGCCACAGCCGTTGTGAAAGTGAGGTCTTCAAAGGGCAACTATTATCATCTTAGGGCACTGGTCGATCCTGGATCTGAAGCAACGTTCATTACTGAATCCGCTGTCCAGTTATTAGGGCTTCGTCAGCGACGAACGATCATTCAGGTATCTGGATTGGGAAAAATCAGTAATGGTTCATGTCAGCGGTATGTAAATCTTACCTTTGGGTCGCTGGTAACACCATTCGAAACAAATACCCGGGCCTACGTGTTCAAGTCGCTGACTGATCTGTTGCCATCCAAGCCTCTAGCTCAACAAAACTGGGAACACATCGAGGGCTTAAAGTTAGCTGATCCACAATTCGACAAGCCTGCGACTGTTGATATTCTCCTGGGAGCTGACGTTTACTCTGAGTTTATTCTAGGATCCATTATACGGGGTGATGATGAAAGATCGCCAATCGCACAGGAATCAGAGTTAGGTTGGCTTATCCTTGGGAAGGTTATTTCACAAAATAAAAAACCTGTCCATAGCTTCTTACAGGTCCTTGATAACGACACTCAGCTGCGAAGGTCCTGGGAACTGGAGGAGTTCAACACTAAGAAAACTGCGGAAGAGAAAACTTGTGAAAATAATAATATCAACACAACAACAGGATTGGACGATGGACGATATGAGGTATCGTTGCCATTTAAAGACGGATGTAAACCTGGGTTTGGTGCCTCGAAGTTAGGTGCCTTACGTAGGTTTCATCAACTGGAAGGAAGATTCCAGGAAACCCCCACACTACACAAGGAGCTTCAACAGATGAAAGAGGTTGACGAGACGAATACCATACTGGACACACCACACCATTTACTTACTCCTCACCATGTGGTATTCAATAGACCGGAATGTAAACCTGGGTTTGGTGCCTCGAAGTTAGGTGCCTTACGTAGGTTTCATCAACTGGAAGGAAGGTTCCAGAAAAACCCCGCACAGCACAAGGAGCTTTCCAAGTGTTTACAGGAATGCAAGGAGCTTCGTCAGATGCAAGAGGTTGACAAAAAGAATACCTTACTGGATACACCACACCACTTTTTCATTCATAAGCATGCGGTATTCAAGAAGTCAAACAAAACCACGAAGCTTCGTCGCAATTTTGTATACTACAAACGTTTTGTTCGAAACTGCCGGGCACAAACTGGAAAAAGAAACAGAGGTCCACTAAAGGTAGACGCAATCGGCACAAGACTTTTCGAAATTCGTCAAGGAGACACTGCCGTGGAGAAGTGGAGCGAAAAATGTCGGCCCAGGATGAGACAGCGCCCAAAGTGGACAAGACGGAAGACAGAAGCAGACGCGGACACTTACTTCTCTTCAAGGACGAAAAACTACCGCCGTTGCAGTCGCGATTCGGACGAATCATTCGTCACACCATCTCGGAAAGCAAAGACGGACTTGCTCAAGTGGTTACCGTACGAAATGAAACCGGAAAACTTAGTAGGAAAGAGAAATACAACACAATACCTAAACAACACAACACAACACAGCATTTAAACGACACAACACAACATTGATAAACTCACATGGAAAATTAAAGACTTTTCTTTTCTTTTGCCAATAATTTATTAAATTAATCAAATATATACTTATTTTATCCTAGCTATCCCTACACAACACAACACACATACAGTCCACTCTAAACCACACAAAATCATTATTTCCGGATAACGCTGTGGAGTTCCGAAACTCCAAAATGCCGACGGGAATTGGAGAGTCAAAACCCCGACGGAATTTGAAGCTTCTTAGTGAACACTCAACGTTATCCACAGAAAACACATCATTCATACCAGACAACGTTGCAGAGTTCCAAAATCCCAGAATGCCGACGGGAATTGGAGAATCAAAACCCCGACGGCACTTGCAATTTTTCACATGAACACTCAACGTTGTCCACTCAACACAACACAACACTTTAACATTTATCCCTTTTTTTTTTTAAAAAACACATTTCAACATAAACAGTCAATAATAATAACATTTCCCTTAAACTAATCTTAACATAAATTACATAAATAAACAAAATAAATAATAATAAATAAATATGTAAACAAAATTAAATAATAAAAAAAAAAAAAAAAAAATGAATATGTCAAAAAACTTACTGGACGAATTGCAACAACAATTCAAATGAAGGCGGATTCATGGCTTTACACAAAAATGTAAATACCACACACACACCACACACACTAGGAAAGCTAATTCGGCCATCATCAAAACACTATCCGATCGCGAAAATTTCGTCGCACAGCATCGCGCTGCACAACCAAAAATTGCGTACGCGGAGAACAGTTATCGTACAAAATAACACCACAAATTGTACCGAGTTATTGGGAAAATAATTACAATGAACTTTTATTATTATTATTATTTTTTTTTCATTTTCCCATTTCTCTTTTTTTCTTTTGTTTTTTTTTGTTGCACTGCACACGAAATGTCACTTGCGCGAAACCGAAAACAATCGACGTACATATGTATTTCAATATGTACACACGCACGTATATACGATTGTGTACTCGCGCCGATGTACACATATCAAAACGAAATCGAATTTCGCGAAGGGGAGCAGACAAAAAGGATTAAAGCAATAATTATTTAAACACACTTACCTTTTTAACAAACATAAAACTAAAAAAAAAGGGGAAAAACCAACGAAAATTAAACAAAAACCGAACAACACACGCGACACAAATTGACCTAGTTTTGGTCAACGATCAAAACAAACTGTTGCACTATTGCAATTTGTCAATGACACATATTTTATCTCCCTTTGTTGCTCGTTTGTTATATCGTCGTCCTTGTCACCTACATGTAATGTTTCAAATTAATAATTACACGATTTTGTCTCATTTTACATGTCTAGTCAACACACTCACACAACACACAACTTTTATGTCAAAAGAGGTACAGTACGGTACAAGAGCGAGGACACTTGCGGACGAAATTCGTCCACCGGGCGGGAGTATGTTCGTGAATAAAATGTATAAAATAATATACATATATGTTTAGTAAAAGTAATTATTGAATTTTTGTATTAAAAATTGTAATCTATGTTAAATCAGTTAAATTAATTGAACTTAATCTAATGTAACAAGGAAAACGTAACGTAACGAATTGGAAATATGTTATTTAGTACAAATATTTATGTATGACAGTTTGTAAGTTGAAAATGGAAGAATTTCCGGAAAAGAATAAAGACATTCTCTTGGCTGTAACCCTAAAATCGAAAAGACGTGTTTTATTAAAATCCGCATTTTCACCCATTTTTAACCCCACACAGTAACCCAAAAAACCTAAAAAAGCCCTACACACCCCAACACACATGACGATATTTTCCACAGCCACTCCTCCTGTTGACAAAGGGATGGTATGCGCACTGCTCTATTTCTCGGTCGCAACCACCGCTATTCGAACGATGATATTTTTCACAGCCACTACTGCTGTTGACAAAGGGATGGTATGCGCACTGCTCTATTTCTCGGTCGCAACCACCGCTATTCGACGATGATATTTTGAATCTTCGGAGATGTTGTTGTTCAAGCGATCGTACATAAGTGCACTGCTGTATTTCTCGGTCGCAACCACCTCTACTCCAATGATGGTAGTTTCCACAACCACTGCTGCTATTGACAAAGGAATGATAACCAGAGTACTCTATTTCTCGGTCGCAACCACTGCTATTCGAACGATGGTATTATCCATCGTCTGAGATTTTGTTGTTGGGTTTCTCCTTGCTTGATTATGACGTGGCGCTTGCTCTGGGTATTGGTGTGACCATTTGCTCTGGGTTTTGGTGTGACCATCTGCTCTGTCGTAGACATCCCCCCCCCGAAATTGAAGGGTGGCTTCAATTGGTATTACTGTCTTCATCCTTAGGAAGAACACAGAGTTTCTGCACTGGTCGCGCTAAGGTTCCGTGCTCCGTCCGTATGCTTGCACTGCGCACAAGTCCATCTGCTCCCATATGGACAGCTGTAACTCGCCCACGTGACCATACTGTGGGCGGGATATTCTCCTGCTTTATCAGGACAAGATCGCCCACCTTGATGTTATCACGTCGTTGACTCCATTTAAAGCGCTGCTGTAATGTGTTGAGGTACTCGGCGTACCATCTTTTCCAAAAATGCTGCTGCATCTGGTTGATGATATTCCATAGCTTGAGTCGGTTTTGTGGCACTTGGCTGACGTCTGCTCTCAATGGCTGCACGATTTATTCCCCTATCAGAAAATGACCAGGTGTTAGAGCACTTAAATCGTCCGGGTCATCTGATAATGCGCTGAGTGGTCTTGAGTTGAGACATGCTTCTATGAGCACTAATGTAGTAGCTAATGTCTCGAAGGTGAATATCTGCTTGCCCATTATTCGGCGTAGATGGTGTTTTACCGATTTGACGCCGGCTTCCCAAATACCCCTGATGGGGAGCCCCTGGTGCAATGAATCTCCATTTTGTGCCCATATCGTTGATCTGCTTGAGTGGGAGCCTATGGCCCCAATCCTTTGCGCTTCGGCGGAGTTGCCGGTCTGCTCCAACAAACGTAGTGGCGTTGTCGCTCCATAATACGGAACAATTACCGCGCCGTCCAGTAAATCTCTGGAATGCGGCTAGGAAGGCCTCCGCGGTCAGGTTGCTCACAAGCTCGAGGTGGATGGCCGTCGTCACCATGCATACGAACACAGCAATGTAGCCCTTTTCGATAGTGTTCGATCGACCGGCTCTGGCCTTTGGTATCGTGACTGTCTTCAGTGGGGCAACTCGTGTTTTAGATGCCACCAGTATGCACTTGGTGTCGCCATTGTTCAAGGTTGAACGCAGATAAACCACTGCTGCATATGACCGTTCGGATGCGTCAGCGAATCCATGCAGCTGTAATGTCCTTGCTCTTTCACTGCCCAGCCATCTCGGAACCCTAACGGATGCCAAGTGTTTAAGCCGCTGGCGGAATTTCTCCCATTTGGGCTTTGCTGCGGGGATTTGCTCATCCCAATGCACTCCGGATCGCCACAGGTCCTGTATGATAATTTTTGCACTCACTATTACTGGCGGGAGGTACCCATTGGGATTATATAACCTCGCGACAGCTCCAACGATTGCACGTTTCCTAGTCTTGCACTCCGCTTCGTCTTCTAGCACCTTAAAGCGTATCTCATCTGTCGAGGAGTCCCAAACCAGACCCAGTATCGAAGTCCCAGTTTCCTCCGGGAGTGTGTGCACTGCACTGCCGCTCTTTGTGTCAGCAAAGGCTGATCGCACCTGCTCACTCGTTGAAGTGAACTTGTCTAGCTCAAATCCACCTGTACTCAGTGATGACACTATGGCTCTGGTCAACTCTACTGCTTCTTGTTCTGTATCCGCCCCCGTAAGCATATCGTCGACATAGAAGTTCGTTGTTATGGCTATGTATGCTTGTGGATATGCCTCCCTATTGTCGCTTGCGCACTGGATCATAGATCTAACCGCGTTGAAACTACTGGACGCCATTCCGTAGGTGACAACGGTTAGGCAATACTCTCGCAGGTCTTGATCTGGACCTTCTCTCCAGAATATCCTTTGAAGGTCCCACTGCTCCTGATCGACGCGCACTTGTCGAAACATCTTTCGCACGTCGGCACCGACCGCAAATTTGTAGCTGCGGAACCGGGTAATGATTGTTGTCAAATCATCTTGGAGTTTCGCTCCATGGAACTGTACGTCGTTGAGCGATATGCCATTGTCGCTTTTGCATGATGCGTCGAAGACAACGCGAATTTTTTTTCGCAACGCAGTGGTGAGGTATGTAGGAAGCATGCGTGTCTGCTGGTGGCTCTCTAGTGGCTTGAACCATGTGACCCAATTCCACGTATTTCTCCTTCAGCTCATTGTTGGCACTTAGTTTTTTCTCTAGTTGAAGAAATCGTTTCATGGTGACCGCTCTGGAACTGCCTAATTTTTGCGCGTGTGGTTTAATGGGAATAGTGACGACGTATCGCCCGGAGGGGTCGCGCCAATGTGTGCTCCTGAAATTCTCTTCAACCCAGTCATCGTCCGCAGACATTGCCACTGGCTCGTTCAGCTCCTCCATCTCCCAAAATTTTCTCAAAAGCTCGTCAAGTTGCACGTCTGGTGTCTGTATTGCTAGAAGTGTTGCTCTGGTCGCTTGCCCTTGGTTCGGTTGAGGTTGGCCAAACAGGATACAACCGAAATTCGTGTCCTGCGCCGTCAGTCCTGAGTCGTATTTCTTGACGTTCCCTTTAATGACTTCTGCCCATACCTGTGCTCCAAGTAGCATATCTATCCTAGCTGGCTTGTTGAAGTCTTCATCGGCAAGCTGTAGCTCATTGGCAGCCGGAAACTGCACCTGCGATAGGTCCCTTGCGGGGAGATATGACGTTATTTTCGGAATAACAAATAGCTGGCAGCTCATTGCAAAAGTTGGCTTAATTATTGATGATAGACTGACGTGTACAATTCCTGTTAGCCGCACGTTGCCGTTGGAACCAACACATTGCACTTGGAGAACGCACTTGCACTTCTTAAGGCCCATTCTTTGGACGCACCGCTCCGTGATTAAATTTATTTGGCTGCCGGAATCAAGTAAAGCCCTTGCCTCAATTGGTTGCCCTACACTGTTCCTTACCTTGAGGCGTGCCGTAGCTAATAGGGCGCAATTAGGTTCTGCGCTGGCCTGCTCTTTATCACCGGGCTTTAGATGGATCCCAGAATTACCAGCGCGCTGTGACAGGATGGCATCCTCGTTGCACCGCTTGGGTCGTAGTCTACGTATTGATTGCTATACATCTGCTTTACTTTCTGCTGCTCGCGAGGTAGTGGGTTTGCTCTGCTCTGAATGTTCTACGACTGGTAGACTCCATCCCGATGGATGCTGCTCTGGACAAAGCACACTATTGTGCTTTTTGTTGCAACCTCTGCATGCTCCTGCTGGACAACTCCGCGCAATGTGTCCAGATCTTAAGCAATTCGTACATAGCTTCCAGTTCCGCACCTTGTCGTTTCTGTTGTGTATGGACAGCGCCAGAAAGTCGCTGCAGCGATACAAAGGGTGCTGCCCCTTGCACAGAGGACATTTGAGGACAGTTCTGCTCCTATTCCCTTCGCCTGTTGCGCTCGTGGTGCTTCTTTCCCTGATCTGGTTGCTAGTTGTTGGCCTCTCGAATTGGTCGTGAAATGCAGAATCGAGCGCACTTGCTCTACGTTCCAGGAATTGAAGCAGCTCTTGCAGTGTGGCAATTTGACGCACGTCTTCCCTGGTCATCTGCCAAGCTCGGTTTGTCTCCGTATCCAATCTCGCTCTCAGCATGTTTACGATTATCGGGTCCCATGATGACGTGTCTAGGCCGAGCACGCGCAGCGAACTTAAGTGCACGTTCGCTTCGTTAACCAGATCACGTATTGCCCTTGCATTGCAAGTATCTCTTCCAACGTTTGGAATCGCATGCAAGGCATTTAAATGCGCGTCGACGATGTTTTGCTTATTATCGAAGACCTCCTTCAGCTTTGCCCATGCCTCCGCATAGTTTCCCTCGGTGACTTGCCATCTGTTGATCAACCGGGCAGGAGCGCCTTCCAATGCCTGTTTTAGTTCGCGCATCTTGGTAACATTTGCTTTCTCACTGTTGTTATGAACTTCCGTGATGAACTGGTCCCGGAACTCGCGCCACTTGGTGTAGTCACCTTTGAAAATGCCTATTTTTGTTGGCCGCTCTTGTCGCACGTGAATGAAACTCGTTTGGAGAGCGCCAGAGGTACCAGCCTCTACGCTAGTCGTGCTCCTTGGCTCGAGTTGGTTTATGCATGTGCGCAGTTTTGAAATGGCGATGTGATGCGCATGTTCTACTGCTGTTATATACTTGTCGTGCGCTTCTAGCTCACCTGGGGTCGTGGCTTTTTCCACCAACGACATGTGCTCTCCCAGCAGTTTTTCGTAAGCAGACTCAGCTGCCTCTAACTTGGTTCGCAGGAATTCTTGGTCTGCGTCGGGGAAGCTGTCATCCGTGACGGTCTTTGCTATTCGGAGAATCGCTGCACGCAATACATCCCGTCTTGCTAAATCACCCATCTTGTGATGTTGCCTTGTTTTGCATAACTGAGGGATGTTTGGTGCCCTTTGCACTGTATTCCTTTTGCTTTACCGTTTTTTCCTATGCACTTGTTTTTTCTCTGCTCGGACCGTAAGACCGTGTGTGGCTCGCAGGAGGTCAGGTCGACCCTTCGGAAACTCTGTGTCCAACCACGGAATTGAGCGACGATGCTATCTCAAATGTCTTCTAAAGACTGCACTTTACTGCACTATTGTTTCTGTTATATTTAGCTCAATTGTCTTGCCTGCACCGTAACTGCGCCTATGTTTTTTTTTTTTTTTGAATTGCACCGCACGGATTGCTGGACTGATCGCACTGATTGTCTTTAATCACTAGATGTTTAAAGCACTGCTCTAAATGTTTTATGTTTCACAATTTTTACCGCACTGACTCGTATTTTAATCCGGCTCGAAGGACCAAATGTTCGATAACAGCTGGTGGAGCTCAAAATAAAACGCAACGAATGCACGAATTAAATTATTTTATTTATTTTGAAGTGGACTGTATTTAATAAAACTCAACTACAAAAATGATCCGCACTGGTTGATGTATGCCCAAAAAACTGTTCCCGCTCTTTGATGTCACCTTGCTTATATAGGCAGTGGTCGATGAAAAAATCCAGATTTTTCGGTCGCAACAACCGCTACTCACATGACGATATTTTCCACAGCCACTGCTCCTGTTGACAAAGGGTTGGTATGCGCACTGCTCTATTTCTCGGTCGCAACCACCGCTATTCGACGATGATATTTTGAATCTTCGGAGATGTCGTTGTTCAAGGGATCGTACATATGTATGTGCACTGCTGTATTTCTCGGTCGCAACCACCGCTACTCCAATGATGATAGTTTCCACAACCACTGCTGCTGTTGACAAAGGAATGATAACCAGAGTACTCTATTTCTCGGTCGCAACCACTGCTATTCGAACGATGGTATTATCCATATTCGGAGATTTTGTTGTTGGGTTTCTCCTTGCTTGATTATGACGTAGCGCTTGCTCTGGGTATTGGTGTGACCATTTGCTCTGAGTTTTGGTGTGGCCATCTGCTCTGTCGTAGACAAATAAACTTATCATTTTCTGGTTAGTACTGTGCTTTGCGATCTTTTTTGGTTCTGACATGCCTTAAAGAAGAAATGAATCCGATGAGGCTGCAACCTTTTTAAAAAGATCTTCATTAGTAGGTGTGAGTTGTTTTTTGGATATTTTTGGATACCTTCCCATTGTCCCCAGTTATACAACTTGTTGTCTCTAATTCTAAAAAAATATCTCCTCGAAGTACCATCATTGGTATTTCCAAATCTTTGAGCCCCATCCCATCTCTCTTGTGTTTTTATTTGTTCTGCCTCCTTGATTTCGATAGAATATTAATATCCTCTCCCTCTTGTTGAAGTGTAGGAGTATTTGCAAATTTCAAAATAAATTCTATGCACCCGATTGTTGCATGTAATGGAGAGATTCCATATTCGTAGTTATGTTCGTCATCATTTGATTCATCTTGATTATGGAAGTTTTTTTGTGCGCTTTTGCATATGGGAAATGATCGCGTTGACTTTATATCTGTTATTACATTTATAACTTTTCCGTCATAGTTAAAAAGAACAACTATAAACTGGCAACTATCCCTATTTCGTCATAACTTTATATACAGAACCACCTTTCGTGGTTTGATGCGTGTTGATTACGCTCCAAAAGAAATTTTTCGATAAATAATGTCTGAAATATTGCAATTGCGTGGCACCCTTTAGGGCCACAATGGCTGGGTTACCCAAATCGCAACCAATCCAAAGGATCCCGACACTATCATCTGCGCTTCTCTCGAAGCAATTTTTTTCTTTTTCTCTGATTTTCTTCGCAAACGCAAACAAAAAATGCAAATTTTTCTAATGATAATTGAGCGTTGCTGATAAGAAAGGACTTACAGCACCGATAGCTACAAGAATACGCCAAATGGATATATTTCCCCGTAGACTTTGTCTACAAGAGTTTCGCTCTAATAATTGAAATCAAGCTGAGAAATGCTGTTTCCAATCTCTGTTAATCTGAACTGATAAGGCAATTCAAAAATGATACAAAGCATGGATTTTGTACAACTTGGATTAAAGTACGCATACATATGGGTATCTGAAAAAAAAACAGTTCTTCTGATGGTATTCGACCAAAATGTGAATTTTGATTCAAAATAACATAAAACAGTTTATCAAAAGGGCAAGTAACGTATAACTCTTGCAAAAAGGCTTTCTGCCTGTCTCATACTTTAGAGTCACTTCCAAGGAAACCTCAGAATCCCAACCAGTTCCTATTGCAAAATCTGGTAATATTAGCTCTACCCGACTTCAAGGAACGGCCTTCCACGGCTGCATGGAATTTTCACCTAAAACGCCTGGTACTCCCAATACCTTCTTCCGTTTAGAAAAAAGATATTATTGGAATAACACGCAGTTAATTTTACGCGTGAGTACCATTTGATTCTGGTCTTATGAATGACCCCAGAACTCCTGTTGCTGCTAAAATATTATACGATATCGACTTCTTCGTCACACAGATATTGTTCTGCTTGAATCAGGGTCAGTAAAGGAATATAGTTAAATTTCACTTATGGCTCCAACACAAATTTAAGATCCGGCGCTGATACCTTTGCGAAAGACGACAACATTCAATACGAGTACATAATATACATAATCCTTATGGCAATAAGCCATATGAAGAATCGCTAAAGATAGCGAAGTACTTTCATGTGCATCCGCATCCAGGCTGCGGCACCACCAACCGAAAACTCCTCAAAATGTTGACTTACCATTCCGTGCCTCTGTGCTATTGGTTTAAAGTCTAATAGGCTTTGATTGCTTATTTTCATATGTCAACGTGAATGTCATCTACATTGAAGTTGAGACTATTAATTTTATTGAATTTACCAGATCGTACAATTGTTTTGACTTTTATATATATCTTATATATATAGTAGCATGTTATTTTTTCATTTAATGTCCTTTGTTAGGGTTGTCTGATTTTTGTGCGCTCCTTTTGGATTAATTTTGATGAAATGTGCTTAGATTTCTTAAGTTCTTAACTTCCTCTTCTGCTGTTTGCTTGGTTCTTATCCAGCCATCTAAGTAGTGGTATATGTGAGTACCTGCCATTTAAATTGCAGATGAATGGAATGATTATAAGTCTGTCTGTCTTTGGTTCTTTAAAAAATATGGTACCGATTTTTAAGACTTATGCATTTATAATATAAATAAAGTAGTGATGCGTTCATTAAAAGTTTTCGACAACTCAAATGACTTTACCAACATAAAAGCCCAGTGAATTAAGAAGTATTAATATTCAGGGATTGGCCAAAAATAGTCATGTTCTTGCCACTATTTATGGTTAGTCCGTCATGTTGAATGTTTTATATAGAATTATCAGCAAGCAAATACATAGTTTATCAGGCATCTCAAATAAACAGCTCACAACTTAAATGGTTGGGTTATCACTAATAATTTTTTAATAAGAAGTCCATCCAGTAGTAGAAAAATTTGTAAGAATAACTCTGCGAAAACTACGACTTAATAGCAGTCCTTGGAACTTAAAAACAATAAGAGAAAAATTGGGCAATTAAATTTCGCCGTACTTAGCGAGCTTATTATGGAAAATAAACACAATATCCTTTACTCTTCCGAATGGTACTTTCCATAAGCTGTTGAAAACTTGTTCATTATTCCTCAGCATGCTTGTGAATGCATTTCAATGCAATTTTGTCCCCATTTTTGACTTGTTGAAATAAAATTAAAATAAATAGGATGGAAGAAAGCCCTAAAAGGACTTCATGGTGAAAGCACAGATAATAAATCTATACAGATTTCTCATTCATATGGGAAGTTTTGTCTTATGAAAATGAAATCGAACTAAAAAAAAAGCTTTTTTAAGAAGCTGCAAATAGCAGAAAAATCATTTTATTTCTTTTCGCTTTTTGCTCTTGCCACTTATCACTCACCCATGCGAAGTCGTTTATCGTGCAAAAACACTACGTGAACGAAAGAAATAAATAAAAAAAAACATACGTTGACGTTGCCCAGCATAACCGGTTGACTTGGGTTTATGTACGTGTGCTTGTTATTTTGTTTGTAACTTGTTATGCAATGTAAATTAAATGGGGGTAGGAATATAATTTTGAAGATCATGAGATCGATGTGCTGGAGGGGGTGAGTATGACGTTGCACCACACTATAAAAGTGGTTGATATTTGAAGCACGAGGTGTTAAGGGCTAATACATGTTATGGGGTTGAAGATATATGTACGTATGTACATGAGCGCTAGACCAATTTCCCGATTTTGTGCTCAGGACATTAAGTACCTACAAAATTTGATAAATTTCCAAGCATTGAGCAACATCGAACTTATTCGGAAAATGGACTGATTTTCCAGGACGGAATTCACTTCGGAAACCACCGAAGAGGTTTTACGCGTTCACACAGTACACTGAATAGAATCATAATGCCGACAATAGGCAAACATATCCCTCAGAAGCGAGGGTTTTCCATCGTCATCCTGCACAGACGGACGAGTTTGGCAGGGATGCCAAGACTAGACATTGCTCTATATAGCTTGTCTCTATAAATGCTGTAATAGGCAGCCTTAAAATCGATAAGCAGGTGGTGGGTATCGATCTGGACTTCTTGGGTTTTCTCCAAGATCTGCCGGAGTGTGGAAATCTAATCGATTGTGGACTTTGCAGGCGTGAAACCGCACTGATAGGGTCCAATCAGGTTGTTTACAATAGCTTCAATCAAACCAATCCCAGAAGAAACATGTTTTTATCAGTGATTTTGTCAAATGAGTCCGGACTGGGCCCCGTGCGATTTTTTTTTATTCCCCAAATTCAAATCTTACCTTTAGAGTAATTTGCCGCTTAATTGGGTATATCACCAAGATAATGACCCCAAGCACACCAGTAAATTGGCTAAAAATTGGTTTGGAATCAATGGGATTAATGTCATGGAGTGGTCTGCTCAGTCTCCAGATCTTAATATCATTGAAAACTGATGGGCTGATGTTAAACAAGAGGTTTTTAAGGCAGAACCAAAAAACGTTGGTGAATTATGGACTACAGTGCAATCTGCATGGGCAGGTATTTCGAGAGAGAGGTGCATGCGCTTAGTCGACTCTATGCTACTTCGTTGTACTGCAGTTCTTGCAAAAAGAGGCCATTCAACGAAGTATTAAGCATATTCAAATTTCAGTTTTTTTTTTTAATTAATTTTGCAACAATGAACTTGTATTAAATTTTGCGTAAAAAAAACGGATTTAATGGTGCGCGAACATTGGAAATGTTGGAAAAGTGTTTCGGCAACGATTCTCTAAAGAAAATGGTCGTTTACCAGTGGCACGAGCGGTTCAATAGTGGTCGTGAGTCAATCGAAGATGATGAACGCAGTGGCAGACCATCGACGTCGAAAACCGACGAAAACATTGGTGGAGTAAAAGAAATGTTTGTCAATGACCGCAAATTAACCATCAGAGAGATAGCGGATGACTTGAACATTACCTATGGATCCGTCCAAGACATTTTGGTTAATAATTTGAGTTTCCGTCGTGTAGCAGCAAAGTTGGTGCCAAAAGACCTCAATTTCATCCAAAAAAGAGACTGTGTTGACGTCGCAAAAGAGATGATTTGCGAGGCTGAATCCGATCCCAGATTCATCAAAAGGGTCATTACTGGAGACGAGACGTGTGTTTATGAGTACGACACGCAATCCAGACATCAGGCAAGTGAATGGCGTTCACCTAATGAGCCGGGACAAAAAAAAACACGTCGTTTTCAGTCAAAAAAGAGTATTATTTGGGCGTTATGAGACGTTTGCGTGAAGCAATTCCCCGAAAGAGACCAGAATTGTGGGCAGAAAACTCGTGGATTTTGCACCATGATAACGCACCGTCGCACAGTACCATCATTATTCGTAATTTTTTGACGAAAAGTGCAACATATATCATCCAACAGCCACCGAATTCACCTGATTTGGCTCCCTGTGACTTCTTTCTCTTCAATCGAGTTGAAAAACCACTACGGGGAACGCGTTTCAGCAGCCGAGAGGAAGTAATGGAAAAATCGCAGGAAGCACAAATAGACATACCGAAAACGAATATAAAAAATGTTTCGAGTATTGGATCAAGCACTGGCATAAGTGTGTTGCAGTCGATAAGAGATTACTTTGAAGGGGACAATATAGATTTAAATGAATAAACTTGTAATTTTAATTTTCTGAATGAATTCCTTTTGATCAAGGTGGTATTTTAGGTTTTCTATAAGAATAGTTAGTTACTTAATTTCAAATTAAATACTATGTCTTTAGAACATTAGAGAAAGAAAAAAGAAATAATTAAAATACAGGTTTCATTGTAAAATAAAAAGTGAAGCATCTAACACTGCTATTATTTTGCACACAGGTGTATCTGCACTGCGTATTAATAACACGAATGCCTAATATTTTGCTCGTCAAACTTCAATTACAAAATGTAAAGAAATATTCGACTTTTCCCGCCTTTGAATTGTTCTTTTTTACATAAACACCCATACGCTCAAACAAAATACCAATTCATGAAAAATTACATAATTTCCTATTGCAGTCGAATGAAAACAAACAGTCAAGTCTTCATACCCCTTCCCGCAAATCCCTTGCAATTGTTTTTCATATTCCTTTTGCCACTGCCCTAAACTTGTGGTGAGAGAAAAAAAAATCTATCAGTAAACAAAGCAAGAAAGAGCGAAAATAAAAATGCTTTACATTATTCCGAAAGCTCGTGTCGGCTGGACGAGTGTCGGCTAGCCGACAAAAATTGAACCATTTTTTTCTACAGCGATGAGACATCTGTATAGATTTATTATCTGAGGTGAAAGGTTATTGCAAGCAGCTGAAGTAACTTTTCCAAAGAAAATCAGATTGAAGTTGGATCTTATGGCAAGGTAAAAATTAAGTTGGAAAATTGTTAAAAAAAAAATATTCTTAAATAAACAAGTTGGTACAGGTAAAATTTATTTCTATTTACTTTTTTCAAAATTTTTGAAGAGACGGATAAAATCATGTCATCACATCTTCATGTTATTGTCGATATTTATTTGTAAAGTAGCTATCGGCCTAGGCGTACATTTTTAGAGATAAACTGGATCACTTAATCGAATGAGAAATTTCGTTTTAATCTGATTGACTTCAAAAAACTTTGAAAAATTTCTTGCAAAGGTAACAAATCCGTCAGGACAGGTATGGCCACACCGACATATAAAGGTTTAAGAACAGATATGATGGCAGATTAATCCGCAGTGTTAACCTAGTGGTTATTGACAAAGGTAAATCGAATCTCACAGGGTTTTGAATACCCCCAGTGTATTAGCTTTCGGGAATATCTTCACACGAAAAGACACTATCTTCTTAAATGAATCCGCCCAGTTGTAAGGCTATGTTGATCACATTAATATCTGCAGTTGCATCTAAATTTTTGCCTCAAAAAAAAAAATTGTATGGCGAAGAAATACGAGTAGGTATAGGGTTTTCCAATAAGGACTTGACAACTTTTTTTTAAATAAAACGTAAACCATTTTTAGATATTTCAAAAACTTTATTATCGGCTTGAAGTACAATCAAAACATTTATGAATGGAACTCGACTTCGTTCATATAGTCACCGTGGGAATGTTTGCAGCGGTCGATTCCTTGGACCCAATTTTCAACGACTCGGCCACACATTTCGGCCGAAACAGCCTCTATTTCGCCTTCAATGTTAGCTCTGAGCTCTTCCAACGTCGTCGGCGTGTTGGCATAAACCAATGGCTTAACGTAGCCCTACAGAAAATAATCAAGCGGGTTAAATCGCACGAACGAGGCGGCCAATCGACTGGCCCATTCTCATTCACAGTAACATGACGATCGTTATCGTCGACGAAAAAATATGGCCCAATAACGCCGCCGGCATGCAAACGGCACCAAACAGTTATTTTTTGTGGATGAAGTGGTGATTCATGAAGCACATGTGGATTTTCACCCGACCGTTGAGCCAAAAATGAGCTTCGTCACTGAAGATGATTTTGCGATGAAATTCATTATCTTGGCGCATCGGCTTCAAAACCCAATCGGAGAACGTACGTCGCTTTAAATTGTCCATCGGCTTCAATTCTTGAGTCAGATTGATCTTGTATGGGTGTAAACCAAGATCCGTACGCAAAATACGCCATAATGTGGTCTGAGCGATGCCCAATTCTTGAGAACGCCGTGGAATTGACTGATTTGGATCATTTGCTACGGACGCCTGCACGGCAGCGATATTTTCGACACTTCGACCAACCCGTTGTCTCACTGACACGGCAACATCACACAACGAATATGTAGGCTCAAATTTTTGCACTAAACTTGTTATTGCCTGTCTACTAGGGCAAGAATTACGACCGAAAATTGGAGTTAACGCTCTTAAAGTTGCAGTCACCGACTCCGAATTTCGGTAGAAAATTTTTATAATTTGCAGACATTGCTCGTTCGTGTACATTACCAGGATGAAAATGTTGAGTTTACTGAATAAATTGACAGTGACAGTTTGATGATTAGTGAAAGAGTGCGTTCACAAATTAAATTCAAAGTTGTCAAGTCCCTACTGGAAAACCCTTTACTTGGTTTCTGAACAGCCTACAGGCATTACAAATATGGAAAGAAATATATGTGTTACGCTCTACATTTTGGAATGATGTTCTGAAATTTTAAAACCAAATTGAGTTTTGGACATGTTTTATTCTCTCAACAATATTGGTACTAAGTGATGTGCCATCAGTGGACCAAATGAACGGATTAATGGGTTATACCAGTTTCAACTGAACCTTTACGAAAAACAAACCCGTTCCGAAGATAAAGGCCTCTAAAATAAGATCCTAGAAAGATTGTTAGCTGCTAAATCGTCGGAGGCAATTACTATATTACTGCTAAAATTATAGCGAAAATACCTTAGAGGTAAGGTTTAGTGAAAGAAGTTAGCATTTCAATATTAAATTCGTCTGATTGTGTGATACTGGTGCTTAGTTCGTTGACTTGCTACACTGACTCTGCATTCAAATTACAAGCCAACACAATGCATACCCCTATATCTTCCGCCATTCGGAGTTGTAAAAAAAAAGGGGACAACCGAACGAATAGAAGAAACAGGCAATACGCAATATTGACTTTAGGCATATGGTTTGCTTGATGAAGCTCAATGTTAACTTCCAAGGCCTGCATAGTCTGCGGCTTATAAGCGTACGCCAAAGACTTTACTTAACCCAACACCAAGTAATCTCATTTCATCTCTAGATCATTGCTCGATATGGTATTGTCATTGAACAATGTCGCCAGTTAGCCAAACATGGGCAGTATGGCGCATAGAGCCATCTTGCTGGAATCACTTCATTCTTCATTCGGAAGAATGTCGTCCAGATTTCTGAAGATGTGATCACTGACTACTGTCCGAAAACGTTGATCATTGATGAAAACGCGAGCTCCGGCCACGTTTTTGAAAAAATTAGACCGATGATGCCACCTACATTAACACCACACTATACCTTTGTAGGTGTAATTTAGTTTCGTTTGTCTCTTCTGGACTTGCTTCACTGAGGAAATGGCAATTTTGGTGGTCCACAAACCTATTGACCCATCACGATCGATAAAATTAGCTTCAAATTCAAACTGCTCTAGATGGTGAATCGATGAACTACTGTCGCAAGCCATGGTTGCGTGGCTTTAGTTAGATCTTAGAGGGGGTATAGGTAGATATCTTTTCAAAAAAATGTCTACATTGTGGCGAACAAAGAACAAATTTTTTTAATTACATATCTTCCGGTTTCCACTTTCATTCACTCACAGTGATTACAGACTCTTCTGTATGCACATTATATTGACGTGCTGTTGGCTTTGCATCATGCAGAATATTCTTGGCACAAGTTGGTTGATTATGGTTATAAAAAAAATGTGTAATCTATTATAGGTTTCCCGAATTGGAGATTAATTGACAAGCGTCCTTCTAGTGTAAGCCTATTCATGATGGTTTGTCAAAGAGTATTAAGTAAAAATAACAAAGAACTGTCAAAAACAATAGCACAGAAAAAAAGAAGCATACTTTGGAATTCTGGTACAGTAAATCACCGACTCTCTCGAAAAATATCACTCGCATTTTAAAATATTAAGATAAATACAAAGAGGCACTGCAGAACATATTCTTATCAATCGGACTATTCAGCACACATACTCGTATCTACCTCTATTCGTATTATACTCAAAGTCACCTTTGCATGCATTAAATTGAAAGAAAAAGTGGAAAAATATCATTGTAACTGTCATTCCAAACTAGAAAATGATAATGCGAGACCAAAATGGAAGTCATCAAATCAAATTGACAACTTATAGAGCAATCGTAAGCGAATTGTCAATTTCTATGCTCCGCCGATGACACCATTGAAAAGGAAAATATATTCAAAAGGGATACTCGTAAACAGAAAAAAAGAATGGACAAATAACGACCAAACACCATGGGTCTTCGTAAATGGGTTTCGTTCATCTGTTTCGTTCATCTTCTGTTGGCATTTCGACCGGAAGTAATAGAGTTCCTATTCCCTACGGCACAGCGGCGGCAACGGTGGTAAAAGAAATGAAAAATTGGTCGATTGTAAATTGCAAGACACTTTGCCACATTGTATAAAAAAAAACTGAAATTGAATCTGACTTGTGATATTGTATGTTTTTTTTAAATTCTTTCAGACTAAACGGATTGTCTCCGGAAATAAAAATTAGATTGGTCAATAAAACAAGCACCCAGAAAGTATTTGATTTACGAAAAGAGGTTCTCCTACCGCAAGCCATTAAAAACCAATTGTACTCGCACATTCTGGCCTTAAAGTTTATTTGTAAAATAAAACAAGCCTTTAAAGGATATTTGAATATATAGCACTCTGTTTTATACCCCAAATTCAGTTTATGTAAATGGATCCTTAATAATCTTCAAATGATCGTTAAGCGTTTTGTGAAGACACAAGCTTCGACACTTAAGTTTCTGCCCATCAACTCCTGCTCTCACCTCCACATCGTGAAGCCTAGGAGCCCAGTACACGTGACGTGATTGGCGGCTATAGACGAGAGAGAGTGTTTCCGCTAGAGCACTTTACCCTCATAAGGACAGCGCTGGAGGAATCTCATGTCCGGAGCAATGGCGGTGCCAAGGGCTGTCAGTCGGAGCTATTTTCTGCACACCTATGCTTAGAGCTACTTCAATAAATTCGGAGCAAAGATCTGAAGGGAGGTACACGATTGTGTCCCTTTGGCTCACATAACTTCAGCAAAACTTCTGCCATCGAACTATTTAGCCGGAGGCTTTGCTCAGGGGTTCTATTATGGATCTGGTACTCCAAATTGGTAACTTCCCCATCGTGAAAAAAACCGCCTGTTCAAAGACAACAAATAGCCTCGGATAGAGACGGATATAATGCTGATGATCCCAGCAAATGTTTTAAAATTTTTTTATTAACTTCCCTTTCACGAAGTATAGTATGTGCTTAACATTTCTAAATTTACAAAATGTATTTTTATTTTAATACAAATGGTATTAAATTTATATAAATAAGGAGGCTTGCTGTACACTTCGCAGAGACCCTAAACTGTTATAAAATAGATATTACCGCTATCCAAGTAGTGCGATGAGATAATCCGGGCAAAAAACATATGAAAAACTTTATCTACTACGACTACTACAAAGAAGGAAAACGGAAAACATACCCGATAATGTGATCAAATTTTTAGAACTTGTAACAGGTCGTAACGTTTTAGTAGCCAATACAAAATCCTTCTTACACAATCCATAGAATGTCAATGGGAATATTGTCAAGGGGCCATCAGGGCAGCTGTATCTAATGTGATTACTTTCAAAGAGCTGCCATAGGTACATCTCTTGGGACGAATGTAAGCAGATGTATCCAGTCAATCAAGAAGCATATAAAGCTACACTGCATCGAAAGCTGTTCGTGAGCTCTACGAGTAGAAAAGAAGAGAAGAGCACAACCTACACGGAAAGAAAAAGAAAGCGCACGAGAAACGAGCTATAGAGGACTATAGAGGGAGATATTAAGAATAAAACGAACATGCCAAGAAGAATGTAAGCCCGTAAAGATGAACCTGAATACCTGCATTGGCGGTTATAACTTCGAGGTATTGTAATTAAGAACTTCGTCTTGGTTGGCTCTGCAATTACAAGCAGCAACGACATCAGGAGGAAATTGAGCAACAGAGTCTTCTCTCGTTAGACCATACTGGCTTTATACAAGACCATTATCATCCTGCTCCTACTTAATAGGGCAGAGGCTTTGAGCGGACGAAGGAACACTTGGCTGCTTCGAGAGAAAAATACTGCGCGTGGTTTTCGTTACTGTTTGTTCAGACGGGGAAGGGTGGAGGAGATTCATCCGTGAACTGTACAAGCTCTGTAAATTACGGATACTGGACTTCAGGTTTCCCTATAGTACATCTTCGGTATTTTGACATACCATGATCCATACATTGTGTACCATAATGTAAGCGTTTCAATGATTTTGACATCTCAGAACGTCAATCTGTTAAACGATTTTTTTGTTCAGTTCACTGTTCAAATGTGTTTGGTATTTGGCACATACTATGCTTACATTTTATAGACTGTCATTAAATTCACCAGGAAAATCTTAAAGATCATGCCTACTTATTTCCCATATGTTGAAGTAGAAGTAGTAAAAGTTGTAACGTGTGACCATATAACAATGATAGTTTTTCCAATTGTTATGTTTCAGCAGCTGTCAAAGTTACCAATGACATTCAGCTGTCAAAATATTCAGTAAGGTTTGCCATTTCATCACGCATCGTTCGGAAAGTATTTAAAAAAATTTATCGAAATTCCGGCTCAGTTGTAAATACGCAACGTGAATTTCGTCGTGAGGTCGGTCGTCATCATGGCTTCAATGTACAGGCAATTCGTTCCACCGTTGAAAAGTTTGAGCGTGAGCACACTCTTTTGGATCTTAAGCCACCAACCAGACAGTGATTGTTACGAAATGAAGGAAACATAGCCGCCGTAGCGGCCCGTATCGAAGTGCTCGGCTGTTTCTGGCGGTGTATGGCATGGCGGCATCATCGGAGCTCATTTCTTTGGAAATGAGTAAGGAGACACCGCTACTCTCAATAGTCTCAGGTACAAAGCGATGTTAACCAACTTTCTGAGGTCAACCACTTTGGACGAGCTCGAGGCCAACCCTCGACACGCTATTGCCGCATGTCGAACTTTATTAAAGTTTACATATATCATTAAACAGCATATACCTAGTACTAGTACAAAATGGTACCATGTTACACTGTGGTAGATTTCACAGTTCTTAACCTGCTTATACCTCATTTCATCACATTTATTTCATTGTAGATGGCTTTATACGCGTCTAGCGCCTCCGATAGATGTTGGGCTGAATGAGTTCTATAGAAGGTAAAAACATGCCCCACGTACAGCCGAAGTTCTTTGTGCTCCAACCTTTAGCCATTAGTGCCCTGCGGTGGGATTAAGAATAAATGACTACTTCGAATATGGAAAAAAATGGCTTGTGAGTGATTGGAGGTATGCACAGAATTGTTTTACGTATGTATGAATCTCCATGGTGAACATGACTGATTGCATTAGTATTAGCAGATTTTTCTAAGGTTTAAAAAACTGTTGCTGTTGCATTCATACTTAAAATGATTGAAATGTAAAATCCATAAGGCTGTCAATAGTCGGTAATTTAAATTGGTCAACTTATATTGTACTATCACTCGTTCTTTTTCATCACAGTGATGGTAGCATCACTTCCTACACCGAAGTTGGACTCCATAACAAAAGACGGTTAATTCATTGCGAAAAATGTGCTGTTTTGAAAAACACTGTCATTATCCTACTCTACATGTGATTTTGGACGCAACCTTTTTAAAGTTTAATGCTAGATAATGTAGTTTATTGCTCTAACGACTAACTTTAGGATTTCGAATGCATGTTAATCCTTCCAGTAAATTGAATAGGAACCTTACGGATCTTTTAACTTACTCGATTTCTATTCCTCTTCTTTTCCATTTATTTTTACATTAAATAAATGGACAGTGTAAGGCTGTCCATCCTCGGATATATGTGTGTACTAACATGTAACGTCACATCACATAGGTAAAAGTATAACTTTCAAATCCATTTCAGTACCCAATGTGTCGTTGTGGATACCATCTTTCCCCATATCCGGACAATGTTATAATAGGTGGCATCGTAAAACCATTTTGAAGCTCTATCTAAAGAGATCAACACACCTAAGTAAATTGTGTAACTAGATGTTAAAAGGGAACTATATTTATAAAACACAACACAACAGTGACTATATAGTCGTTGTTTTTAAATTGGATTTCGTAGTGTTTGTACCATTAAGTGAAAGGACATAAAGATATTTATGAATCAAGAGCTTAAGAAAACACCCTATTCTTAATTGATGCTTTGCTTTATCGTTTTATGTATTTAGATTATTTCTATGAAACCCCTGCTCTACTAAATAATATGAATACTTGTTTCTTGTTAAGATAATAAGACTTATTGCATATGTAAATTTATTTTAGTTTACCGGTTAAAAGATATTACTATCATTATTGCCTTTTGGCTGAGGGAAATTTTCCCCGAAGCTAAAATTAACATGCCAGGTCATCAAAGTATGAACGCAATGCTTAGCTAAAATGCAACACAACAGCTGAACCAGAAAGCTTGCCGGCCAAGGTATTCAAAGCTACTGGATACGACTTCGTGGAGATCATACACAAACTAATTTTTCAGATCAGATCAGAAGAGTGTATGTCTAATGAATGCAATCTCCACAAAAAAGGAGGCCATATAAATTTCGCCAACTATAGAGGTATAAGTCTTTTCAAGATCGGATACAAGATCTTATCTGCCATATTGTGTGAATGACTGAAACCCTTCGCCAATAACCTGATTGTTCCCTACCAGTGTGATTTCGTACCAGGAAAGTCCACAGTCGATCAAACCTTAACACGGCAGATCCTGGAAAAAAGTCAAGAAGTCCAAATCGATACCGACCATCTTCTCATCGACTTTAAGGACGCATATGATAGCATTTATAGAGATGGGCATGTCTAGTTTTGGCATCCCTGCCAAACTCGTCCGTCTATGCAGAAGCAGCCAAAATGGATTTAGCGGTAAATGAGGGCAAAACCAAATATATGCTGTCAACAAGAAGAGACACACAACATCGACGAATTGGACAGATAATTTTTAGGTAGTAGCGGACTTTGCCTACTTTGGCTCTGCTATAAATTCAGACAAGAACACCTCAGCAAAAATAAAACGAAGAATCGTTCTTACCAATAGCTATTTCTTTGGGCTAGAAGGCAATTGAGTAGTAAGGCGTAAGAACTAAAAAGACTCTATATAAGACCGTGATCATCCCAATCCTACTTTATGGCGGTGAAGCATGGACTCTATCAAAAGCAATTGAATATATCCTCAGTTGTTTCGAGAGATAAACCCTTCGAAAAATATTCGAAGAGAAGATTCAACGACAGGTGGCTGTTAGTGTCAAAGTTCTTAATTATTCAAAGATTGCTGTTGAATTATTTTTCGCCGATTATTACTAGCAAAGAAATACTGTACGCATAGTCTTGGAAGCACTGCAGGGGCTTAGACTCACACTTGACGTAAGTAATTTTGGAAGCGCATATCGTCTTTTTGGTTACTTAATTGATAAGGATGGTTTCAGACTAAGCCAACAAGAGACTACAACGATCGCGTGAGTCCCACTACCAGGACCGGTTTATGAAGTTCGGTGATTTCTACAAACTCACCAACTTTTGTAGATAATTTTAAACTAACTTTCGGAATATTAGCAACAGAGTTTATGTAAGCCATAAGTTTATCAATGATGACGAGATGTTTGCATACTTACTCAGTAACTACATACATGATTATGTTGAGGAACAATCTTATTTATTTTATCAGAAGTTCTATTTCATAGAAGTCTATCACGAACTATTGAATTAGTAGCCATTTGACATACATAAGGACGAACGACGAAAAAGTGCATAGTGCCACACTCAATACGGTGACATATTTTAAAACACTGCCTTGTTCCATGTGCAGAAAATGAAAATACTTAATGGATTACGTGTATCCGTCGCAATGTAGGAAGGGGAATTATATGTTGGAGGTCGTGCATCAGCAGCAGCCAGAATGATACACTATAAAGGAAAAAGCACCAGATATGTCCCAATGTAAAAAGTGCCTTTATAATGTCTCTCAGCACCTTGTTTCAAAGCCATTGTAAGATTTGAATGTTGCCTTTTTTGGTATAACACCAAAATTGAATACCATAAGTCCATATGGATTTTATGACTTGTTATTGAATTGCAAAATAAAGCAAAATTATCTTCCTATCACTCAGTACATTTTTCTGTAACGTATACCAATTTTTTCTCTTTTTTTCTTGACATACTTTGTTCGGAAGTTTGCTGATCCGGTCTCTTTTGCAAACGGTAAATTGATGTCGCTTGAATGAAATTCCGGATTTTCAGATGTTAAAAACAAAAAACACCCCTGAGGTCCTAATTCATAAGAATAAGTCTTTCCAAAGGAAAAATTTCTTAGAAAAATAATTTCTTCCTGATATTTAAGCCAACAAAGCCAATACCTACTATATATGCCTACATATATGAACTGTTTTCAGATGTTTTGAGCTCTGGGCTATTGTGTTCCATAAAATCGAGTCATGATCTTGGGAAACGAATAGAAGTGGCAATGGAAATGCAATGGTGTATTTATATACTCCAAATAGCATGTGGGGATTTGAGTCCTTATCAATACGACGTACATATTTACTCGGAGGAGATTTAAATTTCAAATAACAAATATTTCTAACTGGTTTGATAAGAAAAGAATTGCCTCCAGTTGGGTGGGGTCCCCTACTTTAGGGCATAAGAAATTCATCTTTCCGCTGCAGAATCGAAAATTCTTCGAACCAGAGCATGGCTGCCTAACCATCTTAGTTGTAGATTTTTTTTCATTGAGTAGGTTCATCCTGCACAATATGTAGAGTCCATCACTGTATCTTATCCACCTTATCCACTAATTAGTATCAAGACCGTGACCGATAATTTCTCAATGAATATCGTTATAAAGCTCTTCACATTAGACTCTTTAATATGTTGTCTTAAGTTCAATAAAGAAGTGGACAACATAAGTTTCATATTTACGGTAGAAATTTATGTTCAAAAATCGCATTGATATCGGCTTATCGGCCTGTTGATAGAAGATTCGGGTGACCACGCATTATTTCAGACTGGTGCTTGGACTAAAAGGACAGTTTAAAATTGAGCTACATTCGTCGAACATACTTCTTCCGAGCATATTTTGCAACATACTCGTAACACTCCGAAAAAACCTTAATCCACTCTACTCTACTTACTAGAATTAATCTGGCTTTTATAGAAATAAGAGTAAACACTTCAGTGCCTATAGAAGAAATAGCCAACACATCACCGCCAAGAACTTGCGGACTGATGTGAGCATAGTGCAGGCTCTCACACAGGCAATACTTCTCATTGTCGTCATCAATTTTATAGCAAACAGGATGTTGTTTTACTTATACCCTTACAAATCGTAGTCCACTCTTACGACGCCAACAAACAGCCTCTCCTACTGAGAGACAGTAGAAAAGTCTGTGATCTCTTAAAGTCTTGGGGAAGTATTCATTTGGTCTGCCTTCAATCTGGAGAGTATGCCATATGCAGTTATGCTCATATGAAACCTGAAGCATTAATCGAAGACGCAAGTACATGGGCGATTTCATTTCCCGTGATTGGGACCCAAACAAGACTCAGTAAATTCAGTTTACCGACTGCGTTGAGAGAAGAAGAAAATACGTTTTGCATTCTAGAACTAGCTTGGAAGTTGTGAGAGGGTTCAACAGGACAATTGACTGTCGCAATAGTTCATAATAAAGTTTCTTATTATCAGGATTGCGTATTTCTCCACTTGAAGCAGTCTTTGGTAAAATCATACTACTCCTCTATCAGTGCAAGCGCGCCTGTTAGACTGAAGTTGCCGCATCAGATGCCGGATCCAAATGTGTACTGCTTGCGTTTTCAATGACAATCATCGTAATGGATATCCTAGTTTTCCATTTTCCCCAGCTCATTCCATTGTGCTTCCTGAATAGCAGTGAAATCCAGGGGCATTCGTCAATCGTTTGGCTGCATGTGCTCTATTAACCCTTTACCGCATACGAAGCCATATATGGCTTTCCGCAATTATAACGCATTTTCTTTTCTACATCACATTCGAAATCATTCGTCCATCGACCATCGTGGCGAAGAGACGTGTTTCGGATTTACTTGTGAATTATAACAGTGCACATATTAAAAGCAAAGTATTTGACACAAATTTGAAAAGAGGCAAGTTGGCCTCAGTCGTTCGTAAACCTCGACAGAGGATAGGTGTGTGTCGGCTTCTTTTCCAGTGAAGAAATAAAACAAAAAGTGACAAAAAAACAATTAGAAACGCTTAAGCCAGGTGCTTCGATGGCGCAATAGAAGTGGTGCCGGCCGAGAAACCCCGGACAAGCACAGACTTTTTTATTTATAAATCCAAAAAATATAACAATAATAATAAATTAATTCAGTGAAACCAGAGGATGAGTGGTGTTGAACGGTCCGCTTTCCAAATAGCGGGTCCGGGAGATGGTACGATGTCATCTGATGACCAAACTGTAATTTCGACCCGTTCGGAAACTACGTCTAAGAGGAGGAGGAAGCTGAAGCCAACTCCTAACCTCGTGAAGCTCCCTTCCCTATCAGCATCTACTGAGAAGATGCCTGGTGGAGCAAGGGAAGAGGCGCCAACAACGTCAAAAAAATCAGCGACACAACAACAACAGCGAAAGAGGCAAGAAGAATACCCATATGTTTCTGACGGTGGGGAAGGCCACTACATGGGTGGAAACAATAGCTTTTCATTCCTAGCTGCCTCTGAGTCAGATGACGAAGAGGACGAGGTCAAAGCCATAAATAGTAGCATCATGCAGCTACAGCAACAAGTGCTTGCTATAAGAGCGAAGCAAGTGGCAAGGAGGGAGAAGGAGCTACTGCAACAACTTCAGATCCCTCAGAAACAACAAATAACCAACGTGGAGGTACCACAAGAAAAACGTAACCAGCCACTAAAACAACAAAAAATACAAAAACCAGTAAAAGAAGTAACAAAGATGGATCCTAAACCACAACCTAAAAATAAACAGCAAAAACAACAACAGCAACAAAAATCGCAGCAGCAGCAACAGCAGCAACAACAGCAACAGCAGCAACAACAGCAACAGCAGAAGCAACAGCAACAACAACAAACGAAATCAACAAAGCAACGAGTTCCACCTATAAACACATATAAGATGGAACTAAAGGAAACCATTGAGCTATGTAATTTTTTTGTTAAAAGACTTAGTTTAGATAGGCACGCGATCCACTGTAACACAGTGGAGCGCTATAATAAGATAAAAAACTTATAAAAAACCTACGGCTAGAGCCAAAAGGGAGAAGCGGAAACTACCGTTCTTCCTGGTTCAGCTAAGTCCCAACAGCCAACTGGATGGTCTAAGGAGCATCAAAGTCCTAGACTACCAGGTTGTACATTGGGAAAAATTAAAGAGGAGCGAAAACATTTTACAATGTGTTCGCTGCCAAAGGTTCGGGCACGCCGCGTCGAACTGCGAAATGCAGCCTCGATGCGTGAAGTGTGGAAAGAACCACAAATCCGAGGAATGCGCTCTGGGTAAGGACGGAGCGTCGGAAAAAAGCCAGCTCTCTTGTGCGTTATGTAGGAACACGGGACACACCGAAAATTATCGGGGTTGTCCCAAATTCCAATACATCAAAAGAGTAAATCTGGCTAGGCAGCAAAAAGTGGAAATTAAACGTCCACTCGTGCAGACATAAACACCAGCCGTTACTCCCCACGTTACCTACGCTCAAATGGTGGCAGGTAGGGGAAATACGGTACAATAACCAAAGGTAGCTTCTCAGGCCCCAGCGCCTAGAGCACCGGAACCTGTACCTGACATGCTGGCTATCTTGCGCTCTATTCAGGGGTAGATGGCTCAACTTCAGCGTCAAATACAGGAACAGGCTAAGCGGGTAGATCAAATATACGCTCTGCTGCCGGGCCTAACGCACCTCCAGTCGTAATGGGTACGTACATGGTGGAGCAAACCCTGAAGGTCCTTGCTGTGAATGTGAATTCACTGATAAGGCTCGAACGACGAGCCGCACTATTTAAGTTGCTTAACGACCAAGCCCCTGATGTGCTTTTGATTAGCGAAACTAAGCTTACCAAAAGACACAAAATGGGGCACAAAAGATATAAAATAATACGGAGAAACGGACCCAACTCCATTCAGGGAGGAGGCATTGCGATTTTCGTACGAAAAGGTATACGTTTTAAAAGAGTATACAGTCGTGTAGTACGTAGGTTCCAGGTGCTGGAAGCATGCATCGTGTATATCCCTCTCCGTAGTGGAAAGCGGTTATACATGGTGTCTGTTTATGCACCTAAGGCTACTCAATCCACTTTATTCATCCCAGAGCTCGAGACACTTTTTCGATTCCTCAGACTGGAATTGGAGGAGAACTACTTTATTATCGGCGGAGATTTCAACGCCAAACATAGTGATTGGGGAAATAATACACCAAATACTAGAGGGAACCTACTATTCAATTGGTGGGGTCAGCACAGTATAATGTATCGACTCGGAATTAAGGAATCTAAAACTAATGGACGAGACAATTAAACGAACAATGAACAAAACGATACCTCGGTATCAATACACTGACAACGAAGTCTTATTCCGCATCGCTACCATTCACGCACTGCACCGACATAAAAGCAGACTGCTGTCAAGGCTAAAAACCTTGTACAGACAGTTTACTGACAGACATAACTCGGAGATTATGACGCTTAAGTCGTCAATCAAAAACCTCCAAGTATTAATAAAAGAAAATTACAGAGCATCTGCAAGTTTGTATTGGAACAACAAAATTCGGGCTGTAAACACCAGCAACCCGAATATGTTCCCGCAAATAAATAAAATATTTCGGAGGAAAGATCACAACGACCTTTCGTGTCTTAAAATCGCCCGAACGACGGACAACGAGAACGTACTTATAGCAGCAGGCATCGATCCAAATGAGGCTGTTGATGATGACAACTTCTTTGTGATCGAGGATCCCCAGGAGAAGGTAGAGGCTATAGGAGCGACTTTCCAGGAAGTATATAAGGCGAATGACATCATTGGCCCGAACCACGACCTGGAAAATCGAGTCCTTGTGCACAATTTCTGCCTTCGAAATGAAATTGCGAATTGGCGATTCGAGAGCTCGGGTGTCACCCAGTTCAGTGACGAGAATATTGCAAATAATGTCATTACCAATGAAATGGTACTACCGCCGTTCATTTCGAAGGCAGAGCTCCAAACGATCTTCGAATCGCTTAGAAGTAAGAAATCAGTAGGAACCGATGAAATACCGAACATTATGCTTCGACATCTCCTACTAGAAGCGGTGGACATTTATACCACCCTGTTTAATAATGCACATTATCCAGCGCATTGGAAAACTGCGATGGTACATCCCATCCCCAAAAGGGATAAAGACACTTCCAATCCGGCGAATCTCCGCTCGATCAGTCTTCTTCCAAACATCAGTAAGGTGTTCGAGAAGGTGATCAATAGAGTCCTGACTAAGTGGGTTGAGGACAAACATATAGTTCCGGATAAACAATTCGGTTTCAAAGCGGGGCATGATATCATTCATGCTGCGTCGAAACTGGTTTCTGATATCCAATGGAACAAAGCGAAGAACCAGTGCACTGGTGCCTGCCTGATTGACTTGGAGAAAGCCTTCGATACCGTATGGTTAGAAGGACTGTTTTTCAAGCTGGACAGGTTGGGCATTAGTAAACCACTGCTGTATATTCTTTTCGATATGCTCTCCAGTAGACAGTTCATCGTGAAGAATGGCGATGTGACTTCTGCTGGAACATTTAACATTAAAAACGGTCTGCAACAAGGTGCGGTAAATTCGCCGATCCTATTCAACATTTACACAAGTGATCTGATAGGTTCACTTCACCATGCCATAGCGTACGCAGACGACATAATCGCGTACAGATCAGGTCCAAAGATTGAGGTCATTAATATACTTTTGCAGCGTGACTTCGACACAATTAAGTGATATTGCGATGACTGGAAGTTGAAAATCAACTTTCAGAAGTCGGAAACCATTCTGTTTAGGACGCCTTTGTCTGGGGCCTCTAGGGATACCAGAAAGAATTGGCGAAAGTTCCCGATCGTGGGGCAGCATGGGCAGCCACTTGCTTGTCGAAATGTAGTCAGATACCTTGGGATCTGGCTAGATCAATATCTGTATTTTAGCAAACATATAGATGTTGCTCTGGCCAGAGCCAAAGGTGCTTTTGCCCTTACAAGGAGACTGTTTTATACTCGTAACAGCCAACTCGATGCGAGGGTGAAGGTGATCTGCTACATGGCCCTTATCCGGCCTATGCTTGTATTTGGATGTCCCGTGTGGTTTAACGTGAGAGCAAGTTTATTGGAAAAGATTCGGGTGTTTGAGAGGGTTTGTCTTAGGACTTGCCTTCGCTTATACAGAACACCAGGGTCTGAGTACATAAAATTCTATCCTAATGAGGTCTTATACAATAAGGCAAACCTAATAAGAGTGGATAAGTTCGTCATTAAGTTAACTCGAAGGCACATTGCAAGAGCAATGACCTCATCGAACAACCTGATCTCCGGGGCTTACTACCCTAGTTATATGTATCATGAGAGAGTTCGCTTTGACGGCTTTGTTCCTCCAGAAGCGTTCCTCTACCTAGATATGAAAGGTCTGATCCAGGACAGATTGGCGGTGCCGCTAATCTTCCACGTTGCTCGAACAGCTGCGGACAGGCGACTTAACTAAGATAGAGACGTAGCACACGGCAGTGCGGAGCGTCTCCGGTTCAGCGGACCGGTAGGGAGTCGCGACATGAGGGATGTTGCTCGGCAGCACCAACAATTTTGGTGGCTGGTTGAGGGAGGGGAAGTTTCGTCGTCCAATTCCTCCAGTACTAGGTAGCTCCATAGGAAGCAAAGTCTGTCGTCTGACTATTTTATTAGCCATGGCCGGTTTACATAGTTTTAGGCAGGATTAAGTTAGTTTTTAAGAAAAAAAAATATATAAAAAAAAAAAAGTAAAAATGAAAAATTAAAAAAAAAAATTAATAAAATATATATATATGCATATACTTATATATTAAGTATATAGGTATTATGGATGTATATGTATATGTATGTATGTGTATGTATTAGATGTAAGTAGGTTAAGTAGGTTAGGTAGTCTATAAGTTTTTAGTTTTAAGTTTTTATAATATAAAAAAACAGTCCATTTACTAAGTTTTGAGTTAAAATTTATTTTCTTAGTTCTAGTATTAAGTAATGTTAAATTGTATATAAAATTAGAATGTAAGATTCGTCGAAAGACATAGTTTAAGTGTTAGGTTTAGCTTAGAGCACCCGCATGGGGCCAGTAAGTTAAAATAAGATTATTTGTAAGTTATTTAGGGTTATTTTTAAGCATTTTTTGTCTAGTATGTAAGAGTAAATTAATTAGTTAAATAAAAATGCATTTAAACTGACTGAAAACTGAACTGATCACATTCGAAATGAGGAAAACACAACATGATCACTTTGTTTGCATCCTTTACGATACAAAACGGTACTTTTCGAATTTGCCAGACAACAGCTGTCTGCGATTTTCTCATTTCAACTTCAGTTCCTCGCGCGTGTGCATTGAAAAAAAAGTGGGAAAAAAGTTTGATTTTAGGTGCAAATAATTCTGTTGAATCGGTAAGTACAATACAATCAATTTAAAATACTTAATTTTCTATAATATTAACGTATTTCTTTTGTAATAAAAACTATTACTAATACTCGTTTGATTAGTTTATTAACTGAAGCCATATATGGCTTCGTATGCATTAAAGGTTATTTTTCGTTGATTTGGTTAATGTATGTTTGTACTATGTACTATGTACAATGTTTGTACATTTGTTTTTTTTTGTTACAGAAATGGATCCGAATAGTTTTTATGGTAAGCTTAGAAGTACCCAGTTAATTCCTGGAGATGGTTTTTTGAGTGGTGACGAACTAGTTCCCGACTCCGATAAGGAATACGAACCCTCGCAAAGTCATCAGGACTCTAGTGATTGTCTAACAGTGCCAGAAACTGACTCAGATTCTGAGACTGACAATGAGAATGTTCCGTTGAAAAACTCAAATTTGAAAAAAAAAAAAAATGTTATCTGGAGAAAAAAAAAATTGGAACTATACGACGAAAAAAAATTCAAATTCAAAGGAAGTGTTGATCTTCCACCATTTGTAAAAACGTTGAAGACACCTTACGATTTTTTCTTGTTTTTTTTTCTCTGAGGAATTGATAAATCTTATAGTGGAAAAATCAAACAAAAAATCATTTCAGGATAACTTAAACAAGCCTGCTGACATAAGCACTAGTGAAATGAAGCAATTCATTGGCATGATAATCTTCATGTCGTTAGTAAAGCTCCCGGCTTCAAGACACTACTGGAGTAAAACTGTGGGCCAGCGGGAAGTTTATGAGACAATGACCTGCAACAGATGGGAAACGATAACAAGGGCCCTACATTTCAATGAAAACAATGACTTCAAGCCCTTTGGTACAGCAGGATACAAGCTTTTCAAAGTAAGGCCACTTTTAAACAAAATAAGAGAACGGTTGTTGTTGATTCCAAAGGAGGAATTGATGAGCAAATAATACCAACTAAGTGCCGACATGAACTCAAGCAATACAACCCAGCCAAACCTCATAAGTGGGGTTATAAGAAACTGCTCTAAATGATGTTTCCGGGTTCAGCTATGATTTTGACATATTTGCTGGCGATCAGAGCAACACTTTTCCAATGGTGTTTCCGGGTTCAGCTATGATTTTGACATATTTGCTGGCGATCAGAGCAACACTTTTCCTCATGGTGCACCTGATTTAGGTGTAAGCGGAAACGTAGTTACTAGGCTCACTTCAACTGTAAGATACTTCGAAAGACATAGTTTAAGTGTTAGGTTTAGCTTAGAGTGCCCGCATGTGGCCAGTAAGTTATAATAAGATATTTTTAAGTTATTGAAGCTAATTTTTAAGCGTTTTTTTGTCCAGCGAGTAAGAGTAATTTAAAGGATAAAAATAAGAATGCATAGAAATTGAAAAAAATTGCACCCTTTACAAACTCAGTTGGTGAATGAATTAAAACCGACTGGGACATATTTCACCTTAACTGACCCATAAATAAACGGAACAGCCTTACTGGAATACAACAAGCCCGAAATGCGGACATCAGCAGCTCCTACATTCATCGTTCACTTCCTTATAGGGAAGATCTTGCATTCACGTCGAAAAGCGATTATGAAAATTTTGTGATAACTTTTAACATTTTAAGGTGTCTATATGCTTTTAGACAGGTTTTAAGAAATTCTCTATGTGTGTGCGTGTGGGTATGTATGTCCGTATGTGTAAAGTTTTTGCACCATGATAACTCCCGAACGAATTGTGAGTTTTTGTCATATAACGCGTCTTCATGCCGAATCGAAGGCATTAGACCCTGACCAAAATCCGCTGATGACTTTTTAAGTTATTAAAAAAAAACATACAAAATATAATTACTTTTTTTTAAAAAACAGGGGACATTATTGAAATTTCTGCAGTACTAATTGAAATCTATGAATATAGCATACGATTGTCGAAAATTTAAAAAAAAATCGGGACAAAACTAAATGAGTTATACAAGAAAGAGTAAAAATTTTGGAACCGTCAATGCGGTACTAACTATGATTTCCTCAATATAAGGAATACCAGATCTGATTGGCCAAACTTTTAAGGGTGGTACGTTTTGGTGAGACAAAAATAAGAAATTGCCTGGACTGGTAGCACTCTCCTCAGAGTAAGAGGGGTATGAAAACGCTCTCAAAATCAGTTTTTTTTTTTTTTATTTAAATGAAACAATATGTTTTCCTTTAAATTTTTTCAAAAATTAGTCACTCGGAAATGTATTTTACTTCATTGGTTTAAACTGTTTGCAAGCGCTTTGGAAGCTTGTCCAATGAGTTAGAAAAGAAGTTATCGTTTTTGGCGGGATATCGAAATAGGTGATAATCCGATGGTGCAACATCAGGAGTATATGGTGACTGGGATTTTGCGTTGTCGTGACGTTTACCCTGAATTTCTTTATTCAAAAAATCAGGCTGAGTTCAACAACGATCAGCATTTATTGTTTTATTTTGTTTAACCATCAGACTTTTGTGGTTCCACCGAGAACACAGCATTACCTCCTCCAAATGCACACCAGCTATTGATGTGGAGTATTCCCCTTGTGCCTATATGGCACTTTCTAATGGTTTTACTAAAACCTTTCAAGCTTAACCGGTCAGGCTTAATTTGTTTTTCGACCATTTCTGGATCAAATCGTCCTAATTTCTCATAGGGTATGAAACAACAAAAACCATTGGAGAATACTACAAGTTCCCTTTATCAGGAAGTTCTTGGTGTGACCCATCGGTCGCACCTATTTCGGGTAGTTTTAGTACCTAATTAGTTCTGAAATTCCTTATTGACATCAGCCCCAAAAATGTTAAATTTAAAATAGGTCAAAAAGAATCTGCCAATATGACTTTTGACTCCACCGATGCTTCACTCAACGAATTCGTCCGCCGTACGTCCTGTGTCTGAGGTTCAGTCATATCCAACAGAACACTCCATTGCTGAGGCTTATAAATTTGATACGACACGAGCCCAATAGTTGCGGCAATGTGCATCGCTCGACTGATGCAGCTTAGTTCCAACCCTAATCGTTCAACAGCTGCCCACCGAAATCATTAATGAGCACTAATTCTAAATTGATTTCAATATACTGAATTGAATAAATACCATAATTTTAGCCCCTTACCGCATGAATTATTAAAGAGATGAAACAAATTTTTTTTGCGGAAATGTGTTTATGATGAGATCAAACTGAGAAAAAAAATTATTTACTTATATTTTAGAAGTTACATATATAAGCCATATACGGCTTCGTATGCACTGTAGCTAAAATTCAGTCAGTAATATATGGCTTCGTATGCAATTACTTACACTTCGTGAAATTCTTTATATCAATTGCGTTTGTCATTATAACACAAAAAAAACATTACATTTTTCACATAATGGCTAATCCCATCAGAACGTACCGAATCCAAAGGCATACCTTGATGTCTAGCAGGAGTTTGTCGTGGACTTTTCGCGGGTACTGAAGAGTCGGGCAAACCGGAGGGAGTGCCGCTCCCTCTGGATGTCGATGTTCCGAGACTACTCGATGGACGACTACTTTTTTTGTAATAACATGTTTCCCCGACGTTTCCCCTGTAATATTAAAATGTAGAAAACTTTTGAAAGCTTCGTGTGACAGATTACACGTTATTATTTCATAAACTTCAGACAATCCTATTTCTTTTGACCAATACTTTCTCGCTGCCGGTAATTACACACAGGACATAAAGATAACAATTCCTATAAATTTTTCCATTTCGTCTATCGTGATCATTGTTGGTTTGTTGATATTGTCTTGAACAGATTTGAGGTTAGATTGCTCAGTAATAAAATTAATCATATCAGCTGTAAATAAGAACTTGAAAACGTCTGAAGGAGAATTCAGTTGTTTTACAGTATCCGGTAAATCTGTATTACCAAAGAATTGAAAATTCTTGGCGTCGTAAGCTGGCATTTTATTTTATTTTTCCAAATAACCCTTTTAGCAGTTTTTTCTCTGGATTAGCAGACTGTAAATTTATCAAAGGTACGTCGTCTTCTTCAGAAAAATCAGAGTCAGACTCGGGTATGATAATGTGGTTTTTTGGAACTGAACATCATCATCACAATCGGAATCAATGTCATCATCACTCACGTTTTCATCACCGCAGAGCCGTAGAAGCGTGCTGGTTGCGTTTCTGGAATAAGTGTATATATAATAAAAGTAACTTTAAATGCATACCAAGCCACATATGGAAAATTTGGAAAAGTGGAAAAAAAAAACAGAAAAAAAATCTAAAATTAATATTTCCCGTATTTAAGAAGGTCCAGAGAATGTAGTTTTATTTTGTTTCAACACTTTACTCACCTTTTTGATATTTATTTTTTAATTATTACTCACACTTTCTTCAATGCACCTGGCCCGTCGCACGCACTGAGCATAACCTTCAAAATATTTGACAGATCACAATTGCAATGTATAAATTATTAACGGTCCGTTTTACGCTGAAACTCTGGTTTTGATGTAATTTAGTTTTTTGTGATGATGTATGTAATAAGCCTATAAAAAAATCATAAACTTCGGAGTCCAAATATGGCTTCGTATGCGGTAAGGGGTTAGAATAAAAAGTATTGTTTGGTTACAAGTCTGATATTCACAAAATAAATGCTGGTGTACCACAGGGTTTCGTTGTGTCTCCGACACCCATTTTAACTTTCATCAATGATCTCTTGTCTGCTACTTCTATTTCAATGTATTCCTTCGCTGATGACTGCACTCTCTGATTTTCATATTTGTTCCCGGACTCACGTCCCTGCTCTTCGGCTGTAGAATGGGATGAACACCAGGGTATGTTAAACTCATTAAATTTAGATATTAACAAGATAACCAATTGGGGAACTATCAACAAAATGGAATGTAATACTTCCAAAACACGATGATGACTGCTGTCATTCAAGCTAAATTTGAATTTATTGTCCAAGAAACCGAAGCTTTCGAAACCGAAAAACTTTCCATTCTCAGTATGTGTTTCAATTAGAGCCCTGCATGAGTGGAGTTAAAGCATTGTGCACAGTAGTCAACTCGTTCACACTGATTCAGATTCATGAATCCTACCACAGTAAAATATGAATTTTTGAGTTAATGAATCATATAGTGTGCTATGAACACAAACCACTCATTGCTTATGAATGAATCCGAATGAATCATTAGTTTCCTCTGACTCGTGTGTATCATGTTTCATGACCTAGAATGTGCGGTATCAATTCACTCACAGTAAATCATAGTAAATCATGTACTCCTATTGAAATGCTTTTTTTTATTTTTTTTTTATTTTGATTGTTCTCTATGTGTTGCAGCATTTTATTTAAAAGCAACATATGTACATATGTATGTATGTATATGTAACATATTAATTTATTAAGAAGGCACAAACTTAACGAAAATGTTTTTTTTTGCGATAATTGTGTAATTGTGAGTATTTACTATGTATATATAGAAGGAAACCGCTGATATTTTTGGAATTTCCTTTTTCTTAATTGTTGCGCTTTATTACAACAGTTTTTTTTATTGTTTATTACTTCCGGAAGCGAAAAATGATTTTTTAGTTTAAGATGTTGGAAGCTAGGATATATTGAATTTAATATTATGTGTTTTATTACATTTTAATTAAAGGATAATGATTAGGCGAGTTAATTAGATTTTCTTCCACTCATAAAAATATGAAGGAACGAATGAGGATTTGGCAATTAGGTCGTAAAATTCAAAAAACTTTATTCAGAAATTCTAGGAAACTTTCATTTTTTGTAATTGAAGAAGGAAGTAGAAAAAAAGTGTTATGCAAAATTTAACCCGGAGATTCTGTATTGTTATTTTTTGTTGCAATTCTTAATTAGTGTGTTTTCTTTTCATATAAAAGAAAATAAGTTGTTATGAAAATGTTAACTGAATACACGCAGAAAATCCTTTTTATTGCATTACACCTACACTCAAAATTTTTACGAAAAAAAAAGTTTCAGAGCATAAGCACTAAATAAAACCCCACAAAAAAAACAACAACTACAAATTATTGTTCATTCATGAAATCACGCTATAAAACCCAAAGCGTAAGTTTTTTTATTATGTGTTTTTTTCTTTATTAAACTCTTAAAATTGCAAGTTTTCTGTATTCAAATTAAACATTTCATTAAGTGTTACTTTTCTAAAATTACTTTTTTTAAGTAAACATATTCCTTAAGAATATGTACATATATTCATTACGTGCTGCATATTTTCCATTCCCACTTATTATTTTCTCCAACCGTCTTTCAAAACAACTAATCAAATGCAATCACAGTGAATCACACCACTCACAACACACGAAAAATAACTCCTTACTGCAGTTACTGTTCGAATCACAAACTGTGAGGTATGAAAGACATAAAAATGAATCTGAATGAGACTGAATCATTTCAAATCACACGATTCATTCTGTCTCATAAAATGAGACATACGAGGGGCGTTCAATATATTCTCGGTATCGATATGAAGGAAAATGCGAATTCAATTTAAATTGTTTTTATTTTTCAATATAATCTCCCCTAACATCAATGCATTTGTTGCATCTTGAGATAAGCTTTCTTAAACCCTCAAAAAAATAAATTTCCTCTTTCTCTGCAAAATACCCATTTATTGCCGACTTGAGTTCTTCATCATCCGAAAATCTTTTTCCACGAAGACATTTTTTCAAATCCGGAAACAGGAAATAATCACTAGGGGCAAGGTCTGGACTATAGGGTGGGTGTTGGATTTCTTCGAAACCACAATCTCGCGCAGCAGCCTTGGAAACTCGCGCCGTGTGAACAGGAGCGTTGTCATGAAGAATCAACACACCCGCTGCGAGTTTACCACGTCTTTTCTTTTTAATTTCCTCCCGCAAATTACGCAAAGTGGAAGCGTAGGTTGTGGCGTTGATGGTTTCACCTTTTTTTTTGTACTCAATGAGCAAGATTCCCTTTGAGTCCCAAAAAACTGTGGCTATGAGCTTCCCGGCAGACGGAGTGACTTTGAACTTCTTCGGGGGGTCTGTTCCTTTTTTATGCCACTGCATGGACTCTTGTTTGCTTTCAGGGTCATAGTGGTGGACCCATGTTTCGTCCCCAGTAACAATTCGATCCATAACACCGTCCGCGTTCTCACTACACATCTCCAAAAGCTCTCTACAGCATGCGATTCTCACTTTTTTCTGAGGCGCTGTGAGCATTCGTGGCACCCACCTTGCACTGACCTTTGAAAGGTTAAGATGGTCATGAAGAATGGTGTGAATGGTACCAATTGAAAGCTTGGTGATCTCTGTCATCATTTTCACCTTTATTCGGGCATCCTCAAGAACAAGTTTTTCGACTTCTTTGATGCTTTCTCCCGTACAAGCAGTAGCCGGGGCGCCGGAGCGGGGGTCGCCTTCAATGCTCTCTTTGCCTCTCTTGAACTCACTTGACCACTTTTGCACAGTTGATAATGAAGGTGCGGAACCCTGGTAAACAGCCACCATCTCTTCATGAATAGTTTTTTGACTTTTTCCTTGCTTAGTGAGAAATTTAATTACAGCGCGATGCTCAATTTTCACCATCATCGTCTCAGTTGCCATTATGATTCTGTTTAACTAGAGATAAAACGCGAATTAATAATCATATTTATATGAAATTTTACATGAAATTTTACACTAAAATAATAGTATTACTTGATAAATAAGTCAACTTATATATACAACCACAGCTTCACCCCGATACCGAGAATATGTTGAACTCCCCTCGTATGATTCATTCAGAGTCATTTTTAAATGAGATGAGTTATTTGAAGTTTGACTCCACTCATGCAGGGCTCTAGTTTCAATGACAACTTACTTTGCAAAGACCACGTATTCGATGTCGTGAAAAATGATGAAGTACCTCTAGGTTTCCTGAAACGTTATAAGAAATATTTCACCCCCTCTGGTCTGGGTTCAATATACATATATAAGTCATTCATCCATCCAAAATTGGAGTAGAATGCTCATACCTGGTCAGGTGCCCCTAATACCTCATTGCACTTGCTCTATAGAAATCGAAGCCGCGCGATAAAACTCATAGGTGATGCCAGTTTTACACAGTTAATTAAAACCATTAAACATCGACATAATGTCTCCTGTCTCACCTTGTTCTATCCCAATTTTCTGTCAATTTCAGCTCCACCGAAATTGACAGTAGCCTTCCGCCCATTCAAACCTTCAACCGTAACACCCGTTTCGTGAGCACCAGTTGACATTCAATCCCACTTTCGAACGTACTCTGAGATATTGTGATTCTTTTCTAAGCCGTACATCGGCGCTACTGTCGAGTAGATGGTGCTTTTATTGAAGTATGGTGAATTGATTGCCATTAAAGTGCTTGTGCATTTCACTTTGGCTTGTCAATCTAACCTTTCTTTTTGATCAAAACGCTGAAGCGTTCACGTGTTAAAACGCAAAGTTCCATATTAAACGTAAGAAAAATCAATTGGTATTACAGTTAAATGCGCATGTAGTGACTTCGGTTATAACGACATTTCGGTTATAATGACGAAACTACAAAAGTTTGGTTTGCCACTCAATAATGAATAGGTAACATCTTTCGGTTGTAACGACTTCGGCTATAACGACAATTTCATGAGGGTTGTTTGTCACGAAATTCGGTTGCAACGACTGAAAACAAAAAAAAAAGAGAATTTTTTCCAGCTTGCCTTTTTCTTGTGTTGAGTGTCTAGATAAGATACAGTTATACAGTTATTGAACGCATTTGGAGTTTTTTTTGTTAGATACATTTTTGGGCCAGTTGTGCTAATTTTTTATTGAAAAGTGTGGAACCCTCGCAAAGCGACAAGAGTTTCGTGTACTAAGTTTATTTGAAATAAGAAAAAGATTTATTCTTTCGATTCCGGGAAATATCGGTATGTTTCAATTTGCAGAATGGAATCTAAAAAAAGGAAAACTTTTACTGTTGAGCAAAAGGCTGCCATAATTTGGAGACTTGAAGCAGGAGAATCCAACTCAAATCTTGCAAAAGAATTGAATGTTTCGCATTCTACAATCAGTGAAATGTGGACAAATAAAGAAGCTGTTCAAAAAAGTTTTGAAGCAAAATCAATAGGAGTAAAAAAGATTCGTTCTTCAAAACATATAGACATTGAAGAATCATTATTAAAATGGTTTAATACTCAGAGGAGCAATAATCTGCCCATCATAGGGCCATTACTGCAAACAAAAGCGAATGAAATTAGACAATTGCTTGGGAACGATTTTCAATGTACTGAAAGTTGGATCTATCGTTTTCGCAGGCGAAACAACATTGTGTTTGGAAACATTTCGGGAGAAGCTAACAGCATTCAGCCAGGGCAATGCGATGAGTGGTTACAAAAAATATGGCCAATAGCTCGAGGTACCACGATACCACGGTACAAGGTACCACGTGCTTACCAGTTGAATACACAGCAAACAAAAAGGCTTGGATGACCTCCGAAATTTTCGAGGTAGTTTTACGAAAATGGGATACAGAGCTTAGGACAAAGAAAAAGAAACAAGTAACAACTTGTTGACAACTGCCCTTCACATCCTAACACTCAAAACCATTCTTCAATAAAACTGGCTTTCCTTCTGCCCAATACAACATCGATATTGCAACCAATGGACCAGGGTGTTATAAGAAGCCTTAAAAGCAATTTTCGAAAAAATCTTGTGCTCAAAATGATTCGGGACATAGAAGTTAATTAAGAATGTACCATTGGCTTATTAGACACTGTCAGCATGGTGGCCACAACTTGGGATCGTGTTTCTAGTAACACAATTGCTAGCTGTTTTAAGCATGCTGCCTTGCAGACTTTGAACAACTCTCGAAACGAAGAACAATTTGATGAAGATAATGATTGGCCTCTTTTTGAATGGATTGCACTACTGAAAACAATTCAAACATCTGCACTTCAGAAATGGCATGGGAGGAGTACGTAACCGTTGATGGCAACATTTCAACCTCAGATTATCCAAATTTAGAAGAAATAGTGAGTGCTGCTGTGGAAAGTTCTTTTCTCGAGGTTTTCAGTTTCAGTTTAAATGCATTTTTATTTATATACTTAATTTACTCTTACATGCTAGACAAAAAAATGCTTAAAAATTAGCTTACATAACTTACAAATAAACTTATTCTAACTTACTGGCCCCATGCGGGCGCTCTAAGCTAAACCTAACACTTAAACTATGTCTTTCGACGCATCTTACAGTCTAATTTTATATTTTACATTACATTACTTAATACTAGAACTAAGAAAATAAATTTTAAGTAAAAACTTAGTAAATGGACTTTTTTTTTTTTTATATCATAAAAACTTAAAACTAAAAACTTATAGACTACCTAAAAATAAATCTTAATCTACTTAACCTACTTACATCTAATACATACACATACATTCATATACATATATATTCATAATACCTATATACTTAATATATAAGTATATGCATATATATATATTTTGTTTTTTTTTTAATTTTTTTTTTTTAATTTTTTTTTTATTATTATTATTTTTTTTGTTTTTATATATTTTTTTTCCTAAAACTAACTTAATTCTACCTAAAACTATGTAAGCCGGCCATGGCTAAAAAAAAAAAAAAATTAGGCTGGCCCACTTTGCCTCAGATGAAGCTATCTATCACTGGAGGCATTCGACGACGAAGCATCCTCCCCTTCAACTAGCCACCCAAATTGCTGGTGCTGCCGAGCAACATCCCTCATGTCGCGACTCCCTACCGACCTACTGAACCGGAGACGCTCCGCACTGCCGTGTGCGACGTCTCTGTCGTAGTTAAATCGCCTGTCCGCAGCTGTTCGAGCGACGTGAAAGATTAGCGGCACCGCCAATCTGTCCTGGATCAGAAATTTACTATCTAGATAGAGGAACGCTTCTGGAGGAACAAAGCCGTCAAAGCGAACTCTCTCGTGATACATATAATTGGGGTAGTAGGCCCCAGCGATCAGGTTGTTCGATGAGGTCATTGATCTTGCAATGTGCCTTCGAGTCAACTTAATGACGAAATTGTCCACTCTTATTAGGTTAGCAATATTGTACAAGACCTCATTGGGATAGAATTTTATGTACTCAGACTCTGGTATTCTGTATAAGCGAAGACAAGTCCTAAGACAAGCCCTCTCAAACACCCGAATCTTTTCCAATAAACTTGCTCTCACATTGAACCACACTGGACATCCAAATAATAGCCACTGGAAAGTGGCTGCCCGTGCTGCCCCACGATCGAGAACTTTCGCCAATTCTTTCTGGTATCCCTGGAGGCCCCAGACAAAGGCGTCCTAAACAAAATGGTTTCCGACTTCTGAAAATTTATTTTCAACTTTCAGTCATCGCAATATCGCTTAATTTTGTCGAAGTCACGCTGCAAAAGTATATTAATGACCTCAATCTTTGGACCCGATCTGTACGCGATTATGTCGTCTGCGTACGCTATGGCATGGTGAAGTGAACCTATCAGATCACTCGTGTAAATGTTGAATAGGATCGGCGAATTTACCGCACCTTGTTGTAGACCGTTTTTAATGTTAAATGTTCCAGCAGAAATCACATCGCCATTCTTCACGATGAACAGTCTACTGGAGAGCATATCAAAAAGAATATACAGCAGTGGCTTACTAATGCCCAACCTGTCCAGCTTGAAAAAGAGTCCTTCTAACCATACGGTATCGAAGGCCTTCTCCAAGTCAATCAGGCAGGCACCAGTGCACTGTTTCTTGCCTTTGTTCCATTGGATATCAGAAACCAGTTTCGACGCAGCATGAATGATATCATGCCCCGCCTTGAAACCGAATTGATTATCCGGAACTATATGTTTGTCCTCAACCCACTTAGTCAGGACTCTATTGATCACCTTCTCAAAAACCTTACTGATGTTTGGAAGAAGACTGATCGAGCGGAGATTCGCCGGATTGGAAGTGTCTTTATCCCGTTTGGGGATGGGATGTACCACCGCAGTTTTCCAATGCGCTGGATAATGTGCATTATTCATTGCATTATTAAACAGGGTGATATAAATGTTCACCGCTTCTAGAGGGAGATGTCGAAGCACAATGTTCGGTATTTCATCGGTTCCCACTGATTTCTTACTTCTAAGTGTTTCGAAGATCGTTTGGAGCTCTTCCTTCGAAATGAACGGGGGTAGTACCGTATCGTTGGTGATGACATTATTTGCCATATTCTCGTCACTGAACTGGGTGAAACCCGAGCTCTCGAATCGCCAATTCACAATTTCATTTCGAAGGCAGAAATTGTGCACAAGGACTCGATTCTCCAGATCGTGGTTAGGGCCAATGATAACATTCGCCTTGTACACTTCCTGGAAAGTCGCTCCTATAGCCTCTACCTGCTCCTGCGGATCCTCGATCACAAAGAAATTGTCATCATCAACAGCCTCATTTGGATCTATGCCTGCTGCTACAAGTATTTGTTCGTTGTTCGTCGTTCCGGCGATTTTAAGACATGGAAGGTCGTTCTGATTATTTCTTCGAAATATTTTATTTATTTGCGGGAACATATTCGGGTTGCTGGTGTTTACAGCCCAAATTTTATTGTTCCAATACAAACTTACGGAATTTCTGTAATTTTCCTTTATTAATGTTTGGAGGTTTTTAATCGACGATTTCAGTGTCATGATCTCCGGGTTATGTCTGTCAGTAAACTGTCTGTACAAGGTTTTTAATCTTGACAGCAGCCCACTTTTATGTCGGTGCAGTGCGTCAATAGTTGCGTTGCGGAATAAGTTTTCTTCGTCAGTGTGTTGGTACCGAGGTATCGTTTTGTCCATTGTTCGTTTGATTGTCTCGTCCATTAGTCTTAGATACCTGCCAATCTCCTCGTTTGACAGATTTCTGTTGGACGGTGGGTAGAGCGAATTCTAGGAGAGTGCTCTAGTCAGTGTTCTGGTGAATTGTGTCCAACGCACCCTACTATAATTGTATGAATGCCTTTGAAAAAACTCATCCAATTCCGCAATTTCGTTGGGAACAGTTATTTCGGTGCTAAAACCGCAATGGTCACTGTCATACACGAAAGTGCGTAGACAGTTTGTAGTTTGTTGGTTAGTGCATGTCAGTTGTATTCGTGAGTCGAACAGCAGAAGATCCAAATAGGACCCGTGCCTGGGAAACGACGGACTATCCGTCGCTTTAAGCCCGAGTCGATACATAACACTGTGCTGACCCCACCAATTGAATAGTAGGTTCCCTCTAGTATTTGGTGTATTATTTCCCCAATCACTATGTTTGGCGTTGAAATCTCCGCCGATAATAAAATAGTTGTCTTCCAATTCCAGCCTCAGAAATCGAAAAAGTGTCTCGAGCTCTGAGATAAATAAGGTGGATTGCGTAGCCTTCGGCGCGTAGACAGACACCATGTACAACCGCTTTCCACTACGGAGAGGGATATACACGATGCATGCATCCAGCACCTGGAACCTACGTACTACACGACTGTATACTCTTTTAAACCGTATACCTTTTCGTACGAAAATTGCAACGCCACCTCCCTGAATGGAGTTGGGTCGGTTTCTCCGTACTATTTTGTATCTTCTGTGCCTCATTTCGTGTCTTTTGGTAAGCTTAGTTTCGCTAACCAAAAGCACATCGGGGGCTTGGTCATTAAGCAACTTAAATAGTGCGGCTCGTCGCTCGAGCCTAATCAGTGAATTCACATTCACAGCAAGGACCTTCAGGGTTTGCTCCGCCATGTACGTACCCATTACGGCTAAAGGTGCGTTAGGCCAGGCAGCAGCGCGTATACTTGATCCACCCGCGCGGTCTGTTCAGTTAAATGACGTTGTAGCTGAGCCATCTGCCCTTGGATAGAGAGCAAGATAGCTAGCATGTCAGGTACTGGTTCCGGTGCTCTAGGCGCTGGGGCCTGAGAAGCAACCTTCGCTTGCTGTACCGTATTTCCCCTACCTGCCGCCATTTGGGCGTAGGTAACATTGGGAGTAACGGCTGGAGTTTGCAAATGCACGGGTGGACGTTTCACTTCCACTTTCTGCTGCCGGGCCAGATTTATTCTTTTAATGTACTGGAATTTGGGACAACCCCGATAATTTGCGGTGTGTCCCGTGTTCCTACATAAAGCACAAGAGAGTTGGCTTTTTTCAGACGCTCCGTCCTTACCCAGAGCGCATTCCTCGGACTTGTGGTTCTTTCCGCACTTTACGCATCGGCACTTTCCGCACTTTGGCAGCGAACACATTGTAAAATGTTTTCGCTCCTCTTTAATTTCTCCCAGTGTACAACCTGGTAGTCCAGGACTTTGATGCTCCTTAGACCATCCAGTTTGCTGTTGGGACTTAGCTGAACCAGGAAGAACGGTAATTTCCGCTTCTCCCTTTTAGCTCTAGCCGTGACAAATGGCTTGACCCCCACGAATTTGAGCCCTTCGCACTCCTTCTCTTTCTGCAGTGCAAGGAGCTCCTCCGGATCAGTCGACGGTTCCAACCCCCTCAGCAGCATTGTTTGCAGCTTCTCCCCCTTCGGGGTGTAGGAGAAGAACTCCGTCGTCGAATCCGTCAGTAAATTTTTTATTTTATGACAGCGCTCCACTGTGTTACAGTGGATCGCATGCCTATCTAGTGATAATCTTTTTATGAAAAAGTTGTTGCCTATGGCCGACTTACACAGTTCAATCGTCTCTTTGATTTCGATTTTGTAAGTGTTGATAGGTGGAACCCTTGTTTTAGATGTCTTGTGTTGTTGTTGTTGTGGTTACTGTGGTTGCTGTTGTTGTTGTTGCTGGCTCTTCTGCTGCTGCTGTTGTTGTTGTTCTTTTTGTTGGTGTGGTGACCGCTGATTTTTTTTTTGAGATTGCATAAGTTTATGCGGCTGTTTTAGTTTTTGTTGTTGCTTTTGTGTTGTTATGTGTTGGTTTCGTTTTTCTGCTAATTGCTGCTGTTGCTGTGGCTGTTGATAATCGAGCAGTGCTCCTAGCTGCTCTTTCCCCTCCTTGCTATTTGCTTAGCTTTAATAGCTAGCACTCTTTGCTGGAGAAGTTTTATGTTGCTTTGTATTGCCTCTACCTCCTCCTCTTCGTCATCTGACTCAGAGGCCGCCAGAGATGCAAACATATTGTTATTTTGCTGCTGTGCTGCTGCCCTTGTTAATTTTCTTGGCGCTCCTTCCCTCGCTCCACCAGGCAGCTCTTCTGTTGATGCTGACAGGGAAGGGCGCTTCATTACGTCAGGAGTTGGCTTCAGTATCCTCCTCCTCTTCATCTTTGGCTCTGGCTGGCTTGACGAGCTCGAAGCTTCGCCTGAGTTTTCCGCTGGTCACGCTATTGGCTTAGCGGACCGCTCACCGGAATGCATCGCGTGATATTTGCTCACTTTTTATTTTTAATTTTTAAATTAAAAGAAAAGAAAAGAAAAAAAAAAACAGAACAACTTTTCGCTCCACGTGGAGTGGACTCGAACCCACGACCTTTGCTTTGTCAACCGATCACACTGCCACTGCGCAAATTGAAGCCTAATTCGAAAATGTCTTACTTATTCGTTTTAACAATTTTTATCACTCGCAAGCCGAGTCACGTCTACACTCTACTGAGGTCTATGAACGATTCTTTTCTCGAGGATTTTGATGACGATGGAGATCATATAAAAAAACAAGTCCCTCAATAGTTGAAGCATTAAATGCAATAGGTCTTGTTAAGGATTTTTGTTTTTTAGCAAACACAGCACCAAAACTAACAGATAATGTAATGGAAATAGAAAAAAAATTAGAAGTTCTCTACCTTCAAAATAAAAAGCAATCAAATATCACAGACTTTTTCAAAAGAACCGAATCGTAAATTAAAAAAATTAAAAAAATATGAATTTGTGTAAGTATGTACTTGTAAGAATTGAATTACCTTTTTTTTAAACGAAATAAAAGTATAACATAATATACTCGTAGATATTTAAAAAAATTGAATTTTTTTCATTCGGATATAGCAACATTCGATTATAACGACGGAAAATTTGTCTCCCATGAGAAGTCGTTACCGTCATTACCGAATTCCACTGTATTTTAAAATATTGTAAAATTCCATATTTCCTCCGTTTAGGAAATTTTAGCAAATACAATATTTGTAATACAAATACAAACAAATAAAATAAAGAATGCGCAAAATTCGGATGGGGAATTTTAGTCAGTTTTAACATAACTAAAATTTCGATCTGAACAGGATTAAATTTATTCGATTGCTGGGCTTCCGGAAAAACCCATAAAAACGAAAACCGATTTAAATACAAAAAAAAAAACGAACCACACAGTCGGTGTGGTGGATAGAAAATTCCCTGGGCGAAATTTGCAATGGCAGCAAATCGTTTGCTGAACCAAATGGCTGCTCAGCTGGGCTGGGTTCAGGAAAAACTATATTTCCAAATGAACTACAATGCTACAATAGAAAAATAAACTAATAATTTTTAGGCGCCATTCACATTTTGCTCTGAGTGGAAGTGCAAAACCATATGTTGCAAATACGAGTAAATTGAAAATATTTTTTTCCTGACGCCTTACTTGCGGAATAATGGCAAAAAAATATATTGCGGAAGCCGATATGCGGCAACAACAACATTTTAATTCAAACGGTGATATTGAAGGTACCCCTAAGTAGATTCTATCGCTAGTTGGAGACCCAATAGCAAATGTGTGAACGACTACAAAATCCTCCTTTTTTTTATTTTTAAAAAGGATTCGTCCGGGGTAATGCGACATGAATAATGTTACTTATCTTTTTTTCCTTCTCAGTCCTTCTTTTTCTTTTTTTTGCTTTTTTGTTTTAAAAATATTCTTTTGTTCTTTACTTTTTGATGGTCAACTAAGAAGTGATTAACCCCATCCCATCGATATTAGCTCGAACGGTAGGTCTCACACATACACCCGTTCAGACGGATGCTACGGGTAAATCTTGGTCTTTGTATGCAACGCTCCGCAAATTTGCTGAATTGTGCCACCGTGCATTGAATTTCGTTTGCTTCCGCACTCTCATACGCACACATATTAGAGCTCCTGTCTTATTTCCCCAATCTGGGGAACTGTTGATCCTTCAAGATACCAGACGGGTGCACCAGTGGCTGATGGACCTATGGCTGCCTGCCACCCTTCTAAGATTTTGAAGAACAACGGAAAAGAATGTGGATGGGTGAAGGCCAAAGAAAAGGGAAAGTGTAGGACTTGATGTAGTAACTTTTACCGCAACAACCTCACCAGGATTAGCGTTAGAGACGCCACTAATTAAAATATCATTAAGCATCGTGTTTGACACGCAGATAACCTATCTGGTCAACCAAGGTCAACAATTTTAACATAGCAAATTGACATTGGAGCACCGGTATAACCTGTTACAAAACACTTCGAAATCAGGGTAAATTCTTTCCCCTGTGCCTGTCCCAAAAAACAATCAGTCAATGCATCGTACTCCGCCATAATCAGTCTCTGCTGGCGATTTAATCGTCGAAAATCATACAACAACATACGCTTCACAAGAACCTAAAGAACCTCCAAAAGTAGGCGCACCATTAGTTCAGTGTCCACCAGGCCAAGTGGATGCGCTCCTTGGGCAAGCATACCTCAAAGCGACTTGTCGATAGCTTCAAAAACATCGTCACAGCGGACAATCTCTCTTCAAGTGAAACGCTTAGAACGCAAACAATACCTAGATTGGCATAAATCCGTAGCTACAACACAACAACACTTTATTACATACACTTCTCCCAACAAGCTACACCAGTTAACCCCAATAACAATCGTTCATTTCGAAGAGCAGACTTGGATGAATTTCAAGACGCACCAAGATTGTGCCAAATGATCCACACCCAAAGATCTCCCAAAATTTTGTGGAGATCCAGAGGATTGGGCCTTATTTATAAGCAGCTTCCATAGTGTTATATAATAAACATGAAATGTGCTAGTAGACAGAGCATAAAATAATTCATGCTTACTGTCTACTATCATCCTTTACTTATTACCAGCCTTGCAAACCAATTCCATTATACCAATTGCACATTATATTGATTTCAGATTATTTTTAAGCTACTTTTATCTCTCTCTCTTGACTTGACCTCCGAGCTGTAAGCATGTCAATAAAGAAAATTGATTCAAGGTAACTTCTTTTATTAATATTAAAAAAACTGTAATACATATTAGCACAAGGAATTGCGGATTCTCAGACGAAAAGAGTTTGGGACGTCCTTGGCAAGCCTTAAAAGAAAAGCGCTCGATTCTGTACGTAGCCGGTTATCACGTCCAGTGCAAGTGCAAAAAATAATTGGCACATTGCAAATGATGTTCGGATACCCTGAAATAATAATTAATACATTGCTTAATAAACTCAAACCTGATCCACCACCAAAGGCGGATAAATTAGATTCTATTGTACAATACTCACTCGACGTTGAAAATACTTATGCTACCATGGAAGTTAGCGGTTGTTCCATTAAAAGTCCTTTCGAAGGACTTCGCTAAAAATAATACGTTATAAGATGTTGTGTATTTGGCCTGGTACTTGATAAGACTACCTAACAATATGTCTAATACTTAAAATCTAACCTCGGCACAATTGAATCCAATGGCCTTGGTTCCCATGGGAAAGCTCATGCAGGTTCGCGCATGCAGGTGAAAAATGCATACGATGCGTCTGAATAGATACTTGAGCCTTATCGTATTTCAGATAAGTGGCTGCTTACGCGTGTTAACTTTCCTCTCATTTAAACAATCCAATTTTAATACAAGAAATCATTATCTTTGTGTCATACTCAATCTAATAAGAGCGAAATTCTTCTCAGAATACCAGTTAGTTACACTATATGGCGATGGCACAAAGGTAGAAATATTTGCCTTTCTTGATGACGGGACTTTTACTTCGCTGATGGTAGAACAATCAAATGCTTTGCGAATTGAAGGAAAACAGCAACAACTGCAATTGAAGTGGATGCCAAATTGAATTCGAGAAAAGTTAAAGTTTTGATTTCGGGCGATAATTTTAATGTTAAATACTCAGTTTGTGGTGTGCGAACAACGGTAGATAAATTAGACTTATCTTTGATGCATTGGAGAAAGATCTTTTCCTCTATACTTGGCGGGAAGATATTTTATTGGCTGGTGATCAGTGAAAATTTTAAATTTATTACCGTAAAGGTAAGGTCTGAAACAATTTTTTGACCACATTATCGCAAGGAACTCTTTGTCTGTTGCCGAATAATTCTTTTCATAATTATTTAAAGTTCTTGATGCAAAACATATATGATGCCCTTCTTGAGAAAGAACTGCTCCTATTGCATTGTTCGATTCATCAGTCGTTAGAGTGAACTGTTTTTCAAAATTAGAGTATGTATTTGAGAATTGGATGACTACTGAATAAAGCTTCTAACTTTTCATATGCTTCTATGTAGTTTGAATCATTTTTATTTATTTTTGCACCTTTTTTCAAATACTTAGTAATAGGTTGTGCGACTTTCGCATAGTCGAGAATAAATTTTCTATAGTACCCTGTTATACCTAGAAAGCTTTTAATTTGCGTCTGGGTTACTGGATCTGTAATTTTTAAATACATGCTAATTTATCTGGGTTAGGTTTTAATCCTTCGCTTGTAGGAATATGCCCTAAGAACTCAGTTTCCTTTTTCATAAAATTGCATTTGTCTACTTGAATTTTTAGTTGTTTATCTTCTAACACTTTGAAAATGTCTGAAATGGCTTTTACATGTTCCTGTAAAGTAGTGCTAAAGATTAGGATATCATCGAGATAAACGACACTTGTCGTATTGATATGATCCCTTAGAACTTCAATGGAATCTATATTGGGTAATGCAAATTTATCATCTACTCGTATTGTAACTTCATTTAATTTCCTGTAGTCGACAACAATTCTAAATTTTCTTTGTCCTATCCTTCTTCTTAGGGACAACTACTCGTATAAGTGGACTGGAGTACTTTGAATTACTTTTTTTTATTATTCCCTGGTTTTCCACTTCTTTAATCTGATGCCTAATTTATTTTTCGTGTTGGGGCGGATACCTGTAGAGCTTAACATTTACTTGTTGATCGGTTGTCGTAATTATTTCATGTTGTTTCACCTTTTATGTGTTTATCACCTTATTTAAAAACTAATTGCCCGAAGTTTTTTAGTAACTTTTCTACTTCCTGGCATTCCTCAGTGTTAAGATGATCCATTTGTGTATATTTAATGTTTTGTTCATATGGCTCTAGTAAACGTATTTCGTTAGTTGGATAAGGAATATTAATAAATCTCAAATTGCGATTGTTTAAATTAATAGTTCCTTCATTCAGTCGTTCATAAACCTTCGTGGAGTTTAAACGTGTTTCGGCTAGAAAGTGAGAAGAGTTAACTAAGACATTTGACAAATTGGATTGAGGCTCCAATTAGCACAGACATACTCGTAGTGTGCTCGCTTGAGACAGCAAAGGTTGCGGGTTCGACTCCGGCTCGTGTAAAAACTTTTTTTTTCTTTTCTATTTTAAATTAGAAGATATAATAAAAAACGTTGAAGTGTTACTAAGTGTTGTTGTAAACAGCACGTGATGGATTGTGGAGAGCGGACCGCTATGTCAATAGCGGGACCTGCTGAATTATCAGGTGAGGCTTCAAGCAGTTCAAGCCAAACACCAACAGCTAAGATAAGGAGGAAGCTAAGGCCAACTTCCAACTTAGTCCAACGTCCCTTCCTACCAACTTCCTCTGTAAAACTGCTTGGTGGAGCGAGGGAAGGGAACATCTTCGCTTCATTGGCACCGAGCGAATCAGAAGATGAAGAGGAAGAGATGAAGGCCATAAGTAGCAGCATCAAAATGCTACAAGAAAGGGTACTGGCCATCAAAGAAAGGCAAATGGTAACAAGGAAGAGAGAAGAGGAAGAATTATCCCAGCAACAACAGCAGACGCTACTTGCTCCAACGCAGAGCCAACAACAACACCAACAAAAGCGTAAAAAACACCAGCAACAACAACAAGAGCAGAAACAACACTGTAATACAGTGCAGGGCTACGCGAAAGTGAAAGAGCTCCTAAAGGAAACGACAACGGAGCACTACTCATTCACACCGAAGTGTGAAAAGCGGCAATCGATGCTGCTGAAGGGGTTGAAATCATCTACTGATCCTGAGGAGATCCTGGCGCTGCTCAAAGAGAAGGAGTGCGAAGGACTCACGTTTGTGGGGGTAAAGCCATTTACCACAGATAGAGCCAGGTGGGAGAAACGGAGTTTGCCGTTCTTCCTGGTGCAGCTCAGTCCCGAAAGCCGTCTGGATAGTCTAAGGAGTATCAATGTCCTAGACTACCAGGTGGTTCAGTGGGAAAAATTAAAAAGAAACGAAGGCGTTATACAATGCGTTCGCTGTCAGAGGTTCGGGCACGCCGCGTCAAACTGCCAAATGCAGCCTCGATGCGTGAAGTGCGCAAAGAACCACAGCTCCGAGGAGTGTGCTGTGGGTAGGGACGGAGCATCCGATAGGACACAGCTCTCGTGCGTATTATGTGGAAACGTGGGGCACACCGCAAACTATCGTTCGCTGATATTAAAAAAGCAAAACTCGGCAGCAGAAGGTGGAGGTCATACGAGTACGTTCACCTGTTAGGTTTCAAACACCAGCCGTCACGTCTCAAATTTCCTTCGCCCAAATGGCGTCAGGTAGGGGGGCTACGGTACAGCAAGCGACTGTTGCTTCTCCGGCGCCAATGCCGAGAACAACGGAAGCTGCACCTAACATGTTGGCCATCTTGCTCGCAATCCAAGGGCAGATGGCTCAGCTGCAACAGCAGGTACAGGAACAGGCCAAGCGGGTGGACCAGATCTACGCGCTGCTGCCGGGCCTAACGCAGCACATGTCGTAATGGGTACGCACATGGTGGAGCAAACTTTGAAGGCCCTTGCGGTGAATGTTAATTCACTGATTAGGATCGAACGAAGAGCCGCGATGTTTAAATTGCTACAAGACCAAACTCCTGATGTGCTTTTCTCTAGCGAAACCAAGCTAACCGATAAGCACAAACTGGAGTACAATAATTATTTTGTCAGAAGAAGAAATAGGCCCAGATCCAAACGTGGAGGCGGTGTCGCGATCTTCATTAAAGAAGGTATAAAATTTCACAGAGTATACAAGGGAGTGTTGCGCAGGTTCCGAGTATTGGAGGCAGTCGTCATTTACATACAGCTCCGCAGTGGAAAGCGGCTGTACTTGGCCTCTGTTTATGCACCTAAGGCTTCTCAATCCACCCTATTCATTACAGAGCTCGACACACTTTTCCGACTTCTGAGGCTGGAATCGGGAGAGAATTATTTTATAATCGGCGGGGATTTCAACGCTAGACACAGAGACTGGGGAAATAATTTGCCAAATACTAGAGGGATGTCATGTACAGACTCGGTCTTAAAGCGACGGATAACTCGTCGTTTACCAGAGGCGGGTCTTATTTGGCTCTCCTGCTGTACGACAAACGTATACGACTGACAGGTACGAATTTACAAACATTAAACTGTCTGCGCACATTCGTGTATGACAGCGACCATTGCGGTTTTAGCACCGAAATTACAGTTCCCAACGAAATTGCGGAATTGGAGGAGTTTGTCCAAAGATATTCTTACAACTACAGTAAGACTCGATTGACACGCTTCTCCCAACCTTGACAAGAGCGCTCTCCTCAACCACGCTCCACCCACCGTCCAATAGGAATTTGTCAAACGAGGAGATCGACAATTATCTAAAACAAATGGACGAGACAATTAAACAAACTATGGACACTACAATACCGCGATATCGACGTACAACTAACGAAGACCTGTTCCGCAATCCTACCATTGACGCACTGCACCGACAGAAAAGTAGACTTCTGACAAGACTTAAAAACTTGTACAGACAGTTAACTGACAGACAAGACCCGGAGATTAGGACACTGAAGTCGTCAATTAAAAATCTTCAAACGTTAATAAAAGAGAATTACAGAATTTCTGAAAGTTCATATTGGAACAACAAGGTTCGGGCTGTAAACACCAGCAACGCGAATATGTTTCCGCAAATAAATAAACTATTTCGGAGAAAAAATCAAAACGACCTTCAGTGTCTTAAAATAGACCGGACAAGAGACAACGAACGGTTACTGACAATATCAGGTATCGATCCAAATGAGGCCGCTGATGATGACGACTTCTTTGTGATCGAGGATCCACAGGAGAAGGTTGAGACCATAGGGGCAACTTTCCAGGAAGTATACAAGGCCATTGATATCATTGGCCCTAATTATGACCTGGACAATCGCGTCTTGGTGCACAACTGCTACATTCGAAATGAAATAGAGAATTGGCGATCCGAGGGCTCTAGTTTCACCCGGTTTAGCGACGAAAATATGGCAAATAACGTCATTGCCAGAGAGGGTGGCCTACCCCCGTTCATTTCGAAGGAAGGACTCCATGAGATCTTCGACACAATCAGGGCTAAGAGGTCAGTGGGGACCGATGGTATTCCGAACATCGTGCTTCGAGATCTTCCTCTAGAAGCGGTGGACATTTACACCACCCTGTTTAATAATGCAATGAATAATGCACATTATCCAGCGCATTGGAATACGGCGGTGGTTCAACCTATCCCCAAAAAGGGTTTTTGAAAAGGTAATCAATAGAGCTCTGACTAGGTGGGTTGAGGACAAACATATAGTTCCGGATAATCAATTCGGTTTTAAGGCGGGACATGATATCTCACATGCAGCGTCTAAACTTATGTCCGATATCCAATGGAATAAAGGCAAAAAACATTGTACTGGTGCCTGCCTTGTTGACTTGGAGAAGGCCTCCGACACCGTATGGTTAGAGGGTCTTTTCTATAAGCTGACTAGGCTGGGGATCAGTAAACCACTCTTGTACATTCTTTCTAATATGTTAACCAACAGACAGTTCATCGTGAAAAATGGTGATGTGACTTCTGTTGGAAGTCTGCTGGTATTTGGTTGTCCCGTGTGGTTCAATGTACGAGCAAGCTTAATGGAAAAGATTCGGGTGTTTGAGAGGGCTTGCATTAGGGCTTGCCTTCGATTGTACAGAACAACAGAGTCGGAGTACAAAATTTTTTATTCTAATGAGGTCCTTAACAACAGGGCGAACCTAATACGAGTGGACAACTTCGTAATCAAGCTGACTCGAAGGCACATTGCAAGAGCAATGACCTCAACGAATAACCTGATATCTGGGTCTTTCTATCCCAATTACCTTTACCACGAGAGTGTGCGCTCTGACGGCTTCGTTCCACCGGAAGCATTCCTCTACCTAGATCAGAAAGGGTTGATCCAGGATATATCAGCGGTCCCATTAATCTTCCATGTCGATCGCACAGCTGGGGACAGGCGACTCAACTACTACAGAGACTTCGCACACGGCTGTGTGGATCGTCTCAGGTTCAGTAGGGCGGTGGGGAATCGCGATAAGAGAGATGTCGTTCGGCAGCACCAGCATTTTTGGTGGTTGAATGATGGAGAAGATGTTTCGTCGTCGTTTCCGTCAATTACGGACCAGCCTCACTAATGAGGCAGAGCTGACCAATCTGTTTTCTCCGTGAATAGCGATGGCCAGCTTACATAGGTTTAGGTTAGCATTTAAGAAATATATACATATTGTATAATGTCTATGTGTGTGTATGTGTTTATTGTGTATGTATGTTAGCTAGGCTAAGGGTTATTTTAAGTTAGATATTAAGTTTTTATAAAATATAAAAAATTATGTCCATATGCTAAGTTTTTTGTTAGCAATTCTTTTTTCTTAGCCTTAAGTATACAATATAAATCATTCTAAATAAAATATTAATAAAGTGGAAAGACATAGATATAAGAATTTAGAGTAGCTTAGAGTGTCTGTGTAGAGCCAGTAAGTTAGTATAAGATTGTTAAGTAATTTTAAGATTCAGCATTTTTTGTTAGTATGTAAGAGTTAGTGATTAAGAAAATAAAATGCATTTAAAACTAAAACTAAACTAGTTCCTTCATTCATATTAATTACTGCATTTAAGTAATTTAATAGATCTACACCAATTATAAATTGGTATTCTCTGTTGGAGAGTCTTTTAACTTTCCATCGAATTAATGCGCATAATGAGCTTCAAACTCATCAGGTACTTAAGTGTGTACTTGGTACGAGATGGTATCCCTACCTGTCAGTGTATTGAAATGTATTAGTTTAGTGCTCTTTTTTTCAAATTCAGAGAGTCTATCATCAATTATACTGAAAGTTGAAACTGTATTTATTACGCCTATATAAGTATTAGAATAAATTGTTATCTTAATTTGAGGTAGGTCATCCGAGGTTTGTCTGTTTGTGGCGATTTTTATCTGAAAATGAACCGAGGTTTCCTGAGATATGGCCTGGTCCTTCCGAATTGGTAATTTGTTCGTTATTTGTCATATCCTCTATATTATCAGCTGACATATGATCTGACTGCTGATTTTGACCTAAATTATTTTGCCTATACTGACCTCAATTACGGCCTCTTTGGTGAGCTTGACCTGAATTGTTATTGTGCCTATGCTGACCTGAATTACTACCCTTTTATTGATTCAGGCTATTCTTAAACTGACCTGGATTATTAGATTTTTGTTGGCATTGATATTGTTTATTTTGATTGTTGGTTTGCCTATTATCTGAGGATATACGAGTATGTATCTGTTTTTGTTTTATATTTTCTAAATTCTGGTCTAATGCATGAATCTTCGTATCTTCTTCTTCTCATTGTCATAATTATTTACCCAAAATCTTTTTCCTCATATAATCTATCTAATAAAGTACCTTGTGTTTTTCTTTTGCCGTATTCACTAGAATTGTTTCTACATTGCTTAGATCTATCCAGTTTTCATCTTTGTTGTATACAATGAATTCGTCAGTTTTGTTTCTAATATTATTGTAATTCCATCGCTAATGCACTTACCATGTTAATTCTAAGACTGGTGATTTTTTTGTAAATTTCATGTGGCTACACGTCTGGTTTATATCTCAGCTTCAACGTTCCTTTAATATGTTCCAATCATCTGGATGTGGTACGTTTGTTTCAGCATTCTTGGCTTCTAAAAATGGTCCAGTCGATTAGCCGACTCGTTTGTGCGATTTAACGCCGCTTGACTATTTTCTGTGGTGCTACGTTAAGTTATTGGTTTATGCCAACACGCCGACAACGTTGGAAGAGCTCAGAACCAATATTGAGAGCGAAATAGCGGCCGTTTCGGCCGAAATGTGTGGCCGAGTCGTACAGATAAATTTAGATGAAGAAGCCAAGCCATCAAGGCGATGAATATAGTAAAAGTTAAATTACAAGATCAAGTTGAATTATATCAACCAAATTATAATAAACCTTATGAACTAACGACGGATGCAAGTAACACAGCCATAGGCGCTGTGCTGAGTCAGTCAAGAAATCCAATTGTATTTATATGAAGGACTTTATCAGAAACCGAACAGAACTATTCAACGAATGAAAAAGAATTATTGGCAATCATTTTGAGCTTACAAAAGTTAGGAAACCATTTATACGGCATAGCCGTAACAATTTATAGAGACCATCAGAGTCTTATATTTTCAATATCAGAAAAGAATCCAAATTCAAAGCTCAAACGTTGGAAAAACCTCATAGAAGAATACGGAGCTAAATTAAAGTACAAACCAGGGCATCAGAATGTTGTAACTGGTGCAACAAATAAATAATAGTTCAACTGATGACAGTGACCATTCAGAGGAAAGCTCTTATCATGAAGCAATAAAGACAGTAAGTCAACCTTAAAATGCGTTCAAGACACAAATTCACATATTTGAAACATTATAGTAATTACAAAATGGTATTTACATAAAGTAATTTAGAAGATATTAAAGATACGGATAAACAATTACATCTCATAATGGAAACCCATAATAGAGCCCATAGAAACTGGAAAAATAATCTACAAGAATTACGAACACAATATTATTGGCCTGATTTGCTTAAAAAAACCCAAAAATATGCAGAAACATGTGAGAACTGTCTAATGAAAAAATATGACAGGCACCCAAAGAAACAAATCTTAAAACAAACTCCCATACCCGATACTGCAGAAACAAATATACATATGGACATCTTCTATATTGCAAATCAAACATTTATTTCATGCGTAGATAAGTATTCTAAATACGCATACTTACATTTTTTTACAGAAAAAACAAATGTGCAACAACATATTAAACAAATTTTAAGAACCATATTTCCGAAATGTAAAAATTTGACTGCTGATAACGAAAGCATATTTAGAAGCCAAATGGTAGGAATGTTATTACGAAATTTAAATATTGAACACCGATAAACCATTCTATTACAAATGGTCAAGTAGAGCGACTCCATTCAACTTTAATTGAATTAACACATGTATTAACTGAACAAAATAAAACGAAACCAGAAGAAGAAATTTATAATGCCTTTTGCCAATACAATAACACAATTCATTCCGTAATAAATGAGAAGCCTATAGATATTTACTTCAATCAAAATAAATTTTCTTATGTCAGAAATAAGTTAGAATTAGTACAAGAAAATACTTTAAAAAACGAAAATAGGAAACGAATGTACAAAACGTTTCAGGTAGAAACCAAAATATTCGCTAGACAAAAATGAAGGAATAAAACAAGCCCGAAATTCAAGAAATATATAGTACAAGAGAATCGTGAGGACACAATTTTAACAAACACGTGCAAGGTTGTACACAAGGTCAAGTACAAGGACAAGGACATCCGTAAAGAACATATTGAATAAAATATTTATGATTATATTCATAACACAACAGATAAATTCCGAAATGAATATCACGAACTTAGGAGATAGAAAATTCATCCTAATAAAGGAAGACGATGTATATACGTTTGAAAAATTTGAATTTTTGTACCATATAACAAATATCACACATTATACTCAAACATTAGAAACTATTAAGCGAAGAAATTACCCAGATAAGATAGACATCCGATATCGAGAAAATCGAGAATTGAATAACACAACTGAACGACCACGAGAGGGAAAGAGATCCTTAAATTACTTAGGTACAATAATAAAATTTATAACTGGAAACCCTGATCATGATGACATGATTGAAATAAAAAGCGCGATTAACCAATTGATAGATAATAATGAAAAACAACGCGTAATAAATAACAAATTTGACGAAGAGATCAAAGCATTGCAAAATATTGAAATTCATTATATTTTTTTATTAAATGAAACATATAATGATTTAAAGTATTCAGTAGAAGCAAACAAGTTAGCCCTTTCAAATAACTTTCTTTCTACAATATTAAACTTTCAAGAAACTCGTAAAATTATTCAACATAAAAAAATTAAAATACCAATAAGCAGTGGCATTCATAAAATTAATAATGTATCATTTGAAGGTACTTACTCTATAACTTTTACTAATTCAGTAATTATTGATGTAGAATTATATACAAATTATAAAGAACAAGCAAAAGAAATTTTATTAGATTTCAAACAAAATCATGTCAAAATATTAGACGTTTTCGAATTTGAGGAATATACATTTTCAAATTTTCAATCTTTAAGTAAACTGTTAATTCCAATAGAAGAAACACTGTAACTACAACTTTGTATATTATGTTAACAATTATTTCAATTATTATATTTACCTATCTTTCAATCAAAGCCTGTAAAAGACTTAATGAGTATAAAGATTTAAAAGAAAGACAAAAAATAGATAAAGTGTATTTTCAAGTTCTAAAAGACAATAATGCAGAGCATTTGTATAATAGTAAAGTTTATTTAGACAAATTTGAAGATGAGCAGAGTTAAGATGTAAGAAAAATATATGTACACATTAAGATTAGGAAAATAAATAATTCATGCATATTGACATTCAGATTAGAATATATGTGCATGTCAGTACTCAGATTAGAATATAATTACCAATAGAGATAAGACGAAATGTTACTTATAAGTAGGCTGATAAGAAAGTACCACTACCATCAAAGACTATAAAATTATTCCAATTAACGACAAGAGGTTAATTAATTCGCGCCCCGAAATATGTGCGACCGTTGGGTTGCACCAAGAACTTCCTGAGAAAAATAACTTCTAGTATTCTCCAATGCCATTAAAATTTAAGACAAGCTAATCCGAAAAGGCAACCTATGCGATCTCGGCGCCAAAAGCGAGAACTTTTTTTCTAACTAATTGTATATATCGGGTTTTCCAATAACAACTGTCAACTTTTTTTTAAATAAAACGCAAATCATTTGAGATATTTCAAAAACTTTATTATCGGCTTGAAGTACAATCAAAACATTTATGAATGGAACTCAACTTCGTTCATATGGCCACCGCGGGCACGTTTGCAGCGGTCGATTCGTTGGACCCAATTTTCAACGACTCGGCCACGCATTTCGGCCGAAAAGGCCGCTATTTCGCGTTAAAATTTGGCTCTGAGCTCTTCCAACGTTGTTGGCGTATTGGCATAAACCAATGACTTAATATAGCCCCACAGAAAATAGTCAATCAGCACGCTCACCATACTTACTCTTCAATAAATCGATTGTAGCGTGTGCTGTGAGGCTTGTGGCATCATCCTGTTGAAACCACATGTCGTTCAAGTCCATATCTTCCCATTTGGGCCAAAAATAATCGGTGATCATGGCGCGGTAACGCTGACCATTCACAGTAACGTGAAGATCGTTATCGTCGACGAAAAAATGTGGGCCAATAACGCCGCCGGCATACAAACCGTACCAAACAGTTATTTTTTGTGGATGAAGTTGTGATTCATGAAGCACATGTTGATTTTCACCCGACCAATAACGCATATTTTGCTTATTGAAGAATCCATTGAGCCAAAAATGAGCTTCGTTCACTGAAGATGATTTTGCGATGAAATTCATTATCTTGGCGCATCTTCTCCAGAACCCATTCGGAGAACGTACGTCGCTTTAAATGGTCCATCGGCTTCAATTCTTGAGTCAGCTTGATCCAGTATGGATGTGAACCAAGATCCGTACGCAAAATACGCCATAATGTGGTCTGAGCGATGCCCAATTGTTGAGAATGCCGTGGAATTGACTAATTTGGATCGTTTGCTACGGACGCCTGAACGGCAGCGATATTTTCGACACTTCGACCAACCCGTTGTCTCACTGACACAGCAACATCACACAACGAATATGTAGACTTAAATTTTTGCACTAAACTTGTTATTGCCTGTCTGCCAGGGGGAGAATTACGACCGAAAATTGGAATTGACGTTCTTAAAATTGCAGTCACCGACTCCGAATTTCGGTAGAAAATTTTTATAATTTGCAGACGTTGCTCGTTCGTGTACTTTACCATGATGAAAATGTTGAGTTTACTAAATAAATTGACAGTGACAGTTTGATGACTAGTGAAAGAGTGCGTTCACAAATTAAATTCAAAGTTGTCAAGTCCCTATTGGAATACCCTTTATTAGCTTCCAAAATGTTTGCACACAGTTTTAGTCAATGAAGTAAAATACATTCCTGACTTCCAAATTTTTGAATAAATTTAAAAAATTACTAATTTTGAGAGCATTTCAATATATTAGGACCCCCCTCCCCCTCACCCCATTTCATGCAATTTCTTATTTTTGTCTCAATCAAACCTATCAGCTATAAAAGGTCCGGTCTGTAACTCTATGTACGAGTATTTACGAAATCATAATTAGTACTGCATTGACGGTTCTAAAATTTTTACTTTTCCTCGAATTCTGGCGCAATTTTTTACAAGCACTTCGAAAGACTCCTACATTTTTCAGAAAAAAATGAATAGCAAATACCTTACTCAGACTTTTTGTATTAGAAAATCACTTTGGCAAGGGAAAGCGCCCCTAGGCGATTTTACATCGTTCTGGGAAAAATTGTGTAAAACTCAGATCACTCAGCCTTTATAAAGTCCGTTCAGATACTCGCATATATGTTACCGACGATATTGACGTAATCGAAAGAACTCAACATGATATCAGTAAAGTGCTGGGCTCATGAATATCGCTGCGGAAGCGTCGAAGACAGGTGTAACGATCACTGATGATAAAACGAAGTACTCGTATACGGGCATGTTGTCTACAAAACAAGGACACGGCTGGGCATATGCAGCGAATAAACACCGGTGCTCTGGCTTCTTATTCTCTATCCATAAGTCCAGCCTGGAAAACGGTGCACTAAAGACCTCAACTCACGTGGCACGTGGAAACCAAGAGATCTTAACAAACTTGAGATTCCTAACAGTGGAAAGGTAGCTCACAATCGATCTCGCTTGAGAGATTTTTCGGTTGAGACCCAGTAGCCTCACTGAAGTCAAATAATTAATATTAACATTGTCATAATCAATCGTGATTGGATTATGTTTTTATGAAAAAAAAAAACTTCAAAACTAGTTAACGTATACCTTCAGAACTGACAATGAGGGCGACCGGGATTTGAAGATCACCGCAGATCTTCGAGTGCATACTCGTTTGGACATACATAGGCAAATACATACCAAATTTTATTGGTAAAATCAACAAAGCTGAGAACAACTTACATGTAATGGCCAATTTCTCGATGCATACATTCATCTCGATACATCTTTACAGAAGAATTTTGTATACAAGCTCTGAGTATCTGTTAGGATAATTCCATTATATGGAATTGCCACAACATTTGACTACCAGCCTTATCGAATATACTGTCAGACTTTTTGTTGTTGTGTTTGCCCATTAAGGAGACGAATGTCCCGTATCTACCAAATATTTGCTCGGTTCGTTTTCAACAGATACGAGTACGAGGAGTACAAAGTGTCCAATTAAATGTTACGGCTTGAAGTGTTCTCGCATTGCAGTAGTACTTATAGTAAAATTTAATCGATCTAGCTTTGAATATTTAGTTCTCTGTGAAAGATGGAAGGGAGCTCTATCCTTGTATGTAGCTTGAAACAATATGTTGATTATTTCAGTATTTTAAAACTAACAGTACCTATACTGGATGAGATGTCAAATGCAAATTAAAAAAAAAAAACAATTTAAATACGATACCGCCTGCAATTTAAGTGATACTCGTATATACCACATCGGTGATTGGGGTGAGCTCGCACTATGTACAATGTACATAGCTATATGGAATAAATGGGAGTCACAGTACTTCAGAACAATAGATAATGGTATAGTACTGCCTACAATCCGCAACGCAACTATTATCGAACTGCACGAACACAAAAGTAGACTGCTGGCGAGACTAAGACTTTGTCCAGACAATTTGTTGGCGGACATACCTAGGAGATTATGACACTGAATTCGTCGATCAAAAACCTCGAAAGTTTATATTGGAACAAAAAAATCTAACTAAAAACACCAGCAATCCAAATATGTCCATGCCAATACTTACTTACTTACTTAGGTTGCGCTACAGTTCCGGGTGAACCTGGGACTCAACCAGCAAGCCTCTTCAGTTAGTTCAGTTGCGTACTGCGTCGTTTCAGGTCCCCTTCTCCTTGTGCGCGCCACCTAAGGTCATGCCTTGCTCTACTGCGTTGTCCCTCCGGGTTAGATTCGAAGACTCTGCGGACAAAACCATTGGTGTCCATTCGCTCTACATACCCTAACTATCTCAGGCGGCTGATGCGCAATTTTCCGACTATATCGATATCGTTGTATAGCTTGTTGGGGTGTGTAGGGTTTTTTTTGGGTTTTTTGGGTTACTGTGTGGGGTAATAGAAAGAACAAATGCGGTTTTTAAATAAAACACGTCTTTTCGATTCCAAGGTTACAGCCAAGAGAGAATCTTTATTATTTTCCGGAAATTCTTCCATATTTTTACGTTCACAAACTGTCATACTTTTGTATAAATGTACTAAATAACAATACGTAATCCTACGTTACGTTTCATAGGTTACATTATTAATAAAAAATAGAGTTCAATTTAGCTCAGTTCTAACATAAATTACAATTTTAATAATTATTTTAACAAAAATATATGTAGTTATACATTTTATTCACGAACATTCTCCCGCCCGGTGGACGAATTTCGTCCGCAAGTGTCCTCGCTCTTGTACTTTACTGTACCTCTTTTGACATAAAAGTTGTGTGTTGTGTGAGGGTGTTGGCTATCTACATGCAAATGAGACAAAATCATGTAAATTAATAATTTGAAACATTACATGTAGGTGACAAGGACGACGATATAACAAACGAGCAACAAAGGGAGATAAAATATGTGTCATTGACTTTGGTTTGCAATAGTGCAATAGTTAGTTCTGATCATTGACCAACACTGGGTCAATTTGCATCGCGTGTGTTGTTTTGTTTTTGTTTGAGTTTTTGTTGTTTTCCCCTTTTTTTTTAGTTTAGCTGATACTAGAAAAAAGTAAGTGTTTTTATTTATTTATTTATCCTTTTTGTTTGCTCCCCTTCGCAAAATTCGATTTCGTTTTGATTTGTGTACATCGGCGCGAGTACACAATCGTATATACGTGCGTGTGTATATATTGAAACACATATGTACGTCGATTGTTTTCGGTTTCGCGCAAGTGACATTTCGTGTGCAGTGCAACAAAAAAAAAAACAAAAGAAAAAAAAAGAAATGGGAAAATGAAAAAAAAATAATAAAGTCCATTGTAATTATTTTCCCAATAGCTCGGTACAATTTGTGGTGTTATTTTGTACGCTAACTGTTCTCCGCGTACGCAATTTTTGGTTGTGCAGTGCGATGCTGTGCGACGAAATTTTCGCGATCGGATAGTGTTTTGATGATGGCCGAATTAGCCTTTTTAGTGTGTGTGGTATTTACATTTTCGTGTAAAGCCAATAATCCGCCTTCCTTTGAATTGTTGTTGCAATTCATCCAGTAAGTTTTTTTTTTTGACATATTAATTCGTTTGTTATTTACATATTTATTTATTATTTTCTTTATTTATTTAATTTATGTTAAAGTTAGTTTAAGGGATATGTTATTATTATTGACTGTTTATGTTGAAATGTGTTTTTAAAAAAAGGATAAATGTTAAAGTGTTGTGTTGTGTTGAGTGGACAACGTTGAGTATTCGGTGAAACATTTCAAGTGCCGTCGGAGTTTTGATTCTTCAATTCCCGTCGGCATTTTGGAATTTTGGAACTCTGCAACGTTGTCTGGCATGAATGATGTGTTTTCTGTGGATATCGTTGAGTGTTCACTAAGAAGCTTCAAATTCCGTCGGGGTTTTGACTCTCCAATTCCCGTCGGCATTTTGGAGTTTCGGAACTCCACAGCGTTATCCGGAATGTCTGATTTTAGAGTGATTTAGAGTGGACTGTATGTGTGTTGTGTAGTGTAGGGATTCTAGGATAGAATAAGTTTGTATTATTATGTTTGATTAATTTAATAAATTATTTGCAAAAGAAAAGATAAGTCTTTAATTTTCCATGTGAGTTTATCAATGTTGTGTTGTGTCGTTTAAATGTTGTGTTGTGTTGTTTAAATTTTCTCGCTTTTCGCTTGCAATATTTAATTGCAAGTAGCAAAATTTTCAAAGCGAGCGATTAAGTTCTCCTATTTCGTTTCGTAGGGTAACCACTTAAGCAAGTCCGTCTTTTCCGGGATGTGCGCCAATAATTCGTCGAAATCTCAACTGCAACGGCGGTAGTTTTTTGTCCTTGAAGAGAATTAAGGTGTCCGCGTTTCGATCCCGGCTTCCGTCTTGTCCACTTCGGGCGCTGTCTCATCCTATGCAGATATTTTTCGCTCGACATCTCCACGGCAGTGTCTTCTTCACGAATTTCGAAAAGTCTTGTGCCGATTGCGTCTACCTTTAGTGGACCTCTATTTCTTTTTCCAGCTTGTGCCCGGCAGTTTCGAACAAAACGTTTGTAGCATACAAAATTGCGACGAAGCTTCGTGGTTTTGTTTGACATCTTGAATACCGCATGCTGATGAATGAAAAAGTGGTGTGGTGTATCCAGTAAGGTATTCTTTTTGTCAACCTCTGGCATCTGACGAAGATCTTTGCATTCCTGTAAACAATTGGAAAGCTCCTTGTGCTGTGTGGGGTTTTTCTGGAACCTTCCTTCCAGTTGATGAAACCTACGTAAGGCACCTAACTTCGAGGCACCAAACCCAGGTTTACATTCCGGTCTATTGAATACCACATGGTGAGGAGTAAGTAAATGGTGTGGTGTATCCAGTATGGTATTCGTCTCGTCAACCTCTTTCATCTGTTGAAGCTCCTTGTGTAGTGTGGGGGTTTCCTGGAATCTTCCTTCCAGTTGATGAAACCTACGTAAGGCACCTAACCTCGAGGCACCAAACCCAGGCTTACATCCGTCTTTAAATGGCTGCGATACCTCATATCGACCATCAGGCGATCTCGTTATTGTGTTGACATTATTATTTTTAGAAGTTTTCTCTTCCGCAGTTTTCTTAGTGCTGAAAAGCAACTCCTCCAGTTCCCAGGACCTTCGCAGCTGAGTGTCGTTGCCGAGAACCTGTAAGAAGCTATGGACAGGTTTTTTATTTTGTGAAATAACCTTCCCAAGGATAAGCCAACCTAACTCTGATTCCTGTGCGATTGGCGATCTTTCATCATCACCGCGTATAATGGATCCTAGAATAAAGTCAGAGTAAACGTCGGCTCCCAGGAGAATATCAACACTCGCAGGCTTGTCGAATTGTGGATCAGCTAACTTCAAACCTTGAATATGTTCCCAGTTTTTCAGAACTAGAGGCTTGGACGGCAAAAGACCAGTCAGAGACTTGAACACATAAGCTGGGGTATTTGTCTCGAAACGTGTTACCAGAGACCCAAAGGTAAGACTTACATACCGTTGACATGAACCACTGCTAACTTTTCCCAATCCAGATACCTGAATGATCGTTCGCCGCTGTAGAAGCCCTAATAACTGGACAGCGGATTCAGTAATAAACGTTGCTTCCGATCCAGGATCAACTAACGCCCTCAGATTAAAATAATTTCCATTTGATGACCTAACTCGAACAACTGCTGTTGCCAGAAGAACACTTGGCTGATGTACTTCAGAAGATGCTACTTTAGGTGGGTTAAATTTTGATGTTATGTGAAATGTTTGTGTACCTGTTGTTGTATTTTTATAATCCCTTGTAGGTTTAGAGCTGAGATTATTAACATCCAGCAGAGAATGGTGTGCCTGCTTGCAGTAATAGCAGCGCACACTGCTTTGACAATGGTTCGTCTTGTGACTGTACGCCAAACAGTTCCGACAAACCCCGATTCTGTCCACTGCCTTAGATCGTTCACAGATCTCCATGGCAATGAACTTCTGACAAGTTCGAAGGGAGTGCTGACCTCTACCACATACCTGGCATGCAAACTGCTTCTTCCTGACGTGCAACACCGTTTTCTTCTCGACCGCGACAGCCTTGTGTACAGAAGAACCGCTGACCTTGATGCTACTCGTTCCAGCTACTGGGACGTGTCCAGTAGAGACTTAATGTTGCTTGCCGTCTCCTTCGTCAACTGCTGCTGCTCAAAAAAAAGTTGGAAATGAGCGTTTACCAACACTCGCTTGTGGTCGTATCTGGCGACAAGCAATTCCCATGCTTTGTGATAATTGCCAGAATACAAACCTAAATGCTGCAACAAACGAGCAGCTTCACCTGTAAGAGACGACTTCAAATAGTGAAGCTTTTGGATTTCACCCAGCTTTTTATTTGTGTGGACTAACGACAAAAAGACATCGTGGAAAGCCCGCCACTTCGTGTACGAGCCCTCAAAATGTGGTATTTGAATTTGGGGTAAGGAAAGCTCATTACACGAACCACCTGTGGATTCACCTTCCACATTCTTCTCCTTTGATGCTGACTTGGCATTGTCGATAGCATCGACCAATTCACCTCGGTAAGTGAAATATGTTTCTTGAAGCAAATCAAAAATTTCATCAAAATCTTCTTCTTCCAGACCTTCTTCAATTTCTCCTCGACGAATCTTTGCTTGAAGACCAAGCGCATTTTTGAAGTTCCCTTCTAGAATAAGAAGACGACCTGACAGATAGCTGGCTGTACAACGTGATGCTCCAGTCTTTTTGAAGCTGGAGTGGTCACGAAGAATCTGCTCCAGAACACCTTTTTGGTCTGCACCCGTGGACAATTTTGACATTTTTAAATGGTTTTTATTTGAAAATGTAATTAATTATAAACCAATAAGGGTGTATCAAGTATTTATTACTTTAATTTTATTAGATACAGTTTATTGTATGATAATTAATTAAAATGTTTTATTACAGGAACTTACGACCTTTGGTCAACTTTGCCCAGCTGGTGACAGTTGAGGTTAAAGATGAAATAAATTTTTTACACGGCGCGGGAAATACGATTTCTGCACAACCACCGAGAGTCTGTGAGTCTTAAAAAGAAGAAAGACAAGGGGCAAGACACCGACCGCGAGGGAAATATGTATGTTCTTTATGTTTTATATATATCTATATATATTTTTTTATTTGTTGTACACTTCCACTTTATTCTTGCACTTGCACTTGCACTTTTTATTTTATTTTCTTTTAAATGTTTAATGTTTTGTGAAGTCTCTTAAGTATCTTTTCTTGTATATATATATGTATGTTTGTACGTTTGAACCTTGCACTTTTTTCTTTTTTATATGTTTAAATGTTTAATTTTATGTGGAGTCTTCATCCGGCTCGAAGGACCAAATGTTGGGGTGTGTAGGGTTTTTTTTGGGTTTTTTGGGTTACTGTGTGGGGTAATAGAAAGAACAAATGCGGTTTTTAAATAAAACACGTCTTTTCGATTCCAAGGTTACAGCCAAGAGAAAATCTTTATTATTTTCCGGAAATTCTTCCATATTTTTACGTTCACAAACTGTCATACTTTTGTATAAATGTACTAAATAACAATACGTAATCCTACGTTACGTTTCATAGGTTACATTATTAATAAAAAATAGAGTTCAATTTAGCTCAGTTCTAACATAAATTACAATTTTAATAATTATTTCAACAAAAATATATGTAGTTATACATTTTATTCACGAACATAGCTTGTATAGTTCGTTGTCAAATGTTACCTTCCAAAGCCCATCAACGCAAACGGGACTGAATATTTTTCGAAGGATTTTTCTCTCGAAGCGACCGCTTTCGATAGAGCCCATGTCCTATGCAGGATGATCAACTCTTATGTAGAGAGTTCTTAATTTTTCGATTTTTCGAGATAGGGTCTTACTGCTAAATTGCTTTCTTAGCCAAAAGAAACCGCGATTGGTAAGAGTGATTCTTTATTTTATTTCTGCTGAGCTGTTTGCTGAGCAGTGCCAAGGTAACCAAAGTCCCTTGCTACATCGAAAATATAACCGCCAACTGTGTCGTTCTGTCGAATTCGTCAATGTTGTATGTCTTTTATGTATCGTATGTCAGCATATACTTGTTTTGTACACATTTACAACTAAACTCATTTTGGTAGCTTCAGTTTCACTACCAGCGAACGCATCGGTGACTCCCCGCTGAGTTCTACCAATTATGTCGATATCATCGGCGTACGCTAGTAGTTGAACAGACTTTTGAAAAATTGTGCCTTTAGTGTACGTTTCTAGAGTTCCGCACAATTCTTTCAAATATGGTGTTAAAGAAGTCACATGACAGCGCGTCACCTTGTTTAAAACCTTAATTGACATCAAAGGTCTCAGTTAAGTCGTAATCATCTTGAGCAGCGACCGTTCTCAGTCATCATTCTGCACAAGAAGACGAGTTCGATAGAGTAGCTCGTCTCTATATATATTTTCATATGTGGCATTAAAATCGATTGTGGGTATCCATTTGAACTACTAGAATTTTTCCCAGGATCTTCCGGAACGTGAAGATTTGGTCGATTGTTGATTTTCCTGGTCTGAAACCGCACAGATAGGGGCCAGACGTTCACACCATATGGCAGATATCTCCATAGTTGCAGCAGTTGAGGGGGTCTCCTTTTTTGTGAATCGGGCAAACGATACTAAGATTCCATCCATCATTTCTAGCACTTTTGAATACTTCGGCCGGTAAGCCCTAATATCCAACTCAGCTAAGATATGGCAATCCTTACTTCATTTTGGTCAGGTGAATGCAAGATTTGGCTATCATTGCCTAAGTTGAATGGTGTATTCTGCTTGATAGCGGAATGTTAGGCTTCTTCGTCGTTAAACAGTCTGCGGAAAAAATGTGACTACATTACAAGGTTTCCTTCTCCATCTTTTTTTTTATTTATTTATTTCTGACATTACTTACACATTAAGTATAAATCTTATAATCTTGTGAAGTTATAAATATGGAAAAAAATTTTTAAGGAATATTTAAAAGTGAACTTACAAATAAAATGGTACATAAAATAAAATTGGAAGTTACTACATATGTATTACATGAAAATAATAAATTAATAACAAAAAAAAAATACATGAAGAAAATCGAAATTAAGAAAAAATGCCATAAAAAGGATAAACATTAATCATTACGATTGGAAAAGTATAACTGTAAACTTTTTATAAAAATTCGCATGTCGCCGATTTCTCTTAAATTTATTGGTAGTGAATTCCACAGTCGTAATGCAGCTGTTTTGGCTTGATTAAAAGGGTGCGATTTAACGATGAAATGCGTTTATTTCTGTTGATATAACATAGATATTATTAGGTTTTACAATTTTAATTTTAATTATGTGGCGAACTTACCGCAGTTTACTCCCTTTCTCTTTGAAAGCAAAATGACAATTAAATTAATAAAGGGCTCGATCGAAAGTGACAGCCAAAGAAAACTAAACAAATGTCAGTCAAAGAAGAATGGGAATAATACTACGTTCACAAGCAGAATGTGTATCAAAGTTGTTGTTTCGACGGGCATTCTGCTACATCCCCACCCACGTGGATCGGCTCCGATTCACCAGACTCTACGTCTAGAACGGCTAACTTTGATGCAGGGCGTTTGAGCATTCCTTTGGGTGTGCGGACGTCAGCTCTTCGTACTTCACCATCAACTCCTGCGTAGACTCTCTCAACCTTCCCTCGGCACCACTGCCTCCTTGGAACATTTGCGTCGCATATGAACACTAAATCTCCTTCTGCTATAGGTCTTGTCCTTTGGCACCATTTGCTTCGACGCGTTAAAGTTGGCAGGTATTCGGCCACCCAGCGCTTCCAGAACTGATCCCTTAGCTGACGTGCAATTCGCCATTGCTTTCGCAGGGTGCACGACCTTCCCAAGGGCTCACATACACCAGGCGTCTGCGCGGTACTAGCTGAACCGAGAAGAAAGTGATTCGGAGTGAGCGGCTCCTCTTGGTCGACCGAAACTGGTAGATGCGTCAAGGGGCGTGAGTTGACAACGTTTTCGGCCTCAATTAGAAAACACTGCAGCGTATGTTCACGGGGCGCAACCTCTTTTAGTGTGTGACGCAGAACCTTCTTCACACATTGGACCATGCGCTCCCATACACCTCCCTCAGATGGGTTGTTGGGACAGTTGAATACCCATTCGACGCCCTTTGATGACATCTCGTTCTGGACACGGTCACAGTCGAATACCTCCGAGAAGCGTTTCGATTCCTGATCGACGCCAACGAAGTTCTTGCCGTTGTCACTGCGGATTTTAACTGGCCTTCCACGACGATTCATAAAATTGCGGATAACTAAGATGCAGGCATCTGTTGACAAATCGCAGGCGACTTCAAGGTGGATGGCCCGGACGACAAGACAGGTAAATAATGCCACCCACCGCTTCTCCGTACGCCGACCGATTGTTACTGCAAGGGGGCCGAAGTAGTCCAAGCCCACGTAGGAAAACGGCCTCACAAACGGCGTCAGACGGTCTTCGGGTAGGGGCCCCATTAAAGGCGTAAAGGGTACGACTCGCGCTATCCGGCACACGTAGCAGCACGCAATTACTTTGCGCATAACTTGCCTCAAGCGCGGAATCCAGTATTTACGGCGAATTTCGCAGATCGTCGCCTCGACGTTCTGATGTTTCATCTGGCAATGGTGGTAACTCACAAGCAAGTTGGTAAATACGTGATCAGGCGGCAGTATTATTGGTCGTTTCGAGTTGTATGGTAACCAGCTGGCTGCGTCAAGTCGACCATTTACGCGCAAAATGCCCTTCTCATCAAGGTACGGCAGAAATTTATGTAAGGGACTATCTCTGGTTAGGCTTTGACCGCTCTTAATTTTGCTCAGCTCGGCAGCATAAATCTCAGCTTGTACTTGACGGCACAAGACTCCTTCCGCATTATCAAGCTCAGCGACGCTCAAAAGATACCCCTCCCCGGAGCCATCTTCTCCACGACATCGAGCAACAAAACGAACAATCCACGCAATAGCGCGCTTTAGCTTAGTGAAAGAAGAAAATCGATTAAAGTCAATGAAGTTCAAACTTACGGCAAACAGGGCAAACTTAGAGCGAAGTTCTTCATCACCTTCTTCATGGCGGTCGTCGTAGATAGGGCCAACAGGCCACAACTCTTTCTCTTTCCACAGGAACTCGGGGCCCTTTATCCAGCGTGATGAAGGACTGAAGTCGATGTGACTGCTTGACCTGGTTGCCTCGTCGGCGACGTTGTCCTGAGTCGGTATCCACCTCCAGTTGGATTCTTTGGTAGCAGCTAGGATTTCTGCAACTCTGTGGGCCACGAAGGGCTTGTACCGACGGCTTCCTGATGTGATCCACTGGACAACTGTTTTCGAGTCACACCAGAGAACACAATCGACGACATCAATTGTATGCTGTGTTCTAACCATCTGCATCAGACGAGTTCCAAGGACTGCCGCCTGAAGCTCCAGGCGTGGGATGGTCATCGTTTCAACGGGGCGCATTTCGTCTTGGCACATACGAACGCGACTGATGGCTGTCCGTTGGCGTTGACAGCTCTCCAATACGCTACGGCGGCAAATGCTTCCTCGCTGGCGTCTACGAATACGTGGAGCTGGAGCTGCTTCGGCACAACATCTCCAAAGTAATGGCGAGGGATTTGAAAGTCGACTACACGGTTTATGTGCTGACACCATCTAGTCCATGCTGCGTTGATACCGTTGGGCAACGGCTCATCCAAGCGTATATCGTGCCTCCACACTTCTCGCATCAATAGCTTCGCACCGATTAAAAAGTGACATAAGAATCCCAGTGGGTCAAAAACTGACATAATAATGCTCAGCTATTCTCTTTTACTAGGGCATCGAAACCCCGCGATGATTTCCGCATCCACTCGATTGAATTTCAATTGGAACCTGAAGGTATCACTTGATGCCAGTACATGCCTAATATCTTCTCCGTCACTAGGCTTTCTTCAATAGAGCGGTCTTGAGCAGGGCAGCTGACTTTAACTGTTGCGGATTCTTTGGCACCGGTCAACGCGGTTGTAACCTCCGGAGAGTTTGAGACGAAGTGACGTAGTTCGAATCCGGCATCTTTATGGATTTCTCTCACCTGCTTCGCTATATTGATGGCTTGCTCCACTGACTCGAAGCTGTCCACGAAGTCTTCAACGTAGTGATGCTGCATGATGGCTTCAACAGCTCGGGGGTCGTGATGGCGATGTTCCAGGGCATTTGCGGTCTTGACATATTGGGCCGCGCATGGCGAGCAAGCGGCTCCGAATGTCATAACCAACAACTCATAGATGTCTGGTGGCTTATCGACGTTGCCATCACGCCAGAGAAATCTTTGTGAGCATCTGTCTTCCGGCTGAACCAACACTTGGTGGAACATTTCCCGAATGTCTCCACACACGGCAACTGCACCCACACGAAAGTTGAAGAGAATTGACGGCATCGGCTGATACTCCTGCGGTCCTTTCAGTAAACATGAATTTAAAGAAATACCATCTACTTTGGCGGCGGCATCAAATACAAGGCGCAACTTGCCCGGCTTGTTAGGATTCATTGTGACAAAATGTGGGAGGTACCACGTCCTTGGTCCAACGACGGCGGCTTCTGCTGGCTGCAGCTTACGGGCGTAGCCTTTGACGACGTAACTCCCAATAATTGCCTTATAGGCGACAGCAAATGCTTTGTCACGCTTCATCTTGCGCTCAATCCCGACTAGCCTCCTCTTAGCCATGGCAAAGCTATCAGGCAACTTAATGTTGTCATTACTCCAGAGAAGCCCAGTCTGGAATCTACCGCTGACTTTGATAGTGGTTAGCTGCAGAATGCTGCGGGCACGTATGTCGGCTTCGGACTCTACTTCTGGTGCTGGCCGCACCCCAAAACTTTCGGTGTTGAAGTAGTCTGCTACTAATTCATGTAGGGCGTCGTCGCTTGCGGCACTCATCAGCAAACACGAAGGCGTCGCTTCAGTGGACGTTTGAGTTGGGCCAAAAACTGTCCATCCTAGTTCGGTGTTGGCGGCATAGGGTCCTCGCTCCTTAAGGTGAACTGTCTCAGTAGGCAAACCCAAATGGCAATGGTCTAAGCCTATGAGAAGTTTCGGCGTAACGTTGGAATACGGCTGCGTCGCTAAGTGCTTCAGGGGTCCAGTACTCCCGCGCAAATCGTATTCATATAGGCTTTGAGTTGGCAATTGTAGATTCGACACTCCGTAGACGTTGCGTAGCGTATGGATTTTCTTCATGCTGGCGCCACTAATATGTACGTTGACCACTGTTGAAGGTTCTTGGGCGGCTCTTCCCCCAAACCATTGAAGATTAAGCTTATGTTGGCGACCCTCTAAACCAAGCTCCTCGATAAGAGATTTATCCATTAGAGTTATGGATGAACCTTCATCCAGCAGGGCGTGGGTGTCGATTCGTTTCCTTGGACCGTAAAGAGTCACAGGCAATACTCGAAACAGCAATTTAAGGTTCTGCACCGGGCTGGCTGCACAGCTTAGAACAGCTTCTCTCCTTGTGTCGGCTTCTAGTGGTGGCTGTCCATGTGACACTGATGGGCTTTCAACGACATAATTTCGGGGCTCGTGTAGCAGCTTGTGGTGACTTCTATGGCATCCATTAACATCGCATGGCTTTCGACGGCGGCAGTTACGTGTTGAATGTCCCATTTCCAAGCAGCTAAAACATAATCGAGTACGTTTGACCTCAGTCCATCTTTCACCCACACTGTAATCCAGAAATCTTTTGCATTCGACGATCCTGTGTCGACCTTGGCATATCGAACACTTAAATGTATCAGCTCTGCCACTTTCAGCAGCATGTAGAACGACTCGACGCCTTGGCTCCATCGTGGTACTACCTACACTATCTTGCACAGTACAAATCAAAGCAGCGACTCCATTCAACCAGTTGCTAAAGTCCACGATAGTAGGATACGGCTGTATCGGCTTTGCATAGGCAGCCCACTCGATCCTTTTGCAAGAAGCTCCTCCAGTAAGGTGGGATTTGACAGGTGTTGTTGGCCATTGACGGATTGTAAGAAAACTGCAAGGTTCTTTGTCTTCGTTGCAAATGGGACTAATTTACCCAAAGACGTCTCAGAAACAGGAACAACTTCACGAATTTGCCTTATCTGGCTACGAATCAACTGCTCTGGACGGCCAAATCGGAATCGGAGCTGTTCCATAACAGCATTTACATTGTTGGGATGAATTAGAAGCGACTTCACCGTATCGCGTGCCTCACCTTTCAGACACTTTTGTAGGCGCTGACTGTTTTCTAAGTTGCTGTAGTTGTACGCTGCAGTTGATTCGATGTAAGCGGTGGAGAAGATTGGCCAGTCCTCCGCATGACCATGAAACTCCGGCAAATCTTGAATCTTGCGTGGCACTGCAAATGTACGATTGCTATTTCCATCATAACTCGGCGTAAATTCTACTGAATGATGACTCGGCCGAAACCAGGTGCTGTTATTAGCAGACGACTGTTGCGATCTAAAATTGATTGGCACGGGATTAGAAGTAATGCTGTAACTGGTGCTTTCATGCGGTACCGCAAAGTTGGCTGACGGCAATAGCGGAACCTCGGTTCGCATAGACGTATTAGGCTGTACCGCTACATTTGCACTTACGGTTGCAGCTGAACAGTATGTAACAGTAGATGAAGTAGGTGATGATGACGTTACTGTCTCTGGCGAAACTGTTGACAGCGTAACTGTCCCATGCGAAACGGAGACTGGCTGTTGTGCATTACTGTGCAGCGCCTCCCTTAACGACTGTCATTGCAGATAACTATCCCTCAGTTTGACTTGCGCCATCCTGAGCTGACTCTCCAGGGCTTTGATTTGACTCTGCATTGCTGCGAGAAGACTTTCTTGTTGTGCTGCAGCGTCATTGGCAGTATTCTTCGAGGTTGTTGGCTGCAATGCAGGAACGATGTTGGTGGAAGCAGCAGCCTGAGTGGTAGCAATGGCGGCGGTGATGGAATTTGTGGTCGCTGCGGCGGCAGTGGCAGCGGTGGCTTCGGCATTCTTTGTTCCTTCCATAGAAACATCAACGGTACTATCTTCCTGCTATAAGCGTTTGCTCTTCCTTGGCGGCGTACGCTTCATTCCTTTCTTTAGGCGATGATAGAACTCAGCGGCGGCAGATTACTATGCTAATGGCGGCAATTCACAGTGCTAAATTGCGAAATAAAGTTGTTTTGGCTTGATTAAAAGGGTGCGATTTAACGATGAAATGCGTTTATTTCTGTTGATATAACATAGATATTATTAGGTTTTACAATTTTAATTTTAATTATGTGGCGAACTTACCGCAGTTTACTCCCTTTCTCTTTGAAAGCAAAATGACAATTAAATTAATAAAGGGCTCGATCGAAAGTGACAACCAAAGAAAACTAAACAAATGTCAGTCAAAGAAGAATGGGAATAATACTACGTTCACAAGCAGAATGTGTATCAAAGTTGTTGTTTAGACGGGCATTCTGCGACAGCAGCTATAAAGAATTGTTTTTCTGATATGAAATATAAAAAGCGTGGTACAATTATGCTGAAAGATCTCTGAGATGCCGGAAATTGGAGCTTGTCATATAAGTATGATGGTTGACGCGTTACAAGTACATTAAACAATTGCTTTATTGTACGATATTTAACAAAATTTTCAACTGACATGTTTAGCAGGTTCTTAGATAAATGTGATACGTGGTCATATCGGCGAAGTCCATAGATATAACGAATTATACTATTAAAAGCTACTTTTAGCTTTCTTTTACTTTCAGCGTCGCAATTAGAAAAAATTTCACATCTATTTAGAAGTGTTGGAATGGCTAAAGATCTGGCTAACATCATTCTGGTTGGCAGGGCGTATACATTTGAGCTGTCCAAAGCGATCGTAGTATTCCGTAGGTCTTTCCAACATTGTTGTTAATGTGGTCGTTCCAAGTAAGAGTCCGATTGAACCCTATACCCAAATTCTTAGCTGACTCGACGTATTGATCTCTCAGTACAAACTCTTAATGTTTTTGATCGCACACTTCTCATGTTCCTTTTTCTTCTTCCAGAGAAGCCGATGTTCTTCTCGTCCCGAGCAGCTCTCGTCCTTCGTAGCAGCACCGCTTTGTAGGCTTCTCGTTTAGCTGCATGTGCTTTCCGGCATTCTTCATTAAACCAGGGGTTTCTTGGTGGTGGTCAGTGAAACACAGCACATCTGTTGCAGCGTCCCTATTGGTACGTTGGCAGCGTTGCCACTGGTCTTCGGTGCTTGATGCTGGCAGCATAGAAGTTGTTGAGGGATTTCAGGATACGCGTTCGGCGAAGATTCTAGTGGTCTCTTGTCATTGCAGCTCTTCTACGTTATATCTTCTCACGTTAGTACTTATTTGTTGTAACGCTTAGGAAATCCACATTCTTACCTTGGCTCCAACAAGGTGCACGGAAAGTTCGGACGTTCAGAATACTGAAGAAATGTTTTACGTCCATCGCAATGTGGTTACTTTGCTTTAACATTTCATGATCCGAAGACGGCCATGTCCGTTTATGTACATTAAGGTGAGAAAACCGTGTGCTTGCTATAGTGATATTTTGTCCCACCGCAAAATCAGTAAGCTTAACTTCGTTGTCAGATGTTGGATGCATATTAGGCTTATGTTAGCGAGCTTAGCCTTGATGTGGATTGTCATAAGACGTTCGCTCACGTGTCCTAAGCTCAATACTTCTGGCCTAAGTCTACCGCATATGGCAAATCAGCATCCGAATAAGCGCTATTTTTTCCACGTCAGTGTGAGTGAACCAAGTGATCCTTGCATATGGCCCACGGGGCAAACACAATAGGTGGTCGATTTGGACTTTTAGATCCAGATCCTGATCCAAACATTCAACCAAAAAAAAAAACTAAATATAGTTCGTTACCTATGGATCCCTTCCCCGTACTACCTTCATGTTCAAGTAAAAAAACTCCTCGATTTATATCAATGTCTCCGAAAAATAGTGAAAAGCCCATTTCATCCCTTAGCCCTTTTCTTCTTAAAAAAGCCATTGATACGTTTAGTAAAGATTACGAAAATATATTCCAACTCCGCGATGGAAGCCTCCTTATCCTAGTCAGATCACAAAAGACTGCAGATCTCTTCCTTAAAGCCAAAGATCTCGCTGGCGTCTGCCCAGTAGCAGTAAAACTACACTATCGCCTCAATCAATCTAAAGGCATAGCTTATACCTTGCTTAATAAATGTTTCTGAATCAGAAATCGTCAGCGAAATGAGGTCACAAGGAGTAACGGAAATTTATAAATTCTTGAAGAAGATGGAAGATGGAAAGCAAAGGGCATCAGCCCTAATGCTTTTCACATTCGACCTTTATCAGCCCCCCAAATATGTAGATATTGGCTTTTACACAGCCAAAATCTCAGAATATATACAGAATCCAATGCCCTGTCGAAGTTGCCAAATTCTTGGCCATACAACGAAACGCTGCAATGGTAATCCAAAATGCGAATCTTGCAATTTACCTCCTCACCTACCCGAACCATGCACTCGCTTAATGTGCGCAAATTGCTCCCTCCCCCACTGTTGTGAATAATCACAACAACAAGCATCAAACACAACGCACAAATTAAAACTCTGCAATTTTTTTGAGAACTAAGCAGTGCATTCCAAAGCGCACAGCTTATTAAGTTACTTGCACATGCCACGTAACTGAACACCTCGTACGATTTGTTTCTTAGCCTGCTTAAGGTGTGTAAATAATGTAGAATAAGCAAAATTGTAGTATTTGAGGCAAAATTAATTTAAATAAAGTTCAGTTCGTTAAAATAGTTGTGTTGTTATTGACTTCCCCCCACCAGTGGTAAGGAGTCAGAATATTCTCAACTAAACATTGGTCCTTCGAAGCCATAAGAAAGGAAAGCGTTACCAGGGCTACAAACACTGGTACATCTAAGTGAAACAAACATTTTTTTGTTATTTTTAACATAGCGTCACCAGGGCTACAAACATTGGTGAAAATACATACACAGTCATAACTAAAAATTAACAAAAACAAAGCAGGCAAATAAGAGCCCTTATTGATCCAGGCTCACAAGCTACTTTGATCACAGAAGAAGTAGCTCAATCGCTTAGACTATCTAAAGAAAGAGTGTTTGTACCTGTTAGTGGTCTAGGAGCAACAGATGCAGGAACTGCACGTAATAAAGTAAATTTCTCGATATCATCAAGGGTAGCATCAAAATTCCAGATACACGTAGAAGCCCTTGTTCTACCAAAACTAACAAGATCGCTGCCAGCCGAGAAAACAATAACTTTAAAAGCCAAACAGTTTCAAGAGCTTACCCTTGCCGATTCAGGATATAATGCTCCAGGTACTATCGACATGATACTAGGTGCTGACATACGAGTATATGGAGAAATAATCCTAGAAGGAGTGCGAAAGGGCACAAAGGGTTTTCCAATAGCACAAAATTCTCATTTAGGGTGGCTCATAACAGGTCGAACATCTTCCCAGAAAGGCTATGGTGTCAGGGTAACTGGGATGGTAGTACAAACCTCCTTAGAAAAGCAGCTTCAAAAATTCTGGGAACTAGTAGAATTTCAAGACCGCAACTATCTAAAAGAGGAAGACCAGGAATGTGAGCAAATATACAGTGAAACTCACTACAGAGATGATAATGGTAGATATGTGGTGAATATACCATTCAACATAAAATTGATGCAAAACCATAAACTAGGAGATTCTAAAAATAAGGCAATAGCCAGACTACGTCAACTGGAACAGCAGTTTAGTAAAGATTTGAAATTAAAAGAAGAATACACAAACTTTATGAAGGAGTTTTTGGACCTTGGACATATGGTCGAAGTGCCTCTAGCCAACAATACCATAAGTGATGTCTACTACATGCCGCACCACGCAGTTCATAAACCTGATAGCACGACAACAAAGCTACGGGTTGTGTTTGATGCATCGGCTAAAACTACAACAGGCGTGAGTTTAAACCAACTCATGCTGGTGGGGCCCAAGCTGCAAGAAGATTTAACAACAATCTTATTGCGATGGAGACGTCATAAGTACGTTTTCACAGCGGATATAGAGAAAATGTACCGCCAGATAAAGGTCAACAACTATCATCAGGATTATCAACGAATTTTGTGGCGAAACTCAGAAAGGGAACAGATAAAGGAATACAGACTCACCACTGTGACATATGGAACAGCATCGGCACCGTACTTAGCAGTCAAAACCCTTCAACAATTGGCCATTGATGAGAAACAAAGGTATCCAATTGGATCCGATATCCTTAAAGATGATTTTTGTGTAGATGATCTGATGTCTGGAAGAAGCACGTTGAACGAATGCAAAGAAGCAAAGGCACAGCTCGTTCAACTTTTGAAAGAAGCAGGATTCGATCTCCGGAAATGGGCAACGAACAATATTAAGCTACAAGACAGAGAAGTTGATAATCAGAGGCACCGAGAAATTGAAATTAATAAAGAAGACACAATCAAGGTACTAGGTATACACTGGAGTTTTTCGTCTGATACACTTCAATTTAAAGTCAAAGAAGAACCAAATCAGCAAACTTTAACGAAGCGTGCCACACTTTCGGAAATAGCTAAGTTGTACGACTCGTTGGGATGGTTGGCACCTGTCACTATTAGGGCAAAATTATTAATGCAAGAACTATGGAAGACCAACTTATCGTGGGATGAACCTTTAACATCAGAGCTACAACAATCCTAGAATAGTCTCAGAAATAATTTGAAAACTATTGAAGATATAAAAATCCCAAGATGGATGGGAACTAATAAGAAACACAAAATTGACTTACACGGGTTTTGTGACGCTTCAGAATCCGCTTACGCTGCAGTAGTGTACTCCAGAATATCTCTTCAAGATGGTTCATACCGAATAACATTATTGATGGCAAAGACAAAGGTCGCACCTATCAAAACAAAAATTACACTTCCAAAACTAGAATTGTGCGGGAGCCCATTTGCTATCAAGGTTACTCTGGGAAACGCAACAGGTATTCCGAACACAACTGGGTGATGTTTTTGCCTGGACAGATTCGACGATTACCCTAGCATGGATTAAGCGATGTCATTCTGCGTTAAAAACATTTGTAGCTAATAGGGTATCGCAAATTCATGAAAAAATTGCAACAAAGCACTGGAGACACATTACATCGTCTGAAAATCCCGCTGACTGTGCCTCTAGAGGAATTGCACCAAACCAATTGAAGGATCACTCGTTATGGTGGACTGGCCCCGAATGGCTAAAGCTCCCTTCATCCCATTGGCCGGCAGAAGTAGCTGTTGACGTTACAGTTCCTGAGGTAAAGATAACTATGACACTGTCGGTGTTTGAGGCCGCATGCATGTTCACAAGATTTTCCTCATACAACAAACTTATAAGAGTTACTGCGTACTGTAAACGCTTCATTTCAAAGTGCAAAAGGACGAATACACACGTAGGACCATTGACAACAAAGGAGTTAGAAGCCAGTCGTAAGACCGTCATACGCGTCGTTCAACAAAGGGAATTCAAAGAAGAATTGGCCGGTCTGCAAGGTGGACGTTTCCTAGACAGGAAGAGTAAGCTGTTATCATTGAATCCTCTAATGAACAAGGACAATATTATAGTAGTCGGAGGTCGACTGGAAAATGCACCTCTGACAGAATCCCAGAAACATCCAATTATACTACCATACCGTAGTATTTTTACAAGGTTGTTGGTGAAACACACTCACGAAAAAACATTGCATGGAGGTATCCAACTGACTTTAGCGACTTTAAGACAGTCCTATTGGATTTTGTAATCCAAACGGGTTGTCAGGAAAGCAATTCACGATGCCATCGCTTTAGAGCAATAAATAAAGCTCAAATAATGGGAATATTACCAACACCAAGAGTAACACCTTCGAGACCCTTTACTCATTCTGCTGTAGACTATGCTGGCCCACTAAAAATTCTTTTGTCCAAAGGAAGAGGTAATCGCACTACAAAGGGATACATAGCAGTTTTTGTGTGCTTAGCTACTAAGGCTATTCACATAGAACTAGTAAGCGACCTCACATCAGAGGCGTTTTTGGCTGCCGTCCGAAGATTTACATCAAGAAGAGGTGTATGTTCAGATATTTACTCTGATTGTGGCACGACATTTATAGGAGCAAACAAAGAGATACAGAGCTTAATCAAGTTGACTATAGCACAGTGGAGAGATGAAATCACTGAGAAGTTGGCAGTTGATGGTATCAAATGGCATTTTATTCCGCCTGCTGCCCCACACTTTGGCGGACTATGGGAAGCAGGTGTTAAGTCGGTGAAATATCATATGGAAAGAATAATTGGTGAAACAACGCTTACGTTTGAGGAACTTTCAACGCTACTTACCCAAATAGAAGCATGCCTAAACTCTCGACCCCTTACCGTTGTAAGCAACGATATTGAAGATAAGCTGATACTCACTCCAGGTCACTTTTTAATTGGATCTGCGCTCAACGCCTTACCTGAACCAGTAATTGACCAAACACGCAGTTACGGCTCCCGGTGGATGTTAATCCAAAAAATGGATCACGACTTCTGGAAAGCTTGGTCGAATGACTATCTATCACAACTTCAGCAACGTTCCAAATGGAAACAAAAGGAAGCAAACTTAAGTGTCGGTGACGTAGTTCTCATTAAAGATGACCGACTGCCACCTACAAAATGGCTACTAGGAAGGGTGATGGAGGTACACCCAGGAAAAGATAAAAGGGTTCGAGCTGCAACAGTTCTAAGTAACGGCTCACACTACAAAAGACCGATTGCTAAACTATGCCCATTACCCAATAATGAACTAAATACAGCTGAAGAGAATGCAATACTTCAAACTCAAATTGCAACTAAAGATTTAACAAATTCCAATCAAATAAATACAGATACTCAAGGCCAGGGAAAGCGCTCTGGTAGACATAATATAACAACAAACAATCCTCTTTCTTGGATATGCTTAATAGCAGCATTTATCACCACAGCTATGTCTGATCAGAATATGAACCAAGTCCACGTCAATCAATTCGAAACTCAGCCTGGTATATTCTTTGAAGACATTGGCCGCGCAAACATGATCGCCAGTACATGGAAAGCTGTCGTGTTTTTTAATTTGACAAGCTACTGGTCCGAATTTTATACATACAAGGAATGCGTGAGGCGGATGCAAGACGTTTGCATTAGAAATATATCAGAAGGCTTTACAGTTCTTTGCGATAATACCTTGGCACAATTCGAACAACAATTGCAGCAGATAGAACTGAATAACGATGTGCTATTGCACGCAAACAACGTGTCATTAAGGAGTAAGCGATCACCATTCGACTTCATGGGAACTGTAGCAAATGAGCTCTTTGGAGTGCTGGATCAAAGATTTGCTCAAAAATACGAGCAAACAATTGAAATGGTGCAAGGAAATGAAGAACACATATTACAGTTAATGAAGAATCAAACTACCATCATCGATTCAACAATCAATATATTCAAGAAAAAACGAATGTCCAACCAAAAACAACAAGCCTTTCTGACTTCTCTTATAAATGACTTGAATAAACAACACGATAAGTTCAACTCATTTAAAATTTTGGTATCTACCGCAATGAATGCAATGTTAATGATGATGAACTACCAGAACACTCAAAACATATGCTGGACACATCAGGGCAGAATGCATCCTCTTATACTTAGTGTGAACCAGCTGCAGAATGAATTGATAAGGATACATGACAACATCCCTCGCACATTAATGATACCGGGGGAACGACAACATGAACCGATTCTCCAACTCTATAAAGACCTTCATCCAAAGGGAAGAGTAACAGATGAAAACATTATTATTGAAATCACGATTCCCTTACTGTTCAACGAGGAATTCAAGGTTTTCAATGTGTTACCAGTACCAACTTGGCATAACGGGAATTTCACGTACTTAGTACCATCATCAGAGTACCTATTAGTTAGTCTACAATTGGATCGATACTACCCTATGACAAAGCAAGAAATCAATTCCTGCAAGCAGAGGTCAGCTGGCATGTACTGGTGCAATTTAGTCCATCCAATTTATACACCTGGCTCCACCATTAGTGCATGCGAGATGAGCATACTTCAACACAACAACTTACTCTCAACAGCCTGTACTACCCATACAGTTCCTGCCAGAGCATATTGGGTAGAGATGCATCATCCTAATACCTGGATATTTAGCATGCCCTTTAAAAGAAGTGTAGACGTTATCTGTGACCAAGAAACGAAGCAGATCTCATTATTTGGCAGCGGAACCATAAGTCTGCAAGAAACCTGCATGATACGTCAAGAAGGGATGATCATCATTGGGAAATGAATTCTGTCAAGTCGATTGCAAGCATCGTTTTTGCCAATAAGCAACATATCGCAGCAGCTGACGAATTTCACGCACATGAGGCAAGAAGCTCCAGTTCTACGGCCAGACATATTTAAAGATATTGGAATGGTAGAAAATGCTCTTGAAGTCCAACAAGGTCAGGAAAAATTGCTGCTGTTACTGAGGACACACAAGATCCAACATTACACCACCATCGGCTCTGTTACGACACTGCTCTTTATAGCTGCATTTATTTTCATAGTTATAAACATAAGAACGCGATTCTTCAAGAACAAACCAGGTAAAACCACAAGCACGCAGCTACATAGCACTGAACCCTCTACAACCCGAAAACTTGATGAATCAGACTTCTGCGTGACGTCCATTTAAGCCGGCCCCAGCATGTTGTGAATAATCACAACAACAAGTATCAAACAACAAACGACGAACAACGTACAAATTAAAACTCTGCAATTTTTTTGAGAACTAAGCAGTGCATTCCAAAGCGCACAGCTTATTAAGTTACTTGCACATGCCACGTAACTGAACACCTCGTACGATTTGTTTCTTAGCCTGCTTAAGGTGTGTAAATAATGTTGAATAAGCAAAATTGTAGTATTTAAGGTAAAATTAATTTAAATAAAGTTCAGTTCGTTAAAATAGTTGTGTTGTTATTGACTTCCCCCCACCAGTGGTAAGGAGTCAGAATATTCTCAACTAAACACCCACTCATCATCATCAAAAACGTATCCAGCATATAAACAAGCAAAGGAAATAATAACAATTAAAACGTCAAAAAAATGTACAATGGCAGTAGCCAAGAGAATCTATAACCAACAAAAGTCACCCCATAATCAACCGTTAACAGAATCGTTTGCCGAACAGGTTGCAAAAACAAAAAATACACCTACTGCATCCCATTCACTTCCCGTCCAAGATAATCTGCCCCCTCCAAAAACTTCAAGATTGAACGAAAGCAAAGTTAAACACAATACCGATTTAACATCAAAACCATCAAACGATAAAGAATCTGATCACACACCTCTAAACTCTACCGTAAAACTAGCCATCCCAAACACCAACACTACCAATAAACGCACAACCACACCCGCAAATAATAGTCTTAACAATATCCCTCTCCTATTCCCGCATAAATCATCTGTTACACAAATTCTGTCAAACAATAATAATTCAACACAACCTCGCTCAAATGCCTACGACGAAACAAATAACCATCTTTCCACCACACACGCACATAATAATCGTACCAATACCCCTCTCGTATCCTCGCCTATATCAACTGTTACACAAACACCTTTAGCAAATAACTATTATTATATTGAAGCCACTGATGAGAATGATGTTACCATGCAATAAAACTGTAATACAAAATCCAAGCATTGGAAACCATCCTCCTTTTACTTCAGGTAAAACAAGCTCGTGGAACCAATGTTTATCTGACAAAGCTCTCAATATTCTTCAATGGAATATGGACGGTTTTTTAAATAATTTTGATGAGCTCAATATAATAATTAGTAAATACAACTCTGCAATTATATCCATTCAAGAGACACACTGTCCTTTTAACAATACACCGTGCTTCCCAAGAAATTTTGATGGTTATTTTCATAATTTACCAAGCAATGACACTAGCAAACAAGGTGTAGCATTATTAATAAGAAAGAATATTCCTCATAAACCACTCCCCTTAAAGTCAAGCTTACTAGTTCTAGCAGTGGAAGTACAACTTAAAACTAAGTTCACATATATAAATATTTACTTACCTCCTAAGCAAATAATCAATAATAATGACTTGGAAGACATCATCAATCAAGTTAAACTTTCCATCATATTCGGAGGAGACTTCAATGCTTGGAATATACTATGGGGTTCTAGGACCACAAACAATAAAGGTGCCTTATTAGAAAAATTCTTTTCTAACTCCGACTTACTTCTTTTCAACGACGGCTCTCCTACCCATCTCTCTACCCACAATTCCCTAACACACGTTGACGTCACTTGTTGCTCACCCGAACTGTATCGAAAAATTACTTGGAAAACTTTAAAAGATCTATATAATAGTGACAATTTCCCGATAATCACTACATTGAAAATTAGCCCGAGAACAGACGCAAAAATATTCAATCCAGGTTTTAAAACAGACATCTCCGATTGGATAATCATCAAAGAAAAAGTCCGCGAATATCTTTCTGATAAACCCGTATCCAGAAATATAAATAAAGAAGCCGCTTTTCTTCAAAAAGCTATTAGAACTGCAGCTAATTTCTCTATCCCTCAGACTACCCCTATAAATCGAAAACTGGTTATCCCTTGGTGGAACTTCGACTTATCCTTACTACATAAAGGAAAAATGAATGCAGTGAAGGAATTCCAAAACAATCGAAATAGACAAAATCTAATAAAATATAAAAAATGTAATGCGAAATTCCGTAGAAAGGGCCAAGGAGAGTAAAGTCAAAACATTTTTCGAATTCACGGCAACTATAAATCCGAACTCCTCCCCCGCTATAATATGGCATAACATTCGACGGTTGACTCACTCACTATTAAAAACATAAACAACTTAGTAGACGCAACAGAAATATGTAAATACATAGCTCAAAGATGGCCAAAAAAATCAGAAAACGAGTACTTTTCAACGGCTTTTATCAATGCTGAGTCCGATTTTATGAACAATTTACCCCCTCAATACATTTCTAATCCCACCGCACGACGTATTGAACAACCAATCACTATAATTGAGTTTGAAACCTCCCTTAACAAAGTCAATGGCAAAACACCGGATAGAGATAGAATATCCTATCCTATGCTTAAAAACCTCCCAATCGAAACTAAAAATAGACTAATTGAACTATACAACAGCATTTTGAACACTGCAGTTATACCACAAACCTGGAAAACTGCTACAATATTGCCCATACATAAACCCAATAAAGACAAAACCACAACCGAAGGTTATAGACCAATCTCTCTCATCCCCTGCTTATCCAAAATCCTAGAGAAAATAGTTGCGAAACGTCTTTTATGGTTTGCCGAAACAAACAAACTAATCAACCCCAATCAGGTTGCATTTAAAGCTTTAAAGCAAACTGAGGATGTATGGATGCACTCATAGTGCACATACATTATATCCGGAGCGTTATCAGCTAGAAATCATGTCTTTATACTCTCGCTGGACTTTGAAAAGGCCTTCGATAGGATAGGTCTACACATTCTTTTAAAAAGCCTTAAGGAATTAGGGAGTTGGACAAAATATATACGGTTATGTAAAATCATTTTTGACCAACAGAAAATTTTGTATAAAAACTAATAATGTTTATTCGTCCAACCATCCATTGCATAACGGTATCCCTCAAGGATCACCTCTATCGGTAATTTTATTCATAATTGCCTTCGATAACAAAAATTCTATTTTACTAAAACATAAACTGTTGGATCACTGCATGTACGCAGATGATATTTATATACTATGTAAAGTTAGTGATATTAATAGCAGTAAGAGCTTGTTGAAATTAGCTTTGGAAGAAATCTTAGAATGGTCAATAATCTCTCGTGCAAAATTATCAATTCATAAATGTAAACTACTGCACATATTTAAAAAAAAAATCGTTTAAAAGTAGATATTAACCTTAATAATATATTAATAGAAAATATTAATAATCTAAGTATTTTACTGTTAGTTTTCAATAATAAGTATTGCTGGAAACAACACTGCCTAGAATTAAAGAAATCCGTAACTGCTAGAACAAATATAATAAGATATTTAGCTTGTAAAAAAGTAATGTACACATTAACACTCTTTCCCATATAACAAAAATGTTAGTTTTAAGTAAAATAGACTATGGTCTATATATATACGGGCAATGCCCGAAATCAATACTTAAAATTATCAAACCTACGTACCATCAAGCTGCACGGAGAAGTACAAACGCTTTTCCTACCACACCCACTAGAAACATCCTTGTTGAAGCAGGACTACCAAGCATCGAGGAACGAAGAGATATGATTACATTAAAACTCTTTACCAAACTTATGTTCTCCAGAAACTTAATCATTGATGAAGATATAAAAAGAGCAATGAATCACAAACTTACCAAGAGGATACCATCTGCAATCGCTACCATACTTGAAAAAGCAAAACAAAATAATCTCCCACTAAGGCGAAACCAGAGCACTACTCCACGCCACCCTCGATGGTCTATCAGTTCTGAGTCTATGATACTGACTCTAGCAAATTATAAAAAGATAAATACGAACAGCACAACATATCGTAAACTTTTTGCGAGTATTTCATCAAACTTGAAATCAGATGGGTGAAATCTAGTTTTCACGGATGGATCAAAAACATCAGCAAACACATCTTTTGCCGTATCTCTCGAAAATGGTACGATCGCCTGCATAGGTAATCTACCCGAATTCGCATCAATTTTTACAGCTGAAGCCTTTGCGATTCTTCAAGCCGCGAAAACTGTCATGAAATAGCGAGGTAAACACGTAATATGCTCAGATAGTATTTCAGTCCTGAATGCAATAAAAAATCCGAATAATAATTCCGAGCTTATATCCGAAATCCAATACCAGCTCACCAAATCACTTAAAAATATTAAAGTGATGTGGTCTCCAGGACACGCTGGAATTCTTGGAAATGAAAACGCGGATTTTGCAGCCAACCTCGTTAACAATGTTCCCGTATATAGATTTGATATCTACACAAAATTAGACCTAATAAAATATATACAAAAAATCACAACAACTAAGATAAAACACGATTGGAGCCTTTACCACCACCACTACAAAAAACCAAATCCTGCAAGACTGAAACCTGTCTACCCCACAAATATTCCCAAACATAATATATCTAACTTTGTTCGCTTAAGACTTGGACATACAGCTGCTTCCCATCAACACCTTCTTACAAACAACACCCCACCAATCTGTGACTCATGCAATACAATTATGAATTTAGTAGATACTCGTATATTGGAAAATTGAGCAGTACTTACACCTATTATTAAAAACGTATTTAAGAACAAATCCATTTACGATATACTAAAAGACACCAATTGTACAAATATTGAGCTTATCGCTGAATTTCTAAACAAAACAAACATTATCATTTAACATAATTACTAAACAACTATAGAATCAATAGTCTCCGCAGCTAGGTTCGTCAAAAATTTTATATTATCATGTAATTTTAATTACTTGCTAATAAATAATAATAATAATAATCTGTTAGCCTTATGATGGAATAGGAAGCTTTTGAGATGCTCTTTCCTTCAATGCCATGTAATAATATATATGTAATTCATTCTCAAGTAATGAACATGTCAGAATCCAGTCACAAAAAACATTATTCTTACTTAATAATTGCGAACAACTGTGCACTAGGGACAGGACATAACTAACCATTTCCTGCTACTGAAGATGATGCAGATGAAGATATGTCAGATGCTCCATAAATTTTACTACAATAGTTTTTCGGATTAGCATTACGATATACAGACATAACTCCTTTAAGAGGTACTGTTTGGTGAAGATGCAATCGTTCTTTATAAATTCATAATCGAAATTAGATTTATAGAAAAGTTACTCAAAAATTAGCTAACTAAAACACAACAGGAATAAACGGCTTTTTATTATCAAAATACTTATCTTTCATTTAGGTTGTCTAGTTGACAAACAAAGAAGTCCTACAAATATCATATACATATAAACATGGTCAATAAATATGGTGTTTCCCAATACTTTACCTGACGTTCATTTTGTTGACAATTATGATAACATATCTACTTAAAGCAACGGCTTACAACCCACTTATTGTGATGGGTAAATGAAACGCATGTTATATAGAATATTGGACAAATAAGGGTGGTTTTATTGATCTTGTATTAATTCCATTATGTCAATCAGAACTGCTTTCATTACAGTCATACATATACTATCGGTATACTTGAACTTCTTTTACAAGATCGAGTTAATGTGTACGATACATCACTTCTTGGTGAACTAATCAGCTTCATGATATTCTTAGCAAACCTTGGCAATGTTGATTTGATTACTTAACTAAACTGCATTTCATCCCTTGAGCAGTGGAATTAATGAACTAAACGAGGGGTTCAACTGTCAAAGAGTAAGCTTTCGACTTTTCTAATAGTTATTCACGCCGTATGGAACTTTGGAAAAGTATGTTTCTGACGTGTAGGATTATTATCATACCCCGATGAATAACTACATATGTGTTGAACCTGCATCGTTCTGGAGTAACTTCACCTGATAAATTTACTTATACACAATAAGTTTGAGATCTGCATACATACATATAGTTATTGCATATTAGACTGATTTTTAAAAGATGCTTAAGCTGGAGAGACACTCGTACATATTGTATGTACATTTTCTTAAATGTTGGATACTGCTCTTAATTCATTTTTAATTCCAGTATAAGTAGAGCATTTTTCCATGCTAGTTTAAGCTTCGGTATATAAAAATAATCTTCTAAATCGTCCTTACCTGCTCACTAAATATCTTTTTTCCTGCCATGACCTTCTACTCGTACAAAGGGAAGTTATACCAATCTCCTCTGCAGATTGGTAAAATACAATAGAAGGTCACTTAAAATAAAGAAGCGAATATGGGGTCGACTATGTGGTATGGGATTGATATTATTTCTTTTTTTTTTGATAGGACGAATGTAACACACAGACAAGACGATCATAGAAGGAGAATGGAAAAAGATTAGTCCTTGGGGAGGACAAAGCACTCTACAGTAATCGATAGTAGTAGTGATAGTAGATAGACGTGTTCATACTGATACTCATTAAATATACATTTTGTAAAATATACCAACTTTGTACATATGAATTTTATTATTATATTATTACCAATAAAAGTGAACTACATGAAAACATTTTATTTGTAAAGCATTAACAAAATGTCAACAGCTGGGTAGATGAATTTGAAGAAATTTGTCGCATGCTCATATGAAGCACATCAAAGGTACATATTCGGCCGCAGACTGATGACAGGGGCTGCAAAATTATATTGTATATTCAGAGCAGAAACGATTTACAGACTTGTGAGCCACCGAAAGAAGCTCTTAAGGATGAATTCGCAATCGAAATCAGCTCAGCAGACTTAGGAGCAGGCGCAAACAACATATTGAGACACTGCGTAGACATTTATATAAGCTGATGAAGATCACTAAGCCAATTTAAATCAACGCTGTGTTATTAATTGAATATTTTATCTTTTAAAACTGAAGATCTATTAGTGTATCAAGAGGGCAAGAGAAAGTTCTCAAAAGTTTTCATCTGCATCATCATCTGCTAGGAATGAACCTGCAGCTATTTTGAAGAAGGAAGGCCTGAAGCAATTTTTCAAGTGCGGAGATCCTTATCATTTATCTTATCATTTGAAACCTTTATAGCCCTGTATCGTCCTCACAGGGCAAATGCGACGAAATTGGACATCGTTCGTTTGACTGTCAGAAGTCGTCGGTGCTGAAAAAATAAACCGGAAGCAATGTGCATTTTCGAAGTAAGTCAAACCATTTAATGAAGGATGTTACCGTAAACGGTTTTTAAAAGACAGCGTTGGTAGATATGGGATGTAATTTGTCATTGCTAAGGCAGGAAGCGTTATGGCATTTCTCAGAGTTGGAATTAGTGAGAGAAACGACAGCACTATTTGGGTTAGGGAGAAAAAACTTTCATACATTAGGGTACTGTGGCACAGACGATATTCAGTTGGCGGTGGGACCATATGTCGTACGCGAATGCGACATGGTGTTTTCAATGGTATTTAGGGAAGATGTGATAGGACAGGCGTCCGTAGCTATCGAAGATATTGAAATTGGGTTTAGACGGCGAGGGTGAGGTCAGCGAACCAGTGGGAGCATTGGTTAAAGCAGAAGATGTACAGGTGTCGGGTGAAAAGGAAACTCATCAAGGAGAAAAAGAATTCGAAAATCTCGTTAAAGAAGACGAGGTGGGACAAATCGAGAATGAAGTTGGGCTGAGGGTTGAAAGCAAGTATGATTGTCAATCCGAAGGTTAGCAGCATATTAGAATAGTTACGCTATTGACGAGTTCGAAAAAGAGTTTGGAAGCAGGGGATGTCTCGTGACTTCCCGAGGATCAATGCTAAGATGGTAAACGAGCTTTTCCCTATACCGCTAATTAATGACGTAGTAGAAGGCTTGTAGCAGGAATTAAGAAACTTACCAGCAGTATTCACTAGGTTTATCATGGCGGTAATAAAACGATTGGTCGACAAAGGCGTGGTTCAAGTATACATGAATGATGTGATAATACCGGAAAATAATACCGATTAGGAAGCTATAATGTGGTTTGAACGAGTACTGGAAGTGGCAAGTAAGAATGGATTAGCACTGAATTAGAAAAAAAGTCAGTTTCTGAAGCGAAGAATCAATTTTCTAGCCTATGTTATCAAGAACGGGACAATACGTCCATGAGATGAGAAAACACAGGCTGTAGCCAATTACCCGATGCCAAGAATTAAGAAGACGCTGCAAAGGGTCTTGCTTTTAACATCGTATTTCTGTAGATTTATTGAAGCCTATGCGACCAGAGCGAACAACAGGCTCAGGAATGCGCTGATCAACTCACTAGTCCTCAAATTGTTTGATGAAAAGGCCGTCACCGAAATCCATACAGATGCAATTAAAGACGGATATGGAGCTGTACTTTTACAGATGGACAACGACGATCAACAATTTCATCCTGTTCAGTTTATGAGCCGTAAGGAAGTATTAGCTGTTGTGGGAGCATTAAAGAAATGGAAAGTTTACGTTCTTGGTAAATATGTTAAAATCGTCACGGACTGTAACGCTTTTGCGTTAACAATGAACAAGGAGAAAGTACCTTTAAGAGTGACAGGTTGGGCAATATTTCCTCAAGACTATGACTACAAAGTTATACATAGAAATGGAACACAAACGTAGCACGCGGGTGCTATATTGGGGTGGTCATCATTGGAACATTAACTCATAGGATTGGAGAAGCACATGCCGAAGACGAATTTTTCAAAGTTTTAATCGAAATCTTGAAACAAAAGCCACGCAAGTATTACTTAATAAAGAATGGCATGGCATTCCGCCATGGAAGATGAAGTTATTTGAATGGTACACAAGGATGAATATTACGAGACTCAAAAGACGCAAGACTTCCTGGAGCGAACATATTATATTCGAGACCCCACGAAAAAGATTACAAGTGTTATTAAGAATTGCGTCGAACATATATTGGCTTAACGGAAAAGAGGTAACCGGGAAGGGTATCTAACACCAATAGATAAAAATAACGTCTCACTGAAGGCTTACCGCATACACAATGTAGAGCTAATGGCGAAGACGAAGAAAAAGTATGAACATATTTTTGTGGTTGTTGATGCTTTTTCTAGTTCGTATGGTTGTATCCTATTTAGAGCACAATGACGGATGATGCTTAGCATAATCATTAATTACCATCTATGCACTCACCCTGATGGTAAAAACGCCCCCAACAACAACAATCTTGCGTAAATGTCAATGTAATGAAAATGTAAAATGTCAAATTAAGAATTGCAATAAAACTCATTACTTTTTATAACGTTTGCAAAGAAGGCAGCAATTTTTTTTATTGATCTATGCGATCTGAAGGTAAATACTACACATAACAACACAATTATATAAATATATAGGGTTTTCCAATAAGGACTTGACAACGTTTTTTTTTAAATAAAACGCAAACCATTTGAAATATTTCAAAATCTTTATTATCGGCTTGAAGTACAATCAACAAATTTATGAATGAAACTCGACTTCGTTCATATGGCCACCGTGGGCACGTTTGCAGCGGTCGATTCGTTGGACCCAATTTTCAACGACTCGGCCACACATTTCGGCCGAAACGGCCGCTATTTCGCGTTCAATGTTGGCTCTGAGCTCTTCCAACGTCGTCGACGTGTTGACATAAACCAATGACTTAACGTAGCCCCACAGAAAATAGTCACGCGGCGTTAAATCGCACGAACGAGGCGGCCAATCGACTGGGCCATGCCTTGAGTTAACACGCTCACGATACTTACTCTTCAATAAATCGATTGTAGAGTGTCCTGTGTGGCTTGTGGCACCATTCTGTTGAAACCACATGTCGTCCAAGTCCATATCTTCCAATTCGGGATAAAAATAATCGGTGATCATGGCGCGATAACGCTGACCATTCACAGTAATGTGGCGATCCTTATCGTCGACGAAAAAATATGGCCCAATAACGCCGCCGGCATGCAAACCGCACCAATCAGTTATTTTTTGTAGATGAAGTAGTGATTCATGAAGCACATGTGAGCTTCCTCACTGAAGATGATTTTGCGATGAAATTCATCATCTTGTCGCATCTTCTCCAGAACCCAATCGGAGAACGTACGTCGCTTCAGATGGTCCATCGTCTTCAATTCTTGAATCAGATTGATCTTGTATGGGTGTAAACCAAGATCCTTACGCAAAATACGCCCTAATGTGGTCTGAGCGATGCCCAATTGTTGAGAACGCCGTGGAATTGACTGATTTGGATCATTTGCTACGGACGCCTGAACGGCAGCGATATTTTCGACACTTCGACCAACCCGTTGTCTCACTGACACGGCAACATCACACAAGGAATATGTAGACCAACATTTTTACACTAAACTTGTTATACATGCCTGTCTACTAGGGCGAGAATTACGACCAAAAATTTGAGTTAACGACTCCGAATTTCGGTAGAAAATTTTTATAATTTGCAGACGTTGCTCGTTCGTGTACTATACCATGATGAAAATCTTGAGCTTACTGAATAAATTGACAGTGACAGTTTGATGATTAGTGAAAGAGTGCGTTCACAAATTAAATTCAAATTTGTCAAGTATCTATTGGAAAACCCTTTATATCTGAAATAATAAATTACTTAAGTTCTAAATAAAATAAGTACAAGTTAACATTTGGTCCTTCGATCCGTAGTAGTGAATCGGTATATAAATTCAAATAAACAATTATTTAACCCTTTTAGTGCCATATATATTTTACCAATATATACAAAAAATGCCAGTAAAATAGTGCATTTTTATAGATAATTTATATGAACAAGAGAGATATTCACAATTTCCGTTACAATACACCAATATTCATAATTTTTTCAAAATCCTCTTCAGAATAATAAAATAATAAAATAAAGAATAATAAAATACAGAAATTGAATACTTGAATAAAAGTGAACTGTCAAAAGGAGCGCTATCGCGACGCTGGCATTTTTCGCAGCTAGCGAGAGCAGCGCGACGGCGCTCCTTGGCACTAAAAAGGTTAATAATTAATTGAATTGAAACAGTTTAATAACACATCGAAAACATACATATCATAAAAGTGCTAGTCGGTTTCTTGCGTCGAACCGTTTTTTTTCAGCATACGGCTTTCATAACCATTGGCACCAACAGCTGCACTTACGGTACAAACACCGCTACATAATTCATAAGCACCGCTTCGTGGGACCGTTTTCCAGTCAACGGTGTATATATGCATATACGTTAATACCAAACGCAATAATTACCGTGCAAATACTTTTGTGTGGGACCGTTGAATTTTAACCTGCTATATGCAAATAAAGTATAAAGTAAGCACAATTTATTACAATAGGAAATCAAATAATTTTTCTTACCTCGGTTAAATTATTTTTTTTTTTTTGTGGCACAATGAGCACAATGGAGAAATTGCAAAAAAAATATATTCGCTCAAATGCAAAAAGATTTTACAAATTTTGGGAAATGGCCTGAAGAACAGCTTACAAAAAATTATCTCAGTGCACCGATAACCATCTTGGATAACAAGTTCAATGCTAGCTCTGAGTATAACAAGGAGGCAGTTTCATCAAAGGATGCTGAAAATCGAGAAGAATAAGAGAAGCTGTTCGACAAAATAAAGCATCTGTATGTGGATTACCGGACCGTACTCATGGACAGCATCGACTAATTGGCAGCAACATTCGAAGCAACAACAGAAACGCATTCAGTATCAATGGTGAGTTCTGTGGAAACAAATAAAAATCGGGATTTAAAATTACCAGTAATTAAATTACCTACATTTTCTGGAAATTATGAAAATAGGAGATCATTCCATGACCATTTTGAGTCTCTTATCCATAATAACTTATCCCTTTTTGATATTCAAAAGCTGCATTTTCTAAAATCTACTGTCACAAATGAGGCTGATAAATTAATACAGCATTTAGGAATTACTCAAGGGAACTATGAAAAGGCAAGAACGATTCTAACTTCACGGTATTTCATTTCATTTCATTTTTAATGCATTTCATTTCACTCTTCTTAAATTTACTATACTTACATGCTAACAGAAAAAAAATGCTTAAAAGCTAGCTCAAAATAACTTAATTAACTTATTCTAACTTACTGGCCCTCCAAGCGGGCGCTCTAAGCTAAACTATATTCTTATTCTATGTCTTTCGACGTCTAAATTAGCATTTTAAATAATAATTATTTTTCATTAAACATCTAGTTAAACTAAGAAAATATTAAGTAGTTAAACTAAGAAAATATTAAGTATTTAAAAAATAAACTTAGTAAATGAACCTTTTTTTTTTGTTTGTATTTATATAAAACTTAAACTACTTAAACTAATTAGCTGTGCTAGCTTATACTAAACCTTAAACTACCCTTACCAACTGCACGAGTTACGTGGAAGATTAGCGGCACCGCAAACCTATCCTGGATCAGCCCTGTCATGTCAAAATAAAGGAAAGCTTCAGGGGGGACGTAGCCTTTCAAGCGCACACTCTCATGATATAAGTAGTTGGGGTAGTAGGCCCCAGATATCAGGTTATTGGACGAGGTCATTGCTTTTGCAATATACCCTCGAGTCAACTTAATAGCGAAGTTGTCCACTCTTATTAGATACGCCCTGTTGTATAGAACCTCATTGGGATAGAATTTTATGTACTCCGATTCTGGTGTTCTGTAAAGCAAGCCCTCTCAAACACCCGAATCTTTTCCATTAAGCTTATTCTCACGTTGAACCACACGGGACACCCATATACCAGCATGGGCAGGATGAGGGCCATGTAGCAGATAACTTTCACCCTCGCATCGAGTTGGCTGATATAAAACAGTCTCTTTGTAAAGGCAAAAGCACCTTTGGCTCTGGCCAGAGCAGCATCTACATTCTTGTTAAAATATAGATATTGGTCTAGCCAGATCCCAAGGTATCTGACTACATTTCGACAAGCAAGTGGCTGGCCGTGTTGTCCAACGATCGAGAATTTTCGCCAATTCTTTCTGGTGTCCCTAGAGGCACCAGACAACGGCGTTCTAAACAGAATGGTTTCAGACTTCGCAATTTGCTCGCAAAATCGCATAATTTGCTCGAAGTCACGTTGTAAAAGCAAGTTAATGGCCTTGACTTTTGGACCTGTTCTGTTAACTTCACGGTATGATCATACACGCATGCTCCTAAATGCACAATTGAAGCTACTATTGAAGCTTCTATTCAACAAGAATCTGCTATAGGGTTGAAGACCGTTTTAGAAACATCAACGGAATGTCACCATTCACTTCATAATCTTGGGCTTCCAGTTGACCAATGGGATACAATTCACATTTATTGTATGCTACAAAAACTTCCTGTAATGACGCAACAGTTATGGGAAGAAAAGTTAGGAATAAATAAGTCTTTACTACTTACCAGGAGTTTTCAAAATTTCTTGAAGCTAGATTTACGACACTGGAAATTGTAGTCGAGCAACAAAGGAAGAAAGGAAGTAGCCATTTGAGTTTAGAAGCAGGGACCAGCTCTTTTCACATTAGACCTAAATAAAAGGAGAAGTTTCGGTGTAAGGTTTGCAACAAAAATCCACATTCCCTTCGTTCATGCAATAGTTCTCTTAAGATGGATGTAGGTTTGCGAAAAACTACTGTTAAAAAATAGGTGTATGTGAAAATGGGCTTGCCTATAGTAATAGTACCCACCAATGTTCAAGTTGAACACGCTGCCACACCATTTCTTGCTTCACTGGAATAAATAAGTCTTCACTAGGGGGGTGGCCGTGGTGTAGTGGTAGTAGCAAACGCTTCTCACACTCGGAGGGTCCAGGTTCGAATCCTGCCCATGGCAAAATCAGTTTTTCATTGTATAATTGGAACTCAGACAAAAAAATTCTGCGTGTGAAGGCATAACACTAACACGTAGATTTGGCTGTTATAAGAGTTTCAAGCAATGAAAAAAATACTGGGAATTATATCTCGAATCACTCTGAGTGAAGAAAAAACTCTCCGTCCTATTCGGACTCCCACCCCTGGAGAGCAAAACATAGAAACCAAACACACCTGAGTTTCAAACCACTACAAAAACAATTTTCCTTTCTCCTCCTTCTATCTTTCCGCCAGCGCCCTGGCAACAGTAAAAGGGTATTAACCCCTTAGGCGCGCGTAAATTATAAAAAAAAAAAAAAAAACTGCTCTGAACATTTGCCTAACACAACCTCACAAAATCCGCATTCACATACCCAATATATTCCACACCGTTCTACAGCTCATAATCAACACAACACTACACATTCTCGCTACCACATAACTCAGCACAACATTCTAACTCTTCAGATCAACACATACCTACGAATACTACAAATTCATACCAAATCTCCACTGTCAACACAAACACAGACCCCTTACACCCACATCCACACCCATTTTCTCAGGACTGAACACTTTTCATACTTCCAATGATAGCATCACTCAGGTACTCTTAGCCACGCACTCGTAACTATTATAGCCGCATCGGGAATGTATCACACTTTGAGATCCTTGATAGATTCTGGTTCGGAAGCCACATTTATAACAGAATCTGCGGTACAACTTCTGCGATTGAAAAATCATCCAACGTTGCTTGAGGTGTCAGGGCTGGGGTTGGTCAGCAGCGGTTCATGTCATAATTATGTTGACATTACGTTTGGGTCTCTATACTCTTCTTTTCAGACTAACACTCACGCTTACACATATAAATCGCTGGCTGGGCTTCTCCCGTCCAACAAGCTGACTTTCCAGCCGTGGAAAGTCATGTTCGTAGGGTGTACTCAATCATTGTTTTACCGTGGATAGCTGCACCTCCATCCAAATGGGCAACATTCTTCAGCAATCGGGTAGCAGAAATCCAGAAGCTAACAAAGGATGATATCTGGAAACACGTCCTAACACAATTAAATCCAGCTGACCTGACATCAAGTGGAGTTCTACCATCAGCTCTGACAAAAAACAAACTCTGGTGGAACGGTCCAGATTTCATACACAATACCTGGAATTTTCATTGCCCTCATCAGCCCACTGAACTAAAAACCGAAATAGAAAAACGATCAATTCGTACGCAGTGTACACTTAGAGAACAAAATATAATAAGTTTACTTATTAAAAGGCATTCGATGTTGTTAAGGCCCTTAAGTGTCATTGCCCTTTGCAATAGGTTTATATAGCGCAAGGTGATATGTTCTCGACAGAAATACAGGAATCCAGCGGAAAGCTGAAATCGTTAAACCCCTTTGTTGACAAAGATGACATCCTGCGTGCCGAAGACAGGCTACATCATTCAAATCTGAGTTACGAACAGCAACACCCGATCATCCTCTGCCCAAAACATCATTTCACTCAGCTATTACTGCGTGATGCACATGAGAAGATTTTGCATGGCGGAATCCAGAAGATGATGGCATACTTGGGCACCAAATATTGGATATTGCGTGTCAAGAGAAAGTTTATACACAACTGCAATATTTGCTTTCGCTATCGAACACGTCCACCGCAACAAATGATGGGCAGTTTACCAGCTCCCAGAGTATGCAGTTCACGACCATTTTCAGACGCCGGGGTTGACTACGCAGGCCCAATTGACGTCAAAGCTTGGAAAGGACGGGGGTCAAAAGTATTTAAAGATTACTTTGTAATATTTATTTGCCTTGCTACCAAGGCTATACATATAGAGCTACTAAGTGATGGAGCATTTAGAAGGTTCACGGCTCGAAGAGGTATTAGCGTACAACTCTTCAGCGACTGCGGAACCAACTTCATAGGATCGGACAAGGAGTTAAGAAAATTGTTGAAGGCGGCTTAAACTGATTGGAAGGAAGTCGCTGAAATACTTTCAAAAGATGACACAAAATGGAATTTTATTCCTCCGGCTTCTCCCCACTTTTGAGGGTTATGGGAAGCAGGAGTGAAATCCATCAAATTTTATTTGAGGCGAATTGTTAGTGAGGTATTCACATTTGAGGAGCTCAACACGTTTCTTGCTCAAGTGGAAGCGTGTCTTAATTCGAGGCCACTGGACACTTCCTTATAGGCGAGCCACTAAATAATGTACTTCATCCGGACCTGACTGATGCTATGGATGAGCGGTTACCACCATCGAAATGGAGCCTGGCCCGGATTACCGACACGCATCCAGGAACAGACAACTTAACTCGCGTGGTTACAATCAAATCACAAAACGGAGAAAAGAAACGACCTATCACCAAAATATGCCTTTTTCCATCAAATAAAACTTTTACTGATGAAACTCTTATATAAAATTTCACAGAATACTTAAATACAAACATACACAACAGTACACTAAAAACCCGCGAATCGTTTCCGAATATTCTATGCACTTTTATTAAATCAATATGTCTTCGAATTACAATATTACAAAACAATCATACATACATACAACCTGAACATATGATCTAAATATAAGTTAATACCAAACATATTTTCATGCTAAACAAGCAAAACAAACAAACAACTAATAGACTCAAGTTCTCTCCCACGAAATCTGTCACAACATCAAATAGCTGAATGTGAAATCAGAAACAGGAAGATTAATTTTACACCTGCAACGCTGCGTCGTTGGTGCTGGGAACGAAAAGAAGCTGACCGATGCAGATTCCTTCACGTTCGTGGTTGATAAGGCAAGGTTTGATTTTCTTTACATTTGTAAGTAAATTTAGTCGATTTTTGGAAGTTAAATAAAGTGGAGCAAAAGCTCTAAGAAAAAAATATTTTTTTTAAATAAAAATTTAATTTTAATTTAATTGGCGCCCTAGCAGGGACCACAGGAAAAAAAAGAAAACACAAGTAATACTAGGAAAGTTTCGGGATAAAAAGCCCTTAAGTAGTGCTCCCCCTGCGAGTGTTATTAATTCGCAAAATAAAATAATTCGATCGATTCGAAAAATTCTTGTGGTCCCACGGTCTTTTTGTGTCAGTGAAACTTAGGGCCCCGGAGCAGCCCTACAGAGCTTACATAAGTGCAGTAGGAGAAAACGGAAGCTCGTACGAGCTAGCCGCACCGACCGGGCCACCCTGCAAAGCAAGCTAGACCCCCGGAGATACAATGGAGATTGTATTATTGTAAATTAGATTAAGAATTTGAAAATTTGTAACACTATTCGTATTAAGGAAGAACACGAAGTGAATAAATTATATTTGAGAAAAAATCTTTTTTTAAGGAAAAATAGTTTAAAAATAAAAAGTAAAGAAAGAAATTCAAGTAATGAGTAGTAGAAATAACAAGAAATAAAAATAACCCAACTCTTAAAACTTAAGAAAAAATAGTTTAAAAATAAAAAAGTGAAGAAAGAAATTCAAGTAATAAGTAGTAAAGGTAATAGGTAGTAAAAGTAATAAGGCATAAAAATAACCCAACCCTTAATACTTGCTTGCGCAAACGCTAAAATGCCTCAGACTAGAAGTCAAACTTCTGAGCCAAGGACTCATGCAAATCCTACCACTATACATAATCCTCCAACCGTTCAACCCCCTCCCTCGAGAACTCCATATGCAAGTGCTTCTTACATTGTTTACCTTCTTCTCGTCGTGTTCGGACGTGTTTTGGTTTTGCTCCGCATTAAACTTTTAAATATTATTTATTTCTTCCCCTTCCATATCTCTACTTCTGATATCAGTTCCGCGACATTATTACATTACCCCAAGTGCTGACTGTCTCTTTGGTTTGTTTTGTTTTTTTTCTGACCTCAATCTTTCGCGCTCAATAACTGCCGCTTTGCCACTTCTGATATCGGTTCCGCATATATTTAGTGCATTACCCCCAAGTGTTGACCAATTTTCCGATTTTGCTGAATTTCCACTCGCAGTGCATAACAGTGTGTAAAGTTCATTGTTTACCTTTTTGTTTACATTTGATAAATTTGCATGTCTTGCAGAATCACTAACTGCCCAATCTTTGATGTCAGTGCTGACTTTGTTACTTGTAAGGGCATCTGTGGAAAATGATCTCAAAGCAGTTTGTTCCGCCCAAAACATCTCTTATCTTAAATTGTGCGAATCGATAAACAACCGCGTGAAGATCTTGAGACTCATTTTCAATCTACCTCAAAGAAACAACCATCTCTAATGCAGCCTGATCCAATGCTCGAAGTAATCTTTGACAGAATCAACGGTGTTGGTGATGATCTAGCTGCCGCACAATCAACCATTTTCGATATTGAGAATCATATCGAAACGGTAAGCAGCAAAATTGACGATTTACCAATCCATACACAACACCATCAGAATGTCCACTACAATACATCAATTTTGGCTGAATTACTGGAAACCGAAGTCGACCCACTTTTACCACCACCTCCTCGTCCACCACGGTTAATTAAATCTACAAATTCTCCCGCTGCCCCTTCAATCCAGGAGACCGAAACTCTTTTACTGTCAGCTACTCCCGTCGCCGCCCCACGCAAGCTAATCAAACATATTGGTACTACCTGGACACCTTCCGAATGGAGGCGTAGACTGGATAAAATTGAAACCGATATGATGACATTTTTCATCAATCATTTTGCATCACCATCAGCAAATGTGAAATGTTCCTGCCATCTCATCACAAAGGTAATCGAAGCTTTAAATTCGACCTCCCTGCTAGATACGACTGGTTATTTAAAAACCCTGCTGGTACTAATTTCAACGTTGCAAAGATGCGCATATGTAAATAGATCGAAACACCTACCAAGAAACAGGATAAAACGAAGCTTAATTCTAAGTTACCAAATCCCGATTCCGGACTCTAATAAAGTACCGAAACCCGTCCCAAACCGTCGCAAACCTGACTCTGTACCAAAAACCGTTTCCAACTCCCGTTCCAAATCTGACTCTAATTGGAAATTTAAAACTAATATATTCCCCAATTTCGCCCCTCCCACTCACATACCGAACCGACTTCATCGGTCCTCTAATTATATTGCACCTGCAGCCTCCGTTCCACCCAAGCCCCCGCTTCAACGCGTCTCTTTCAAATTAGCACCAACCGCTCACAATAACTCCTCTGAAATACCTAACTGTCTGCACGTGCCCCCACTAGCAAGTTTGACCTTAAAACCGGAGCTAAATATATCAATTTCGTTAGGTCCCATATCATAAACCCCTCACTTGAACATGTGTCTAATGCCCCTTCAATCACCCCTGCATCGCCTTCAAAATCGTAGTCCACCTGCCCCATTTTTGACCCCCTTCCAATCTCACGCTCTCCCATTTGAGGTCTACGCTCTGACCGAAACTAATCTAATTCCCAATATAAAGAATCAGGAATTATTCCCCCCTAGTTTCAATGTTTTTCGAGACGACGATCTTACCAGTCCAAATTATGACGCTCCCTGTCGAGGTGTCCTATTAGCCGTCCGCAATGGCAAACTCTTCACCAATCGCTGTTTCTACTTCTTCTAAGCTTGACTACGTTTCAATAAAGACAACACTCCCCTGCAGGTCCCTGTACATTATGTGTTTTTACATCCTACCGGTCCAACCAATCGAATGCTACCAACTCGCTATCGATGCAATTGATCAAATAATTAACTTATCTGATGCTCTTGATTATATCATCGCATTCGGCGATTTCAATCTACCTCAGTTGCACTGGAATCAATCAGATCATGAATCTTTTTTTATCGCTAACCCTATCTCGAGTAAAGAATGTCTGTTCTTGGATGAGCTCACAGACTCTAGCTTATGCCAAGTTAGTGGAGTCTCCAACTATATGGGTAGGCAATTAGACCTCATTTTCACCACTGACCCCATAAACTCCTCTGTCTCGCTCTGTCCCCTTTCACTATCAACCATTGATAACTTTCACCCACCACTTCTTTTTTCTCTTTTCCACCACTCTCCTTTCCGCCCCACCCCATCTGCAGTAACCTCTTCTTACGACTTTCATAAAGCGAATTTCCGCAAAATTAGCGCATATCTTAGTAAGTGTTATTTTGATTTCGCCAATATGCCCCTAAAAAGTGCTCTCTCTATTTTCTACAGAGAATTATTCAATTCTATTTCTCTCTATGTCCCGTTTTCGCGTAATATGACCTCTTTTACGAGCCCCCCGTGGTATAATCGTAAACTTCGCTCTTTACGTAACAAAAGAAACAAATTATGGGGATTTTCCTTCGATCCAACTCTTCTGCTGACTATTCAAACTATCTCGGGTCATACCTTCAATTCGCCCAGCTCTATAAGTTTCTCTATCAGCGATACCTTGATAGTGCGCAATCAAGGCTTATAAACGATCCCAAGTCTTTCTAGCAATTCGTTAACTACAAATAAAAATCTGACTGTTTCCCTCCATCCCTCTCATACGAAAACATATCATCAACCGATCCGCATACCATAGCTAACTTTTTTGCTGCTTTCTTTAAGCAATCTTTTGTCTATAATTCCTTCATACCAGATCCCTCCTATTTCAAATAGCTGCTTAATTTCTCCATTGGCCCCTCTATTTCTCAAAGTTTTGATCATACAGTGATAGAAAATAAATTACAACAACTCAAAGATGAATACTTACCCGGTCCAGATGGCCTTCCATCTATATTTCTTGAAAAGTGTTCCTCAACCCTTTCCTACCCCCTTTCAAATCTATTCCAGTTATCGCTCTCTTAAGGTGAATTTCCACAGATATAGAAGTCTTCTTTCATAACACAGATACACAAAAAGGGATTAAAGAGCGAAGTCACTAATTACCGCACTGTAGCTAAACTTTTACATACTCGTATACCCAAACTCCTCGTAAGCATTTTGTACGAAGTCTTAAGCTTCCAGTGCAAATCTCTTCCCCTAATCAACACGGATTTCTGAAAGGTAGATCAACTACCTCGTCGAATTCGTGTCCTCTGTTCTCTCAGCCTTAGAAAGTGGTAAAGAAGTTGACGTTATAACGACTGATTTCAGTAAGGATTTTGACAAGATATCTCATAAACTAATCCTGTTCAAATTGTCCGTCCTGGGCTTTGAACCCATTTTGCCTAAATGGATATTTTCTTACCTGGATAATCGTTTTTATAGTGTTCGTTTCAGGTCTGTCCATTTTAGGTGTTCCTCAAGGTAGTCACCTAGGTCCACTCCTCTTCATTCTAACTATTAACGACCTTCAAGAGGTCATTCAAGACTCAACACTTTCTCTCTATGCTGACGATACCAAATTTTTTAAACCCATTTCCTCACAACAAGACTCCAGCCTCCTTCAAATAGATCTAAATAGTTTTTCCATCTGGTGCATCAAGAACTGCTTGGAACTCAATGTCTCCAAATGTCAATCGTTTACTTTCTCACGGAAGTGCAAGAAGTCTTCTCAACGAATTTACCACCTCCACGGCCAACCTATACCCCTTGTTGAATCTATCCGCGACCTTGGCATATTATGCGACTGGCAGCTTAATTTCCGCTCGCATATTGATGAGATAATTTATAAAGCAAACTCATCACTCGGCTTCGTTAAAAGATGGCCCAAACAATTCTGCAACCCGTACGTGACCAGATCACTGTACATCACTTACGTTCGCCCCCTTCTCGAGTACGCTAGCCAAGCGTAGTGTCCCTTTCAACGAGTTCATGTATCTCGTATTGAGAGGATACAGCGTCTTGCCACTCTTCCGAGAGCGTCTCAAACTCATTAACCTGAATACCCTTGAGGAACGAAGGGACATAGCAGACAGTCTGTTTGCATGCCTCTTTGTAACTCCATTTTCTTTAACACTAACCCTCGTAATCTACGTTCCACCCATCTCTTTTATCTACCTATCCACCGCACCACATATGGCTCTAACGAACCAATCTCCCGTATGCTGCGTAAGGTAAACTCCAATCTTTCCATTTTCGATTTTAATCGCAGCACACTTTCCCTCAAATTCGATCTCCTTCACCATCCTTAGCTTTAAGCCCTAGTAATAAGTTCTACTAATAACTAAACCTTATTTTATTAGTTTAAGTCATAGTTTTTAAGCTTGTATAAAGTTAAATAAATTAGCCCCCAAATGTGAAATCTAGTGCAAGGCAACAGTAGCATTCAAGCTTTTTATCCATCAGTTAGTGCACAATTAACCCTCATCATTAACAGAATTCCAAGCATTAGACACCTTTATCCGCGGATTAAAGGGAAGTTTGTCTGATTTATTAAGTATGAGAGAGCCAGCAGATTTGCCCCAGGCTCTTCATCTCTGTTTGAAATATGAAAATCAAAGCTATAGATCTCAGTCCGTTACATCTAATCAGGGAAGCTTTAAGAGAAATTCTCAAGCACAAACACCACAACATCCCCCTCACCACACCAACCTCAACGTCCACAACAAGCACAACCACAGATTCAAAGGCCACATCCACAGTTTCAACAAAGACCATTTAACAGTACTCCCAGACAGTATGAACCAACACCTTTTAGGACATATTCAAATCAACACACTTCTTGACCCCAACCACACGTTTCGTGCGGTCAGCAGGCCATGTATCAAACCCCAACTTTTCCATTTCACAGTCCGAACTACTGCCCATATCGCAACCAACAAAGAAATCAATTCCCTAACCAACCAGCTATAAAAGTAAAAGCCGCAACACAAGGACACAGCCGTCAGTATCAGCCAGCCGAAATGAATAAAGCAAAACATTATAATCAACAAGTCTCACAAAAATCAAAGTAGCACAATTTCCATATCCATCCAGAGGTAGAGAATACTGGAAGTGATAGCATTCCCAAGCAATACACTTCAGATGAAGAGCAAGCAAATGAACAATTATATAAGCAAGCCTACGAAGAGCACACACGGAATAACCTTGCAGAAATTAGTTATCAATTACATCCAACAATTGACTCAATGTATCAAAACCCTTCCGAGCTGTTACTGGAACACAGTGACATACATTTTTTAGGTTAGTGGATTCTTAGCTACCCTATTTCGAATGTAAATCAAGTAGTGGAGATATATTAAAATTCCTTATAGTTACCGGGTCAAAACCCAATCATTAACAATCAAACTTTCTATGCTAAATCTATAGCCGGTGACGTTAGAATCACTCATAATACCATGATCAATTTGTTCGGTTTAAGAAACATAACATAAACGAGCTCACCGCAATGAACGAGAAAACAAAGTCCAAATTTTAGAAAACTTTTACTTCCCTGGTATGTCGGCAAAACTTAAAAGAATAATAAAACAATGTGCAGTCTGTAATGAAAATAAATATGACAGGCACCCCAGTAAGACTGAGATACAGGCAACTCCAATAAGGAAATATCCTGGCCAAATAGTTCATTTGGATATATGTATTTTATACAGAGGAAAAGTTAGTACTCACTTCATTTGATAAATTTTCTAAATACGCTAAAGTGAGAATAATCAACTCGAAGGCAGCGGAAGATATTCGCCAGCACTTAAGGGAAATTCTGTTTTCATTTGGTCTTCTGGAAGTAGTTGTTATAGACAATGAAAAATCTTTCAGCAGTGTTTCTATCAGTTTTATGATTCAAAATGAATTAAAAATTAAAATCTTCAGGACACCCCCCTATTCTAGCTCCGTCAATGGCCAGGTCGAACGATTCCATTTGACTCTAATTAAAATTATGCGATGCCTGAAGACTGAAGGCACTCACCGTTTCTTCACGGAACTACTCGTATTAGAACGAGCCGTCCACGAATACAATTTTTCCGTCCACTTCACTACGGAGAAAAAGCCGATAGAAATGTTTTTCCGAAGAAGAGTAACTTCAGACCCCGAAAATCAGAAAATACAGCAAAAACAAGCTGCTGACCTTAAGTACCACAATAAAAAAAGAAAACAAATAAAAGATTTCACTCCCGGTCAATCAGTGTACGTAAAACAGAACAAATGCATTGGATCCAAGCTAACCTCTCGATACAAAAAGAAATGGTCTCAGAAAATAAGAAAACAACTATCTTAACTCAATACGGCAAAATTATTCATAAATCCCTAATTAAAAATTTACATTTATTTTAGGCTCCTAACCGCTTCCGCAAGTGCAGAGGTGCGTATGCTCGACTACACAAATTCACAGCTTATAACAATAAACTCAGGAACAGCCCAAGTGCAAACTGGGATACTTAAATTAGTTCACGTCATAGACATGAAGCAATATGAAGAGGTACTTAACAGTATAGATAGCACAATCAAAGAAGTCATTAGTACAACCCATCCGATGTATCCCCACCTATCCCGTGGAATCCTACAAGTAAAGATTCACCTAAACAGGCTATTTCCCAAAACGCAAACCAAAAGATCACTAGATTTCTTAGGCGCTGCCTGGAAATGGATCACTGGTTCGCCAGACAGGCAAGATTTTGAGATAGTACAAGCCAAAATAAACAAAATACTTTAAAGCACTAATGAGCAAGTAATTATTAATAAACTACTAATAGGAAAAATTAGCGAAATAAGAAATGTAACCAATAATTTAGTTAAGAAATTAAAATCCAAAGAACAAGATAAGCATGAATATCTATTTATTACAAATAAAATTTAAATTAGAAATGTTAAGGGAAGAGAAAATGGGCCAAAGCTGGCATAATTAACTCTTTTATACTTTCTAATTCCGAAGTAAATATAATAAAAGATATTGTAAGTAAAAAATATACCTTAAATAAACGCTATAGAAGCAATTGAATTCGCAGAGGCAAAAATAGCCACAAATACTTTATATTTTAAGTTTTCCCACCACTGATGTGAAAAAATATTAGTGAAAGCAGTTAAAAAAGAGAATATTATAAATAAAATAGACTTTAAGGAAATTCTAAAATGTATAAGTAAATTTTATAGAATTAAAAACTTTTAACAACCTTTCAATTTGTAATCCTAATAACTCAATTGATGTAAGTAACGATAATTGTATAAGCAAATTGTTAACAAGCCGAACCTCATCTTGTACTCGAATGAACAACCAACACGTGCCTACTATTGAACAATTAGCTCCGGGAATAATACTACTTAACCAATTTAACGATGAAATAAAGGTCAACGACGATGCAGTAAAAATAAATGGAACATTTTTCAACCAATTTTACAACACAATAATAAAAGCACGGCAGTTCTATTTCACCGAAACAGAGATCACCAAATTAACTCCCCTACCAGCCAGAGATTTTTTCATTAGAAATTATCAAAGAGATCGAAGTCAATAATGCCCGTATCATCAAGAAGCTAGAAATAGAAAATATATGGAAAAAAATAGCCATATCCGGAATAATGATCCTGATACTTGCAGCAATTCTTACAAGGGGGTTATTTGGAAGTACTAAAAATATAAAAATTAATCCAACCAAGCTATTACAAATATCCCAAGAAGAAACATCAATAGAAAATGCACCAGAAATTACTCCACAGGTACAGGCTCCTCTCGACCTGTAAGGATGAGTATAATTCCCTTATTGTTCTCTCCCACGAAATGTGTCACAACAGCAAATAGCTGAATGTGAAATCAGAAACACGAAGATTAATTTTACACCTGCAACGCTGCGTCGTTGATGCTGGGAACGAAAAGAAGCTGACCGATGCAGATTCCTTCACGTTCGTGGTTGATGAGACGAGGTTTGATTTTCTTTAAATCTGTAAGTAAATTTAGTCGATTTTTGGAAGTTAAATAAAGTGGAGCAAAAGCTCTAAGAAAAAAATATTTTTTTTTAAATGAACATTTAATTTTAACTTAATTTATATACGTGTGTACATACGCCCAACTGAAATATAGGTCATACATGGAATCTCTACACAAATCAAATCTGGGTCATTCATATACCCAAAGCATACACACACGCACACATACCAAACTCTACACAAATCAAAACAAAACAAAACAAATAACCAATTAAAAGTAGAATAATATATTAAATTATACAGAACATAATATATTTTAAATCAAACAAAATCACTCCCCTGAAACATTCGTTGATTATCTTCACAATTGCACATAAACAACAAATTACGCTCACTCCAACTACTGTAATTCCATTGAAAGTATTGAATCATATGAGTGATAGGGACAACCGATATTTTGTCTTTGTTTGTGCTGTCGGCCATTATCATTGTCATTTTCGTTAAGTTATTCATATTTAATCAAGTTCTGGTTATTTACATGTTCTGAGCTAAATACCAGAGATGTTATGGAGGCTGTATGAATAAAATTACAAACTTGACACTTTTGTTAAATGGATGGTGGACGACCTGAATGCTGAAGAAAATCAGATCGAGACTTGCGTGTTTCACTCACCGGGGGGATAATGTTTAGAATAATCATTAATTACCATCGATGCCCTCATCCTGATGGTAACAAAGCCCCCAACAACAACAACTTTGCCTAAATGTCAATGTAATGAAAATGTAAAATGCCAAATTAAGGATTACAATAAAACTTATTACTTTTTATAACGTTGGAAAAGAAGGCAGCGATTTTTAATTGATCTAAGCGATCTGAAAGTAAATACTACCCATAACAACACAATTATATATAAATCTAAAATAATAAATTACTTAAGTTCTAAATAAAATAAGTTCAAGTTAACAGATGAGCTTTTGTAAAGGCTTACGAAACAATCCGTTGTATTTGGGAACCCTCGAAGAATCACGAGTGATAGACGAACAGCATTTACATTACGCATTTGATGATTACCACAGAGGTGCCGAGAGGAAATAGTCAAGCAGAACTTGTGAATCGAATGCTCATACCACTGTTGACAAAGATGGCGACCGAAGAGCCGGGATGATGGTACAAATAAGTGGATCGGGCCCAGCAGATCATAAGCAATACCCAGTTGTACAATGCATACTATTTTTAAAATTCTTACTGGAGTAGACACGAGGATAAAAGAGGTGCCAGATATACCAGCGATACTCAGTGAAGAAGTCTTCAAGCAATTAGACGAGGTAAGACGTCAAATGAGAGAAGATGCTACAACGAATATCATGAAGATCCAGAATGAAAACTACAAATACCACTTCCGAACACGAAAACAAACGACGAAATAAAATACTCGTATAGGAGGAACGACTTGGTAGCAGTACGCAGGAATCACTTTGGAAAAGGGTTGAAGCTGAAACCGAAGTTTCTGGGGACCCTATAAGATAATCAGGGTAGATAAGCACGATCGAAGTTAAGTTATGAAGATGGGGAAACCGCCGCTGCTGAAGGTATCAAACCTTAAACGAAATCTTTCGAGGCGAACGATTAACTAGATGAAAGAATGTGGGATTCGGTAAAAGGACGATAGGCGACATAAGGACGACAAAAACGATCACTCCACTAAAACATACACACGATGTCTAGACGCAATACGAACAAAGTACGCACAGGAAACAAAGGACGAACGAAGCATAAAGACAGATTGGTCCTATATTTGTACTATATTGTTGTTATCATTGCAGTACATAATGAAGTCGATGGTAAGGCTGATGGCTTCAGGACTTGAGTTGCAACGGGCAAATCTCTTAGAAATGAGGGGCTTCCTTTCGTTCCACCTTCATATTGAGGGCTTCAAGTCAAAATTTTGGCGCATATGCTTTTGATTTCGGTTTTCTGCAACCAAGTGCCTGCGATACATTAGCCAAGAATGAACTAGGAGTGTGCCGATGCATCAAAAGCTAACCATCCACTATTGCTTTATTTACAGATAACCCAAATTTTAAATTAATCCGATTTTAGCAATTTTAATGCGCTATTTGACCGCAAGCGAAGATTTGCTATACTGTATTCTTAAGCCGAAATCATTGTGGCGGCGATTTCAAAATTGTAATATCCGTCTGAATGTGAACAGCGTTATCCATATTGGAAAGGCAGAAGATTTCTATATTTAAATAGCAGAAGACTCAACCATTGTAAAATGGAGACTTTTCTCGAATCCTCTAGCAAAATGGAAATTTGTATAGAACGCTGGACGGTACAGAATATTCTCGAAAGATGTCAGGTGGGTATAAATATCGGCATCCCCAAGATATGCAAGTCAGTTCGAAAGAAGAATTTAAAATATGAATTACGAGTAATGATAAAGTGGTTTAAGTAAAAGATAAAGTAAATTAAAAGTGGTTGAAATAAGCGATGAAATTTTGAATTGTAATTGTTTTGAATAAAGCGATTGTATTGGAGGAATAAATTATGTCGTTTTCACCCATGCAAAAATTTTTCAATATTTATGTACAATTCTTGATGGCTTCAATAATCATCGATAGACGTGAAATCAAATCCTTCTTCCTTCATAGGATGATTAGTATCCAACCTAAAGAAAAAGCGTAGTACGTCTCCAGCTGTAAAGAGCCTATCAGAGTTAAAAGAACAGAGGAACGTTTTAAATGAGCTTCTTTAAACATATTACGCTTAAGTTTGATGACCAATTTAGGCATAATTGACAATGATACCCAAACTGTCAGCTTTTTATATAAAAACAATCTTTTTGCTGTATTAGCAATATTAGCCTCGTGGAGTTCGCACAGTAGACTTCCAAAACACTACGCTCCACGTAAGTCAATTATCTCGAATGTTTCAGTCACACAGCAAGCACAGCAAGCACACAAATCTGTTAAGCATATTCCAAACTGATAGACTTCGCTATCTTCTGGTATCCGAACATCACATCATATTCATTGATCCAGAAGGAATTAGCAGCTCAGCTCACAAGAACATCAATGGATGGGGGTTAAAGATTTTTGCAGATAGATCATATATCTCTATTCGTAAATACAGGATTTTTCGATAGGGGTGCTCGAAATTTGTTAGGTTATAGCGGACCTGCTGTTAAACCAACAGTAGTAGTGTATGGCAAATCACCATATAAGGTTATAGAGTAAAATAGCGTCTGCAAATCATACATTTTTTTCAGATTGAGTGCTACGTTCGAGAAACGTTCCGCTCTTTACGTGATTTTTATTCTCACCATAACCGTCCTGCGGAGTCGACTATTTGGCATTTGGTGCCAATTGGAGTCAACTAATTCAATAAATAATCAGCCAACACATGTACGTTACAAGGTCTGCTGAAAACATCGGTGTTTGGTGAATGGATGTGTGAACAAGCAAAATAGTCACATTTGTAATTATACCAATTCACACGAGATACCTCAGCGTAAAATGCATTCCAAGAGAGTCACTGTGTGATGCAGATTTTGCTCTGGTGGAATCATCGATCTTCCAAAACGAAACAGGCATTGCCATAATCGTCATCGGCGAGCGCAACAGATCGATGATAAGCAACTTCTTATAGCCTAAACTAGACGATATGGAAATCGACGATATGTCGGTCCAACATGACGACGCTACGTACCACACAGCGCATGCCTGATGGACAGTCTGCAGGAGCGATTTGAGGGCATAGTTATCTCGCGCGGCGGCGACGGGTACTGACACGGAGATCGTGCGATTTTACGCCTTTAGACTTATTATCTAAAATCGCAGGTCTATGCGAATAAACGGTGAAAAAATCTATGAACTCAAAGTCAACATAATAAATGCTATCCAGCAAATTCAGTCAGATTTTTACGACAAAGTCATAAAAAATTGGACCTTCCGAATGCGTGCTACTAAGTAAAGCCGCGGCGGGCATTTGAACGACGTTATATTCCATACTTAATGCCATAACATAACTTTCAAATAAAAAAAAAATTAGTGGATATCTCACACACAACTTGTTTTATTTACAATTAGAAATAGGCCATCCTTATTGAAAGATCCTTAGAAAACGGGAAATAAGCGTGTGACTTTCAGCAAATATTTAACAGTATTAGGCTTAAGAAATTAATATAAAGGTACAGAACTTTAGATGGTGCCCATATTGGACAAGGTCTAGGCTTTCTTAATAAGGAGGAATCCACGAAAAATCAATGGAACTTAAGGAGGAACTCGGCAAGTTTGTCAATGTTCCGCCTAAACTCAGAAATTAAAAAGGTAGAGGTAGCTGTTCGGAAGCTAAATGGTGCTAAACGTGTACATCTAGGATCGCGCATTCATTGATGGATTGCATATTTGCAGCGTATAGAAACCCAAAAACTTTCTAACATCTACGCTCAGGCAAAAGGAGACGATATATTGTAGCTGTATTGTCTATGTTACTAGGTATGATCTAGTAACTATCTGCTGTAAGCACAGAAAGCCCTAGACCTGTCGGAAGACTAATGCACTAGATAGGCTCTTTCAGGCATCCCTCCTAAAACTGAGGCTGTTTCTTTTACGATTGGAGGATTTGTTTGATTTTTCTCATCCATCTAGTACTTAAATGTATCAAAATCCTTGTTTCTAACGAAGCTAAGTATTTGGGTCTCAACCCGGCTAACAAACTTCTTTGGATTAACATCTCACATCTAACATTAACATCTTCATGGGAATATAAAGGAGCTTTAACCAAGACATGGACCTTGTCATCGAGGATGTTTCTTTGGATCTTCATGGCTTTGTTAAGCCTAAGTGTTGGTTGCCTGGGGGAAGTAGATATCAGGAAAATATGTCAGTGCTGATTTTAATATGCCCCCAAGAACGGCCTTGATATTCAGTATTCATATTATGGGCTGCACTCTAAAAGCCATTTTCCTTTTTAAGGAAGTGATTTTTTGTAACTAAAACTCCTATCGTTATGTAAAGAATGTGTTCGGGTCTCCCTGAATGGTTGCAAAACCGATCTACGGCGATGGTGGCCTTTACAGAGCTGGATGACGTTGGACTTCACTTCTCATTATTAAAACTTGTGTCTAACTTGTAAGCGGAGATATATTCAATCGTGATGGTATAATATTTTGTGAAGAATCGGTATAGAAGGCGAGTTATCTACATCAATAGTGACAGAAAAGTTGATCTTAGGTTCTTGCTGAATCGTCTCATCACGTCCAAGCTAGTTCGAGGAGCCAAGAAGGCTCAGTTCATTGAGTGTTGTTTTTTGTTTTAGTGCTCTATTCTAGCAGAAAAAAAAACAAATTTGGCAGCAAGAATGCGGCATTTCAACCACCTATAGTATCACTGCAGACCTTCGTGGCAGTCATAGCTCCAATCAGTATATACGTAAAATGCATCAAAGTCAGCACTTTAAGAATAGGAACAGCATTCAGGTATCCTAGGAAACATAAATGTATGCTTAACATATGCCAGTTTAGACCATATTGTCATGACCATATCCTAAAGGACTAAAACCGTTTGCATATAAACGAATATGAAGGCATGTTGTAAAATGTAGAAAAATCTTAAAAAATATTCTTAGCAAGACCTATCATAGCCACTATCAGTGGCTCCGGGATAACCAAAACATGTTTACTGTATTTTTCCCACGAATAGAAAGAGGTAAGAATTACCAGCGTATAATTATTAACTGGACGGCATGGGCATAGGTTCTTAACAAGGCATAAAGCAAGCAAGCATTAAGAGAGTAAGATGAAATGATTTTATCCGATGTGTAAGCCTAATATATGTGAATATGAGTGACATGAGTTACTCATTATAATTATTTTATCATTTTCTTCATTCTATTACTCATTTTTTTATAACTTAGATTACACTCTGAGAGACAGCCGACGCGCCATGCAATGATGACACACGACGGAATAGGTTTTCAGCCAGCCAATAACCCAATAAGTTCAGTGGGGTAATAAAAAATCATCCAGTATGGATGAAGCATAAACAACGATAAAAGTGACCCAGTTAAGTGGGGTAATAAAAACATTTAAAATAGACGAAGTGTCAACAATAGTAACGTATTCCCATAGCCAATTGGAAGGAAATTGAGTTGCTCGTTGCTGGATTTGTCATCGTGGGTATGGTTTGCTCATGGTGCTCAAAAGCTTCGTGAACCAATACTTCATACACAAAAAATAACTGTTTGGTGCGGTTTGCATGCCGGCGGCGTTATTGGGCCATATTCTTTCGTCGACGATAACGATCGTCACATTATTGTGAATGGTCAGCGTTATCGCGCCATGATCACCGATTATTTTTGGCCCGAATTGGAGGATATGGACTTGGACGACATGTGGTTTCAACAGGATGGTGCCGTGGTTTAGTGGTACTAGCAATCGCTTCTCACTCGTCAAGTTTCGAATCCTACCCATGACAAGTCTTTCAAGTTTTTCATTTGTGTAATTGGAACTCAGACAGAAAAATTCTGCATGTGAAGGCATAACACTGACACGTAGATTTGGCTGTTGTAGAGTTTCAAGCACAAAAAAATACTTCGAATCACTCTGAGTGAAGAAAAAACTCTCCGTCCTATTCGGACTCCCACCCCCTGGAGAGCGAATATCGAAACCAAACACACCTGAGTTTCAAAACACTACAAAAAAAACAATTTTTCCTTTCTCCTCCTTCTACCTTTCCGCCCGCGCCCAGGCAAGAGTAAAAGGGTATCTAATCCCTTAGGCGCGCGTAAATTATAAAAAAAAAACAAGCCACACAGCACACGCTACAATCGATTTATTGAAGAGTAAGTATGGTGAGCGTTTTATCTCAAGACATGGACCAGTCGATTGGCCGCCTCGTTCGTGCGATTTAACGCCGCTTGACTATTTTCTGTGGGGCTACGTTAAGTCATTGGTTTATGCCAACACGCCGACGACGTTAGAAGAGCTCAGAACCAACATTGAACGCGAAATAGCGGCCGTTTCGGCCGAAATGTGTGGCCGAGTCGTTGAAAATTTGGGCCAACGAATCGACCGCTGCAAATGTGCCCGCGGTGGCCTTATGAACGAAGTCGAGTTCCATTCATAAATGTTTTGATTGTACTTCAAGCCGATGATAAAGTTTTTGAAATATCTCAAATGTTTTGCGTTTTATTAAAAAAAAAATTGTCAAGTCCTTATTGGAAAACCCTATATATTTTGTATTATCTTATCATACAATAAAACTCATTAAAAACCACACTCTGTTCAATTTTTATTTTCTACATATATCTAATAATAATGGGGTTAAACAATTACGGCCGCGATAAAAAGGTTGCGTTTAAGTCAGGCAGTGACTTCGAAGTTATTAAAATTATTTAACCAACTGGACGTTTTTATACGTATAGCAGCCAGATATGATAGACTTTTGAATCATAGTGATATTTCTTCTTCCCATGACTAAGGATACATGGGAATACAACTCGTACAACTACAATAGAGCCCTGCATGAGTGGAGTCAAACTTCAAATAACTCAACTCATTTAAAAATGACTCTGAATGAATCATATGTCTCATTTCATGAGACAGAATGAAGCGTGTGATTTGAAATGATTCAGTCTCATTCAGATTCATTTTTATGTCTATCACACCTCACAGTTTGTGATTCGAAAAGTAACTGCAGTAAGGAGTTATTTTTCGTGTGTTGTGAGTGGTCCGATTCATTGTGATTCACTGTGATTACATTTGATTCGTTGTTTTGAAAGACGGTCGGAGAAAACAATAAGTGGGAATGGAAAATATACAGCTCGTAATGAATATATGTACATATTCTTAAGAAATATGTTTACTTAAAAAAAATAATATTAGAAAAGTAACATTTAATGAGATGTTTAATTTAAATACAGAAAACTTGCAATTTTAAGAGTTTAATAAAGAAAAAACACATAATAAAAAAACTTACGCTCTGGGTTTTAAAGCGTGATTTCATGAATAAACAATAATTTGTAGTTGTTGTTTTTTTTTGTGGGGTTTTATTTATGCTTGTTTATGCTCTGAAACTTTTTTTTTCGTAAAAATTTTGAGTGTAGGATGGATAAAAAGGATTTTCTGCATGTATTTAGTTAACATTTTTATTATTTTCTTTTATATGAAAAGAAAACACACTAATTAATAATTGCAACAAAAAATAACGATACAGAATCTCCGGGTTAATTTTTGTATAACACTTTTTTTCTACTTCCTACGAGGGGCGTTCAATATATTCTCGGTATCGATATGAAGGAAAATGCGAATTCAATTTAAATTGTTTTTATTTTTCAATATAATCGCCCCTAACATCAATGCATTTGCTACATCTTGAGATAAGCTTTTTTAAACCCTCAAAAAAATAAATTTCCTCTTTCTCTGCAAAATACCCATTTATTGCCGACTTGAGTTGTTCATCATCCGAAAATCTTTTTCCACGAAGACATTTTTTCAAATCCGGAAACAGGAAATAATCACTAGGGGCAAGGTCTGGACTATAGGGTGGGTGTTAGATTTCTTCGAAACCACAATCTCGCGCAGCAGCCTTGGAAACTCGCGCCGTGTGAACAGGAGCGTTGTCATGAAGAAGCAACACACCCGCTGCGAGTTTACCCCGTCTTTTCTTTTTAATTTCCTCCCGCAAATTATGCAAAGTGGAAGCGTAGGATGTGCCGTTGATGGTTTCACCTCTTTTTTGTACTCAATGAGCAAGATTCCCTTTGAGTCCCAAAAAACTGTGGCCATGAATTCCCGGCAGACGGAGTGACTTTGAACTTCTTCGGGGGGTCTGTTCCTTTTTTATGCCACTGCATGGACTCTTGTTTGCTTTCAGGGTCATACTGGTGGACCCATGTTTCGTCCCCAGTAACAATTCGATCCATAACACCGTCCGCGTTCTCACTACACATCTCCAAAAGCTCTCTATAGCATGCGATTCTCACTTTTTTCTGAGGCGCTGTGAGCATTCGTGGCACCCACCTTGCACTGACCTTTGAAAGGTTAAGATGGTCATGGAGAATGGTGTGAATGGTACCAATTGAAAGCTTGGTGATCTCTGCCATCATTTTCACCTTTATTCGGGCATCCTCAAGAACAAGTTTTTCGACTTCTTTGATGCTTTCTCCCGTACAAGTAGTAGCCGGGGCGCCGGAGCGGGGGTCGTCTTCAATGCTCTCTCTGCCTATCTTGACCTCACTTGACCACTTTTGCACAGTTGATAATGAAGGAACCCTGGTAAACAGCCACCATCTCTTCATGAATAGTTTTTTGACTTTTTCCTTGCTTAGTGAGAAATTTAATTACAGCGCGATGCTCAATTTTCACCATCATCGTCTCAGTTGCCATTATGATTCTGTTTAACTAGAGATAAAACGCGAATTAATAATCACATTTATATAAAATTTTACATGAATGCACTATTTATATATACAACCACAGCTTCCCCCCGATACCGAGATTATGTTGAACGCCCCTCGTACTTCAATTACGAAAAATGAAAGTTTCCTAGAATTCCTGAATGAAGTTTTTTTGAATTTTACGACCGAATGGCCAAATCCTCATTCGTTCCTTCATATTTTTATGAGTGGAAGAAAATATAATTAACTCGCTTAATCATTATCCTTTAATTATAATGTAATAAAACACATAATATTAAATTCAATATATCCTAGCTTCCAAAATCTTAAACCAATAGATCATGTTTCGCTTCCGGAAGTAATAAATAATAAAAAAAACTGTTGTAATAAAGCGCAACAATTAAGAAAAAGGAACTTCCAAAAATATCAGCGATTTCCTTCTATTTATATATACATACATAGTAAATACTCACAATTACTCCGTTCTCGTTTCTTGTGAAATATTGCAAAAAAATACATTTCGTTAAGTTTGTGCCTTCTTAATAAATTAATATGTAACATATACATACATATATATGTACATATGTTGCTTTTAAATAAAATGCTGCAACACATAGAGTACAATCAAAATCAAAAAAAAAATACAAAAAACCCATTTCAATAGGAGTACACCATTTACTGTGATTTACTGTGAGTGAATTGATACCGCACATTCTAGATCATGAAACATGATCCACACGAGTCAGAGGAAACTAATGATTCATTCGGGTTCATTCATAAGCGATGAGTGCTTTGTGCTCATAGCACACTATATGATTCATTAACTCAAAGATTCATATTTTACTGTGGTAGGATTCATGAATCTGAATCAGTGTGAATGACTCCACTCATGCAACTAGAATTTATGGTAGCAAAATGATGTGGTTCTTCATATAAAACTATTTTGTAGTACACTTCCGATTAAAAGGTAACATTTCAATTCGGAAGGTGTTTGTTGTGCTGTGAGTAAAAAACAAAGGAAACTTCGTAATTTAAGAGCATGCATAACATCGTTAAAACCTACTCGTAAATCTCCCTCTATTACAAACGACAGCGTTTTATGACATCGCTTTTATTTTGCTAATGAAGTATACGAGTATGTCGTATGTCAAGTGGAATGCTGATAAACTTTACGAATACTAGTGAGTCAGCGATAATATGTTTACAAATGACCTTGTAACTTTCATTTTTTATAAACAAAACTTAGGTTATGAGTGGTTTACAAAACAAAGAAAACAACTTTCAAAGAACAATGTTTTTGGGTGCACTTGCTTACTTATGTTGGGCTTAGATTTAAGTGTTGGTTTCAATTAGCCGTGACTAAAAACCGATATCTGCGCGCTTAACAGGGTTTATCTAGAAGATTTAACACTACATATAGTGATTTTGTGGATTCTCAGACATCTCAGAAACTATATCAGCTACCAAAGGGAATTAAGATTGAACATGAGAGCTTCAAAGGATCTTCTGCTTACTAACTTAAGAGTCCATAATATTGTAGAAAGCAGTTCTGTTATGTGTAACTTATGAATTTTTAAATAAAAGCATTTTTAATTCACATACTACAATCGTGAATTGGCGCCCTAACTCCGCCGAGAAAATAAACGTCAACGACTAAAAACAAGTCGGATTTATGTAGATTTCATTGCTAATCATCCTATTAAATTAACCGAAAACTAACTAACTAAATTACTAACTACTATCGGATCGGAAAATTATTGGGACTCTTACGTGAATGACAATATGCACCCAAAAACTTGAAGTGATCATGCGACCTGCTGGTATCCATGGACTATCTTGTTGTAACCAAGATACAAAGACAAATATCGAACATATCATCAATTCGAGGGTACCTACATATTTGGCGTAAGATGTAATAGGACGTGTGCAATGTTTTTAGAAAAAAATGGATAAAACAGAAAAGACAGACGTGTCTCTTAATATTTATCAGGCGAATGTTGCCTCAATTATCAGTGCCATTTTTCTTTGTTGTTCCATTTGAGTCAAGCTATTCGAAGATTTAATTTGGTTAAAAAAGGGATGTCTGTCAGTCTCAGTCGGAAGCCAGTTCACCATCACTTAACCACAGATTGTCATTATATCCATAAAGCCGCTTGTAACTGCAATTATTGTACACTAGTCAAAGACAAAATTCATCAAAATCTGCATTCTCATTTAGGTAATTTAGGTTCACAACTGTGACCTTTGATCTTTGATGTTTTATACCACTATATGACGGACAATCTGAAACACCGAATGCTTATTTTATTCGTCGAATCACTCTCAGCTTTTAAACGTTACCAGTATTCGTTTCAACATTTACGATAATTGCTGCGGTCATAAGCTACGAAAATAATGGAGAATGGCATAAGTTTTTGTCTGCTTGCCTTCCGTATGAATCCACTAGCCCTCTAACTCCAAACCAGAATTCAGAATCATTAATATTGTAAATGATGCAGTGTTGCGATGCTTATGCTCATAGCTCTTTCCATGGCACTTGCCAGTGCAATATGAGAGGCAATCATTCCTGGACTTCATACTTGTATTATCATCTAACTTGGATATAAATATTTTTGGCTTCCAGCTACTATTTTTTACGAAAAAAATGAGCTTCAGTCAATCTTCTTAAACAAATATACCTGAGTGTCATCCTGGACTCCAAACTTTTTTGTCAGCAAAAAAACATTCTTCGGAGCTACAGGGCGATAATGGGACTGATTATATTCTATGCGTGTGTGCACCAATTGTTTGATAAAATAAGCTATCGCATATCGTTTGCCTGCATTTGTCCCAAAATATAGAGTCTCACTTAAATATTTGCTTCACCCTTCTAAACTAATAGGACTATGTGAGACTTTTTTGAAAGCAGTATGGAAGCCGAATTCGCAGAATAGCGAACCTTAATGAAATACCCGAATTTAAGATCGCTGATAAATTAGTAGACAAGGTTCAGAGGAAGATTTCTCAGTATCACAAACTCTATTAGTATAGCCTGCATAGATGGCACAACCTTTTACGAAGCTTGCCGTGAAAGGGACAACAGCAATGCACTTTCTTCGTAAATATCTGATGCAATATCGATACTTAAGCCTGCAGGTATCACACCGTTGATAGTGGTTACTGACACTGAAAGTTCTTGATGACTGATAAGGTTGCTCATATTATTATCTGAATACAACAGAACAGTTCTTTGTCTACTCTTCGACCTTAAAAAGCAATCATTGACTTTGACTTGAATGAATGCACATCATAATCCTTGAGAGAGCAGCACCGCACTGGCTTCAACCACAACTAGAGCTGTTTCTCAGGGTGGATTTGACTGCACCAATCGGTTTCCATCCAATAACTACAAGCTTTATTACCAGTTTAATTCTGGCGCCGCTTTTTTTTTTTATAATTTACGTAATCCTCACAGGTAGATTATGGATTTGTTTATTAATGATTACTGATAAGCTTGTTATTCCATGCAGACCACTCTGGTTGCGGGAAGGGTTTAGGTACCCGTTTTTAGTTCACTGTCTATTTTTCTAGAAGACATCTATAATTATATTCTCTACAACTACATCTGCAACTATATATATGATGTTCCTCTGAATAAGTCTATTGCAACTTTGTGATATACCTCTTGTATTTTGCTTTTTAATGCCGCCCTTTTCCTTGTTTTTAGTTTTATTTTTAATTTCCTATCATATTTTTTTACCACTACTTAAGGGGAAAACTTTTACAATTGCCCCTTGCAAATCAAGGCTTTTATGAAATTTGGAAATTTTTCATCTTCACAAACAGTTTAGCAACACGAAATTGATGCAAGCCTCAATCCCAGACCCAGTACAGAAGTAAATATTTCTTAATTTTATGATCTTACAAGTATTGCGTAAATGATCTTTTCGCTAATCACTTTCGGCACAACAGATATTAAATAATTCCGTGCGGTTCCGATTTTTTTTTCCTCGGTCGATGATTTTATTTTCGGAACTGATGCGCTTAGCATAATTACGAACAATTAGGGAAGACCTAATCAAAAAGCGAAGGCAAATGTAAAAGATGTAAAAGATGTAAAAGGAGAAAATTACGCAATCCCGAACTAAATAAGGATGGAATTATTTGAGCACGTGTTCTCGAAATTGGCATCCAAAGGTACAGGCACAGACAACTTTGTCTGTCCGCAACTTTTAATCAGATGAAATAACGACAAGAAAACATGAATCAAAATTGCAGCCCATCTCTTAGACGGGGTATATTCGTACTCTGGTCATGGTATGGTGTCAGGGAGGAATTTAATTTAATGTCGTTTGTTTACCAAGGTTCTTCTGGTCGACAGAATGTGGTTTCATGCCCTACTGAAGGATTTACTTATGTATCATACCTAGTTTGCTTAGGGAACTTAATTATTTAGGTTTTACCCTCAAAAAAACTGCCACAACATAAGTATCTTTGCTCATAACAAGTTCATTGGTTTAGAAAATGCTGTTTTAGGATACTTAATCGGATCTGAAATTAATTGAATCCCCAAGGGCATAATGGTACCAATTGTGTGGTTAAGATTTGTCAACGAAAAAAAAAGACAGGGCGATAGCTGACAGTTCAGAATTATTAAAAATTGAGCGCTACACGAAAGAAAAATGCACTTTGGTGGCTACAGTTCGCAATTTTCGTACAAAATATGGCCGAAATAGGGATTTAACTTCATCAGTTGTGAAGAGATTAATCCAAAATTTCAGGGAGACTTCACCAATTTTGTTTTTAGATTGTATAGGGTGACCAGATAGCTATGGTAGTTTTACCAATTGTTACGTTTCAGCAGATGTCAAAGTTACCAATGACATCCAGTTACCAAAATAGATATTCTGTAAGCTTCGTCATTTCATCATGCAAGAGTAAATCTTGCCGAACGTGCGGAAATTTTTTAAAAAAATTATCAAAATTCCGGCTCAGTTGTAAATCCGCAACGTGAATTCCGTCGTGATGTCGTTCATCATCATGGCTTCAGTGTATAGGCAATTCGTCGCACCGTTGAACAGTTTGAGCGTAAGTACACTTTTTTGTATCTTAAGTCACCAAGCAGACAGAGATTGCTGCGAAATGGAGAAAACAAGCCGCCGTGGCAGCCAGTGTCGAAGAAGACCCAGAAATGTTGATTCAGTGCTGATCAGCTGAATTAGGCATAGCGAGAGAGTCAACTCGGCTTACTTTGCGCTACATACCATACAAGAGATGCAACGCTCACGGCGAGCGTTCATCAATTGGCCGCCCAGATCATGCGATTTGACAATACTCGATTATTTTCTCTGGGGCTACGTCATAGTTAGTTAACCACTTTGGACAATTAAATTCCATTTACACATATAATGAACATACATATTTATACTTAACCTAATGAACTTATAAATAATTTAATTCAATAATAATTTGGTATATATGGTATCGCGGGATTGCTGTTTGTGGCTATAAGTCTTTCAAAAATTACGTCTTGTATAAAAATTACATTTTTTTATACAATACAGTAAGCGGATAACCTAAACTCATCACTACCTCCCAAATGAGAATCCTTACAAATCGTAAATAAATAGGTAGGTACTCGTATTTAGAGTGAATTTTTATTTTGAAAATAAAATTTAAAATGTTAAATAGAATTGTTTGATTTACAATTACTCACATTGAAGAATCGAGCATAATTCTTATTGGGGTCAGCCGACTACATTTTTACTGTCTTATTCATAAAAGCTTACAAGAGGCTTATAAGCTTGCTATAGAGAGGTTCTTTAAAAACATTATTCATAAACATTCAGTAGCACTAAAACACTCTATAAGTATTCAATAACCACTCCATAAGTTGTAGAAGGATTTACCCTACTATAAACCTCTAATAGAGTACAAAAATTGCCGTCTTTACATGACAGCTGATCTTTGATCGACGTTTTTGACAGTTTTCCATTTGAGCTTAATTAATTCAAGCACGCCAAATAAGAAACCTTGAAATTTAGAATAATTGAAGTGAAAAGTGAAAGTGTTATATTGCATCCTACTATGCAAGCGCTGCAAGCTTTAGCCGCCGTGGAGCTTGTAGAAAACACTCCGCATCGTCGGCTTCGGAAGTTGTACTAGAAGAGGTACGACCCATATGGCAAACTTCATCATTGATCTCGTAAGGCAGGACTTGCAACTCGATCCAAGATCTTGGGGTACATCACCAGAGTTGCAAGTCTTAAGTAAGTATACGACTCACTTCTGTACAGCTTCATGTACATACCTACTCGTTTGTTTCCCAGTTAGGTTCAAGATGATGGGGGAGTTATGTCGCATATGTTCCTGAGTAACTTGCGCCATTGCTCGTCACTCTGCAACTTACATTAAAATGCCACAGTCTCTGCCTGAACAGCAAATTCAAGGAGATAAGAAATCTCCCAACTGGGTTGGGCTGCATTAATCCTAGTCATATAAAAATTAAAAAATATGGCGGTGATATATGTAAACAGAAAAGGATTTTATTCATTGAATGTGCAGGTAAGTCCATACTTAAGTATATTAAATTTTTGTAGATAATATTTTTGTGTGTGCTCACATTCATTTATTATTTGGCAGGTTACTTGTGATGGCAAATTTAGCATATGCAACATAGTTACTAGATGGCGATGCAGCACCCAAGATTCAAGAATTTTTCAATGAATCCACTCTTAAGCAACGTTTTAAGAGAGGTGAATTTAGGAGACGACTTTTGGGAGACTCCGGGTATCGCTTGGAGCCATATCTCTTTTATATGTACACCTCAAAATATACGTGAAGAAAACTACAATCGGTCACATATTGCCACAAGGAACTTTGTTGAACAATGCTTCGGTGTTTGGAAGCAGCTGTTTCAAAGTCTGTTGTACGGCATCACAGGTCGCACGCATAATGTCAAGCCTACAATTGTAGCTCTTACAGTGTTGCACAATACTGCAATAGAACAACAAGACTCAATTTCAGGTAGCTTACCTATATCAAATAATTTAAACCTATAATTGTTTACATTTTCGGATATAGATACTTTAGATGAACATGAACTTTCTGATGCTGAACTTTCTCCCCAAGTTAATGAAGTAGGAGGAAGAGGCTCAAACAATGCTCTCGTTAGAGCATTTATTGATAGACATTTCAATCAATAGTAGTTGGCATATAGGTAAAACATATACACAAAAATTGAATTTTGAAGTAATTTATTCCTTTTGTCATGGCTTTCTTTTTTTCATTTTCCATTTGGGTTTCTTAAAGGATGTTTACAAGGGTGCTGTTTCACGTCTAACAGCACGATATGTATGACTGGAAACATCCTATATAAAGTGAAAAGTCTATGTTAGTGTCATATTATTTATGCTTTTATTGTCTGGTGGCTCTTCCACTGTGCTGATTTCAATCTTGTTCTGACAAATTATAGGAAACATCTGTTACTTAGTTGCTTGTCTTATTTCAGGATTGGCTAAAGCATATTATTTTATATAACATTAAATACTCACGTTAGTAATCTCATCTACTATTAAAGCATCTGAATCAAAATTCAGTGGGTAGCCGAGAACTGATGTCATCAGTGTTGTCGGGTTCCTTCGGTGGCGGTGGGCCACCACCAGCTTCACCAAGTACTTCCGTTCCTCTGACAATTTGTTTTTTTTTTAGTCATTTTGAGCATGCTCCACTGAGATTTCGGCTGCGAAAGTGTGCGAGTGCCACCGATGCACATACTGTTAAAGCTAAAGAGAAAAATTTAAAACAGATGATAATCAATTAATTACGTTTTAACTAAATATGTTATAAACATATTATAAAGGATTTTTATGAATAAGACAGTTAGATTATACGCCTTGCTCTATTTTGTAAACGTTGCAATTTAATAATCGTACTATAACGTGATGATATATAATATTGAAAAATAGTATTCAAAGTGCGGTTTAATCATAGCATTATACAATATATGTATGTGTATTGCACTCATTAACGAAACTTTAATTCTAATTCTTCCATAGAATCCTACTTTTTTTAATATTTTTTTTATAATATATTCGCCGTGTAGACCTAAGGTTAATTTATAGGCAATTGCCAAATACTTAATTGGTTCTACTTTCTGTGGTAATATTGATGTTAGCTTTATGTTTAAGAACCAAACATTTGGATTTGTTAACATTTCATTTCAACTTGTTAACCCTTACCCATGTATTTAACCTGAGTTAGTGTCCTCTTGTATATTGCGCTTAAAATTATCCATATTTTTGCTGGATATACTATACATACACAAATAGTAAGATACTCGTATCATGAGCAAATAGGGAAACCTGTGCGTGACTAAGTTATCGATTGATATCGTATACATATACAATATACTGTGAGCGTCAAAAGTGCATTAATTTTATTTTGAATTTTTATTTATATTTTTTTCATTACTATCAGTAAAAGTCCTTTCGAAGGAGTTTTCTAAAAATAAAATCCGCGCGAACAAGCCGCGCAACTTGGATTTTTAATAATGAAACACAATTTCTAGAATACTTTATAAAATGTTATTTATTCGACCGGGTACTTGATAAGACTGCCTAACAATGAATATAATACTTAAAATCTAACCTCGGCACAGTTGATTCCAATGGCCTTCGTTCCCACCGGACAGCTAATGCAAGTTCGCGCATGCAGGTGAAAAATGCATACGATGCGTCTGACTGGATACTTGAGCCTTATCGTATTTCAGTCAGATAGGTGGATGCTTACGCGTGTTAACTGCCGCCCTTTCAAATATCTGCGTCCCGCAGATCTACACATGAACATGTTGAGCAGCTTAGGTTTCCATCGGGTTGTAGAACTTCCTTGGTAACGCGCTGCGCTGCACAAGGGACTTGTTTGTGACGAAAGGACGCACAAAGCTCTGGAATGTTAGCTCTCCCGTAGATCTTTCCACACAGCAAACAGATTGAAATGACGATTACTATGATGATACAAATTTTTGTAATTATAGAAGAACTAAGACTTTCTTTTAGGGATTTAATGTGTTCTATGTTTTTAACACTAATGTCATGTAAATGATCTATATCAAGTTTCACCCTTTTGCTAGTTACGTTGACCAGGACAGGAGGGTGTGCTTGTAGACCCTTAGAAGTTGTACTGGAGTATGTCCGATTCTTGATGCTGATTGTTTCGTTGTCCAGCTGGATCAAGTAGGTGCCTTCTAAAGGATTTGTGGAGTTTCTATCTAAAAGAGAGCCATTAAAGTTAGTAACAAAAATAGTGTTTTCTCCGATCAATTCAATGATCTCTGCATTGGTCTTTCTGAAGTCGCATGCTGCAGTACCACCTTTGAGGATTCTTGGTAGACAAGTATCTTCTGGTAATTTTTTTACTGCACTTTCCTCACATACAGAAGTATTCCCTATATGAAGGCAGTCACCCTCTAGTCCGTACGTTTCGTCGTAGTTGATAAGTAGTTTCGTAAAATTTAAGTCAAGTTGTTGTCCGTCATTAATTGCAGTCCTTTAGTATAAGTATCTTGTCAAGTAAGTCATGTCTTAGTTTCTCAGATTCTCCCTTCTGTAAGGCGTTATTGTAGCGGTCGATTATTTTGTTAACTTTGTTCATAACCTCATGCGTTGCGTCAAACAACTTCTAGTTAATTTTGTATTGGTGGTCATTGTTCTTTGCTAAGTCGGTCTGTGTTTGTAAAAGTTCGTCCCAGTTAGTTGCATCAGGGGAACCCGTCAGCCATTTCCAGGCGGTTCCAATCCAATTAATGGATCAAACTCTTCTCGCGAAGTTCTCTTCAGCGATCCTTAGTCTGGTTTAGGTGATAGCTTAAAACCAGACGTGTTCCTTCATCCCATACCTGCTTCGTAACAAGTTGTTCAGTTTGTTGTACAAGTTCGTCGTAAAGTTTTAAGTCAATAACGTGTATAAGTTTGAAGTACCCATTCGTTATCCAGGCATCACCTTCCCTACCTGTCACAATTGGCGATTTATATGAAAAAATATGGAAGGCTTCCGAGGGAACCAACAAAACTAAACTGTAATACAAATTTGTTATTTTATTTAGGGATTAGGTCATTATTATTATTACTACAAAAATAAAAGCTTATCATTAATTACTTATATGTGTTACATATGTAGACAGTGTTGTAGGTTACAATTTTTTATGGTATAGGAAACATTCCCCTTTTTTATTTTTATTTTTTTTTTTTTAAATCTCAGTTCTGTTAATTGTTCTTTTGGATATTAATATTTTTTAAATGAGCTTTGTGAATTTTCCTACCACTATCTTTCGTTATGGTAACGCGATTATTCTTTGCAACAATCTCTTTTTTAAACAAGGGCTTATTTTTTTCTTTGATGGGCTTAATAGCGGTATAAACCACGTCCCCCTCGCGATACTCACTGGGTTTACCTCTCTTTAAATTTAACCTTACATTTCTGGCCTCCATGTTTCGCTTAATAATGCCCCTGAGATCTTTATTGATTCTTGACCGGATGTTTAAAAGATTTTGATAATTGACTCTCTGGGACCTATTAAAGAATATATCAGTTGGTTTATGTTTGATGACCGAATGTATAGTGTTGTTATAGCGATCTACGGCTACGTGGACAAGTTCCTTGACCTTTAAATCTGGATTCTCGGCTTTAAGGCACCGATAGATTTCCAGAATAGTAGAATGTACCCTTTCTATTTGTCCATTTACCTCGCTTCTGTGGGTTGGGGTTAGGTATAGTTTGATTCCTAGAGTTTTAATAAAGTTTAGGACGATTGGGCTGAGGAAGCCTCTTTCATTGTCCGTGACTAAAATTCTTGGGACTGTAAAGTAATGTAAAATTTTAATCAATTTTGACCTGATGTAAATGGCAGATTTATCTTTAATATGGAAAAATTTAGAAAACTTAGAAAACTTGTCAACTATGGTTAAAAATTTCTCGTTTTGAAGTTCCATGATATCCATATGAAGAATTTCGCATGGATACTTGGGAATGGGTGTTTCCTGCAAAGTGGGAGTTATGGGGTGTCGATCATACTTGTTGGTATTACAGATTTCATATGACGAAGTTAATTTTTTTACTCTAGACATCATATGTGGAAAATAAAATTGTTCGAGGATTTGCTCTTTGTTTTCCCTTGCCGACCGATGTGCTTTTTTGTGTTCTTTCTCTATAATTAGGAATTGGCGGTCTTCATTAGCAACGTCCTCGACAACTCTTTGCGTCACGCGAATCTTGTATTTTTCGAAGTTTTCCAGATAGACCTTTTGAAGCAATCCCAGATAGTTCTCCGGAATTTTAATTCCGTTTACTACATTTGGGTTCAAGTTTTCCCTAAGCATTTCTATGAGATTAGCCTGACAAAAGGTTCTTGCGGAAATATAATGGCGATGATAGCCCTGATGCGGTTTTTCGTGAGCACAAAGATCGATGCCAATTCTGAAAATAAGCTGGTTTCTAAAAACATTAATTGGAGCTGCTACATGTAGTATTAGGTCGGAATTAACCTGATCAGCACTGTGCACGGTGCAAGAATCTGTATCGCTGTTGGAGAGCTCACAAAGTCCCTCTTCAGCCGTACCAGTCAATAAGTCTGCCCCTGAAGCTTGTCCTTCACCTGCAGTATCCGTGGCGGATTCCGAGAGTGCTTCTTGCGGCTCGCTGGCAGATTCAGTACTTGTGTCGTTTTCGCCAGCTGTTCCGGCTGCGTTAGGTAGACAAGGCAGATGGTTAACTTCCGTCTTCAGGCGTGAGAGAGCATCAGCCACGAAATTCAATTTACCTGGTGTGTAAATCAATTCGTATTTATACTCCTCAATTCTCGCTTTCCAGCGTTTGAGTTTCGCATTGTGGTTTCTATTACTCAGTGCGAATGTCAGGGGCTGGTGGTCGGTATAAATCTTAATCTTCTTTGCTCCATACAGATAATTTCTCAAATTATCCAGAACCCAGACTACTGCAAGCATCTCCTTCTCGTTGGTTGCGTAATTTTCCTCTGTTCGATTCAAAGAGCGAGATATATACGCGACTGGCCTCTCCTTGCCATGCTCACCTTGAGACAGCACAGCACCGATTGCAAAATTTGAAGCATCTGTTGTCAAATTGAAGGTTTTCTCGAAGTCCGGAAATGCCAGTACTTATGCAGAAGTGAGTAACTCCTTCAAGGTTTCGAAAGCCTTAACTGCATCTTCATTGAGAGAGATTGGGACATTTTTGGATTGGTTAGCTCGAACTTGTGCAAATTCCCCTCGAGTTATGTTCGTCAATGGTTTGGCTAATCTAGCATAATCACGGATAAATTTCCTGTAGTAGGAAGTTAACCCGAGGAAGCTTTTCAGTTCTTTTAAGTTTGTCGGAGGAAGGATTTTTTCGATAGCCTTAACCTTTTTAGGGACTGGGAGGATACCATCAGGAGTAACAAGGTAGCCAAGAAATTCGAAGCTAGTGGCCAAGAAGTTAGTTTTTTCCAGGTTAATTTTCAATCCGGCTTCGCTAATTTTGGAAAAGACGATCTCGATGTCTCTTAGATGATCTTCTTCTGATTTACTAAAAATAATTATGTCATCTATATAGACATAGCAAATCTTACCTATCAACTCCTTAAGCACATCATCTATCATGCGCTGAAAGATTGCTGGAGCATTCTTGAGGCCGAACTTCATATTTCCCATTCATTGTTGAGAAGGCTATTTTGGGAATGTCCTTTTCTTTCATGAGGATCTGATGGAACCCTGAGGTCAGGTCAAGCGTTGTGAAGAATCGAGCATCACCTAGACTGGCAAGTGTGCTGTTGATATCAGGGATAGGGTATGTATCAGGAATTGTTACAGCGTTTAGACGTTTGTAATCGATGACCATTCTGTACTGCTTTTCTCCGTTTGGCTTTGGCTTTTTAGGAACAACCCATATAGGTGAATTATATGGACTGTTAGATGGACGAATGATGTTCTCTGACAGAAGTTCATTTACCTGTCTTTCGACCTCTTCCCTCATACAAGCGGAGTAAGGATAACCTTTGGAGTAGATTGGTTCGTTGGTGGTTGTACGAATTTCCGCACGTATGTTGGTTTTTACTTTCTCGTTCCCTACTGGACCGAAAAGACTTTCGAACTTCATGTAAAGATCCCCTAATCTAGACCTTCCTAGCATAGAAACATTTCCGCCCAAGGTAAGCATTTGACTAATTAATTTAGCAGAAGCATGGTTTTTGAGAGGGATGATTTTATTTGATTCAATGGTAATCATATTTTTTTCTCTGTCTATAACAGCCTTTAGCTGCTTCAGAGTATCGTCTCCTGTTATACCATCGAACGAATTCAAATTTGGGAGGACGAAAAATGTTATCTCGAGATCGCAGCCTAAATACGAGTACTTAAAGAACTTCCCACAGATTTTGTTTTTAACTAGTATATTTCCGGCAGGACTATTGACTTGAAATGGGATTTTGACGGGTTTGGGACATGGAACTAAATTTTGTTTGATGAAGTTCTTATTCGCCCCAGTGTCTATAAGGAAATTTAGTATGTCCCCGTCCCGCGTTACATATTCTATATATGGTACGCTGGAAACGAGGCGCCTTCCATAAAATTTTCTTCCCTAGGTTCTTCATTGGGAAGTTCAACGGATTCTATTTCTGAGTTTTCCGCACCCGTGGTGTTCTCTGGACCTGTGGATACCACGTGGTTTAGACGCTGCTGCTTTCGAGGGTAGTTATCGGATCTCGATTCCCTCTTAACTGTTTTCGGCAAATTCATGTAGTCTACCCTCCTAGATTGGGTTGAATTGTCCACTTCCATTTTTACCGGAGGTTTCGGTCCTGTCGGCCTTTGGGGTGGATACTGTTGCTGGAAACTTCACCTCCGTGGATGATGTGAATTGTGAGCAGGGTTATCTCTTGGAGGGAATGACTTGTTGATGTTTCCTGATCCTGAGCTACCTCTAAAGTCGTAGTTTACAGGGGAAGATATCATATTGGGTGCCTTGACATGAAGAGAATTATTGCTAAAGTTAAGATTTTGCATCTCCAAGCAGGCAGAGTATGCTTCAGGCAAGGTTCTGAACAATGAGAAGTCTTGAAAGATCCCCATTAAGCCCACGAATAAATACGTCCAGTGCAAGGTTTCTGTAGGCTTCTACCAAAGCATTCATTGTTTCGGTAGAGTACATCTCAGCCCTGATCTTATTGATGATCAAGGAGAATTGATAGTTCACTGTGGCGTAGAAATCATCAACTCTTGAACCACTTTGTGTGAGCTGATTAAGTTGGTGTTCGAGGGTACGGATATCCCTCTTGTCGGCGTAGTGGAGCGATAGAATTCTTTTAATTTCATTCCACTCGTTATCGAATATATTGTATGAGACCAGAGCAGAATCTGCCCTGCCTCTTATTTTTTGACGAATGTTTTTTAAAATTGAACGGTAGATGGGTTTATTCCGGACTATTTCATAGTCCTTTAGGATCGTCTCCACGCTGTAGACCCAGGGGACATATTGGACTGGATTGCCGTCAAAGACTTGTAATTCCTTCACTGAATCAGGCAGTTTAGAAATATCCTTCAAGTCTTGCTCGCATGTCGGCCCACATAGTAGCACCGCATCGTCCGCTCGTGGGACGGAATTGTCTCCCTGCTCCACAACCTGGAGCCGATTTCCGATAACCGCCAAGCGTTCATTAACATTTCTAATGGACTCTTGTGGATTAAATTGCTCTATTCTATTAATTCGGCCTTCTATTATCCTGAGTTTTTCTATTAACGAATTTATAGCTCCCGTGAGCTGAGTGACTGAGTTCTTAATCTCATCCATTCTAAACAGTATAACCTAGGAAGTATTCGAGGGTACGCAGTAAGCAACTATAGGTAAAGAAAATACAACGACAAAAACACAATAACGACAGAAGTGGCAAATGGTTTTCTTTTAAATTAAAAATTAAAAGTAGATTTTTTTATGTTTTCTTAAGTATATATTACTTGCAATCAATATCAATGCTTTTTGTTTTTTTGTTTTTTGTTTTATATGACTGAGTTTTATATATATATATATTTTCCTTTGTTTTGTCAAAAGGATGACTTTGAACATCAGTTCCCTAGATGCCTGCTAAGCGCTTTCCATTAACTTTCGGGGTAGCCACTTTGGTTCGGAAGGCTCATATGAATCCTCTTTAGTCGTTAATGCGCTAAAAATCGCAGCGACCTACTAGGGTATGAAGACCTTCACCACCAGCGATTCAAATTAATTAATTCCGCAGTAAGCCGGCCCCTTTTTTCATGAGAGTTGGCCCCTAGGCATATTCTTAAGCTATGAAATTAAATTAGTACGAAAGTAACTCTACTTGAGTTTTTCTTATTTTTTCGTTAGTTTAAAAGACTACGAGCTATGTACTAGTCTTGTGAGAGTTCAATATATGGTATATGTCTTACTGCTATTTTCTTAAAGTTACTCGTATCTTACTAAAATCCTAGGAATATAGGACAGCCCCTCATCGTTTGGATCCATAGTCGTCTTCCTTTGGAAATTATTTTAATTTTCCAGTTTTTGGTTTTTCTATCTTCAGGTTCTTCGTTCACTCCACTTTTCAGGTTTTTCTTTAAATTCACTTGTTAGGTCTGGGATTATACGAGTACCTTCACTTTTTGTAAGATAACTTCCCTTTTTCCTTTTGTGTTTCGAGTTTTACTTTTTGTTTCTCATTCACTTCACTTCCAAGCCTTTCGTTAACTTCACTTATTATTGTAGGTTTACGATTATACTTTCTCTTTTTGTAGGATAATTTTCTTTTCTCTTTTTTTTATGTTTTGAGTTTTTTTTTTATATTTTTCGTTCACTTCATTTATCAGATTTAATTATGATATGTAAAAACTTTTTCCGATTTTGGATAAAGGATTAACGGTTAACGATTAAGGACACACGTGTTTTGGGCTGTCCCTGCTCGGGCGCCAGTAAAAGTTCTTTCGAAGGAGTTTTCTAAAAATAAAATCCGCGCGAACAAGCCGCGCAACTTGGATTTTTAATAATGAAACACGATTTCTAGAATACTTTATAAAATATTATTTATTCGACCGGGTACTTGATAAGACTGCCTAACAATGAATATAATACTTAAAATCTAACCTCGGCACAGTTGATTCCTGTTTTAGAATAGAATTTTATAATGCGAAATAAGTTTAGTATCAGTAAAAGAATCGAAACTGGTTTGATGGTATGTACCTCTTTAATGGATGAATCACAAGTGAAAGAATGTTACATTTCAAAGCAACGATTAACTTTAGTGTTATACATTAAGTGTTATACATCATTAAATGTGTATGAGAGCGCAATTTAGTTTGAATATGATACATTAATATAAGAGATTATTATTGAGTCGTACAAATTTACAAATTATTGAAAGTACAAACAAAACTTGAAGTAAGAATTGAAATCGAAAAGTATGTACAGTATAACTTTATGGATAGAATTTGAAAGTACGTATAAATGGATTTATATTTCCAAACATTCCGCCGGCCCTGGAACGAAGTTTCAGCATAGAGGTAGTACTGCTAGCTTATGTATTGGTCTAAGTAATTGTCCATTGGCAGTTTTTAAGGTCACTACACGAACCTTGCCATTCTTGCCTGAGTGGATAGCTGTAACTCGACCCATAGACCATTTCCCCGGTGGTAGGTTTGTATCTTTGATGACGACCAAATCGTTGAGTTGAATATTGGATTGAGGTTGTGACCACCGTGGTCTTTGCTGAAGTGAGGTCAGGTACTCTAAGCTCCAACGTCTCCAGTACCCTTGTACTTTATCTTGTATGGATTGCCAACAGGAGAGTCTATTTGGATTTATGTTGTCTAGTGACGGTTCGGGAACAGCTGAGTAAGATTCACCTAGAACGAAATGTGCTGGGGTTAATGGATCTAAATCATTATCAGATTGTTGACACAAAGGACGGGAGTTTAGTAAAGCTTCAATTTGAGTTAATAGCGTATAATATTCTTCGAATGTTAAAATATTTGACCCAATAACACGCCGAAGGTGTTGCTTAACGGATTTAACGCCCGCTTCCCACAACCCTCCGAAATGTGGTGCCGAGGGGGGAATAAAATGCCAAGTGATACCATCACGAGCAAGGGATTCGGCAACGATAGAATTATGATGTTGTGATAACGTGTGTTGGTGCATCTCTGAAAGCATTCTGGCAGATCCGTGGAAGTTGGTGCCGTTATCTGAATAAATATGTGACGGCTTACCACGACGAGCAGTGAATCGACGAAAGGCTGCTAAGAATGCATCTGTGGTGAGGTCGCTCACCAACTCCAAATGTATGGCCTTCGTCACGAGACATACAAATAAGGATATATAGCCTTTCGAAGTGTGAACCTTGCGTCCGATTTTAATTTTAAGTATGATAGGTCCAGCATAGTCGCATCCGCAATGTACAAATGGTCGGCTTGGTTGAATACTCTGCGCTGGAAGATTTCCCATAATTTGCGTTATTGTAGATTTTCTTTGTCGAAAACATTTGACACAGCTATGTGTAATTTTGCGCAGAAGATTTCGATATCCGATAATCCAATATTCTTGGCGAATTACTGCAAATAGCGTAGATACTCCCGGATGTAGTAAGCGTTGATGAGCCTCGATTGCGATAAGGGTTGTCACAGCATGACCTTTTGGGATAATTATTGGGTGCTTTACGTTGTACGTGATATTTGCCTCGTGAAGCCTTCCTCCTACTCGAAGTATCTGGTCATCATCTAAGAAAGGATTAAGATTAAGTATTTTACATTTCCTACCGAAGTTTCCATTCGTTTTGTAATAAACAATGTATTTTCCAAAGTAAATATTTTGGATCCATTTGATGATTTCACGCTTTGCGCAGTAAAATTCTTGAGGAGCGAGGACATCGGTCTTCCTTTCACATAGTTTTCTGCATTTCGAAATAAACCTTAGTATGAAGGCAACTATACGAATGAGTCTTGTCCACGACGATACTCGTGATGCTAGAGTTTCGAATGGATGATCAAAATTGGTAACGACTATACATGTTTGGCGATTCTTTTTCTCCTCTTGCTTGCAAGTAGGGTGTTCCTGAAAATTAGTTATTATCGGCCAGGTATCGTTGCTTTTCCTTAGCCAACTTGGACCTTTCCACCATAGTGAATGATTTATTAATAGTGACGGCGAAAGGCCTCGAGATGCACAGTCAGCTGGGTTTTCTTCTGACCTTACGTGATACCACCTGTTTCGGGGAATAGTGTTGAGTATTTCGGCGGTTCGATTTCCCACGAACGTATCCCACCGCCGAGAAGGGGACGATAGCCAAGATAGAACAACCTGTGAATCACACCAAGCGAAGACATTTGAGCATTTTATATTTAGAGAATTTTGCACAGCGTCGAGCAACCGTGCCAACAAGAGCGCACCACACAGCTCAAGTCGCGGTATGGTAAGTTGTTTAATTGGTGCAACTCGAGTTTTAGCTGCAACTATGGTTGTTGTTATGTCTCCACTGGGAAGTATAAACCGTGAGTAGATGACTGCAGCGTAGGCGAAAATCGAAGCATCCGAAAATCCGTGCAACTCAAATGTGGCATCCACTGCTCCAATAGACCGAGGAATACTAATTTTTGTAAGGACTGGTAGTTCTTTCCTGTATTTGAGCCACTGTGTAGCGATAGATTTTGGAAGAGGGTCATCCCAGTTGAGGTTTTGGTGCCACAATTCTTGAAGGGTTATTTTTAGTTGTATTACAGACGGCGCGAGGAAACCGAGGGGATCAAAGATTCGAGCAATTTCTTTAAGGATTTGACGTTTGGTTAGAGCTTCATTTGGAGCTATGTTTAAGAGAAACGAAAAACAGTCTACTTCTGAATTCCAAAGCAAACCGAGTATTTTCACCCACGAATCAGAGTTGCTATCTAACGAAATACTATGACTTTGTCCCACTTGAGCATTAGGAAGAAGTTGTTTACAATTGCTTTGCCACTTACTTAATTCCAAACCGGCTTTGGAGAGAAGTTCGATTAAGCACTGCTTTTTGAAAATGACATCAGCGAGGGAGTCTCCACCTGAGACTACATCATCGACGTAGAAGTCGTTAAGAAGTATATCGCATGCTTCAGGATACTCGTCGCGATAATCAAACGCTATTTGCTCTAAAACGCGAACCGATAGATAGGGCGCACATGATGTTCCATATGTAACTGTACACAACCGAAAATATTCTAGGATGTCAGTGGGTGATTTACGCCATATGATGCGCTGATAATCTGTGTCTTTTCTGTCTACCCAAATTTGACGAAACATCTTAACAATATCAGCGGTAAATACATATTTATGGCGTCGAAAACGGAGACAAACGGAGAAAAGATTACGCTGAATAGGTGGACCGATCATAAGCGAGTCATTTAGCGATATTCCGTTTTTGTCTTTGAACGAACCGTCGAACACTACACGAAGCTTTGTCGACACACTGTCCGGCTTAATAACTGCATGGTGTGGCAAATAAAATGTGTTCGACGTAGATATTTCTGATGATGGAACCTTTTCCATATGTCCTAAGGCTAAGTACTCATCAAGAAATTGTGAATAGGATTGGGCGAGGTTTTTATTTGCCGCAAATCGCTTTTCCATACTTTTTAAACGAGAGAATGCACCATCGAAAGTACCAGCGAAAGATGGACGTACCTTAAAGGGAAGTCTGACGATGTACTTCCCGTTTTTATCCCTCTGATGAGTTTCACGAAAGTGCTGCTCGATTTCGATATCTTCTTTCGAAAGAATAGATTTTGAATCGACCTCTTCGATCGTCCAAAACGCTTTTAAAATTGAGTCGATGTCAAGGAGTGTATGATTAGACCGTATCTCTTGTTCGATTCCCGAAGTGGTTTTCCCAGCAAGGACCCAACCAAAAATAGTCGCTTGTGCGATTGAAAGTCCATTTGATCCGCGAATAGCTTTGCCTAAAAAGATTTCCCAGACCTTATCTGCACCAAGTAGGACGTCGATTGAATTAGACTGATTAAAATATGGATCGGCTAATTCCAATCTGGATATGTAATCCCAATTATTCACATCAAATGAAATAGTTGGTAACGACGATGTAACATTTGTTAAAATATAAGTGTCGACAGAAATGTTGGCCGAATTGAAGCGAGAACTGAGAACCAACGATACTAATCCTTTCGATGTGATAGCAGACTTTGCACCGATACCTGTTATAGGTATGCGCGCGTTTCTTCGTTTGAGCCCAAGTTTTTGGACACACGATTCAGTGACAAAGGAGACTTGTGATCCCGAGTCGATGAGTACGCGAACTAGCTGATAGTTTCCGCTAGCATCTAACACTTTTCCAACAGCTGTAGGTAGCAATGTTTGAGGCAACATATGTCTTATATTTGTTGAATGATTAGAGATGAATGTGTTTGAGGAAGAAGCACAAGGGGCAGGAGAAGATGAATTTTGGGTGAACGAATTTGTTGATGAGCTAGCTTCTGCAGATTTAGTACTTCTTGTAGTAGTACTACCAAGATGTACCAAACTATGGTGACGTGAATTGCAACTTTTGCATCTGAATTTAGACGGACAACGAACTGAAGCATGACCAGCTCGCAGGCAATTAAAACAAAGCTTTTGATTTTTTATAAAATCTCTCCTTGCCTCTATTTCCATAGCAGCAAATTCCGTACATTGTGCAAGTTTATGCAATGCATTGCACTTTGGACACACGAGGTTTGTCGTCGCTTGCATACTTCGTACTGACGATGAAGGTCTTGGTTTATAAGGATCACGAACATGTAATTTACAAGATTCGAGCGCTTCACACCGACGTTCCAAAAACGTTAAAAGATCCTTAATTCTTGGTTCCTCACTATCTACACTATCTGACGACCAGGCTTGCCGAGTATCTGAATCTACTTTAGATAAAAGAATGGAAATCATCCAAGGATCTCTTTCGAATGACTTAAGTGAGTCTAGGCCCCGAACCACCTCATCTGCACCATCTGATAATTTTCGCAGAACCTTTACATTTGTGATTTGAATTGACGGTAATTGATTAAATGTTTCTAATAAACTATTGATGATATAGCGCGGTCTATCATACCTTTTTACCAATCTATCAAATGCCTGTTCGTATGTATCATCGGACACTGGGATATGTGTAAGCAAGTTAAGAGCTTCGCCACGGAGACACGAACGAAGAAAGTGGAATTTTTTAGTGTTTGATAAGTTTTGTTTTTGATGGACAGAACTCTCAAACATATCCCGAAACGCAGGCCAATCCTTATAATTACCTTCAAACGGTTCAATATAGAGCTTAGGAAGGCAATCATCAACGTGACTGCTTAAATTTGAACTATTGATGTTTTGCGAAGCAGGTTCAAATTGCGAAGATTTGTAAGCTGTATGAGCATTAATATCAGACTTTGTTCTTTCTCGAATTTCAGAGAGTAGAACCGATTTAACTATAAAATATTTTGATTCGAACTCCTCAAACTCCTTTTCAGGATCACCGTAATCCTTTTCCTCACTAAATTCATAAATTTGTGCTTGAGTAGCATTAAATTTTTCGAATAATTCATCAACTTTCTCGATACGAACTTGAAGAGCTTCTAATTTTACAGCCTCACAGAGTTTTTCGGTAAAATAGGCATATCTCGTCAATGAACCCTTAAGATTACCACGTACCGAGCGCAGAACTGACAGATTTTTAATCGAGTTCATTTTCAAATAAAGCAATATATTTTATGATAATAAATTGTAAATTCAAAATCCTAAAGTCACTCCACTTCAATTAAAATTCAATTGATACGCATGCAAATATAATAATTTAAATTAAATTGATAGGTCATGCAAAGGTCATACATACTCGTACATGCGCGAATTTTATCTTACACATATTCTGAGTCCGATAACTGTCTAATCAAATGTTCGGTACCGCAACAGCGACAAATATTGATCGTCCGACAATGAATTAATTAATTAACGGATGTCCCGATAATCCTCCAAGATTGCATGAGGTGCTTCGATCGATGATTTTTGATGATAAATTTGATGATAAATTTGATGACGCTCTCTCCAGAATATTGATAATGATGGTGATATTCAACGAAAGGTCGAATTGGCGAAAACCCAATCCGGCTCGATTTGGACCAAAAAATGTTTTAGAATAGAATTTTATAATGCGAAATAAGTTTAGTATCAGTAAAAGAATCGAAACTGGTTTGATGGTATGTACCTCTTTAATGGATGAATCACAAGTGAAAGAATGTTACATTTCAAAGCAACGATTAACTTTAGTGTTATACATTAAGTGTTATACATCATTAAATGTGTATGAGAGCGCAATTTAGTTTGAATATGATACATTAATATAAGAGATTATTATTGAGTCGTACAAATTTACAAATTATTGAAAGTACAAACAAAACTTGAAGTAAGAATTGAAATCGAAAAGTATGTACAGTATAACTTTATGGATAGAATTTGAAAGTACGTATAAATGGATTTATATTTCCAAACAATTCCAATGGCCTTGGTTCCCACGGGACAGCTCATGCAGGTTCGCGCATGCAGGTGAAAAATGCATACGATGCGTCTGACTGGATCGTATTTCAGTCAGATAGGTGGATGCTTACGCGTGTTAACTCTATCGAATAAAGCTTTTATTTGGTATTTTTGGAATCCTCTTTTTGTTTATGTTTTTGCTTAAATTACATGTAACTTCGGAAATCGAGTGGGTGTTTACTCACTTTTGACGCTCACAGTACATATATTCTTGTATAATGAAGAGCAAGGTACCGAGAATCGAACTTTGTGGTTCTTTGTTCGCTGGTGGGACCTCTTTGATCAATCGCCTCAAATGCTCTTCTAAAGTTCAAAAAGACGGCAATTGCAAGCTTTTGTCGGCCAGCTCCTCTTTTATACAGATAATAATGCTGGTTGGGGGCAGTCTCGTTTTTTTCGAAACCTTTAATGGTCTTCGAGAAACAGATTGTTTGTTTCGAAGTATTCCTCCAGTTAAATTTGGACTATTTTTACTAGAAATCTTTCAAATGCTGGTAACCTGTTTATTGACCGAAAGTTCTCACATATTGTTGTTCCTTTGAGTTTTTCACAAGAAATAATTATTGACTCCTTGCATGATTCTGGAAATGACCCCGTTTTAATAGATTGATTTATAAGTTGAACGAAGGCAGGGCCATGTATCTCCATCGCATCAATTAGCATTTTACAACGGATGTGATTGGAGGTCCTTCTTTTGATTTAGTAATCGTAACACCTGCCTTATGGATTGCAAAATTATTAGTTGTAAGTGGAAGATTATACGGGTGTCCCAAAAATCAACGTCAAGCCGGAAACGGGTGATATGTTAAGTGGTGTCGGTTATCACAATTTATAAAAAAAAATCTAAATCATGTACGTTTAAAATGTTTGCACTCAAAAAAATATATGTACGAGTATATGTGGTTTTGCTATTGATTGATTAATTTGCACAAAAATTTTGTCGTACTCATTTGCAATGTTTTGATCCCCTTTTATGTACAGTGTTGCTGAGAGTTCAGGAAAATCAATTCGGTATCGAGGTCAAGAATTTGATGTATCAAGAAGCTTTCTGCAGTGTATTCTCACGAAAGATTTGTATCTTCATGCATACAAAGTGCAATTGACTCATGAGCGGAATGCTACTGACCGGAACAGCGAAGAGAGTTCGTTGAATGAATTATGGACTAACCATATTATTATTTTTCAAAATCTAATCACAAAATCATCTTCAGCAATGACGCTCATTTTCACCTTGATGGCTTTGTTAATCGTTAAAGTTTAAGGTCCGAAAAATTCACGAGTGATTGTTGAGAAACAAATGTATCCACAACGTGTCACTGTTTGGTGCAGGTTGTGGGGTGGAGGCATCATTCGACATCATTCGGACTTACTTTCTTATTATTCTTATTTACTTACTTACGTGGCGCTTCAGTTCGGGGTGAATTTGGACCTCAACTAACAAGTCTTTCTAGTTAGGGCGGTCTTTAGCTAACTGCCTGCAGTTACGCACTCCGAGTCGGTTGAGGTGCCCTTATATTTATGCGCGATCTAAGGTGAGGTGCTCCTCTACTCCGTTTTCTCTCGGGATTAGATTTCAAGACTCTGCGGGAGGGAGGATTGGTGTCTCTTCTCGTCCAAATCTCGTGAACGAAAACAGGACCAAATATTTTTCAAACAATTTCTCTTTCGAGGATATCTTCATCGGCTTTTAATAGAATTCATGCTTCACCGCCATAAAGTAGGACTGGGATGATCAAGGTCTTACATAGAGTCTCCTTACTTGTTCGAAATACGGTCTTACTACTCAATTGCCTTCTTAGCCTAAAGAAACAGCGATTGGAAGAGTGATTCTTCGTTTTATTTCTGCTGAAGCGCTGTTGGAAGAATTTGTAGAAGAGTCAAGGTAGACCAAGTCCTTTACTACCTCGAAATTATAGCTGCCGATTGTGACTTTCTGTCCAATTCGTAGATATTGTGTGTGCCTTCTTGTTGACAGCACGTACTTAGTTTTGTCTCATTCACCGCTAAACTCATTTTGACAACTTCCGTTTCAATACTAGCGAACGCACGAGTGACAGCTCGCTAAGTCGATATCATCGGTGAACAAACCATCGAAAGATTCACTTGTGAATTCCGCACAATTCTCTCAAGCATGATTTTAAAGAAGACACATGACAGGGCGTCACCTTGTCTAAAACCTTTAGCTTTAGTCTTTAGCGTATTTGACGGAGCAGCAAACATTCTCTATCGTTATTCTGCACAGACGTACTAGTTTTGTAGTAATACCAAATCTAGACATGGCTCTTATAGCTCGGCCTTAAAATTGATGAAGAGATGGTGGGTATCGATTTGATTTTCTTGCGTTTTTTCAAGGATATACCAGAGTGTGAAAATTTGGCTAGTGAGGGATTTTCCTGCTCTGAAACCGAACTGATCGGGGCCACTCAAGTTGTTGACGAAGGGTTTCAGATGATCATATAATATGGCAGATAATAGCTTGTACGCGATGTTGAGTGGACTTATACCTGTATAGTGACGGGATCTCCTTTTTTGTGGGTCGGGCAAACGATACTGAGATTCCATTCATTAGGCATACGCTCTACTGACCAGATCTGAGAAATTAATTTGTGTGTGCTCTCCACAAAGTCATATCTAGTAGCTTTGAATACCGTGGCCGGTACGCTGTCTGATTCAGTTGTTTTGTTGGATTTCGGCTAAGATATTGTTATCCCTACTTCATTTGGCCAAGTGAATGGTTTATTCTACCTGGCGGCAGCATGTTGGGCTTCTTCGCCGTTACACAGTCTGCCGACTGAATTTTTCCATATTCTCAGCACCGACTGTAGCTCCGCTATAAGGTTTCCTTCTTCATATCTACTGGTTTCTGTACGCGTATTCTTGCCTTAAAACGTTATTTTTATCTATTGGTCAAACTTCCATACGTTATTCCTGGAGTACAAACTCTCAATGTTCGCACGCGTCTCGTGTCATTTTTCTTCTTCTGGAGAAGCCTATGTTCTTCCCGTTTCTTCTGCTCGTAGAGCTCACTAGTAGTTATCGTCCTTCATTGCAGCGCCGTTTTGTAGGCTTATTGTTTAGTTCCATGTGTTTGCAAGCATTATTCATTAAACCAGGGATTTCGTGGTGGTGGTCGGTGAAACCCAGCACATCTGTTGCAGCGTCCCTGATGGTACGTTGGCAGTGTTGCCACTGGTCTTCGGTACTTGATGCTGGCAACATAGGAGTTGTTCAGGGACTTCGGGATAAGCGTTCAGTGAAAATTCTGGCGGTCTCTTGCCATTGAAGCTTTTCTACTTTATGGTATCTTCTCAGAGTAGTTCTTCTTTGTTGTGGCACTTGCGAGGTCCGCATTCGTACTTTGGCTAAATACTTGATGGATGTCTTACTTCCATTGCAATGTGATCAATTGGATTTAGAATTGCATGGTAAGGAGTCTGCCATATCCCCTCGTACAATATATTGAGATGAGGAAATCGTGTGCTTGATATAGTGATATTTTGTCCTACCGCAAAGTCAATAAGCCTAAGTCCTTTGCAGGCGCGGTGCTGTGCAGGCTATGCTTACTAACTGTCCTACCAAAGATGTCCTCGTTTCCAACCCTGGCGGCACTTCGGATATTGCTCATATGTCTTGTCGAATAGCTCGTACAAACGTTCTTTGCTGCCGTAGTCCTTGTCATGCTCATGGGCGCATATTAGGCTTATGTTAGCGAATTTATCCTTGATGCAGATAAGAATCTCGCGCAGGTGTCGAAAGCTCAAGACTTCTTGTCTACATCTCCCGTAAGAGTATTTGGCAAATCCACATCCCAAGCAGCACTGTTTTTTGTCCCCCTATAGGAATCAGCATAGTATATATGTATATATCATCCTCTTTATGTCCGGCCCATCCGTTCGCAGAGCAGTCGAAGACCTTTTGTTAATTGTTCGGCTGCACTTGGCCTATTAAGGGTCCTAATATTCCACGGGCAGATTCAAAGATCGTTGTCCTTTAGTCTTTTACTACTGTCGTCAATAGTGAGTCATTTTAATCCGAGGCCATTAGTTGATTTGTCATTTCTATTTAATCACTTCCCTATAGGGTCGTGAGCCCTATGATGGTATAGGCCAGACTAGTCTCATACACTATGCAAGGGCACAGTAAGTATATCACTTGATGAGACTTATAAGCTACTATCTGTTGGCTACGGCAAAATAGAACCGTCGGAAAGGAGTTGAAGCACAAGCTTTGAAGAAAGGTCACATTAGGGAACGTGCGCCAAAAATTTTCATGACGAAGCGTATGCGGTCCGAAAAGTCAACTCCACCCATTGGACTTCCTATAGCAATGTAGTAGATCGTGTCAGACTAGGTGTGGTTTCAAGACAATGGCTTGCACACAAGAGGGGCTCATCGATGTATCGATTGAACTCCACAATACTGCGGTCCATAGTTTGAGCCATAAGGCAGGTTAGCCCCTGTTCGTATGTTTCAATTAAATCACCGCGAAGTGGATGAGGAAAATTGTTCTAAAGCCAAAAAGAAATCCGATCTGGATGTGATGTGAATGGAAGAAGACTCGTTTCCAAAACCACATATCCACAGAGGGTTCTTTCCGCAAAGTATCGGATTGACAAATGAAAAGTTTCTCGCTTTCTTAAACGCGCAAAACAAAAAACCCAGCACAGAACCTGGAAATGGGAGATAAAAATCTTGTCCACATGTTTTTTGCCCTAAATATCGGTTGAATGAAGGGGTTGAGTGGCCTTTAGGGTCACGTCACTTACCAACTCAGTAAACTCCTAAATGCCGTCGAAAAATCACTATCAGAAAATACTGGAATACAAAACTAGTAGCCCCGATTCTGCTACAACTAGTACGCTTATCAGCTTCGATATCACTTTCATAAGAATTAGTCAAGGAACTGAATGTCGCCTTTGCATGGAAGACGGCGAAACTGCAGAACACATATAATGTGAATGCATGGCTCTATGCGCCTCTAAGATTTGTATGTCTCCGCACATACCTGAGTGGGAGGAATTCACTTTCACACATATGAAGTAGCAAGAATATTTAAAGATCTTAGTATACACAAATCGGCTTGTGCAGATTGTATAGCTCCCATGTGTTCTTCAATCCCATTAACATCAATCATATCTGGTGAATTTATGGGCTAAAAAAATTATACATGTTATCCTCCAAAATTGCTCTGAGGTCAGGTAGTTCAACTAGAATTTTGACTCAATTCCACAGTCCGCATAATTTACTGCCTACTGCTGAATCTGTTCTGTTTCACACACCTTACATAGCTTAATAATTAATATATAAAAGTCAACACATCTATATCGATTTAAAATAGCGCAACCCTTTAATAACAATTCAATAAATGTTGCTATTATGTTTATTTAAATTGTGAATCTTTTATTAACTTAAACAATAAACTGTCATCGTAGTTTATAATTTTGAATATATTTTGCACAAAGAAGCGGCGCGATGTCGATTATAGTTAAAGTTTTATTTTCAACGAAGTCTATCTACTCTGCTAAAAGTTTCACTTCAAAAGTTTGAATAACTTTCAAAATTGTCCATCAATGCCACTATCTTGTTAACTTGAAGTGTACCTCAAATTTAAATACTATAATTGAGTTGAGACGAACATCATTTGCGGCGACGTTGTCTTTTCAGTCTGTCCAAGATTCGCTGTTTATCTTTCCCCATATAATATTTTTGTTTAAGCAAACTCTCTGAAAATTAAAAAAAATATAACATGAATACAGCAATCTGATGGTAGTATGTTTTGAATATCATAACGCTTCACTCGAATCGAATCCAGTTCTGGGAAATAGTCCTTATGCCGTCTGTACTAAATTCAACATCAATAGCAAATGCACTGATTTTTCTATGAAGACTCGAATGTTTCTAGGTAACGAAACTTTACGATTAAATGTTTTTCGCAACAAATCCTCGAATGGCTATTAAAAGTTGGAAATTAAAAACAGTTGTCGATGCAACAGTTAACATAACCTACTTGATTAGAGCGCCACTCGTGTTTATGCTCAGAATCATGGATTTGACATGAAAGAATGGAAAATATATTCTTGCAAGGAGAACTAGAACCGGGAAAATAGTGACGGCACTTCTCTCGCTGAGGGTTAGGATGAAGATTCTGTCGCGATCATTAAGATACATAAGAAGGATTAAAATCTCTTTCATATCAAAATAATTGTAATTAAAGGACGGCATTCAAGGTTCATACTGCTCTTTGTGGTAGTCTTCTTGTGCTAGATCAGTAAATTAACAGCCCCTTATTGAGTTTAGAACCAATGAACGTGGGGTTTAAAATCATTCTAGGCCGAGCGGCCCGAAAGACTCCAACTTGTTTATTGACTTTCGAGCACTCGTGAGTATATTGCTTCAACAGTGCATACACAGTGTGTTACTTAAATTTTTGCAATGCGTTTCAGAATTCTCTATCTAATTTAAATTCTTCTCGAATCCACCTAATCTGTTCTGCGCAACGTCTGCTTAGGGAACTCTGCTTTTCCGCCAATCAGTAAGTAAGTAAGCAGTTTTATTGCATGACATACTTTCCAATGGAGTTGCCTTCGCTTTAAGATGGGACCAAACCAATACTACTTCCGTCTCCGTATAATTAAGCTGACCAAGTCTATTAACTTTCTTATATCAGCCACCTTGCAAGTGCTACACAAGTACTGACTTAATGTAGGAGCGAAATAGTCACACTTTGGTTTAAGTGATGTAAACGTTACTTTTTTAGACGTACGATGCCATACGGTATGCAGCTTTTATCTTCCCAAGTCTACTGTTCAAATAAACTTCTGTGCCACTGTCAGCTGAAACAATTTATTACAATAAACTAAACTACCAACCTTCTCACCATTTTATCCAGAAATATTGAGGTGAATACAACAGCTTTTAAGGTTTTGATTTTTAAGAGTGCAAGCCCGAAGTTCTGTATCATCTGGTGAGCTGCATAATACATACTCCTATGTCACCTGTCCACGTGTTTCAGGTAAGACGTTGCCCTATTTTCTCCAGACAACGCTCCATGGATAACATCGCGAATTATAACCAGAGGTAGAGGTCATCTACTAATGCATCTTCCTCCCAGAAAGATCTGGAGGGGATGCTTGCATGAAAGTCCTTGTAGACGATATCCTCTCTATGTATTCCTAGTATATTGAGAATAATAGCGTAACGAAATAGTTTATTTGTCCACTGTGTAGTCGTTTTAAGATGAATAGTTGCATTAGCAGCCACTTCCCTGCTGAAAATATCTAGGGGTGTCAAGTGTAACAGAATATCCAGTGTCGTGAGGCTCCGCTTATGCACAGACATGCTGTCCTTTGGACTTTGCTTAGTTTGCTGCAATTAACTGCATCCTCTAAGGCCATCCACTAGGCAACCACCACGTATGTTAGTATCGGTCTTATAACTGAGACGTATACCCAGTCGGTAATGCGAGGTTGAAAGCCCCATTTGTTCTCAGTGGCTTTTTTGTAAGAGAATAAACCAACTGTAGATTTATTTACTCTTTCTTGAACATTAGGTTTGCAGTTTAGTTTCCTGTCAAAAATAAGACCCAGATATGTATTTCTCTGTATCGGAAAAGACTAAGCTAGTACCGTTGATTGAGAGATGGTCCATGATTGGAATTTTATATTTCTTAGAAAAGAGGACAAGATCAGATTTTTGGGGTTTACTCCCATCTACAGCGTTCCGCCCAATAGGATAATCTGTTCAGATTTTTCTGTAAGAGCTCTTTAATAGTATTGAAATGCTTTCCTGAGACTGCTATATGAACGTCATATGCATAGGCAGCCACACTGCTACTACCCGCTTGTAGGTATATCAGCAGTTCATTGACCACTAAATTCCAGAGAAAAGGCGAAAGGACAACGCCTGCGACGTACGTCTGCTGACATACCCTTTAGCAGAAGCCGCACCCAGTATAAAGTTGATTATCCTGCTATTTCGCATGAGTCTAATCAACTCCCCAAGTGAGGTTATTACCTTCAGAGTTGACACCGTATTTGTGACTGCGGATGTGTTGACGGTTAAAGGCACGCATAGATGGAACGCAACCATCTTTATAATTGGGGGAACGTTCGATGTTGCTAATCAGTGATTGTAGAGCCGTTTCCACCGACTTCACTTTACATTAGGGATGTTAAGCCGTTCTAGGTAGTATATGAATACCAATCAGTCATTCTAGAGTCTTCAGAAGCAAAGGTGATAGACCTATAGGTCTGAGGTCCTTTGGGACAACAAGAGAACATTTCCCAGCTTATTAATGAAAACTACATTACTACATGGATCATTTCGGCGCAGCGCTAGCGTTGGCATAACCTTTGTAGCTCGGCAGATATTATTCCATCCAGCGCAGCAGACTTGTATAGTTTGAAGCTATGCAGCGCCCAACCTGCTTAGGTTGTTACTAACCGTGAATAAGGAGCTACCTGGAAAGTAGTTTGAGGGATTCGTTATGTGACCCCCAGTCTGTCACCTTTCTTGTGCTTTTTGCTTGGTTAAAAACTTGAAAACTTTTCTAAGCGGCCCCTGTTCTGATTTCCACCACTTCGGCTTTTTCTTACCTACAATTGTAAAGGTCCAAATAAAGATTTCCATCACTCAAAATCATTTTTTTTTATTTAGTAAAAAAGTAATTCAAAAACAAAATTGGATGATTAATTTTGCGCCACCTTGTATAATAGTCTTTTTAAATCAAAGCTACAGTGCGGCAGTTCCTGCTGGGGATGCACATACTTTAGTATACTATTATTGCTCAAACAAAAGCATGCGATTCGAATTATGCATAAAGTTAATTTCAGAACCTCTAGTTTTGAATTGTTCAAAAGGCTCGATATTCTTCCTCCAAGACAATTATGCTGTTACAAAGTGCTGAAAATAATGTTTTTTTTTAAATTCCGGGTACTATGATTTTTGACTTCAGGAAAATTATTTTTTATGAGTCAACACCAGAAACTTCGTATCAGTTCCAACAATCCACCGAACATACTACTCTCGATTTTATCATATTACAGCTCTTTGTTTGTTTAATTCACTTCCAGAAATCCTAAGATGTAAGAGAGTGAAAACAGTACTTTTTAAGCAAAATAAAAAGATTCCTATTTTCGATTGATAAGGCAATCAAAGAATGCCTCGAATTTCCTTTGCGTCCGCTACTGTCCTGGTATATCCCTAGGGGATATCGGTCATTTGGCAACGCTTTCGCCACGATGTATGGGCCCCTGTAAATTGTATCAAGCTTTCGAGACTCACCTTTTGCTGTAGGTTCACGTTCTACCAGTACTATGTTATGTACCTCATAACTGGTCGTTTATGAGTCTTATTGAAACGTTCCTTCTGCTTTTGCTGATCTATGACGATATTGTACAGGGCGGTATCTCGTTTCTTATCCATTTATTTTTTGTCCCGGTATCCATTCTGTTCATCCATTTTAAATTTCTAGGTGTTATTATTGACCGAAATTTGAGTTGGTCTAGTCATACTTTAAGTATTTTAAGTATTTAAGCAATATCTGTTATCAACCATTCGTTCATTCTACCGTCTGAAGAAGTTTTGTCGTTTTAATACTCTTAAAACAATTTATTTTGGGATATTTCATTCAAAATTACAGTACGGTATAAGAAGTGTGTCATACGGAAAATCTGTGGTTCTTCTCGTCTGGCTCACTCCATGGAAATATGTAGATATATGTAAATCCTACCAGTCAGTCCTAACAGATGCCTGTTCTATTTTAAGGTCTTAAAAATATTTTTCATCCTAGGTGGCTATAAGTTAACGAATAATTCTATCAACAGTGCAAACTGAGTCAGCAACACGCGCACAGATATTTAACACGCGCAGACACTCGATGACACCAGACACCTGCAACGATTGCAATTCTGAATTCCGTTCGTGAGAAACTACGATGTGATGATTTAGCAATAAGAAAGTATTTAAGGTTTAGATTTTAAATTCTTTGTTACATTATATTTTTGGAAGGCAGAAACGCTGCAAGAATTAAAATTTATTTTTAATTAAATGAAATTGTAAGTGTTTAACTGGCGCCCGAACAGGGAACAAATTTAATCAAAGTCCTCAAGTAGTACGAAAAAAATAAGTTGTGGATCCCATTACTCGTGAAAAGTGCCCTCAAGAAGTGCCAAAAACAAAGTGCCCTCAAGAAGTGCCAAGAACTAAGTGCCCTCAAGAAGTGCTAAAACAAAGTGCCCTCAAGAAGTGCAAAAAAAAAACAAATTGCCCTCAAAAAGTTCATAAAAACTGTGCCCTAACGAAGTGCCTAGTTAGCCAGGGAAACGAGGCCCCCTAGTAGCCGCAAGCAAAAACGAGACAAATAGTTGTCAGCCGCCCTGCGATGATGAAACTAATTCTAATGTAAGTAATATTTTATAATTTTTAAAGGAAAAAAATCATTTAACTAGATCAATCAAATTAACTAGACTTAAGATATCAAATCAACTATTAGGTGAAAAAATGTTAACTGTAGAAAATTTATAATTAACTTGATTGCTTGCCGTTGTCACATTACCCCAATCTTTAGTAAAACTAATTAAAAATGGCAACCAAAAACCATTTACTGCGATCATCCCTTCTCGACCATCCTGCGCATCCTGATCCTACTCAAGATAACCCAAGCACCTCTCAGGGTTCTCATGTCCCAACCCATGTTCTCCAAACACTAATCACGACTATGATTCGAGAAGTCCTTCAAATAGAAGGAAGATCAATGTTACAATTAATTATGAATCCCCACTCGGATCAGTTCTACGGAGCTGATCAATTAATATTACCGGAACAAAGCGGTAATATGAACGACCTAGATAAGTTTCCAGATATCAGTCGTAGTTTGCGTGGATTCTCCGGACAACCAGGAGAATTCAGTTCCTGGAGCAAGAGCGTCGAAAGAATCCTAAAAATCTATGATCCCATGAAAGGATCGCCAAAATATTTTGGTATAATCTACGTAATTCGAAATAAGATTGTAGGAAATGCGGATAACGTTCTCGAATCGTATAATACGCCCCTGGACTGGAAATGCATCTCCCGTTGCTTGACCCTGCATTATGCAGAAAAGATAGACCTTGGTACTTTGGAATACCAAATGACTTCGCTGGTTCAAGGACAACTATCAATCCAGGAATTCTATCAGGCGGTGTACGCGCATTTATCCCTAATTCTTAATAAAATCAGCTGTATGGACATCAACAACGAGTCCCTAAGCCTGCTTATGCAAACTTACAGAGATAAGGCCCTCGACACATTTATAATAGGCCTTAAGGGAGACTTAAACAGACTCCTCGGAATCCGAGAGCCTGTGGACCTTCCTCAAGCATTGCATTTGTGTTTGAAGCTGGAAAACCATAAATATCGAGCACAGTATGCTAAAACTAATAGCAATTCCAGCAAAAGGCTCCATAATCCTGAGCAGCCTCCATTACCACCAAAATGATTGAACCAAAATGCTCATCAAGCTCAATTCCGCCAACCATTCTATCCAGAATTATCGTATCCAACTAGATTATCTCAACCCAACAACAATCATTAGTATAATAACCATAGGCATGTTCAGCAAACATCAATCCCTAGACAAGCAAATTATCAACGACAACAATATTCTGCTCCCAGACAGAACGTTCCCCAAAATCAAAAAAAATTATTCAGCTCGACGGCAATCACCACCAGAGCCAATGGATGCGTCAACAATTCGTACAAACGCAGTTAACTATTCGAATCGACCACAAAAAAGTAATTGGCCACCAGCACCCAAACGACCCCATATGCCCCCTTCACAACAAATACATTCTACGAAAGTGCAACGAAACTATCACGTAGACACCTTGCCAGCAATAGAGGAAGACGAACATGGAACATGGAAGACACAACATGGAACAATACGAAATTCGGTTAGTAAACGACACTCAGGAGCATGGCGAAACACTCCAAGAGTATATTGAAGGATATCATCCAGAAAACGAAGACCCTGAATGTCTAAATGAGCTAACTGATATTCAGTTTTTACTCGTAGGTTAACCGACTCTTCGCTGCCTTATTGTGAGTGCACAACGAAGAGCCGACGAATTCTAAAGATTCTTGTAGACACGGGCTTCAATAAAAATTACATTCAGTCTTCCCTTATCAAAAACCGCTTTCCTAATGAAACCCCCTTTCTATTCCAATTCCGTTGGACGAAACGTATTAATTACTCATCATACCTTCGTAAACATAAAGGCATAAAAATAAAATTGTTCCTTATGCCCGAACTTAAGTCGTTTAATGCTATCCTAGGAAACGATAGCCTTAAAAATCTTTCGGCAGTGATACATACTCAAGATATGTACATGGTTATTAAAAACCTAGTAAAAATACATATCAAGCAACTAGTTTCTCAGTCCCTGAATTCGATTAATATTCGAACCAACCATATGTCTCCAAAACATAAACAATCTATAAACAAAATTGTTCACGATTTTCCAAAATTCTTCCGCGAACCCGACGATAAATTAACCTACTCAACTATAGTAAAAGGCGAAATAAACACATCATCTAACGATCCTAAATTTTACCCTTATCCTATGTCTCTAAAAGATGAGGTAGAGAAGCAAGTAAAAAATCTGCTAGAAAACGGCACCATTAGACCTTCACGGTCACCATATAATTCACCGGTGTGGATTGTTCCAAAAAAACCCGATGATTCCGGTGAGAAAAAGAAGACAGACTCGAAATAGATTACAGGAAATTAAATAACATAACTGTGGGCGGCCGATACCTGATCCCACAGATAAATGAGGTCCTTTCACAGCTTCGCCAAAACAAATGGTTCACTGTAATCGACCTAAAAGGCGGATTTCAACAGATCCCCTTAAACGAAATTGATATTGGAGTTCACGAGATTGCCGTTTGGACAAAAAAATGTTCCATCAATTTTTCAGAGTTTACTTGAAGACATTCTTCGAGAATGGGAAATAATCACCTTTAGTGAAGACGAGTCAATACATGAACACAATGTCCGGACAGTCTTTCGTACGCTACAAGCTGGAAACATGAAAGTGCAACTGGACAAATGTGAATTCTACAAACAAAGTGTGGAATTTCTTGGTTTCGTCTGAAGGAATAAAGACGAACCCAGAAAAGGTTAAGCCGATACAAAATGTCCCATATCCTCAAACCCTGAAAGAACTTCTCTTGTTTCTGGTCATGTCAGGGAACTATCGACGATTCATTAGGGATTATGCCAAATTGGCAAAACCATAACGACACTTTTAAGACGGGAGGACGGACGCCTGTCCAAAAACTTTCAAGTAAAAAAACCATTCATCTTAACGATGCAGCTAAAGAAGCTTTCCCAAAAATCAAAAATTCTTTGACTTCAGAGGAAACAATTACAATTACGATATACCCAGACTTCACGAAAGACTTTGCATTGGTAACAGATGCATCAAATTACGCTTTAGGAGCCCTTTTATCCCAGAATAATAAGCCCATTACGTTCATTTCCAAAATGTTAAATAAAACCAAAGGAAGCTACGCGGCGAATGAAAAAGAAATGCTCGCTATAATCTGGAATTATATATTCTAAGGAATTATCTATACGGTTCGGCAAAAGTCTTAATATACACCGACCACCAGCCCCTCCCATACTCCCTTAGCAACAAAAACAATACAAATTGAAAAGATGGAAAGATCTATTGGAATAAATTAGGTACAAGCCCGGGAAAATTAACGTCGTGGCAGATGCGCTTTCAAAACCACCTATAAGAGCAGAAGTAAACAGTCTCACACTAACCATACACAGCGATAAAAGCTCTTCCCATAATCTGATATCTGTGGGATAGGTAGCCAGATCGACGCGGAGATACCCTTTTGAATGTACAACAAACTTATACATAATGCACACATATAACTACGTAGAAGACGCATACAATTTATACCTAAAAGACGACAGAACAGTAAAATCATCCGTCGCCAAACTGAACGAAGACAACACGAAATACAACAAAAAACACAAGAGAACATCCGACTGAACGGTGCATACACAGTGCAAGCACACGACAGATAGACCGACGACACCGCGACCAACGAATAAACATACAGATCGAGACAAACAAGCCAGAGTCGACCGTTACCTTTTTAAAAATCCAGCAAGCAAGTAGAGTAATATTTGGGTCTTATTTGAACCATTGTGCTGGCGGTCGCTTTTTGCCCTTTTCCCATTTAAATAAATATAAAGTATAAAAAGCCGATAGTGTTTTCTTTGTGGGATTGAAATCCCACATTTGGGGGCTCGTCCGGGATTATCATAAGATGTTAAAGTCCGATAAGATTTTAACCCGAGCAGTGAAAATGACGGGGAAAAGTGAGACATTATTCTGGTGTTACGGTGCGATTCGCTAAATTCGGCCAAATCTAGTAGGTGCGTGGGACAGTAAAACATTACCACGAGGTGGCGAATAAAAGCGACAGTGATACATTCGGTGGCACATGCAAATGTAAGCACGGTGTGGTTGTTTGTGCTAAAAACACGATAGAGATACATAGAAAGACAGTTCAAGTGTGACAAAAGCGTTGTGGGCATTTCTCGTCAGTCCGTGGCAAAGAGAAAAAACTTTGTACAGTGTACGGTGTCGTCAAACCCATAGTATTGCCGATAATAACGGAAAGAAAAGCAAAACATTCACCACGTGTGTGCTGTGCAGTGGAATGAGAAAAAAAAAAAAAAAATAATAATAAAAAAACAAAGTAAACGGGTAACAACAAGTAAGGCGTGTACGTAAATCTCGTTAAGAAAACGAATTTAACGGCACCGCTGTTGTGTGCTCCAACGAAGCAGCCCCGTGTCAAGGCGAGAAAAAAGGGTTGCCGTCTCCAGCGAAAGGGCCCAGTGCCGCGTCCAGGCAAAAGAGGAAGGTAGCAGCGTGGTGTCCGTGGAAGCATTGCCGCCGTGCCAAGGTGAAGCAGCAGCGATAGATAAGACCGTACTAAGAGGTAAGCGACCAAAGGTCACTTATTTTTTTTCTCTTTCTTTTGTTTTGTTCATTTAAATAAAAGCTGGTAAAGATATTTTGAGAAGAGTAATATTGTAAAGTAAATATGGACAGGGACGCGATTTTGGCTATCGCGTCACACTGCGGCAACGGGTGGCCAAAGCAGGGCTTGGCCAGAAGCAAGCGTCGATCTAGCGATCGGATCAAGTCGAGTCTTGAAGGACATCTCGGTGGGTGGTCTGACCTTATGTGCTCTGTTGGATACGGGAAGCGATGTATGTCTGCTTAGGTACGATAGTCTGTTGATGATGGACTACCAGGTGCTGGAGGCTGAAAAGAGGAATTTGTTGGGTATTGGACAGCGGAAGGTGACGACGATGGGCAGCTTTAGCTTTGAACTTGTGGTGGAAGGAATTCCGTTGGAATTAAATTTCCATGTGGTGCGTGAAGGCGAATTGCCGTATTCGGCCGTAATAGGGAACGATGTTCTGCAACAGGTGAATCTGATGATCTCGGATGATGGGGTGGAATTCAGAGACAAACAGAGCTCGGTAGAGGCCGAGGATGAAGCAAGACCGAACGAATTAGTTGTTGAGTTGGGCAAAAGCCAAGAATACACTGCTGGTTGTCGCAAAGTTGGCCATTAATCAGAAGTACTCCAGTTGAAGTTGAACAAGTCGGATGGAGGACAGGAGTACACTGCTGGCTGTGGCTGTGGATGAAGATTGGCCACGAACTAGAAGTACTCGAGTTGATAGAAGAGTTCGGAGAAATCTGTTTGTTTGCGGAGGAGCAGGCGTTTCGAGGGGAACCTGAGCCGAATATGGAGCTGGAGCATCTGAGCGGTGAGGTACGAGAAGAGTTGATGACGATCATTGAGGGGTATGAGCCGACCAGAGGGGAGCCGTCACCGGTCGTCATGAAATTGGTGCTTAAGGATGATGTCCCTGTTTTCCAAAGGCCAAGGCGGATGGCGTTCGCCGATCAACTATTTGTGCAAGACCAAGTGGAACAATGGCTCGCAGAAAAGATTGTGCAGCCAAGCACATCTGAGTATACGTCACCAATCGTCCTAGTAGCAAAAAAAAAGACGGAACGAAGAGACTGTGCTGCGACTACCAGAAGTTGAACGAGAAGGTGACCAGAGACAACTTTCCGATGGTTCTAATTGACGAGGTTCTCGAGAGGTTGCAGAGAAGCAGCGTATTTACGACCCTGGACCTGAAGAATGGGTTCTTCCACGTACCAATGCACCCGGACTCTCGGAAGTGTACGGCGTTTGTGACCCAGGATCAACAGTACGAATTCCTCTACGTACCTTTTGGGATAAGTAACTCTCCTGCGGTATTTGCGAGGTTTATCTCTGTCATTTACCGGACGCTAATCCAATCTGGCACTGTCGAGGCCTATATGGACGACCTAATTATTCCCTCGAAAGACGAAGGGGAGGGCCTTAAGAAACTAGAGCTGGTTCTCGGGGTTGCGGCGAAATATGGATTGCGGATAAATTGGAAGAAATGCCAGTTCCTGAAGAGGAGGATTACGTTTCTAGGTTACATCATAGATAACAACATAATCCAGCCGTCGGACGAAAAGACCAAGGCTCTAATAGCTTTTCCGGTCCCATCGGATAGGAAAGGGCTCCAACGGTTCTTAGGGTTGACTTCATACTTCCGTAGGTTCGTGGAGTGTTCGCCGTGGTCGCCAAACCTATGTCGCACCTGCTTCGGAAAGAAGTGAAGTTCAGGTGGGAGTCCGAGCAGATGACAGCATTTATGCAACTGAAGGCAGCGTTAACCAAAGCTCCTGTCCATAAGTTGTTCAATCCTAAGGCGACCACCGAGATACACACAGACGCTAGTAAGTTCGGGTATGGTACCGTCTTGTTACAGAGAGACGCGGAGGATCAACTGTTCCACCCCGTTGAGTACATGAGTCGGAAAACCACGCCAACTGAGGAGAAGTACCACTCGTACGAACTGGAGGTGCTCGCCATAATCGGGGCACTTAAAAAGTGGAGGATGTACGTGACGGGTTGAAATTCAAGATCGTCAGGGACTGCAACGCATTCGCCATGACAATACAGAAGAAAGATGACCCGCTACGGGTATCCCGATGGGCAATGTTCCTTCAGGATTTCGAGTATGAGATCGAAAATCGCTCCGGATCTAAGATGCGTCATGTAGACGCTCTAAGCAGGTTTTATTGACTCTTGCTGCAGGATTCCCTAAGTCACCGAATACAGGAGGCACAATTGGATCCAGGCGGTGAGGAAGGTGTTGGAGAGGGACGAATACGAGGAATTCTACTTGAAGGCGATAGTGCTGTACAAGAATCCTCTAAAGGAGCTAGTGGTAGTGCCTACGCTGATGGAGAATGAAATAATCGAGATCGCGCATCGCCAAGGACACTTCTCGTCAAAGAAGACCAAAGACTTGGTGGAGAAAACTTTCTTCATTCCCGAGTTGGCCCGAAAGTCAACGAAAGTCGTCAAGGGATGCGTGAAGTGCATCGTGGCAGAATCTAAGGCAGGCCCATCGACAAGGAGGAACGACCCTTGGGCACATACCATGTCGATCACGTGGGGCCCATGGAGCAGACTCACAAAAGATACAATCACCTGCTCGTGAACATAGACGCGTTCGCCAAATTTGTGTGGCTGTATCCGACGAGGAGCACCGGGGTAGAAGAGGTCAATGATCGAATGAGTGTGCAGGCTGGGGTCTTCGGGAACCCCCGACGCATTACGAGTATATCCGACATAGGTCCTGCATTCACGTCCAACCTGTTTGCAGTCTATTGCCGGGAGGAGAACATCCAGCACATCTTCATTGCAACAGGCGTCCCCCGAGGTAACGGGCAGGTGGAAAGAATCCATAAGGCCATCATATCAATGTTGACGAAGTGTTGTCTGGAAAGCCCGAAGGACTGGTACAAGCATGTGGATAAAATGCAACAAGTCCTCAATAATTCACGACCGAGAAGCACGAAGTTCAGCCCGTTTCGCATTCTCACGAGGCTAGAGATGCGTGTTCCAGACTGTCCAGATTTACGGGAGATGCTAGAAGAAGAAGCGATCCAAGAATTGGACGATAAGCGTGACGTCACGCGCGATGTGGTACGCGAGAATATTGCAGAGATCCAGCTAGAAAACAAGAGGGGATGCGATGGGAACCGGAACAGGAGTACTCCGTAAATGAGCTGGTCGCCATCAAGCGCACCCAGTACGGCACCAGGATGAAGCTACGTCCGAAGTTCCTCGGACCCTACAAGGTTACCGCGAAGTTCAACCACGAGAGATACGCTGTAGAGAAGGTCGGCGATCACGAAGGACTTTCGAAGGCCAATTCTGTTGCGGAGAACATGAAGAAGTGGAACGATTCATTAGGGTCGAATGAGCCGTCAGGATAGCCGAATGTGGGATAGGTAGCCAGGCAGACGCGGAGATACCCTACTGAATGTACGACAAACTTATACATAACGCACACACATAACTACGTAGAAGACGCATACAATTTAAAGACGACAGAACAGTAAAATCATCCGTCGCCAAACAGAACGAAGACCACACGAAATACAACAAAAAACCCAAGAGAACATCCGTCTGAACGGTGCATACACAGTGCAAGCACACGACAGATAGACCGACGACACCGCGACCAACGAATAAACATACAGATCGAGACAAACAAGCCAGAGTTGACCGTTACATTTTTAAAAATCCAGCAAGCAACTAGAGCAGTATTTGAGTCTTATTTGAACCATTGTGCTGGCCGGTCGCTTTTTGTCTTATTCCCATTTAAATAAATATAAAGTACGAAAAGTCGATAGTGTTTTCTTTGTGGGATTGATATCCCACATATATAGTACCGACTATCCTATAAATGCTTTTAAAAACCAAATTTTCTTAAACTTTGGCAATCCCCCTAATAAAAATTTTCAGATAGTGCTCCCCACATACCATCGTAACATCGTCACAGAACCTTTTTATAATAACGACAACCTAATTGAAATTTAAAAAGAAAAATTTAACACAGAGACGATCGCGAAAATAAGGCACAAATATTAGAAAAATACTTCTTCCCTCTATGTCACGCAAGATTATACGAATTACTAAACTTTGTTCGGTCTGTAAAGAAAATCAATATGGTCGCCATCCCAGCAAAGTATAAATCCAAGCCACACCTATTGCAGAATATCCGGGGCAGATTATTCACGTAGATATTTTCTCAACCGAAGGAAACTTGGTACTCACGTCAATAGACAAATTTTCCAAATATGTCTAAGTCAAGAAAATTCAATCAAAGGCCATAGAAGACACATTTCAATTTCGCGTTCAATGTTAGCTATGAGCTCTTCCAACGTCGTCGGCGTGTTGGCATAAACCAATGATTTAACGTAGCCCCACAGAAAATAGTCAATCGATTGGCCCATTTCTTGAGATAACACGCTTACCAAACTTACTCTTCAATAAATCGATTGTAGCGTGTGCTATGTGGCTGGTGGCATCATCCTGTTGAAACCACATGTCGTCCAAGTCCATATATTCCAATTCGGGTCAAAAATAATCGGTGATGATGGCGCGATAACGCCGACCATTCACAGTAACGTGACGATCGTTATCGTCGACGAAAAAATATATCGCAATAACGCCGCCGGCATGAAAACTGCACCAAACAGTTATTTTTTGTGGATGCAGAGGTGATTCATGAAGCACATGTGGATTTTCAACCGACCAATAATGCATATCTTGCTTATTGACGAACCCATTGAGCCAAAAACAAGCTTCGCCACTGAAGATGATTTTGCGATGAAATTCACCATCTTGGCGCATCTTCTCCAGAATCCAATCGGAGAATGTACGTCACTTCAAATTGTCCAACGGCTTCAATTCTTAAGTCAACTTGATCTATGGGTGTAAACCAAGATCCTTAAGCAAAATACGCCATAAAGTGGTCTGAGCGATGCCCAATTCTTGAGAACGCGTGGAATTGACTAATTTGGATCGTTTGCTACGGACTCCTGCACGGCAGCGATATCTTCGACACTTCGACCAACCCGTTGTCTCACTGGCACGGCAACATCACACAACAAATATGTAGACTCAAATTTTTGCACTAAACTTGTTATTGCCTGTCTACTAAGGCGAGAATTACGACCGAAAATTGGAGTTAACGCTCTTAAAGTTGCAGTCACCGACTCCGAATTTCGGTATAAAATTTTTATAATTTGCAGACGTTGCTCGTTACTGTACTTTACCATGATGAAAATGTTTACTGAATAAATTGATAGTGACAGTTTGATGATTAGTGAAAGAGTGCGTTCACAAATTAAATTCAAAGTTGTCAAGTCCCTATTGGAAAACCCTTTATTAGAAGCGGCTATTAACGCTTACAAATTTTCAGTTCACTCCGTAACAAAGAAGAAACCATTAGATTTATTTTTCAGTAGGGATACTGGCTCCAACGCATCTCAGATTCAAAAAACTTATGCAGAAGAAGAACAAGAATCGGTTAAAATCGAAACAAGATAATAATCTGGCCTATCATAATAAAGACAAACCTCGAATTAATGATATCTCACCGGGCGACGTAATCTACTTCAAGAAAAATAAAAGATTGCGTTCTTAACTGACAAAAAAAATATGCTGAAGAAATTGTCATAGAAAATAAAAAGACTACAGTACTAACCCAATCAGGCTAACCCAAAGTCCACAAGTCCCATATAAAAACCTAGCTAAAAAAATTTTTCTAACTGTCTTTATTTCAGATACCTCATTCATACTTCTTTGGCAAATGTACAAATACTAGACTATACGAAATCGCAACTACTGAAAATTAACACCGGAATATGCCGACTTCAGACAGGAATATTCAAAATTATGCACGAAATTGAGCTCTCAAAATTCGTACTAGCCATTGATGCCATAGAGTCACCTCTAAGAGCAAACCTTCAAACATCCCATTCCAATTATTACCTTCTCGCTGAAGAAATACAAAGAGATCCCCTTTAAAAACATAGAAGAAGCCATCGAATTTTCTGAAATCAAAATTGCATTTAATAATTCAATATTAATCTATGGTATATAGTAAGCTTATCTAATAATTAATGAAAATAATTGTGAAAGAATTTTGATACGAGCAATTAAACAAAAAGAGAAAAAAATTATTATGACTATTTTAATGAAATATTTAAATGTAAAGACGAAATTTATGGCATAAGTGCTCATTGTAAATCAATAAACAATCTGTCCATTTGCTCAAAATCTGATATTGTTAATATAAGCAATACAATATGTATTCCAAATTTAGTTAAAAGTATTCCAGCCAAATGTAACGCGACCAACAATCAACACATACAATTATTTGAAGAATTAGCACTCGACATCCTATTCCTGAATCAGTACAATGGGATAATCACAATAAATGACGACCAAGTATCAACCAAGTATCATTGAACGGAACATTTTTAATAAAACCTCATAACACTAGCATTCGGATCGGGAAAACAACATTTAGACCAGCTGAAGTAACGCATCATCCACCACTACCCGCCATCCACAAAACTGCCTCCATAAACTCCAAAATCGGGGAGTTACTTACGTTGGAAATGATTAAAGACTTGCATACAACAAATATCCAAGACATCAAGTTGTTAAAAACTGATTTGAAGACCAGCACCAGCCTAAGTCATGCCTAGGTTCATGCCTTTTCCTAGTCACCATGGTCATACTAATGAAAACCATTAGGAAAACCAAACCATTTGACAAGCCTAATATTAAAATTAAGAGAACTGAAGAAGCCTCAGAAACAGTAATAGAAACTATGCAAGCAACCGAAGGTTCATCCCTTCAATCAAGTTCAATGACATCTCGCATAAACGAAATTCCATTTTTCTAACACGCGCAATCCATCGATTCCCAGGCAGACATTCGATGACACCAGACACCTGCAAATATTGTAATTCTGAGTTCCGTTCGTGAGAAATTACGATGTGCTGATTTAGCAATAAGAAAGTATTTAAGGTTTAGATTTTAAGTTCTTTGTTACATTGTATTTTTGGAAGGCAGAAACGCTCCCAGAAATAAAGATGTTTTTTTAATTAAATGAAATTTTAAGTGTTTATCTTATATGCAGAGTCCGATTTCTGACGCTTACAACTTAAGGAGCCATCAACAATCTCTTGTGGTTATTCCTGCTGTTCGTACCACCTGCTATAGAAATTCATATTCCATTCTATCCTGCTAATTATTCAATAGTCTCCCTATAGATACAAGTTTCGTAGATAATTTGCGTACTTTCATGAAAAGAGTTCAACAATGTCTTTTCAGCTACAATCAGAATGAAATCGAGATTTTGCTACACTACATTGAGTAATAGCTTTTAATTTACTTTTAACAAATTTTACTTATGAAATGCTTTTCCGTTTGCATATAAAACAAAATTGTTATTACTTTTTCTTATTAATTATATATTTTTTGTTTCCTCTTTTCTTATTTTGAATTGCAAACCCCATAATTAATGGTTTAATAAAAAGTAACATTTGCCTCTATTTATGTTATTTAATACAAAATGTCACTAACTACTCGTATTCTCGTATTTTAAGCTGCAACATATTTTATTTAGAAATTATTTGTAAATTGTAAAACGAGGATAATGATAAAAAAAAAAACAAAAAAAAGCTCTAGCATTACCTTGTCTTCAGTGATTCCCCTTGGTGTATAAACTAACATCAATTCATGTGGGGTCATTCTTGTGGTTGCGCTCATAGCCGTATTCAAACCCGAAATCGACCGATTGATTTCATAAAAGGATTTGGGCAAGGTGATGCTTTGTGGGTAAGTTTTTCAACATTTCACTTGTGAAAATTGTGCGAAACTCGGACAATCAACACAAGATGCACAATTTTCCAAAAGTCTGTGCAGCTATTGTACTTGCCAATATTGATGACATTGACATTATTGGCAGAACTCAGCTAGCTTTCACTAATGCCTTCACAAATATTGGAACAGAATCGACAAAAATGGAATAAGACGTCAATGGAATTAAACCTAAATATGTAATGTCAACAAAAAGGACATACAACATTGACGAATTGGACAGATCGTCTTAATAGACAGCAATAACTTTGAGGTAGTCAGGGCTCTTGTATACCTCGGCTTCGCTATTAAATATGATAATGATAGTTCACCACGGTGCCGTGAAATAACGCCGAGTGAAAGCGAAATAACGCCGAATTTTTATGTTCGGTCTTATTTCACTTTGCTAAAGCCGAATCGGCCTTATTTCGCTTTAAATTTATTCACACATTTAGAGAGAAGATTCTGTTTTCATAGATTTTAAATCATATGGTGTTAGTTCATTTTAGAAAGTGACATATAAACTGTGTGGGCATGCTGCCCTCCTGCAACCCCCCTGCTTGGGGTCACTGTAGGATTTGGAGTGGGTACGAGTTTTGTGTATATACATGGGGAGCATATAAACCAAACTCGGTTGCAGGGGGGCAGCATGCCTCCCCTTACCTACCGACATTAATTACGGTAAAGTTTACTTGTTTTTCTAACAAGTACAGTTGGCGTTGCAAATTCTTTTTGACTTCTCTCTGAATTCGGTTTATTTCACAAAAGTGTTCGGCGTTATTTCACGGCACCGTTCATCACAAATCAAACGAAAAGTTATGGTTGCCAATCGCTGTTTCTTCGCAAAAAGAAGGCAAATGAGTAATAAGACCTTATTAGGAAACACTAAGGATACTCTATGTAAGAATGAGCGAAGGTGCATGTAGATACCCTTAACTCTTTCGTATGCAAAATTCTTCGGCTGATTTTTGGTGCCATTTGCGGTATAAATAAATATGTAGTAGTTGTAAGAAAATCAAGTTTATATAACCAGAACACCAAAATAAATACTCGTATTTTCACGGTCAAGGTCAATGACCATATGATTTACAGCTGAGGTGGTATATACATAATACCACCGAGGTTTCTTGCAAAGGGTAAAACAATTTGAACTTATTCGAACTGAGACCTTTGAATTCAAATAAAGCTAAATTTATAACGTTCAATAAACGTCGCCGTATTTTATTTCCCTTTTTATTCATATCATCAACCGTGAAGTGAATCATCTATTCACTATTGCTGAGACGCCATCTCCAGCATTATTTCTCGACGTTCCCCGCGACGAGAACAGTTGGAAAGCGCTCGGTAGTAGACTCATGGCTTTTTGACTATATCTGCTACTTATAATAAATCTCCACCCTACTTCTATCCTATGCAGCATTTAGCGTGGTATATAAGCATGTCATACTTTTTTATTTTCCTTTTGTGAGGCTTATTTGTCCGGCTTACCTGAATGGGAGTGATACTTGTATCTTGCATAAAGTAGTCTAGGGCCTCTGCTAGATGTTCGGTTTCATATGCCCTATTTAATATCCAAGCATCCCATGTGCAAATCCTAATGTCGTTGGTTTTTTTTTCTTTGTTTACACATTTATCAACAGTCAATCCATTCTTATCCAAGACACTTAGTTGCCACTAGATAGCTCCAAGCTACTGAGCTACAAAGGACCTACGATGGGAAATTCGGGAACCTGCAGTTTCAGTCAAAGATATCAAGGTGGGAGAAAAGCTGCACAGCACAAGTGCGTGGCAAGAGAGATGGGACCATTCTACAAAAGGGAGATGGACCTACCGACTTATACCCGATATTCGTAAATGGGTAGAACGTAATTACGGATTACGGATTAATTACGTAATTAAGATTTTTACTTAAGTCAACTCCTAACTGGACATGGCTACTTTCAATCATATCCATACAGTTTGGTCTGAAGGAGTTCCCTTTTGCTTAAACTGCGGAGCGGCCAGGGAAAATGCACAGCACGTATTTTTCCAGTGCCCACACTTCAGAACAGAGCGCAGAGAACTAGAGAAGAAAATTCGAGAGATACCAACTCCTGAAAACATCATAAACCATATGCTAACATCAAGTATAATATGGGATGCGGTAAAACAGGCTGCGGCAAAAATAATGAAGGAACTTCGGCAGTTGGAAAGAGTCAGAGGGATCACTAATGAAAATCAAACCCAGACGGCATCTCTAATACAACAAAGAACAGTAAATACTGTACACAATGTCGAACCAGCAAATGGAGACAGAAAGGCATAAAGTCCTTACTATCCCCGCGAAGTAGTACTTAATGGCAGTTCCGTGGGGAGAGTGTTAGAAGAGTGCAGGGTGTGGGTTAGCACGTAGGCGCAACCCCGAAATCGACTGCTGGGGGTTTACGAATCCTGCATGCTGATAGCCCTTGTTATTAGTATCATTCGAAGATCGCTAAAGACGCAAGCAAAAAAAACATAACACAATTGTCTTGCACCCAAACTGACCTTTGACTATGAATATGCCGTCTGATGTAATGATACTATCACTCCACTCCACCAGCTGACTTTTGACCGGAGTCCGACCCAGAAAGTAATATAGTTTTATCTTCCAAATGTCTTCAAACTCAATTAAGCATCTGCGATTTCGTGGAAGACGAGAACATTACACTTCAGTCCTCGTTAAGTAAAGTTGCGTGTGTTTTCCTAGCGAAAAGACACACAATCCTGAAGGTCATGAAGTACTATACATACATATGTGTTTCTCCTGTATCGGCTAAAACGCAACAAAGGCCTTACTTAGTTTATTTCATTTTATCAGGTTGTAATGCCATATAAGTATATTTTTTTTTTTTTTTTTTTTTTTTTTTGAAGGGAGAGGGAGTTATTTTCCAATTGCTATAAATTGCACAAAATCAATTCATGGCTGAAACCGTTATTGAAATTAGTATTTTGGATATATTACTCAGTCAGACTGCAAATTTCATTGTGTTAACATCATTGTAAACATTTTTAACTGAATTTATGAATGGATGTACCGGAAAAGCATATTCAGCATATTTTATTGTTTTTGTTCCGAACAAACCAGAATGGAAGTGAAGCTACTAAAAAAATGCAAAATGTGTATGGAAAGAGTGTTCTCAAGAGTATAAATTTTCACTTAAAGGATGAAGTTCACCATCGCCATCATCGAAAGAAATCACACTATTATGGCAGTGGAACTCGGAAGGAAACTGAACGTAAGCCATATCACCATCCATCGTATCACAATCAAGACCCGTTTTTAAACAAGATCGTTACCGAATATGAAAGATACAATAACATTAAACGTCGCAGCCAATGGCTTAAGCAGGAAGACAAACTAGTACAACATCCCAGAGATGGACTTCAACAGCTCAAGGTATTACTGTCTGTATGTGGAATGCTGACTGAGTAATCCATGTTGAACCATGTTAATTCTAAAGGTATATTTTCACTTGTTCCGTAGTCTGCAAAACTTCCTTGATGGAAAAAAATTTAGATCTCAGGATGATGTCCATGAGGCCCTTGACACATTTTTTTTTTTTTTGTCAAAGCCAAAAAACTGGTGGGCAGAATTAAATTGTTGCACTTGGTGAAAAATAATTAGCATTAATCAGACATCAAAAAATCTATTACAGAAAGTAAGAAAGTAAATTAGAAGCCAAATCCTCTCAGATTTGTCTCGACCAAAGTTCACTATGAAATCGTGGGATGTGGAAACTCTGATAAACTAGCAAGTCAAGGCTCAGAGTAGGTCTTTGCAGAACAGAGTACCCAATGCTGCGAAGATGATTTTGACGATGGCATAGCAGACCACTTTCTCAGGAAAATCAGGCTAAATGTAGGCCTTATTTTATCCTCTTCGCAACGACCTTAGATTCCAACTATCTCTGATTATTTTATCGTTTGCTGGAGTCGTCAATAGTTGTTTTATTTTGGTCCGAGACCTCTACTTTGTAACAAAACTAAAGAGGGGTACGAGGTGTTAAGTTCCCTTTCGTAGCAGTGGTATGGCATGCTAGCGGTTTGCCGGGCTAAATCTCGACGGATGGGGGAGGTTCTTTTCTGCTACCTATTACTTGTTACATTTAAAAAAATATACGTGCCAAAGCATGTACACCACACAGTGCACATGCCAGAAATAAAGAAATGGATATCGTCATTATCGTCCAAGGATAAGGAGAATTAGGGAAGGGAAGTAGGGAAAAATACGGTTTGGTCAGGTATTGTGACCGAGCAGCGATAGAACTTCTGCTGCTTCTTTGGCTTAGCCTGCCCACAGTTGATGAGAGTTGTCATCAGCTCCATGGCTACTTCGCGCCATTGAATCTATGGAAGTAGCCCCAAACGCAGTTAACATCACGCCCTTAATTCATACCAAAGTTATTCTCACCTGTTAAACCGAAATTTAGCAACTAATCACGACCTCATTTCATCGATTGCTTTAGTCGACTGAATGCAGAAAACCGAGTGTTTCATTTTAAATGTTTATTACAAAAAATTATTTAAGAGATAGGTATTTTAAATGAAATACAATTAGAGAGTAAGGAAATGAAAAGAGCTATTTGATTTATAGTAGTAGTAAATAAAATAATAATTCGCTGCATTAATGCAGATATGTATGTATGTATAATAGATATAGGAATGAATCGAAAGTCATATCATTTTCATTTGGAAGTCAGTTAAATGTAAGTATATGTCAAAAATTGAATTCATTTTCACATGTAGTTAAATCTCTCTTAGGTTAATGGTGAAGATATCTTATAAATATTTTTAATTAGGTTTTATCGTTTTTAATTAATAGTTTGTAAGTATGTAAGTAGTGATAAATATATTTTATATGTACATATGTGTTGTTCCTTTTTTTAATAATTAATGGATAAGTAGTAGAGTGGAAGTTAAAACTACGAGTATGATATATTTTAAGTAATGTAGGTATTACGAGTATTTATGTAGGCGAATCTATAAATTTTAGAATTGTATTGTACATACTTGAATTCAAAAACTCACTTCTTTTTTTCCTTTGCTGTATCGGATTGTTAGATTTGTAACGGTGTCGTCGACGATGTGCGCACAAGATCGAGCCGTGATAAATATATCAGCTGTATATATATGAATAAGGTTTAAAGGAAAGAATCTAAGTATGTATGTATGTACGAGGGGCGTTCAACATATTCTCGGTATCGGGGTGAAGCTGTGGTTGTATGTATAAATTGACTTATTTATCAAGTAATACTATTATTTTAGTGCATTCATGTAAAATTTCATATAAATGTGATTATTAATTCGCGTTTTATCTCTAGTTAAACAGAATCATAATGGCAACTGAGACGATGATGGTGAAAATTGAGCATTGCGTTGTAATTAAATTTCTCACTAAGCAAGGAAAATGTCAAAAAACTATTCATGAACAGATGGCGGCTGTTTACCAGGGTTCCGCATCTTCATTATCAACTGTGCAAAAGTGGTCAAGTGAGTTCAAGACAGGCAGAGAGAGCATTGAAGACGACCCTCGCTCCGGCGCCCCGGCTACTGCTTGTACGGGAGAAAGCATCAAAGAAGTCGAAAAACTTGTTCTTGAGGATGCCCGAATAAAGGTGAAAATGATGGCAGAGATCACCAAGCTTTCAATTGGTACCATTCAAACCATTCTTCATGACCATCTTAACCTTTCAAAGGTCAGTGCAAGGTGGGTGCCACGACTGCTCACAGCGCCTCAGAAAAAAGTGAGAATCGCATGCTGTAGAGAGCTTTTGGAGATGTGTAGTGAGAACGCGGACGGCGTTATGGATCGAATTGTTACTGGGGACGAAACATGGGGCCACCACTATGACCCTGAAAGCAAACAAGAGTCCATGCAGTGGCATAAAAAAGGAACAGACCCCCCGAAGAAGTTCAAAGTCACTCCGTCTGCCGGGAAGCTCATGGCCACAGTTTTTTGGGAATCTTGCTCATTGAGTACAAAAAAAAGGTGAAACTATCAACGCCACATCCTACGCTTCCACTTTGCATAATTTGCGGGAGGAAATTAAAAAGAATAGACGGGGTAAACTCGCAGCGGGTGTGTTGCTTCTTCATGACAACGCTCCTGTTCACACGGCGCGAGTTTCCAAGGCTGCTGCGAGATTTTGTTTCGAAGAAATCCAACACCCACCCTATAGTCCAGACCTTGCCCCTAGTGATTATTTCCTGTTTCCAGATTTGAAAAAATGTCTTCGTGGAAAAAGATTTTCGGATGATGAAGAACTCAAGTCGGCAATAAATGGGTATTTTGCAGAGAAAGAGGAAATTTATTTTGTTGAGGGTTTAAAAAAGCTTATCTCAAGATATAACAAATGCATTGATGTTAGGGGAGATTATATTGAAAAATAAAAACAATTTAAATTGAATTCGCATTTTCCTTCATATCGATACCGAGAATATATTGAACGCCCCTCGTATGTGAAACGATTAACATTACCTTTGGATGGCTCAGATTAATTATTACAAAAAAAAATCATTCTTAAAACTAATGCTAGATGGATAGGACAACATTTTACACACACACTTAAAATTTTGAATTGATGACGATTCCTGGTTGACGAAGTTTTGAAGAAGATTTGAGTCCGGGACCTGGATTTTATTCTTACATCTTCGAGGTCAATTGAGAGTGCGATAATCTTTGATAAGTCATCTTGGTCAGTTGAATTCCGAGAAAATAACGGCGATCTGGTGGCGCTCTAATAATCGATTTCCTTGTCGATAAACAAAAAAGAAATCTTCCTCTTATGTGATGTGGCTCTGATGACTGCATTTAGATTCTCTTTTGGGTGGTGGATCACCTGGTCATATTAGATGTATGTATATTTTCCCACGAAATCGGATATGATATTGGCGACTTCATGTGCGAAATATTTTGGAAAATGGATTTTTTCCTTTTTTATAGGGCTCACGCGAATATGTAATCAGGCACTTGTTCCACTACGACACTAAGCCGCACAGAAAAAAAAAAAACAAAATACTCTTATATTTATATATGTATATATGTTTTACTTTTTTGCCACTTTGTTATCTGACCACTTCACAAGACGAAGAAAAAGAGAGCTTCAGCTCGATGAAGAGGGCTTTTATACGAATGCAGTAATGGAAGCGCGGGTGGACTGAATGACAACTTCCTTCGGTAAATTTAACGAGAAGAATGTGTTCAGTGACATACTAAGTCAATTCGCCGCGAACGAGATCTCGGCCATTTTGCAGTTGGATTTTGATAAAATCATAAAAACAAAAAAAAATGTTGTCGTGCGATTTGGTTTTATAATTAGTTTGAGAAGGGGATAAGGCAATCCGCCACAACTTATTTCACTCATTTACAATATATGACCGGCAGTTTATTTTTGCTCTGCAGTTACAGTAGTGTGTCAAGACATCATATCATATGCAAAACATTGACATTGTTTACGTCATAACCTGCCTATAGCGCATATAATTTTTTCTTTTACAACTTCAGTGTATTTTAATTAATTTTTTTCCACAATGCCCCTCAATACCGAAGAGATCAGATTATGGATAATCCCACATAGTATATGCCTTTATTTGATGATGTCTCATAATTGCACATAAAGCCGTAACTAAAACGATTTCACCTAAACATCAGGCAGAGAGGGGCTTTCTTAAAGGCAGCCATTAAATTAGATCCTTTGTTCGCTTCTGGTATTGCGAAACAAATAAAATTTGGCTTAAATGGATTTACTTTGTCACTAGACACATCTGCGGTTATTTACTTCAATTTAACAAAGTAAAGGCTGGCAGTCAAGTGATAATGAAGATAACCATTTTAACGATTCATAAAACATCGCCGCCGGACAAACTCAAATATAAATTGGAGGCTAGCTCAAACCAATTGAATGAGTAAATTATTTTCGAATTCCAAGAAATTATCCATAAGTTTAAATATTTTAGCACTTGCGTGTCCTTTAAGATATCCTGTTTCTGTTCATAATTGCATTCTGTTTCTGTTCATAATCGTTGTCTGACACGAATGTATGTATGTTAAGATTTTGCCAATAGACCAAGTATGGAATACCCATGAGTCAGGCAATGAAAAGGCCCTAATTTCTTCCTTAATATGGATAAAATTCCATTTATTTAATAAGACCCTTGTGAATTGTAAAGGAATTAAGTAAGTGTAATACGAAGGGTAATAGAGATACCAAATTCGATGCCACATTATTGGTTAATGCCACCGCAAGGGAATTTCCTTCTCGGATTAGTTTTGAGTTATTTTTGTTGGTCCTTGTCATTTTTCAGATTTCATTTAAAGCGATTATGTCTTTTATTGATATATCGACCTTGTTGCTTAGCCTTTGATCCCATCTAAGACCATGGAGACCGGCAACACTCCCTGGAAAGATAGATTGATTTGTTTTTCTTGGGTGTCTTATTTACGTTGTCCTTTTGTTGCAATGGAAGTTCTATTATTTGACATCTTGATACTTCGTATGGGTATCAAATGTCCAATGTGGGTATTGTATAATAAACTCAATAACTGTTTTATTCGAAAGATATAAGTACATAAATCCTCATGTCGACATTATCTATAGTCTATGTGATGTTACCTTCGGTCGATGGTAAGGCAATATCATTATGACCTTTCAGACTATGATGCACATATTTGAGAAAATAGAAATTTATTTATTGAAATTTATTGAGTACAGCCGTAACTTTAGGATGAACCTTTAACAAAGGTGTTCTTTTCCATGAAATCAATATTTCTGCATAGAAGGGTGTATAGAAAGGAGACATTTTTGGGGCAAGAAAGGTAAAAGAAAAGTATTTTACGAATGCAGACAGTTTAGCCGTAGGCAATTTCGATTTTAAGATAATAAATATCCTTGCCTTTATGCCTTACTGGTGACAGTAACACCAGAATGAATGGGCATAAATCAGACTTGTCCTTTGGATAGATATAGTATACCTCTGTTGGTTAGGAAAACCAAGTAATTTTTGTGGCCTTCTACTTCTGAACATTTCGATATACGTAGTGGAGAAAAGTTTATGTCGTAAGTGAGATACATTCCATTTGTCCTTCATAAATAATGTTACGGGAATTCTAGAGAATTAAATTCCAAATTAAAGACACCAATTGCCTTGGTTGAAAGATACTTGAAAACGTTTCCGTTAACAATGTACAGTGGTGGACATATATTTAGCACACCTCTTTCAAATAAAAAAAAAAAAACCGAACAAATTTTGACGTAATTAAACATTTTCTGTATGTAGGGTAGGGTAGGTAAGTGTGGCTGTTGGAAATACCAACCCACTTAGGACTATTGGCCCATTGTGATGCCACGTGGATCTATGATCCTCTTACTAATGGAATCAACTCCTAGACAAAGCTTTCTTCTCTGGGAGGGAGCTGACACCTATTATGGCGCTGAAATGTTTCCTATTTAGAAGGATCAGACACTTAGAGCGATTCAGATCCGGCTTTGGCCAGATCGCTAGACATGTTTGTCCAACAGTCCACCTAAGGTATGTTATCATTTGTAATAACCCTTTAGCTTTACATGCATCTGAATGTTAATAATTCCTGAAAATTGTGTTTAAAAGAGGTTGGCACATGGTGCAACACCATTCTCAGACAAAAGAACTCCAAGTTGCTGATATGCACCGTATGGACTCAACACCAGGCCAATTCTGAATAGTGATTCCTTGAACTCATCGTATCCATATTTTTTTTGATGTGGGTATTCCAGGTATAATATTTTGGGACCGCAACATATAGAAGAGTTTTTGCGAAATCATCTCTTGTGCAAAATTTAAAAAATGCAGTCAGCGTTGTTTTTGGCGGGCTGGGTATTTTGCTTTTTGTAAGTAAACATTGAGGTGTGTTACGGTGTAACGGAAAACCTAAAACCTCCACAGAGCTTCTTTGCTGCTGTAATAACTATATGATATGTGTGTACTTCATCTATAGGATTTATGAGATATTTGCTTTTGAAGTTGAAAATAGCTTGGTCGCCGCCTTTATTCATGTACTCGTATTTGCAGATATATTTTATAGCACGCATTGAACTGCAAGCCTCTAAATTGATATTGGCACGAAACAATTTTGTTAGATTAATTTTGCATTGCATTAAAATTGCAAATAGTAATAAAGATAGATATTTCTTTAAAAATGTGGCTGAAAAATTAAACCCTGATTTATGTATTCTATTAAATAAAAGTAACAAGAGATATCTACTTGATAAATCTAGTCCACTCTCGATCTGTAATGGACCAATTCACAATTCATAACTTCTTTACATTATTAACAGTCTAAAAACTAAGAACTCATGGAAGATAGATGGCATAAGCAATGTGAGGAATATTGCCCGATTGCCTCAAATCCTGTATACAAAAAATGTGGTCGAAGCGACCCGAACAACTACAGGCCAATATACTTGTTATCAGGTTATAGTAACCAAAATGCTCAGTTTTTTCGAAAAGACTAGATTTCTTGACCAGTTCCAATTTGATGTTGTGAAAGGGAAGTGCACCGAAGATGCAATTGTGGCTTTCTTGAAGAGAATTTATAGTGGAATAGATAGTAATAAAAAAACAGTTGGGCTATTACTTGATCTAACAAAGGCCTTTGATCTAGTTAACCATGACTTATGAATAGATAAATTCAATGTCGCTGGTTTTAGAAGCAATATGTTCGATTGGTTTAAGTCCTACTTGTTTTACCGAAAACAACTTGCTGAGATGAATGGATTTGTAGCCTTTTCCTTGTTTACTTAAATACAATATTTAATCTACCTGTCAACGGTAAGTTAATTGGCTATGCTCATAATTTAGCACTATCCTATGTAGACTATTCTTTAGCTACGATCCGTGACCAAATAAAGTCTGATCTGGATTTACTTAGTATTTGGCTCAATTATCACGAACTTGTACTTAGCACAAAGTCTAAAGCTATGTTATTTTGCCTGTTTAATTATAACGCATTAATTTAAGGAATTACTTCTCATCACATTACTTGCGACAAACTGGATTGCACAAACAAATGCTTTGTCTTTGAGTTCTTTATCATCCGAAAATCTTTTTCCACGAAGAAATTTTTTCAAATCCGGAAACAGGAAATAATCACTAGGGGCAAGGTCTGGACTATAGGATGGGTGTTGGATTTCTTCGAAACCACAATCTCGCGCAGCAGCCTTGGAAACTCGCGCCGTGTGAACAGGAGCGTTGTCATGAAGAAGCAACACACCCGCTGCGAGTTTACCCCATCTTTTCTTTTTAATTTCCTCCCGCAAATTACGCAAAGTGGAAGCGTAGGATGTGGCGTTGATGGTTTCACCTTTTTTTTGTACTCAATGAGCAAGATTCCCTTTGAGTCCCAAAAAACTGTGGCCATGAGCTTCCCGGCAGACGCAGTGACTTTGAACTTCTTCGGGGGGTCTGTTCCTTTTTTATGCCACTGCATGGACTCTTGTTTGCTTTCACTGTCATAGTGGTGGACCCATGTTTCGTCCCCAGTAACAATTCGATCCATAACACCGTCCGCGTTCTCACTACACATCTCCAAAAGCTCTCTACAGCATGCGATTCTCACTTTTTTCTGAGGCGCTGTGAGCATTCGTGGCACCCACCTTGCACTGACCTTTGAAAGGTTAAGATGGTCATGAAGAATGGTGTGAATGGTACCAATTGAAAGCTTGGTGATCTCTGCCATCATTTCCACCTTTATTCGGGCATCCTCAAGAACAAGTTTTTCGACTTCTTTGATGCTTTCTCCCGTACAAGCAGTAGCCGGGGCGCCGGAGCGAGGGTCGTCTTCAATGCTCTCTCTGCCTCTCTTGAACTCACTTGACCACTTTTGCACAGTTGATAATGAAGATGCGGAACCCTGGTAAACAGCCGCCATCTGTTCATGAATAGTTTTTTGACATTTTCCTTGCTTAGTGAGAAATTTAATTACAACGCAATGCTCAATTTTCACCATCATCGTCTCAGTTGCCATTATGATTCTGTTTAACTAGAGATAAAACGTGAATTAATAATCACATTTATATGTAATTTTACAATTTATATATACAACCACAGCTTCACCCCGACACCGAGAATATGTTGAACGCCCCTCGTAGTGCAGCGTCATTAAAAGCCTCTCACGTCCTACGTGTAAAAGCAGGTATCTCTGTTTGTCCTTTAACATTTAAATAACGCCGTCATTGTGACTCTTAAAGTGTCTCAGCAGCTTTAAGAGATGCGAACTTATAACTGCTCTAATGTCACTCTAGCGTCGAAGTTCTGACGGACCTAAGATTGCTCCAACGCTTCTATAGCTATAAGAAATTCCTGACACTCTGCATCTAAGGACCGTTGGGTCTGAGATTGCTCCTGGGTTTCTTACGTTCGAGCAGCTTTCGCAGCTCGAGCTCTCTTGGAGCTACGCGATAAAGTGGACTTACGTTTGAGTGGCATATCGTATGATAAGTAATATTAATAATGCTCTACAAGATGACAGCTACAATACTCGTACCCAATTTAAAAAAAAAACTTAAATGATTGTCTTAGAAATAGAACAGACGTAAAATTTGTTTTAGAAAGGTTATTGTTGAAAAATATTTAATGAATAAACAAAATGAAACAAGAGCTCAAGTTTTCTAAATGAAAATACATGTCCAAATGAATAGCTCGAATAGTAGTAGAAGTAAATATTAAGATGTAAGCCTTGTGTATGGTGCTATCTCCAGGGTTCACATAATACAACGGTCAAGCGAAGTCGATGCCCACATTATCGAATGGTCTTGCAAACGTTACCCTCTCTAATGGAAGAGGAGCGAAAGGCTGAGTAGCAGGCGGTCCAAAGAGTTTCCTGCAGACTATGCAACTTCGTATCCTGCTTTTGATCAGCTGTCGTCCACGGTTAATCCGGAAATGAGATCTTAATTTCATAAGTAGTAAATTCGTTCCCCCATGACTGCTCAGTAGATGGTGATCGTCAACGATTAGAGCAGTGATGTAATGAGTTGAAGGTAAAATGATGGGATGTTTAACATCGAACTCTTCAGGTAGCATTTGCAACCTGCCACACACTCGCAAAAGTCCATCCGCATCTAAGACAGGTGACAGCTGAGCTATCCTTGATGAGGCTTTCAGTCGTTTCTTCTTCTGTAAGTAGCTTTAATCATTAGCAAAACTATGGAGTTGTACATACCTAAGCCAGTAAACTTCAACAACATAATACTCTTTTTTAGACACACAGCTTGTATGTGCCCTTTGCTTTGACTTGCAACATAGTATAAAGTTACTCGCAATAGTCTCTGCCAGTTATTGAACTTCTTGCAGCTCATTATCGCTAGTTCATCGGTTTTAGCCACGTCAGCAGATTCGAGAAGGAATGTTGCACTTACTTCGTCGATTTCGATGTGATGCTGATTATTACCGAAATTACGAAAATCATTAAGCCAGTCTGGACCCTCCTCCCACAATAGAGATAAAACTAACTTCGCACCAGAAATACCTCGCGTTATTAAATCAGCTAAATTGCTTTTGCCGGAATAATGACGCCAGTCAACAACTGCAGTATTTCGCCGAATTCCCAATACTCGACTTTGTACGTATAGTCTCCATCGCTGAGTTTGACCGTAAATCCAGTTGAGCGTAGTTTTTGAATCGGTCCATAAAACGAATTTATGGACAGGAACCCGTAAGTATCTCTTTAAATATGCGCAAAGTCTGGATGCAATCAAGGCAGCTGTAAGTTCCAATTTGGGCAACGGAAGTTCATCCTCACAATCTTCCTTCAGGTGTGCAACTGAATATAAGCTATTGCTCCGTAGACTTTGCTACTTGCGGCAGCAAAGATATGGCAGTGAACTTTGTTCGCCGAGACAAGTAGTACTGCTCTGGGAATCGACATACCCCTCAACTGGAAGATATTATGAATACACTCACTCCACTGCAACATTAAGTTCGATGGAAGTGCTTCATCCCAGGATAGATTTCTTCTCCAAGATATCTCAAATAGTATCTTTAGCTTAATAATCGTAGGGCAGACTATGCCCAACTGACCGTAGACTCTTACGATGGCTTGTAAAATATTTCGCTTAGTTCCTCTGAACATGTTTGATTCCACAAACTTTTGGATTGAATCCAGGGGTACTGCTAATTCGTCACTAAACGCAGACCAATTCATTCCCAAATCCATCTGTGTGACTGGGAAATCTTGTGTGCCTACAGCCACCCTGACTGGCGTACTGTTTGAATACCATTTCCTTAAATTCATGGACGCTTCTCCCATGATATTAGCAGCCTCCTTGTAAAATTTTACCCCTTCCGATTCTGAATCAATACTAACGACCAGGTCATCCACATAAAAGCTTTTCTCTAAAATGCAACAAGTTTCGGGGAAGTGATGTTTTTCCTTCTGTAAGTGATACTGAATTGTTGCCGTTAGAATGAAAAGGCTGCAAGAAACTCCAAACGTAACCCTGGTCATTCGAAAAATTTGAACTTGTTTGCCAATTCCAGAAACCGATGGATACCAAAGTAATCGATGACAATCTCGATCAGCCTAGTTCAGAGCTATTTGAAGAAAAGCCTTTTCTATATCCGCTACAATACCGACTGGGCCAATGCGAAAATTCAATAAAATACTAAATACATCTGGTAGTAGATTGGTTCCAGTGAACATCTGTTCGTTCAACGACGGAATTTTGTCGATATGAGCAGAAGCATCGAAAACTATACGTAGCTTCGTTGCGGCACTCTCTTCTTTATAGACAGGTCTATGAGGAAATGGACGTAACTGGTTGTAGTTCTGGCGCACAGCCAAGCCATATTCATTCAGCTTGTCCGGATCTCTAGATAATCGTTTCGTTAAAAGATTGAAACGAAATACCGCTAACCCGCGATTACTCTCAAATACCATTTGTGGATATTTCCAAGGCATTGCTGCTTCGTAACGACGACCAACTGTTATTACGCACGTTCTAGTCATCTCTTCCGTTTCATGTCTCTTCTCTTGCTCTTCACGTCTTATGCCAATTGTCTCAAGTGTCCACATCTTCGCAAGTTCTCCGTCCGAAAGGTTTGCCAAACTCAATACACTGCTTACTATTGGCGTAGGCTTCATCTGTCCCGTCGACATTTTATCATCAGTACCGCGGTATTCTTGAAAAGTCCGACCAAAAATTGTCTCCACAACTTTTAATCGACTAAACACCGAACGCTTCTTGCCAGTTACTACTGCCCAATAGTAATCCGAACCAATAAGCAAACTCAAACCGTCGATTGATTGAATGTTTGCATTAATTTATCAGCCAATTTAAACTTTTTGAGCACTCGGAACGAACTATCTGGAGATTGGAAGATATCCACACAAATTTCAGGCACAACTACTGACTTTACTGAAACGCTCCTATGACTGTATTGGCTCTTAAGCAGCACATTCACTTTTGAGTATTCCTTGGATGGCCCTCGTTCTTTTGAACCAAACGGCATGACTGAGAGTAGCACTGTTTCTTTACACGCAGGCAATTGTAATTTTCCTATTAATTTTTGGCGTATAAAGGTATATTGGCTTCCGCCTTCGACTCTGATGAGATGATGATGATGGGGTGGCCGTGGTGAAGTGGTACTAGCAATCGCTTCTCACTCGGAGTGTCAAGGTTCGAATCCTGCCCATGACAAGTTTTTCATATGTGTAACTGGAACTCAGACAGAAAAATTCTGCGTAGGAAGGCATAACACTGACACGTAGATTTGGCTGTTGTAGAGTTTCAAGCACAAAACAAGCACGAATTTTAACTGCAAATCACTCTCAGTGAAGAAAAAACTCTCCATCCTACTTGGACTTCCGCCCCTGGAGAGCGAATATCGAAACCAAATACACCTGAGTTTCAAATCACTACAAAAACAATTTTTCCTTTCTTATCCGTCTACCTTTCCGCCCGCGCCATGGCAGTAAAAGGGTATCTAACTCCTTAGGCGCGCGTAAATTATAAAAAAAAAGACAATCATTACTGGGGCTAGTCAACACGCAACGGGCTGTTTTCAAAAACACATTTGTTAAATTAGACGTGTGCGCACATAGATTGCAACCCTACTGTGACACCGAATTATCTGACGATTTTTTTGGTCACACATAGAAGTAACAAAGGGTTTTCCAATAGGGACTTGATAACTATGAATTTAATTTGTGAACGCACTCTTTCACTAATCATTAAACTGTCACTGTCAATTTATTCAATAAACACAACATTTTCATCATAGTAAAGTACACAAACGAGCAATGTCTGCAAATTATAAAGATTTTCTACCGAGTCGGTGACTGCAACTTTAAGAGCGTTAACTCCAATTTTCGGTCATAATTCTCGCCCTAGTAGACAGGCAATAACAAGTTAGTGCAAAAATTTGAATCTACATATTCGTTATGTGATGTTGCCGCGTCAGTGAGACAACGGGTTGGTCGAAGTGTCGAAAATATCGCTGCTGTTCAGGCGTCCGTAGCAAACGATCCAAATCAGTCAATTCCACGGCGCTCTCAAGAATTGGGCATCGCTCAGACCACAATATGGCGTATTTTGCGTAAGGATCTTGGTTTACACCGATACAAGATCAAGTTGACTCAAGAATTGAAGCCGATGAACCATTTGAAGAGACGTACGTTATCCGATTGGGTTCTAGAGAAGATGCGCCAAGATGATGAATTTCATCGCAAAATCATCTTCAGTGACGAAGCTCATTTTTTTCTCAATGGGTTCGTCAATAAGCAAAATATGCGTTATTGGTCGAGTGAAAATCCACATGTGCTTCATGAATCACCACTTCATCCACAAAAATAACTGTTGCGGTTTGCATGCCGGCGGCGTTATTGGGCCATATTTTTTCATCGACGATAACGATCGTCACGTTACTGTGAATGGTCAGCTTAATCGCGCCAGGATCACCGATTATTTTTGGCCCGAATTGGCACATGCCACACAGCACACGCTACAATCGATTTATGGAAGAGTAAGTATGGTGAGCGTGTTAGCTCAAGAAATGCACCAGTCAATTGGCTGCCTCGTTCGTGCGATTTAACGCCGCTTGACTATTTTCTGTGGTGCTACGTTAAGTCATTGCTTTATGCCAACACGCCGACGACATTGGAAGAGCTCAGAGCCAACATTGAACGCGAAAAAGCGGCAGTTTCGGCCGAAATGTGTGGTCGAGTCGTTGAAAATTGGGTCCAACCAATCGACCGCTGCATACGTGCCCCAGGTGGCCATATGAACGAAGTCGAGTTCCATTTATAAATGTTTTGATTGTACTTCAAGCCGATAATAAAGTTTTTGAAATATCTCAAATGGTTTGCGTTTTATTTAAAAAAAAAAAAGTGCTTATTGGAAAACCTTATATGTCTACCACCACAATCGTTGCATTTTATGAATTTACCACCTTTTCACTTCTTTGATGAATATCCCACTTTGCACATCGAAAACATCTATTGGATTTGATTAAAATATCACGCTTTTCTTTAATGGTCATCCCGTTCTTACACTCTCTAGTTGTGTGGTCTGACTGACTGCAAGATACTTCGCTATTCACCCCTAGCGACCGTTGGCGGGGATGGCGCCACCTTTTTGCTCACGTTGTTCTGTGTAATTCTACTTTTTTCCAATGCCTCTACTTCCTTCTTCAGAAATTTCATGACATTTTGCATATACGGATCACTTACACCTTAAAGAGATAAATGTGAGGGTGCAAACTTATCTTCCTGATCCGATACTCTCTCGTCGTTTTCCTTGAATTTTTCTTGCACACTACGATGATAGTCAACTCGCAAGTCCGCAGGCAAATATCGTAGTAGTATTGACTTTAGCAATACTTGATATTAGTTTGGTGGTGTTTGCAATACTGTCAGCGACCGTGTGCATGTGGTGACGGTGTTATAGAGCATTCTCAGTCCAACGCCGTCAGACTTAACGGTAACGGGACGTATGTTTATGGGTTTCTGCATGTAAATAGAAGTCGATTAGATTGTCAGGGTTCCCGTATTGTTCCAACAACAACGAAATATCAGTATCATAGCATGATGCCGAAGTGGTAAAACCAGAAATTGTGCGTTGTGCCGCTTCATATATGCAACTTTCCAAGTGCTGAAATTTATCAGCAACTGACTGACGGTTTGTTTGGGTTTTCCCCTCCGATATTTAGTTTAGCGCGCACTCTTTTCAAACGATTGTTTAAGCCCGTCATTGCAGATACCGATGCATCCTCATATTCAGCGATTTTTTTCAAGTCTTTTTCAAAGTCTTCTTCTTTGATCAGTCTCTTGACTTGAATTTGCTGATCCGCACTCTTTAAATTAGTTATATCACTATTTAACCGTTCAAATAGAGTAACTAATTCATCCTCGAATGACTCTAATTCGTTTAGACTTTTATCGAAAACACGCAATTTCTGTGAACTAAGCAATTCAAATGCAGCCTATAAACGCCACGAGCCGATATTTTCATTTTGAATAATGTTAATATTTTTCTTTTCTTTTTTTTGCTTTCGTCCGGGTTTCGACACCAAATGTTGAAAAATATCCGCTGAATAAACAAAATGAAACAAGAGCTCAAGTTTTCTAAATGAAAATACACGTTTTCTTTATTAAGTAAAAAAGGGGTTGAAAGCTGATACGTCCGAACTATAGAAGAACAAAATTAGAACTAACTTTAATATGAACAAATAGAAGTAAAAGATCTTAAGAGTGTGTATGTGTACGAAGAATTTTTAGACATATAGTGTATGTGTGTTAAGTATGTGTAATTAATGTCGTTATTAAGTTATTAAGAAATATTATTATTATAAATTTATTAAAATGTAAATAAATTACAATAGTAATACTGCTTAAATTTAGCGCTAGCTGCCAGGGCTTTCGGCTAGAGAGTAAGAAAGAATTGTTTTAAATGTAGTTTTCGAGTTTAAGGGCGATCATAATATTATATACAAGATTAATATTTGCTATATTTACATTAGAAATAAGGTAGGAAAGACTATGGTTTGAAATGTTTTTGCTGGTAGAATTGATCGTTTTGCAACTCAGTAGGTGGGGAAAAGTCAGATTGAGTTGTTTATCACATAGATGGCACACTGCGGGCGTGATCTTGTTGAACAGGTGTTTGTGGGTAATATAAGTGTGTCCTAATCTCAATCTTATATATATTTTGAGTTTTTTGGGGGAAACGTTGTTGGGGTAAATGGTTCTGACACCCATTGGATTAACGTTTTTATAACTATGTTGATAGTTTTCCCAGGTGCTTGATTTTCTCTTCCTCCAGGATTCGAGTAAAAAACTTTTAAGATCTTTCTTGTTATACTGGTAAAAGGTGAGCAGTGGTTCGTTTATAGCTGACTTGGCGGCTGCATCGGCAGCCTCATTACCTTTAATACCAGCGTGTCCTGGAATCCATATGAGTTTAAGGTTAACGCTGTGGGATATTAACAAATCTCGTATTGTTTCAATTATGTTAATCGAGTTGGAGATATTTTTGACAGCCGCTATAACAGAGAGACTATCCGAAAATACAACTGTCTTTTTATGCTTCGCGCATTCAATAGCTTTAAATACGGCAAAGGCTTCAGCGGTGAATATTAAAGAGAACTTGGGTAATAAACCCCTCGAAAGAATATAGCCATTTATGTCTACAACTGCGAACGATGTACCATTGTCCGTTTTTGATGCGTCAGTGAATAGAAGCTGCCAGCCGAGGGATATATATTCGTGACTTATGTTAAGAAATAAAGCTTTATAAACTTCATCCATAGTTGTTGTTTTTGGATATCGGCAAAGATCGGTGTTGACAAGGTTATTTTGAAGAATCCAGGGTGGTTGCTTTTTTCGGTTGCAATTTTGAAGATAAATGGGGATATTTAAATTGTAAGCAATCTACAAAGATTTGTGAAGAGTTGAGGGAATTTGTAACTGTTTTTTTCTCATTAGTAATTTCTTTACATCGGTATGGATAGGAGTTTTGTAAGGTGAGTTGATTTTTTGGATAATGGCTGATGTTAAATAGTAAATTCTTTCTTCTAAGGAGGGGAGACCAGCATCAGTGAGAATATTGTTGATTGGTGTTGAACAGAGGGCTCTGATGGTTGTTCTGACGGCGGTGTGATAAGGCGTCTTGATCAGTTGTAGAGAAGATTTCGAACATTTACCGTAGATCGATAAACCATAGTCAATTTTGGAGAGTATGATAGATTTAGTTACATTGATTAAAGTATTTACGTTACAAAGACTATTTTGACATGATAAATATTTGATAAGATTAACCCTGGCAGTTAGGTTTTTTTTTATATAATTACAATGGTTCTTAAAACTATATTTTGAGTCGAAAAAAACACCGAGAATTTTTAAAGAGTTAACATTCTTAATTACTGTATTATTATGGTTTAAATAAATATTTTTATTACAGCTATGCTTGTAGCATATGTGCAGAATTTCGGTTTTTTGGAGGGAAATGCTGGAACCTGAAGTCTTACCCCAGTTTGAAAGAGCCTCAAGAATGCGAGAGAAAATGCAGCCAAGAGAGATAGGTCTTTATATTTTGAAAAAATAATGAGATCCTCAGCGTAGAGACAATGTCCTACGAATTTAAAGCTGTTGATTATCTTACTTATATTGTTAAAGGCTATTATAAACAAAACAACTGAAAGGGCTGATCCCTGTGGGATCCCATTACTCAGCTTATGAGTTGAAGAGTGAATATTTTTTAGTTTAACGCAAAAACGCCTGTTTGTTAAGAAGGACTTTATATAATTAAACATTTTTGGACCTATTTTCCAATTTAGGAGTTGTTTAAGCACGAGGTGTTATCCAATTTTGTCGAATGCCTTGTCAAAATCTATTTTGAGTATAGAGGCGTGATTTCTTTCGGATAAAGTGGAAGAAATGAAATGGTCAATAAGAAGAAGTACATCAGTGGTTGATCGTTCTTTTTTAAAAGAGAGTTGACGATTGTCAACAAGATTGTTTTTTTCAATGAACCAGAAAAGCCGCTTGGCTACAATCTTTTCTAATATTTTACCAGTGCAAGGGAGAAGTGAAATTGGGCGGTACCCGTTTGCGGTGTAGAGATTATTATTTAGTTTTGGTATGGGAATAACGCACGCAAACTTCCAGGCTTGTGGGATTATACCTTGGTTGAAAATTAGGTTGTAAAGGTTAATAAGCCTAGATTTCAGAGGAATCGGGGCGTTTTTTATCATATCATAGGAAATACGGTCAAAACCTGGAGTTCTGCCTTTAGCGCTACTAAGACAGGTTTCAAGTTCAGTGACATTTATTGGACATTCAAGGGACATAGCTGAACGAGAAGGTATGTACGAAAGATTGGAGCAATTTAGGATTTCATGTTTGGCATTTAAAAATTGGGAATGAAATTTTGAGTCATCAATTGCTTGTTCCCAAGTAAGAGCCAAATGATTGGCAATTTCTAATGGACAACTTAAAATTCTGTTTTCTGTTTTGATGATTTTAATTGAATGTGGAACGTAGGAGCCGGTTAAAGTTTTAATATCAGTCCATAGTTTATGTGCCGATGAAGTAGGGTTTATATTTGAAGTGAATTTTTCAAAACTTGCTTTCTTTTGCATTTTTACTAACCTTCGGAATTTGGCGTTTAACTTTCGATAAAGGACAAGATGGTGGTCAGTTGGATGTTTTTTAAATTGTGCCCAAGCTTTTTGTTTTTCTTTGCGCAGGAGGTCTAGTTCTTTGTTCCACCATGGTACTGTCTTTCTAAATGTTTTGTTACTAGTTTGAGGAATGGCAAGGTTAGCAGCCGCGCGTATGGATTTTTGGATGAGCGCCGCTTCTTTATTGATGTTAGTTGAAACTGGTCTAGATAACTGGATAGAGAAGTTTGATATATGTAGGTCCCAATTTGCTTTTCCAAGTAGAAATTTGTTTTGATGTTTAAGGTGAGTGCATGGGGAGGCAGTCGTTAGGGAAATAAAAATCGGAAAGTGATTACTTCCATAAAGGTTGTCAGATATGCACCAAGATGACATTGGAATGAGAGAAGGTGTTATAAGGGATAGGTCAATATGGGTGAAGGTTCTGTGCGTAGAGAAATGTGTGGGACGCCCATCATTAAGGATCGCTAGCCCTGAGTTAGCGATAAAATGTTCAACACGTTTGCCACGGTGGTTAGTAGTGACAGAGCCCCAAGATGGGCTCCAAGAGTTAAAATCCCCTGTGAGAAGAACTGGAGTGTTAATACCATCTAAGACATCTTCGAGGTCGGATGTTAAAAAATGCTGATCAGGTGGGATGTATAAAGATATAATTGTGAGCTTAGTTGGAGTTTCTATTTCAACTCCTATAGCTGACAAATTTGAAGTAATGGTTTTAACTTCGTGTGGTATTGACTTGTGAACTAAAAGGCATGTTCCCTGTTTAGAGGAATTAATGGTACTAAGATTGTGAAAGTAGGGCTTGTACTGTTTTGGTGGGTGGGGGTGGTAGTTATATTTAACGTGGGTTTCTTGCAGAGAGATTATGGAGGGATTGTGTTCATTAATAAGAAGCTGTAATTCGTGGTAATTGTTAAGATAACCATTTAGATTCCATTGAAGGACTTTTGGAAAATCGTGTGGTAATTTTGTTATTTTTGTGTATGGGTAGATTTTGTGTTGATAGGTTTGTTAAATTTATTGAGTCAGCGGAAGAAACTTGGGTGGGAGTGTTAATTTTGGCTTTCGGTATCATGTGAGTTTGTATGTTGTACATAATATTTATTATTTTCTAGTAATTCTCGTGTAATTTTTGAAAGTGGCGATTGATAGTTTAAATTCGTTGGGGGTGCTTCAGGTGAAGGATTAAGGGGTCTGCTGTTATATTGAGGTGTTGGTGAGTTAATGTTTGATACGGAAAGGTTGGATTGGGGTTGAGTTAAAGATGGATTAGTTTTAGAGGCCTTTGAAGTAGATTCTGCATTGATAAGGTTATTTTTTGTATGTGGATAAATACTGTTTGTTGAGTTGCTTGTTTCTTTTGTTGGGTTGTTTATTGGTTTTGTTGAGCTGATTGTTGTGATTGGTTTTGCGTTGTTTTTTTGAATAGAGATTTTTGAAGTTTGTGGTAATTCAAATAGAGTTGAAGATATTAGATTAGGTTGATTTAGGGTATATGTGTTATTTTTAACTTTATGTGCAAATGATTGGGATAATTCTGGTAAAGATGTAGGAATCTCTTGTTTGTGAATCTGTCTAGCTTCCGCCATAGTACATTTTTTTTGTGTCTTAATTGTGAGAATTTCTTTAGTGCGTTTAAAAGCAGGGCAGTCTTTGGAGTTGGATGGATGTGGAAGATCACAATTTGCACACACAGTACGGGTGCACGGAGCAGGAATATGTATAGTTAAGCTACATGTTTCACACTTGGCTTCGCTAGTGCAGCGTTTGGTGGTGTGCCCAAGAAGTTGGCATTTACGACATCGCATGGGGTTTGGTATATACTCTGTGACTTTAGCACTGTAGAATCCAATTTCGACGGTTTTGGGAGTTTGAAAAAGATTAAAAGTAAAAAGCATGAGACCGGTAGCTTTTGATTTGCCTTCGATAATTTTGGTGAATTTGTAGACACCAGTGACATTTTGTGATTTCATCTCCGAAATAATTTCTGTTTCGGAGACATTGATTAAACAAGGCGCGTAAACAATACCCTTGGACTCGTTTAATCGGTCGTGTAGTTTTATTACAACGGGACATGAGTTGGCTAGATTGTTTGCTTTTAGGAACAATTTGGCGGATGTTTCCGTTTTGGCCAAAACAAGGATATTACCATCACGGAGAAGAGTCACTTGTTCATATTCAGTGCTAATATTGTCAATAGCTTTTTTTAATAGAAAAGGACTGATTGATGAGATTGGCTTCTCACTTGATTTTGGAGAAATTATTACAAACTTAGGGTTTTTTGCAATTTTAATCGCTGGGAGGGCGGGGAAAGAGTATGGGGAGATCGAAGTAGATGTTGATGTGTTGCGTTTTACTTTTTTATTTGGTTGAGCTAATATTGCAGAATCCACATCGAGTGGTAGTGTCCTAAAACGGGAACCACTCATGTTCGGCCCATGGGCCATTTTAACACGTGTTGTTTTACACTCGCGATGAGACAAAAAATTGATTTATCTGTACAGAGGAGAAAAAAGAAAAAAAAAGAAGAAGAGTTCAGCTAACGGGAACAACCGTAATTGACAAAGGGCAAAGAAAAATCACACGATAGAATATGGTCGATGCTTGCAGCTCGAATGCTAGTCGGTGACTGAATTAAGAAATATAATAATGTACCTACTACTGTGGCTTGCCACTGGAATTTTCAACAGTTATTTTAGAAACAAATGAATAACTGCTAAAAACAAACTGTTTAATTTAGCAGGACTTTTGTAAGCTTACAGAAAATATACAACTCTGCTAATACCACATTTATGTCCCACACATTTTCACGAAAACGTTTAGTCTTCACGCAAACAGCATAAAAAACAAATGTTTTCCCATACAATATTGAAAACAATTCGATATATGTATGTATGTTTTCAGCGAAAATGGAGAAATTTCATTGAAAACCAGTCAACAATTCAATTCCATAATTGACGTTGGTGTCTTTTGTTTATGGTTCCAAATTCTCAAATTAAGTGAAAACTTAGGAATTCGTAGGAATTGCTAACAAAATATAATAATAATAGGAAGAAGTTGACAGAGAATGAGAAGCCTTACTTATTTAGCAACTCACTGCAAATTAAAGCACTATTTATTTATTTATTTTATCTGTGTACCCACTTCTTTAAAACTAATTTTGATTTTAATATTTCGATAGCTTTGACATTTTGAAAATTTCGAAATGGTTATGTAAACGGCCATGTCTTCGGTGCGATGTAAATATGGTATAACTCAACTTATTAATGCTTACTTATAAAAAAAATCTGTAAAAACATATTCATACACAAACAAAAAAATACTAAGCAACTACATTTTTGATTTGAAGTAGGTTTACATTGAACTATTGCATATCATTATAATTATTACTTCTTTTTTGTAGCCTTCGTAAATAAAATGTTTAACAATAATATCGTGCAGTGTCATTGAAGTATGTTTATTACTATTTTTTTTTACTGTATTTTTAAGATATCCTATGTCCTGAGAGTCGAGACTCAACCTATGCCCACACCAAATTTTATCAAAATCGGTTCAGTTATAGATTCGTCAATTTTTGTATATTAACTAAAACAGTGCACTTTAAGCAGATCATAACATAGGGGATCTGGCGGCAAATTTATGTTTTTAAATTGTGAATAAAACAAAAGCTGTACAAGATCCTGAAATGATTCTAAAATAAAACAAAACTGTAAGGCTGATTACAAAATATATGGATTTTTATTTCAAGGGCTCCTGTACACTCTGACAGTTCAAAATACAATGCCGGAAATACCCTTCCACTTCTCCCCTCTCTTCAACCAAAAAAACCGTCCAGCAATCAAGTTCGACTTGTTAAGTGCGTTCAACAAAAAATGATGTTGTTCAGCCCAAAATGGTCTCATTCAAATCACGAACATCCTGCCCGGCTGGACGGGCACGTTCAGGACTGTCCAAGATCTTGCATAGTTTCTGGATTGGTCGAGTGCATTCGCCCTGCTCATGTCTGATTGTAACGACTCTGATAAGGCCGTCTTCGCCTGGATGAAGTTTCGTAATCCGACCAAGCCTCCAATATGTTGCTGGTAGATTATCTTACATGATGATAACAACTTTTTAATTTTTTAATTTTTTTTTTTTAATTTTTTAAAAAAATAATTTACCTGATGATAACAACATCGCCAACCTTGATGTCGTTTCTCGCCTGGTGCCATTTCGAACGTTGTTGCAATGTTAGAAAGTATTCATTTTGCCACCGTCTCCAAAAATGTTGCTTCATTTGTCTCAATTGACGCCAATAGCTTAGTCGCTGTGTTGGTACTTCCAGTACTGGTGTGTCTGGAACAGCCACAATTGATCGGCCAATAAGTAGATCCGCTGGGGTGAGAGCCATCCGGTCATCAATGTCATCGTGCAAAGCCACCAGTGGACTTGAATTAAGGCACGCTTCAATGTGGACTAGTAATGTATGTAACTGGTCGTAATAGATGGATTTCGTCTCAACGACTCGAATCAAATGTTTCTTGGCTGATTTGACAGCCGCTTCCCAGAGACTGCCTTGATGCGGTGCGCCAGCAGCGATGAAATGCAATTGAGTGCCTTTATTTGCCAAACCTTGCTGCGCGTATGCACTATGCCATTGCTTAAGATCGATCTGTAATATGCGATTCGAGCCAACAAATGCTGTCCCATTATCGCTGTATAGATGATAACATGCGCCACGACGATTGATGAACCGAGTGAACACATTGATGAATGCTTCTGCAGAGATGTCTTCAGCTAACTCAATATGTACAGCCTTTGAGGACATGCAAATAAACACACCGGCATATGTCTTCTTTACCGAGCGTACGTGTTTTGACCCAATACGAATATGAAACGGCTCACAGTAGCCCACACCTGCCTTTGAAAAGGGTGGAACTGGTAAAACTCTAGAACGTGATAACGATGCCATGCGCTGTGTGGCCATGATACGTTGATGCCTTCTACAAATAGAACATGAGTGAATACAACCTTTCACAAGAGTACGTACGTGAATTATCCAATATTTCTCTCATCATAAGTTGTATGCCTCCATGGAGTGTATCACGATGCGCTTTTTCAACAATAAGTCTCGCCAATATGCTTTCCTTTGGAAGAAGGATTGGATGCCGTTGATATTCCTTCAGCCTTGCGTTGTGAAGTCGACCAGATACACGCAATATATTTCCCATCGTGACGTCAAGATATGGGGACAATGAAATGATCTTGCTGGATGAACCCACATTACTGCCCCTCTGAAGTTCGGTGATCTCAGCTTCGAAGTGTCAATATTGCTCGGCAAGTATATGCCAATGTAGAGCCTCTTCCATCTCCTTCACTGTCACAATGGATTGTGACCTATATCTTCGATTTGAGTTCTTCCAACGTAAGATGTAGGCTGTTGTACGAAGTAGCTGACCAATTTTGCTAAACCGCTCAAGCAAATTGATCACGATAATTTCCTTTCCGCTCTGATATTGAGTTTGAAGCGAAAGTCCCTTAGTCAGCCTTGCCACCTTTGCCTTAATTGGTTTTAGTTCCGTTGCCATCGCCAAAGTTTCATCCTCGGTAAGACTGATGTTGTCCGCAGAAGATGGCTCTTCGCTAATCGCTGGGCCATGCCACCATAGATGATGTGTAAGTAGAGCGTCAACGCTGATGCCTCTACTCGCGCAATCTGCCGGGTTGAATTGCGTGCGAACATGGTGCCAGTTGCCAATATTAGAGTGCTGCTGAATGTATCCAACACGATTTGTCACATATGGTTTCAGTTGTGTTGGTGATTTTCGAAGCCAATGGAGGGCATCGTGTATGGAACGTCATTGAGCTCGAGAACTTGCCTAATGTCTGCCATGGTCGTAGTGAGGAGTTGTGCAGCGCACAATTCAAGCCTTGGAATTGTTACACCCTTAGTGGGTGTCACCTTCTTTTTTGCCGTGATCAGTGTTGAACGGTGCTGTCCATTTTCATCAGTAGATCTGAGGTAGATGGCAGCTGCATAGGCCTTCATGCTAGCGTCGCAAGAACCATGTAGATGCAGAATCCTACCAGGGTGTATGCCAAGCCATCGTGGTACGCGTATAATCGCCAATCGCTTCAAGTCATTGCGGAACGTCAACCATTCGTCCAACAAGTCCTTGGGGAGTGGTGTATCCCATGCCAATCCTGCCTTCCATAGTCGTTGAATAAATAAATTAGCCGTAACTATGACCGGTGCCAACATGCCAATTGGATCATAGTCGTAGTCGTAGCTACCTGCAGGTTAATATCATCCGTGGTTGAGGTGTTGGTAAGCTGAGCCAGTGTATGTCTATCGTTAGATTGCCATTTTCGTAGGTGGAAGTGACCTTGCCTGAGTACGAAATCAATATCTTCTGCCAGCTCAGTGGCCTGTTGGGTTGACGAAGCACTACTCAAGTAGTCATCAACGTAGAAGTCCCGTAAAATACCGCTCGCGCCGCTGCCGCCCGGTTACCATCTGGTAATTTGTTAGAGTTATCCAAGCCACATTGTTGCATTGCACGAATTGCCAGATAGGGTCCACTTGCGGTGCCATAAGTCACAGTCGCCAACTGATATGTGAGCAATGGTTCAGCTGGAGATCTTCTCCACATCCGCTGATAATGCTACGGCGAATCGTCGAAACCGAAAAATAATATTAACAAGTACCTCTTGTATGAGTGGCCCAGCCAGTTGTGTATCATTAAGTGATATGCCTGTTGTTGTTTGCGCTGAGGCATTGAATACCACTCGGAACTTGGTCATTACGACATGATGGGGTATGTAGTACGATTGTGATGGATCGCCTGGTTGATCCAAAATAGCATGCATATGACCAAGCCGAATGTACTTTCGCATAAAGGACACATACTTCTCCCTAAAGTCCGAATCCAAAGCCAATTTCCGCTCCAACTGATGAAATTGTCGTAGCGCTAACTTGTGGGAGTTACCAAGTATGAGTGCATCTGGTTTAAATGGAAATTTCACTATGTAACGGCCCTCTGCAGTCCAGGTGGTAGTAGCCTTGAAGAGTTCCTCACATACATCTGCTTCCGTAGTAGCAGATAGTGCATCACTGCCTTCCGACTCGAATAATTTGCGTAGTAAGTCGTCTGTACGTTGCTCATCCATATACGAGCACACTGCCAATGATCTTACTACGGGTGTGGTGACAGGAAGAATTGTCGCAGGTCCAAATATGACCCAGCCAAGTCGGGTGGATTGGGCGAAGGGCTCTTCTTCTTCACCACGCACAATGCCTTCTGTGATGATCTTTCCCCAAACATCTGCTCCTAGCAATGCATCAATGCGTCCAGTTGTGCCAAAGGAAGGGTCTGCCAATTGTAGATTTCGTAAGTGTCGCCAGCACTCACTAGCAATGTTCGCTACAAGTATAGGTGATGTGATGGTCTCGATGATGTGAACTTCAATCTCCAAGCCAAAGAATGAATTGAAATTCGAGGACAGCTGAACAACTGCTCGGCCACGAGTATATGTATGTCGTTATAGAACTTCCCACACCCTCTACCCATAATTCGCCTTTGTTTCTGTGGAGAGACAAATTGTTAAAAAAAACGCGAAGTCATAAAGCTAACCTGTGAGCCTGGATCACACAGTAATCGGCACTGATGGGTGTCGCCAAACCCATCGGTGATCCTCGCATATGCGGTTGCCAAAAGAACGAGACGATTACTGACTACGGTAAACGTCTTGATATTGCCATCTAGTCAGATGTGATTTCGTGGCGCATGACTTGTCCGTGGGGGTTCAATAGCCTGTGAAACCGTTGATGCCTTAGGGTGGTTGAGCTAGTTGCCGATAGTGTAGCCAAATTTGTTGATGACCGGCAGAGCAATGTGTGATGTCTTCCGTTGCATTGACGGCAATTTGTTGAGCCACATGCCTTCGTTGCATGGGCTGGTTTCAAACAATTAAAACAAAGGTTAGAGCGCTTTAGCTTTTGGAAGCGTTCAGCCGCAGGTAATGCCAATAGTTGCGGACAACGACTGGTACGATGAGAGCTCTCGTTGCAGAATTCACAATTGCCAGGTGTAGTGGCAGCTAAATTCGATTTCACCAGATGATGTACATGACTCGGATTAGTTGGTTGTCTTTTTGCAGCCTGCGTATTGTTGCTGTCTACTGTGTTCCATTTCAGTACGCCTGTCGCCAAACTGTGAGCGCACCTCTCCATGAACTTCAGGAGGTCTACCAGTTTAGGGATGTCGTTGGAAATACGGCTCATGCCCCATGCCTGTTATGTCGCTACTGGGAGTTTCAATGTAATAATGGGTACGACCAATGTGTCCCATTGATCTGGTAACTTCATGACTGCCAAGGCACGCAATGACTCTCTCACCGCGTCAACTATGGAAAGAAGTGTCGTAGCTGATTCATTACCTGGTTGTTTTAAGCCAATGAAACGCGAGACGTGGATTTCCGCCAATTGTTTTGGGTTATAGTAGCGAGATGTTAAAGCCTTCCACACCTCCTCATAGCCACCAGTATACAGTCCACCAATCAAAGACACCGCATCGCCCTACACCGCTGCACGTAACTTTCCAAGTTTATAAGCTTCTGGGAAGTCTTGAGAATGCACCAGCGTTTCGAACGTGTGTTTGAATGCGAGCCAATTGTGAAGTTTACCAACGAAGATCGGAACGGACAATGGATCTAGTTTTAAGTCCATCGCAAACGCTGAGTGGGCAGAACGTAACGACGCAGCATCATCTCGCTCTTGTAGTGGAAATTAGGCGCTGTAGCTTCGCCATAGCAGGGTTATAGAGATCCTCCATCTCGTTCCACAGCGTCGTATGAGACTCCATTTCGATAGGCTTCGCTGAATTTATAAGCAAGTCATGAGCAGCCACAAACCGATCGAAGTGCATCCGCAATGCGCTTTCCTCCTGTCGAAGGCCAAATTCGTCGTCATGGTAATTATCCGCAATGATTTTGGCAGCAATGCGCTTGATAGCAGTAACAGCGGCAGAACGTTTATTCAAGTCCGCCATTGTTGCTAGAGAAATTAAACTTGCTTCGCCAAGCCAAGAAATGAGAAATTCCTCACAGGAGGCACCAAAAAATGTACAAGATCCTGAAATGATTCTAAAGTAAAACAAAACTGTAAGGCTGATTACAAAATATATGGATTTTTATTTCAAGGGCTCCTGTACACTCTGACAGTTCAAAATACAATGCCGAAAATACCCTTCCACTTCTCCCCTCTCTTCAACCAAAAAAACCGTCCAGCAATCAAGTTCGACTTGTTAGGTGCGTTCAGCAAAAAATGATGTCGTTCAGCCCAAAATGGTCTCATTCAAATCACGAACAAAAGCTATGAGACATATTGTTTTATTAGTTAGTCTAACATAGAGAGAAACAATTTTGAAAATGATATCGTCCACATGCCGTGCATCTGTCGCTCACACTTTTGGAATCGGTGCTTATCATGAGGTTATCTCTGGAGATCCCGCTGGTCACGGGACGAGTCCAAAGCGGCTGATCAGTTTTCGTGAGAAATGTTCCCGCAGAGATTCTAGCGGTACGCGAAGTCGCCCCATCTTATTGAAACCACATGTGTGGCGAGTATGTGCCTGCAATATAGGTAAAAAATAATCTGTAATCATATGACTAGAAAAAAAAACGGCCCGATGATTCCGTTCATCAGTAAGGCATACCAAATACTAACTCGTTACGGATTACGTTTCTGTGGAGCACAATAGCGCCCATTTTTGGTTATTTATGTGCCAATTAAAGTTAAAGTGGACCTCTATAAAATACAATTCACAATGTGAAATAACTCTAACATTGTTTCACAAAAGTTTTGACGTAAATTAAAGTCATTTTCTTAGATTCGTACACTAGTTGGATGAGATTTTAAGACTCTGTAGAACTTTATGAACGAAAGTTTTGGGAAACCAAAGGCAGTTGCTCTTTTCTGCACTGAGGTTCTTGGATTTTTACACAAACTTCCGTCTACCTCACTAAAGTTTTTGGCAGTTCAGTCTGAGGAAGTTTTGCGAAAGCTTTGCGCCCACGAACGATTTAAATTTACAATTGGACTATCGTTCAATCGCCGAATATTGTAGCGAGAACAAACTTGTTGGCGCGCAGTCAAATAAAAATCGCACTTACTTATTTAGATGGTCCTACAGTTTATTACTATATTAGGATATTTGTATTCTTAGTTCTCATAAAATAATAATACAATACACCTTTTTAAAAATACGAAATGTATGACATAAAAAGTATAAGTAGAATGAATTTAAAAATAGAAATGGTAAAAACGGAAAGCTAAAGATAAAGACAAAAAGTAAAAGATACGTAAAATAGAAGAGAAAGGAGAAAAGCAACTCGCTTAAAATAAAGTTCCCTTAAATATTCATATAGGATCAATTCCGATAAAAACACAAATTCTCTCTTGTTACAACACGTTTATTGGTAATAGTTTAACTCTAATTTCTTTGCGCTCTGATGACGACTTTTCACATTGAGGGTTGAATAAGAACTAAGAACTTTTGCGATCGTGGATGCGGGATTTTATTATGTGTTTTTCCCCTTTTGTCTGCGTACGGTTCTTATGTACTTGAATTTGAGTTACAGTGTACTGTGATCGTCAGTTAGTGTTCTGTTATGCTGTATATGCTTTGTTGGTGGCGTGATGTGCCCGTAAGTATGTGAGCTGTTCGTCGTCTGGTACTGTCTGTAAATAAGTGTTGTACATGTCTATGCCGGCTGTGTTCTTGGTGTGGGTTGTCTGGGTTTATGCGAAGCAGATGTATGGTGTTGTCGTCTATGTTTTACCCATCACCTCGGGCGCTTTCCCACACTCGGCCGTCCTGCTCATTCATTCGACCCGAATGATGGATTCCATTTCTTTAGGTATTCCGCGACGGTATTGGTAGTATTGGGACCTTCATGGTCACCGACCTTTCTCACCTCATATCTTCCCTTATTTAACTTCCTGGTGATCCGGTATGGCCCGAAGAACTTGGGTCTTAGCTTCATTCCTACTCCGAATTGAGTGCGCTTGATGGCGACTAACTCATTCAGTTCGTATTTCTGGTCCGGAACTCTCTTCTTGTCATATGTCCTTTTATTTTCTCGCTGTACTTTTTGAATATTCTCGCGGACTTCTTCCCTTACTTCGTCGCGTTCGGCATTCAACTCTCGCACTGTCCCATCTTGTAACCATTCTCGTAAGTCTGGGTAATCTGGAACACGCATCTCTATCCCAGTCAAAATACGGAACGGACTGAACTTGGTGCTCCTCGGCGGTGAACTATTTAACACTTGTTGGATTTTGTCGACGTGTCTATACCAAGTGTTCGAGTTACCCACGCATGCCTTTGTTAACATGGGAATCACAGTTTTGTGGACTCGCTCCACCTGTCCATTCCCACGTGGAACTCCAGTGGATATAAGAAGGTGTTGGATGCCTTGTTCCTTACAGTACTCGCTAAATGTACTTGACGTAAACGCTGTCCCACGATCCGAGATAATTCTACGAGGGTTGCCAAAGATTGCTGATTGACGCTTTAGCCTGTCCAGAACTTCACTTGAGCCAGTACTCTTGACGGGGTAAAGCCAGGTAAACTTGGAGAAAGCATCTATAACAACAAACAAATGGTTGTACTGTTTATGCGTTGCCTCCATCGGTCCAAGGTGGTCTACGTGATATGTCCCAAGTGGTTTGTCGTCTTTATCGATTGGATACAACAGTCCTTCCTTCCTTCCAGCCTTTGCTTGCGATATGATGCACTTGACACAGCTTTTCACGACATTTGGCACTTTTCGAGACATTTCAGGGATATAAAACGTCTTTTCAACGAGGTCTGCTGTCTTCTTGGCAGCAAAATGTCCCTGTTGGTGTGCCATACTGATGATCTCCTGCTCCATCTGGGATGGCACGACTATCAGTTCCTTAATGGGATCCTTGTACAGGATTCCAGCTTTCGTGTAATAGTCCTCATAGACATCCCTTTCAAGTATCTTCTTCACGGCCTTTATCCAGGTATCTTGCATTTGGGCTTCTCTGATGCGATGGTTCAATGACTCTTCGATCATCAGGTAAGACACTCTACTTAAGGCGTCGACGTGCTTCATCTTGCTTCCCGAACGGTGTTCGATTTTGTACTGAAAGTCCTGTAAAAATAATGCCCATCTCGACACTCTCAAGGGAATGTCATTCTTTCGCATCGTCGTAGCGAACGCGTTACAATCAGTTACTAGTGTAAATTTCAGTCCTAATAAATACACCCTCCACTTCTTAAGAGCTTCAATTATGGCCAATACTTCCAATTCATACGAAGGATATTTCTGCTCGGTTTCCCGCGTCTTTCTGCTCATGTATTGCACAGGATGGTAATATTGGTCATCTGAATCTTTTTGTAACAGGACAGCTCCATAGCCGCACATACTGGCGTCGGTGTGGACTTCGGTTGATGCCTTTGGATCGAACAACCTTAACACCGGTGCGCTAACTAGGGCTGCCTTTAACTGCTCGTATGACAACAGTTCTTCTACTTCCATCTTGAACTTACTATCTTTGCGCAACAGGTCAGATAGTGGCTTGGCGATAGTCTCAAATCCCTCAATAAAACGTCTGAAATACGATGTCAAACCTAAAAAGCGTTGAAGCGTCTTTTTGTCGGTTGGCACTGGGAACTCGCGTCCTGGTCTTTTCTAATGATGGTCGGATAGTACTTCTCTCTATGATGTATCCTAAAAAGTCTATTTGCTTCAGCAAGACTTGACTCTTCTTCCATTGAATGCACAGTCCATTCTCGGCGGCCACTTGCAAGACAGTTTCTAGCTTCTGCAAACCCTCTTCCTCATCTTTGGACCCGATAATAAGATCGTTCATGTAAACGTCCATTATGCCTTTCTGTACCAGCTTCCTGAATACCGCAGAGATATATCGGCAAAAAACAGCAGGCGAGTTTGATATGCCAAATGGTACGAACAGAAATTCGAACTGCCCATTATGCGTAACAAACGCAGTATATTTCCTCGAACTCTTTTCCAATGGTACATGGAAGAAACCATTTGCCAAATCTAGTGTAGTGTACACGTTAGCACCTCGTAATCCCTCCACTACGTCATCGATCAGTTTCATAGGAAAGTTATCTTTAATTATTTTTTCGTTGACTTTCCTGTAGTCACAGCACAAACGTTTCGTTCCATCCTTCTTCTGAACTAACACGATTGGTGCCGCATATTCCGAAAAGCTGGGTTGGATAATGCCGTCCCGTAGCCATTCGGATATTTGTTGGTCGACAATCTGTTGGTCTGAGTGTGACATCCGTCTAGGCCCTTGATAAACTGGTATCTCATCGTTCAGTATCAACCTCATTTCGACTGGTGAGTTCTGCTTTCTACTTGGGGCGTAGTTGTTTACCAACTTCCTCACTCGAGTTCTCATGTTGTGTTCTAAATGGTCCACTTCTACGATAGAGCGGTCCATCCACTCCATTTCTCCAGCCGACAAGCACATGGTTCCAAACTCTTCCAAAAGCTCTAGTACTTCCGGTTTACGATCAACATCCTCGTAACGGGCTGTGTATTCTCCGCCTTTCTTCGATGATGCACTTCTGCAACTTGCTCTCGTTCTCGCACTACCATTTGTGCCTGCAGGACTCTTGTCCACCTCAACATCCTTCCGAAGTCCTTCACCGCTTTCTTTATTTCCACTACAATTAGCCCGCATACCTTCCTGTCTCATCACGTCCTTAACTGACTTCACCACTGGTTTGTTCCTAAATATGACGCTATCTGTTGATATTGCAACGTCGACGTCACTAAGAACCTCATTGCCTATTACAGCGTCGTACTGCATGTCTCTCTCTCTAACTACATGAAACATAATTTTCAAATTAACTTCGTCTACTGTACAATCTACTTCAAAGTTCCCCAATGTTACTACTCGATTCTGTCCAATCCCTGACAAAGTTTTTCTGTCACATCCTAACTCGACGTGCTCTAGCCTCAGCAAGGCATCGTACCGAAGCAAATTCACGTCACTGCCTGTGTCAAATAACGCTGATATACTTTGACCCTTTACATTTATTTCCTTGAACACACGATTGGTTTGTACAGCAAGGTTCACCCTCACCTCCGGAACATCGTCTGGTCCTTCTGTTGATGCAGTATTGACCCGCCTCAGTTCTCCTCTTGATCGTTGTTGCATTGGCTGCATACCGCTCCCACATTCAAACGACCTATGGCCTACCTGCCCGCATTTGAAACACCTGAATGTGCGCACTTTGCAATCCCTAGCGATATGGGTGGGGTCTCCACATTTGAAACATTTCCTCGATTCTCGTTCCTGCTTAAAGGCTGGTACGTTTCCCGATCGTTGTTGGTTTCCCTTCGAATAAGGTGACTGCTGGGTTTCGCCTCGAACCTTCTCGTATGCCCTCAGTTGATTCTTGAGCTCGCTAATCGTCCTAGTTTGATACAAGACTGTCTTATTCTGCCTCGAGTCCGGAATCCCATCTACGAAGTATTCTACGATGCTTTCCTCGTCGATGTTTGTTGCCTTCGCTATTTCAATTAAGCAGTATAAGTATTCGCGTAACGACTCGGAAGACTTCTTACGGCGGTTCTTTAAAATGCGGTGCAGCTGTGCTGAGGACAACTTACTGCCGAATTCCTCGACCAAAATTCGCTTTAGTGTAATCCAATTTTTAACATTTGGCTGCCCACGGAGGAAAAGTTTTGCGGCTCCCTTAAGCAATTGCTTGGCGTACACGAATCGTTGAAGATTATTCCAGCCGACGGTAACAGCAGTTTCCTCGAATTCGTCGATCCACAGATTAATGTCTGTATGGCTGGTCCCGTCAAATTGGGTCATGGAGTCTTCGACGTCGCGTAAAGTAAAGTTTGAACGTAGAGATGATTGTTCGAGTGCGGAATCTGAATCGGATTCTCCCTCCTCAGGGGGTGCCCTTGGTCGCTCATCGCCGCCGCCCACAGTTCCGGGTAGTTCGTAGTGGTCAAACAGTCTACGTTGCAGAGTTTGCTTAAGTCCTGTCGAGTCAATCCCTAGTTCGGTCAGTTTTTGTCTCAAGTCCTCAACTCTTAAGCTCAAAATTGCCTCAGCATCCATAATCGCTTACAAAATAATTATTTTAGGCGAGATACAGTTTTTACCAAACAAAACAAAAAAAATACTTTTCCTTAAAGAGAAAACAAATTCATACGACCTTTTTTTTATCTTATCTAAGCTCACAGTTTGCACGTCCGCAGACTTTTTCGCCGCTCAACAACGGACTTTTTTTCACCTTCACTTTTGGGTTGGTGCCCTTTTTGTAATCAAGAATAATTTTTTCACCGCTCAACAACGGACTTTTTTTCACCGCTCAACAACGGACTTTTTTTTCACCGCTCAACAACGGACTTTTTTTCCACCGCTCAACAACGGACTTTTTTTTTCACCGCTCAACAACGGACTTTTTTTCACCGCTCAGCAACGGACTTTTTTTTTCACCGCTCAACAACGGACTTTTTTTCACTTTCACTTTCACTTTCACTTTCACTTTCACTTTTACTTTTACTTTTACTTTTACTTTTACTTTTACTTTTACTTTTGGGTTGGTGCCCTTTTTGTAAACAAGAATAAAAAAATTTTTGCTTTTACGATTTTTCTTTTCGTTCACCCACACGGATTTAAAGATCCTCTGCACTCCCGGATAAGGATTTAACGATCCTTGAACTATTTCTTGCTAGCCCACAATCCCGGTTGAGTCCCCATTTATAGGATCAATTCCGATAAAAACACAAATTCTCTCTTGTTACAACACGTTTATTGGTAATAGTTTAACTCTAATTTCTTTGCGCTCTGATGACGACTTTTCACATTGAGGGTTGAATAAGAACTAAGAACTTTTGCGATCGTGGATGCGGGATTTTATTATGTGTTTTTCCCCTTTTGTCTGCGTACGGTTCTTATGTACTTGAATTTGAGTTACAGTGTACTGTGATCGTCAGTTAGTGTTCTGTTATGCTGTATATGCTTTGTTGGTGGCGTGATGTGCCCGTAAGTATGTGAGCTGTTCGTCGTCTGGTACTGTCTGTAAATAAGTGTTGTACATGTCTATGCCGGCTGTGTTCTTGGTGTGGGTTGTCTGGGTTTATGCGAAGCAGATGTATGGTGTTGTCGTCTATGTTTTACCCATCACCTCGGGCGCTTTCCCACATTCATAACTAAAAATTTGTCTGAGCAATATTGAAATAAATTCTTTTTGAGGGCATTCGTGTTGCTGGTACCTAAGATGAGGTGGTGCTCTCTACAGTATTGCCCTTCCATGTCAAAGTTAAAAACTTTCCGGGCTGGTATGCTGGTGTCCCCTACGACAGCAAACACACAATACTATCCCGATCATTGCAATATTATGACTGACTCGCGCTCTCGATGATCGGCAACTTTTCCCTGCAGCGTTTATAACTTTTTGAGATATTCAGATATTCCCATTTTGAAAGATAAATTTGCCATCGCCCAGTAGCAGAAGCTTATACGTTATAAAATAACCAGCAGCAAAAACTTAAATAACCGATTTCTTTCAAATCACTAGGGAAGTATCAAAAAGTTATCCTTTTTCGATCCCCTTTCTGATTATTGCTTCGAAATACAATATTTCATAACCGAAATTCATCATAATAAAAAGAAGAAAGTATTCAAATTCATTGCCCTTAATTAAACGTCCCGCAGTTGACTGCATTGTGATAATATTCAGGAAGTCATGGAATTCTTATAAATTCTATTCCCTTTTCAAAGGAAGCCACGTACACGTGCTAGAGAACATGCACAACAATTTGAGAATGTTTTTGCATAAATTCAACAAACTGACATTAACTCAGTTTGCAAGGAATTTTACCATGTATTTCCGTAGGCTTTTGAAATCTTTTTATAGAATTTCGGAACGAAATGTTAAACGGAGTTGAAATTAAATTTTCAAAAAAGATTTGCGAAGAAAATAGAAAATCCTACGCCGCTGTCTGGTTACGATAATAACTTTTGGGAAAATATCATTTTTTCAAAGAAAGCGGTTATTCAATAAAACTGTTGCCAATATTGATTAAGCTGGCAAAATCTTTAGTAAACAAATTTAAAGTTAAACATTCTGTTTTCAGTTATGTTTGATTAATGGACTAGCAAGCTATGTAACACTTGCTTACTAACTGGGCGGACTAGGGTCTTCATAAATTAACTCGATTGTAAACTAGCAGCTCTAGTTGCCCAACCCAAGACGGTTAACATCCCATTTCACTTGTACGACCACGTGATTTGCGGTCTTCCTCTATTGCACAGTCCGGCCGGGGTGGTTTCGAAGATACTCCGAGGAGCACTGGGGTTCATCCATCTGTTCATACCCCATTCACCATCTATCATAGTTCTTATTGCCACTGTGTTCGGTCCATTTTTTCTTTTCACTCCACCATATTAATTTAATTTTTCTGTCGATTTCCACTTAATTCAGTTTTGTATCCATACAATACATACTCGTAGTGTCTCGTTTTTGCTGATTCGCTACTTTTTTCAATTTCTTTTAAGCTACGATCCACATTTATTGCAAGTAGGTTATTTATGCGACGGTGTGTATAGTGCAACATTACCCATTTTATATTGTAACCATGTCTTGTGGAATCGCTAATTTTCTAATCCACTACAGCAATGCTGTCCAAAATTTTGTACATGGATAAGCAAATTGGAAGTCTAATCGAGTTAGACTCCGTGACATTCAGGAATGAAGAAACTCCTTTACGTTACAGAGTAAAGCGTTGAATGACTTCAAAGCTATCCGTTCTACACAGGTTATATCTGAGCAAAAACCTATGAGTTGGTAAGCTCCCTACGTGATGACATTGACCTCCATTTCCAGTCCTCGTCGGACAAGCAACTCTCTCCCAAACAGTGTGATCCCGTGTTCGAAGTTGTATTCGATAAAGTGAACGATGTCGATGTCGATGCTATAATAAACAGCAGAATCGATGATCACAAACCAGTCTCATCGCACTCCTTGGATGGCGGTTATCGTCGGTTTTGTAACACAACAGTTTACTAACTGTTTAGTTGAAAGCGGTCTATTAATGATTCGAACAATTCATGTGAATATCCGAAGTTCATTGTTCTTATTTAACCAGCATAGGTTGACAGAAAATCCGTCATTATTCGAATCTTGCAATTGGTTCACAACAGTGGAATTTTAAGGTGGTGGGCTAGCTAACGCCAGGAAAAGCTGAAAAACCTGGAGAGTCAAGCATTGGACAAAAGGAGCCGAATATTATTGCCCAAATCTTGTATATAGGAAATGTTCAATACCCAAAAAGTGGCAATTACAACATACTACCCAATTCACTTCCCAAAAAAAATTCGAAGAATTCTTCGAATTTCTACAAAGTTGTTCGGTCATAGACAAGCGACAACCGTGGAACATCCTTAAATGAACTCAACCAATACTCAAACAAAAATGTTAGCAATAGAAGTGGGCATACCTCCATTAGTCAATTTTTTTTTTCTTAGTCCTGAAAATATGGTGACATCATTTCCAGGACATTGATTAATAATTAAGAGTTTTCTGGTTTCGCGGTAAATCATTCATTTTAGTATTCACAGCGTTCGTGAGCGATGAAAGAGTTGGAGAAATATCGTCCGCACATTGGGGTGTATTTTCTGGCCTCATTATCGCTCAGAACAAATTTTCAATATCGTCTTCTTCATCTTTTTTAAGGTCAAGGTGAAGTCAGAAAACCGCATGTTTCTCAATATAAGGTAAGGATGAAAACAACGTTGTCATCAAGTTCTTCAAAGACACTTTACAAAGAAAACTAAAAACCAAAAGAGTTTCTAATGAAGAGTCAGTTAAAATTTAATTTCCGCAAAACAAATAACAATTAAAGTTTTTACTGAAATCATATGGTGTACCAAGTCGATTAAATTTTAAGTACAAATACAATATATACAAATACATAGGTAGAATGCTGATTTGCCGAAACAGATGTAATGGATTCAATTAGAATGAAGTGTAGCCATGTTATTGTCAGTGCTTAACGGTTTCCGTGGTCGATTACAATGATGTTTTTAGGTTTTTTTTACATATTTTCAATGAAAAAGTAACACATATTCTGTATGCTATGAGCTTTGCCATTCAATTTGTTTACTTGGCTGTCAGAATGAAAATACGGATTAAAAAAAAAGTTCTTTTTTTGTGCATCTTTATTTTTCAACTTGGGCTATATTGTGTGACGTTATCGGATCGTAACGGATAATTTTACAAATGGTGTCAAATCGCTGCCGGGGCTGAAGATGTCGTAGAGTCTCCGTCGACATCGACCAGACTATGTGCAAGGAAATGGCAATATCACGCACGAGTGAAAGACTTGAAGACTTACAAAAAGCAGGTAATCCATCAACTGATGTGTTTTGACAGTGAATCGCGTGTAACCTAAGATCACGCCCTGAATCTCAACAAGGAAGTCGATGATTTTGCGTCAAAAATAATTATGAGTGACGAGGTCCGCCTATGTGGACACGTGAACCAACAAAATTTGCGGTTCTTGGGCACTAAAAATCCGCGAGCAATGCACGAAGAGCCATTACATCCACTCAAAGTCACGGCATGGTGTGATGTTTACTATTTGCGGTGGACAACAAAATCTAAGCCACACGGATGATAGAATATGATACAAATGAGGATCTACTAAATATCGGACCGCATATAAAAGGAACAAAACAATTACCTCTGGATTTATTTTAATTGGATTTAATAATAAACGAAGTATTTATTAATTATTACAATAGTATTCTAAAAGCGGAAACAATTAAAAAATTTAAACAATAAAACTCTCCGCTATTGAACTGCACAGCTATACTTACGTGACATGACTTACGAGAGGGTTTGACCGGTAACACCTAAAAGTGAACCCTGATTAGAAATAGACGAAATTAACTTGTACAAAAAAAATGGGAAAAATCTCGTCCTTTCTTTTCAAAGTAGACTTTCACCCTTTCGCCCTTCTACTATTTTGCAAATTGTTCATTGTTCACTCCTCCTATATTTATTTTTCTAAACAAATCCTTCCTGCCTTCCTGATTCTTTTTTTCTACGACCTACACACTAATGAGAACTGAGCTCTAGACTTTTATTCCTTCCTTCACTGATATTAATTTCTGTTTTTCCAACCTTCACGGTGTGGTTTAAACCGTCACTGTATTCAGTCGCATTCATACTTTGCACATCATTTTTAATTCTTTTTTCGCTTCTTCCCCCTCAATCAAACTAATAACACAATTTCTCGTTCAAAAAATTGTTATCGCTGACGCACCCTTTTTATTGTTGACCTACTTCACTTTATACTTTTTTAATTTCGCGAGAGTGAGTAAAGAACATTTTTTTTATTTATTTTCTCCCTAATTACACTAGTCAACACTAAAAAAATATCGTAAAAACTATGTAGTAGAATTTGTAGACATACTCACTCCTATTACCAGAAAAATATTAGTTTTCTTATATCACGTCCAAAACTGACAGAATATTTGAATTTCGAAAAAAGTATAGTTTTAAAGTTATTTTGAGGGTAGTTGTAAATTTTACACCTTTGAGCTGGTGCTGATGAAATGAGCAGAAATTATAAAATTAATTAAAATTTCACATAAATTGTATTACCGTTTCTAATTAGGCGATGCACTTGTTTCACAATTGTGAAACATGCAATTGTGTACGAATTGCAAATAAAATATATTCACTATATTACTTCGACCTTATCTCAAGTTGAAGAATGACACAAGGAGGAAAAAATGAAAAATAAAAATTTACCGATAAAATTTAAACAGTTGTTGAACGAAGACAGCGAATGGAAAATACAGTAGTGTTTCTAATTAGTTGGCAAGAGTTGTGTATCTAACAACATGTCACGCATCTGTACAAATTCTCCTGCTATTTTTTGCTATATCTGTGGTTCATACACACCAAAAAGTCAAAAAAAGGCCATCACATTATTGATAAAGAAGTGTTATAGTGCATATTTTAACTTGGATGTTCGTAATCAAGATAAAAACTGGGTACCACATATCTGTTGCCTTAGCTGTCATACAAAATTGACGTGTTGGCTTAGAGGAAAATGTAAAGGAATGCCTTTTAGTCAACCTGTACTATGGCGCGAAACTAAAGATCATGTGAGTGACTACTATTTGTGTCTCACTAATATAAAAGGGTTTTCTAGAAAATCTAAGTGCACAATAAAATATCCAGATGTATCGTCTGTCACAAAAACAGTGCCACATTCGGATGACATTCCAGTACCTAAGCTACCTAATTTTGAACCGAATACAAGAGACTCTGACGAAGACTGTGAAGTGCATTGTGTGGAGGAAGAAGAATTTCCAGTTCCAAGTATTTAACTAAAGAAAAATCTGAAGTACTAAGTTGAATCTCCTTCAGCCGGGTTTTAATGTTACTACTTACCGCAAGCGTCACAATTCCTTTATAGATTTTTATTCAGCGGATGGTGACTTAGTTTACATGTATTGTTCTAATGTCGACGGTCTGATGGCTGAGATGGGTCATAAGCACATACCAAATGATTGGCGACTCTTTATTGACTCATCTAAGACAAGTTTAAAAGCTGTCCATCGTTGCCAGTAGCTTATGGTGTTCATGTTAAAGAAACGTACGATGTACTGAAACATATCTTGGAAAAAAAATCATGTATAATATACATAAATGGTTGATTTGTGCTGACTTAAAAGTTGTTGCGTTACTTTTGGGGCTACAGACTGGTTACACAAAATATTGTTGTTTTTTATGTGAATGGGACAGTCGAGCTAAAAATCTACATTACATTCAGAAAACATGGCCTTCAAGAACTACTTATATTCCAAGAAAAAAGAATATTAAATTTGACAGTTTAGTTGACGGATTTACGTTTTTGAGGAACAAATTTCCTTCTTTGAGCGAAGCAAAAATTAAGGAGGGGATATTTGTAGGTCCGAATATCAAAAAGATAATAAAAGATGCGGAATTCATTTCAAGCCTAAATGAAGTATAAAAAGAAGTCTGGACTTCTTTCGTCGCAATCACTGAAAACTTTTTAGGGAATCATAAATCTCGGCAATACCTTGTTGAGAAAATGTTGCAAGCTTTTCGAAAAATGAAATGCAATATGTCTTTGAAAATACATTTTCTGGACTCGCATTTAGATTTTTTCCCAGAAAATATGGGCGCTATGAGTAATGAACACGGAGAGCGATTTCACCTAGATATAGCTGTGATTAAAAAACGATATCAAGGAAAATGGGGCTCTGCGATTCTTATAGACTATTGGTGGTTGACAATTAGGCATTTACCAACCACAGATTATCATCGAAAAACAAAACAAAAAAAAAATTAATTAATTATTCCAAAATAAATTAATGTCAGTATAAAATTATTTACAAAAGTGAAAAATACAAATAAATATATATCATAAAATTGTGACGTGATAGAAGAGTTTAATTTGACTTTCTACATTATTTCTAGCTTAGAGAACACGAATCACATGAAACTATTTACGATCTAAAAAAAATTTTTTTTTTTGTTGACTAGTGTTATTTTTGTAACGCTTTTGTTTACTCGGTATTCGTCATGTCTTGCGAAATAATCAACTGCTTTTTTAAAAACCAACAATGCTGACTTTGTTGCTTGTAAAGGGATCTGCGGCAAAATATTCTATGCTACCACTGTCGGCCTAATTCAATGAAACACAGTTTTCATTAAAGAGTTTTCGGAGAATCTACTTGACGAATTTATAAATATCTCTCTCTAACATGTGCTCCTTGCAATTAAATGCCTCAACTCCAACTCATTCGTCAGACTGATAATGGAAAAACTATCAATCTTCGCACACAGTGTGAGATATATCGAAGATTTCGGTCATTGTACCACTGATTTTAATAAATCTAAACTAAACGCCTCCTGTCGCAGTTCCACGGAAACTTATCACACAATTTAATACGTCATGGACAAGGCAGGCTAGACGACTCGGTATAACGATCCAGACGTTTCACTTCCAGCTTTGGAGGCTCTATCTCACCAATAATACGATAAATATTGTCTGTCATACACCTAAGACCTTACATGGCCCCACAAGAAGTAACCGAATGGCTTCAAATCACTTGATCTCAGTGGCCAATTCACTAACATATTTTGCGACATGATGTCCTTTTTTAAAGGACTGATGATCCACTAATGTAGGGACCACACAAAACAATTTACCTTTGTGCGTGTAATTGAGCCTCCACGAGTCTCTTCTGGGTTTCCCTCACCCCAGAAATGACAATTTTGTTTGCTCACAGACATATGCAGCCAAAAGTAAGCTTCATCAATAATTACGATATTTTGATACAAATAATGGTCGACTTTAAGTTATTCAAGAGGGCAGTAAGTCAACTACTGTCGGAAGCTTTAGTTTCGTGGCTTTAATCCGTGCGCCATCTGTATCTTAGGGGATATACGAGTATGACGAGATCACAGATGCTGCAGTTTTTCTGTATGGACATTACGTTGACGCATTGTTGACTTTCCGTCATAAAGCGTGTACGTGGTACGAATTTTATACATAAGACGACGAATAACTAGCTCAGTTGTCCAATTATAAGAACCACCAAAATTACGCGCGAATTGAAGCGTTTTTCTGGATTACGTTTAGGTATTCATGATAATTCAAAATTGTGAAAAAATTTTGGCTGCACGGTTTTAAAGTTATACCCTTTAGGAGATATATAAGCTAGAAAGAAACATTCTTTATACAATAGTACAAGACTCAAGCTAAACAATCTAAGTTAAACACATTTACAGCAAGTGTCACACACAGTGCAACTCTAAGCCTACATAGTTATTACTCCATAATTGTTCTTCCTAGCAGCCATTAGCGCATAACCATCATTACCCCAGTAGGTTAACTAAGAATTCTTCACCACCCAATAGTCCTCTGCATTTAATTTTCCATAGCCCAAGGTCAATACTGCATGATCTAATTCATCTAAACCATTGCGACATTCCTCTTCATAATAAGCAAAACCAGAAATTTTTGTGACCAAATTAACGCTATCCACATGAAATAAACCATCTTGACCTAGGTACGGACCGTATTCCTCTTCAGTTGGGATAACTCCAACATTCATTATCCATTCATAAGCATGAAAGTCCTCACCACCATCACAGCGATTGTTGCCATATTCCCAAGAGCAATCAATATGAACTTGTTGTGAGAGCCGAACTAGCTTTTCACCATTGCGAACTAAGGATGCACTTTCAATGGCACCAACAGTTCCAAACGACCAGCATAATCCACAAACTGATTGATCTTTGACTGGAGTCTACAGTCAAATTGCTCTGGAAGATTATCCTTTAAGTTCTTGGTGTTGTAAGGGAATATATTGCCCGTGTTCTAGACATTTGATGAATTGAAACAAAGCCTAGCCTTTAGTTCGCCCTCCGTTTTATCAGCTAAATGGTTGATTGCAAATGAGTACCTTAACTTGGCTCGGTGCTTTGAAGTGGAGATACTGACAGAAGATGTTGGTACACAACTTCATGTTTTCCCTTCAATCTTGCGAATTCCATTTCAACATGGTGATCTTTGAATGTGATTGAAAGTAGAAAGGTGCCAGGACTAGGCAAACCAACGCAGACCATTTTTGGGCCGATTTCGAATACCTCATTTGGAATATCATCATGAGAGTAGCTATCATAGTCGAGATAATAGTGATTGTAGTGAGAACAAAACAACGTGTTGTATCCCTTCATCTCGAACGGTTGACGAGAGGATGGATACTTCTGAGATTTCTTATATCGAACCACAGAGTGTATTGCAGATGTTCTTTTTCATGGCAATGACTTCTTCCAAACGAAACTTGTTATAAATCATTCCGAGGAGGGTTTCAGTTCCAATTAGAGCGAAACTGTTTACATCGGGTAGGATTGACTGGATCTCGACAACTTTCTCAGCGGTGCCGTGTACTTGAAAGCCGGTTTCTTTGTTTAATTGATGTGGTTACTAATTCCAGCTTAAGAGACGTTCCGTAACGTCCATCTTTGGCTAGTTGATAGGTTTTGTCAGTCCCAGCAACGTAACCAATATCACACTAGAAATTCAAATGTTTGCTTATAAAACCGAAAAATAAAAAAATTAGAAACACTAAATCAATGCAAAAAAACTAATTTATTTGCGGCAAATTAAATTGATTATATTAAGCCTGTTCTAAAGAGGGAATTTTTAAAATGATCAGGTGCACACTCCAATCCCAACTAGAGCTCTGGAGCAACTGTTTATTTTCTACGAAATGTTTTGCTCACTTTTTGACGTTTTATCTGATGAATTATGATGAATTATAAAAAAACATCAGTTCTTGCCAGCTAAATCTGACTTACAACTGCAAAATCACACTTCCAACATTTTCAACGTCAAGTTTCTTCAAGGATCGGTTAATTATTATTATTGGACACTATTGTCCGAAATTCAGACAAACGCAACGGTTCAAAAAGCTTACCGAGATTTGGAGTACATGGTCAAAAACAATACACGATGGCGCCTAGGCATATTTTAGATTCTAACACTTTTAGCCGGATACATATTACACGCAATTCTTGGATAAAGAAAGCTGGCTTGGGTAAATACTTTTATCGAACATCCTGCTTTCAATTGAAGCAAATGCTGTATTAAGTTTATAATTTATAACAAGTTCTTATTTTTCGTATCTGCATCTGACATCTTGATAATTCAATAGCGCAATTAGTTTCGCCTTATCGCTATATTTTTCAATTCTATTCATTTCTACTTTCAACGAAGTCCATCATTTGTTCATTCGTTCAGGGTTTTGCATTTTTAAAAAGCAAAACTCCTCAATTTTTTTTTACAAGTTTACTCGCAAAACACTAAAAGAGGAATGAAATTGGTTACAATAGTTATGGTATTCTCTACTTAAACCCAGACTTCTTTGGTATAATAAAACTGCACAAACCGCTTAGTTACGCTGTATAGTATAAGTCAATTTCATATTACATTGTGCTTTCGAGCTAAATCATCCAGTTTTGTTACATAAAAAGGTTATAACTTTCCAACTTCTCGTAATTTTTCACTAAAGTCTTTACGACTTGGTTACATCGTTCTACTTGTATGAAATTAAATGACACTCAAGTCATAGATACACATAGGATTCTATTGCAGTCTTATGTCTTGGCCAGGCGAAGGACAAATTTTAGTCGCTTGCATTTAAAGCGCTCATAAAGACGGAATAAAAAATACGATATGCGCATCATGGTCAGAGTCAAACTGTCATTCACAAGGATGTAAATTTTTCAATGTTTGCACTCTAAACTGGTCTAAAAATTTGTCACAATTACAAAATTAAAATGTTCTCGATGATTACTTAACTATCAACCTAAGCTTTCTCCAGAACTTGTGCTTATAAATTGGTTCATTCTCCTCATTCTACCTGAAATTGAATGGCAATATGATTTGTAAGAGATTGAAACATTCAATGGAGCATAATATGGTATGCTTGATCCAACAAGCACTATTAATCCTGAATTAATGTATTGGTCATAGTAGTTAAACTGATTTGGAAGCATTAAAAATTAATACAATAGATATTTGATCGCTTTCCTAAAAGACTTTAGACTTCTAAGGAAGCAGTAAGAAGCACATTCGAATGTCAAATATCACAACAAGTCCAGTACGAATATTCTTCTGGCGTAGATATAAGCATTCAAATTTCAACCATCTCGGATTTATGCAAAGGATCCAAAGAGCAAAGGTAAGGAAACTATTTAAACACGCTACATTATCATGCCGCCAATTAAAGGACCTTGACAAAAGTTGGTGCCAACTTATTCATATTGATGAAATAGAGAGAGGATAAAACATTAATCGGTCAACGGCAAATTCCGTATCTCCAAATAGACTCTGGAATATTTGGACGCTTTCGTCAAAGAAGTCATAGAAAGGGCCTGGCCTTCCACATTTTGTTGTTCTTCAGTTCATTACCCGACCACGTAAGAGCTCAACAAAAGCCTTCGACACTGTCCCATTTGGTCCAGATGGAATAAGGAAAATGAAATGTAGTTCTGTATGTCTTAAGTTCTTTAACAAATCCCATGTAGCCGAAGAATAAACGTAGGCCCTAGACTGGTGCAAAGCAGACATAACTACCTCCGAAAATCGTGAAAGGATGCACCGGTGAAAAGGGAATTAAGAACTACCTACATATGTATACAACCGCGATTGTTAACAAAAATAAAAACAGTTTTTTTATATATGAGTTATCTTAAGAGCCAGACTCAGGCAATAAGTCTTATTTTTCAGCACGCGAGCTTGACCCTCATGACAATTCATACTCGTATCAGGGTGCGCATGCCCTTAAGTATGTAGCATCTACAATACGAGCTTCGTTAGTTTTAATTAATTAAACTGTCCTAGTTATCGTTATAGATTATAGACGATTGATCGGGAAACTGTACTAACATATAATCTGGATTGGGCCAGCTGAGCAACAATGAAGTTCGTAGCTCCAGAGACACTATATTCAAAAATCGATACAGTTACTCGTATTGTACTTGCATATATGGGTACGATGACGGGAATTTTCGGGTAATTTTCGGTCCCGTTTGCATCTACGTATCATCTCGTATGTATGAAGAAATGAATATACGTTTCAACAGCGAACTGTACGGGCTGTACAGTGATGCTGATCTCGTCCGAAAGTTTCGGACGTTCATTCATGAACGCATGAACACAAGTGCCCCTGCCCGCAACAGCATTGTTGGGAAATTTAGCTTACATGACACCACCTTCGATTACTAATACGTGCTAACATATTTTATGGTGAGGCGAAATATCTATTACTTGGACACATTTCTCAATATTCACAAGGATAAGTACATACATGGAAGATTCTCTATCAATGCGCTGTTGTCCATGATGAACATTGACTCGGACCCCTATCTTGTTGTAAAGGGTGATTCTTTTAGATGTACTTTTTCCAGAGTTCACGCTTGAGACGTGTCACATGATATGGTATTTTTGTTCAGTATTGTTTGAGATTTCATTATGGAAAGATCCACAAATCCATCCACAAATTATTCAGTTGTATTACGAAAATCAGGGTTCCACATCGAAAAGTTTAAAACCCAATTTTCATTATTGGATGATACGCGACCAAATAAACCACATCTAGCACGTAGTTAAGAAAATAAAGCAGCGGAAGCAGAGAGTGTACGCGATGACCGTGATGAATCGATTCGGCGCCGTTCTTAACAGCTTGGCTTGTCGTATGCAACAACTAGGCATATTTTACGTAATAATCTTGATTTGAAAGAATACAAAATTCAATTCGTGCAAGAACTGAGGTCGGCCGATCTTCCGAATCGTCACCGTTTCACTCGTTGGGCTTTTGAAAAGCTTCAAGAAGATCCACTGTTTTCGACCAAAATTTTGTTCAGCGATGAGGCCTATTTCTAGCTCAACTCAATGCCTACGTCAAGCAGAATAGGCATATTAGGGGTGCGGAGCAACTCGAAGAAGTTCAAGAGCTACCACTACCTCTAGACCAAACAACGGTTTGGTTTAAGGCAGGCCGGAACTTATCTGTGAATGGCGCCTGTTATCGGGCAATGATAACGAACTATTTACTGCCTGAAATTGAAGCATGTTGTCTCTATGACATTTGGTTCTAACAAGACATTTGCCACACAGGTCGCGTAACCGCTTTATTGCGAAAAAGATTCGGTAAACACATCATGTGACATCACACCTCTAAACTTCTTCCTTTGCAGCTACGTAAAGTCCAAAGCTTACACGGATAAGCCGGCAACGATTGAGAAATTGGAGGAAAACATTACCGGAGTCACTGTTCAAACACCACTTGTAATGCTAAAACGTGTCATCGAAAATTAGAACTTCAGAATGCACCATGTTAGCAGCAGTTACGATTTCAAAGAAATAATCTTCAAAAAATAAATGTAAAGAATGGTTTGTCTGTATGGTAATAAAGATTACCCGATAAAATTGAATTTTTTTTGATTATTTTTTTATTTTTCAAAAATGTGCCTCTAAAAGAATCACACTTCAATTACCAGGTGTATGCATAAGAGGGCGTCAGCGAAAAGTACGCAGCGTATTAATTTGACACATACGGCATTTTGTTCGTCTGACATTTAACTACAAACACACACAAGTTGAGTCCGCCAAAAACTAGCGTCTTTGTTTTATCGTTCAGTGATCATGTCGAGTTTTGTGCCTGAAAAAAAGCATTCGCAGCAAGCATTGCTTTTATTATTTAATCAAAGTAAAAAGCTGTTTAAACTCATGGTTTTCTGGTAGAAACATATGGTGAACACGCTCCATCAATTAGAACTGTGCAGGGAAATAAAACCACTTTCTTATGGGAACTTAGTAAACATTCAAAAATAAGAAGAGGGAATTAGCTTTCAACATTTAGAATTGGACAAAAAATTTTAAAGTGCAGTTAGTTATCACACTCTTTTAAAAAAATCTTAAGCTCGCCTTGGATAAGTGCAATCAGTACGATTCATTATTAGTGAAAACGATGTGAAGTGAAGTTGTGCTTTCAAATATGGAAAATCGAATTGAATATATCACGGGCTTGAGGATAATATATGATCACGAAGAAAAACAAATATATATAAAAAAGTACATCAGAAAAAATATTTCTCGATATAAGTGGTATTTTGATAAGCATTGCAAGTGAAGCATTAATGAACTAAGTAAAGAACTCGTAAAAAAAAATTAAGCTCATCATCCACATGAGGGATAAGAAAAAACGGTAAAAAAAGAAAATGTTAAATGAAATGAAGTCAGATTGTGTGAATAGACGTTTAAAACGGAGGCTAACAGCCCGACAGATTTTTGACAAGCACCGCGCAAATTTAAACGATAAATCAGTGAATTTAAGCTTAACGAAATGCCCAACTAGTCCAGCCGACATTTTAAAATCCTACGAAAATGAAATTTTTATGCAAAGCTATGGGGTTTCGAAATTAAGCGGTAAAACGCAGTTTTAAGAGAATCAACATGCAATTTTGGAAAATAAATTCGCATACACCATATTTATGAGCAGAAAAATGACACATCTTATAGGAGAAATGCCCGATACTTTTCCAAGCCGTTATTTTGTTGATGGGATATTAAATGTTGTGCCCAAGTCATGTGGTTACAAACAAATAATAATAATTCATTTCGCTTATGCAGAACACGTAAGTAACACTATTAACTCTCCAGAGTCAAAACAGACTGAAAACACTCTTTTTGAAATTTAGTTTACAAGACTCTAAAAATCGATTTTTTTTTTAATTATTTTCAGAATAATTGAAAATAATTAAAATTTCGAAAGCAGTATTTTGTCAAACAGAATAAAAATTAAAAAATTCAGTTTGTAAGGCTCTGAAAATAATCAATAATACCGAATCGGCTTTATTTCACTTTTCATTGTTTTTAATATTGCTTTAATATAAATCAATTGCCATCACATCATGCTAAAAATGATTAAAATAAACGGTACCATGTCAAATCGACCAATTACAATTACGACTAAAATACAATTACTAAGAAGTTATAGGCGTCTGCCTGACGGTTGTCGACATTCGCTTAGCGGAGCGACGAAGTCGCGTGAGCGTCTAAGCCCTGCGGAGAAAAGGGTGAAATTCTGTTATCGATCGAAGTCAACCACCTTCTTCAAACTTTGAATTCGGCTTTATTTCACAAGCAATGGTCGTCGTTATTTCACTTTGTCATTGCGAAATAACGCCGAATTTATGAATTCGGTGTTATTGTGCTCGGCGTTATTTCACGGCACCTATTTGAGTTTCATGCAACTTAGTTTACAACCGCCTTTGCGCGGGGTTTACGAATCGCTCTTAGTGATGTCGTTCCGAATACTACTATTAAGGGATGTTGGTTTCACTATACCAAAGCCCTAAGAAGAAAAGCTTATAAAATTCCATATTTTTTAAAGACGATGAAGAAAAATGCAAACATTTGCAGCATTTTTAAAAAGTTATTGACATTGCCTTTATTAAATATTACCAACATACACAAAGCAATTACCGTTAATTGAAAATGAAGCCATCACAATTGAATCGACTGGTTTGTCATTGTTTATGGCATATTTTAAAAGACAGTGGATGTTGCAGGTAAACTCAGCTTTGAAAACTATGTGTGTAATTAAATTTTTAATTTTTTTTTTCCTTTCATAAAGGAAACCCCGCAATCATTTTATGTTTTTATGTTATTATTATTATTATTTTATGTTATGTGTAGTACTTAACGATCTCAACATACATAAATCCGCTGGACCAGATGGTATATCTCCCTTTCTTCTGAAGAGGTGTTCTTCCACGCTGGCAAAACCACTGCGTAAGCTTTTTCATCAATCCTACACTTTAGGAATCTTCCCGAGCAGATGGAAAACAGCATTTGTCCAGCCCGTCTCTAAAACAGGCGAATCATCTTCTCTCTCCTCCTACAGACCCATTGCACTTACGTCCCTTCTTTCCAAGGTCATGGAAACACTGATAAATCGTCAGCGCATGAAATATCTCGAAACACGAAAACTTCTCAATGACCGGCAGTACGGTTTTCGTAGCAACAGGTCCACTGGTGATTTGATGGCATGTCTCACCGAAAAGTGGAACCAAAGCGTACATCAATCTGGCGAAAGCAAGATAGTTGCACTTGATATTTCTAAGGCATTTGACAGAGTTTGGCATCAGGCTCTTTTGTCGAAAATGCGTGCATTTGGGATCGACGACTCTCTTCTTCAATGGATTAGAAATTACCTTTCGGAACGTTCAATTCAAGTTGTTTTGGACGGTTTCAAGTCTGATATTCACAAAATAAATGCTGGTGTACCCCAGGGCTCTGTTCTGTCACCGACACTCTTTTTAATTCTCTTTAATGATCTCTTGACTGCTACTTCTAATCCAATATATTCCTTTGCTGATAACAGTACTCTCTGCTTTTCATATTCGTTCCCGGACTCACGGCCCTGCTCTTCGGCTGTAGAACGAGAACGGCAGCGTATGCTAAGCTCATTAAATTCCGATATTAACAGCATAACCAATTGGGGAACTATCAATAGAGTGGAATTTAATGCTTCCAAAACACAATGCTGTCTGCTGTCGTTAAAGCGAAATTTAAACACCCAGCCATTATCCATGAATGGCACTTGCATCGTCGAAACCGAAAACCTTTCCATCCTCGGTATGTGTGTCAATGACAACTTACGTTGGAATGACCACATATTTGATGTCGCCAAAAATGCTGCGAAATGTCTAGGTTTCCTCAAGCGATGTAAGAAATATTTTACCCCCTCTGATCTGGCCTCAATATATAAGGCATTCATCCGCCCAAAATTGGAGTACAACGCCCACATCTGGTCAGGTGCTCCTAAAACATCTCTGCACCTGCTAGATAGGATTCAAAACCGTGCGATAAAACTTATTGATGATACTAATATCAGTCAATCAATGGACACCCTCGAACACCGACGAAATGTCTCGTGTCTCACTTTGTTTTATCGCTATTTCCACCACCAGTGCTCCACTGAAATCGCCAGTAGCATTCCGCCCATTCAAACTTTCAACCGTAACACCCGTCTCGCTATTAATGCTCATCAGTATACCCTCAAGCCCATTTTCGGACGTACTCTAAAATATCGTGATTCGTTCCTAAGCCGTACAACTCGCTTATGGAATGCCCTGCCGAGCTCTGTATTTCCTGGTCATTATACGAGTAACTTGCAAACATTTAAAAACAAAGTACATCGGTACCACTCTTTTCTTCCTCCCTAAATTTCCTTTAGATTGATGATTATAAAAAAAAAAAAAGATTTTAGTCGATGAGGAGTATAACTCTACACGGGACTTTATGTCAGCTATGGATGGAGAAACATTTTTATGTTCGAACCCCCGGAACCATTTTTTGTTAAGAGGGATGCATTTATCCATGAACTAATGACAACAGTCGATACCAACAAAATAAATCTTTTGTAATATCTTTCTCAGATAATAATGATTTTATATAATACAAGGATTGACGTGGAATTGAAATTGAATGAACAAGAGGATTCCCAGCCAGAAAATGAAGAAACTGAAAACAGTTTAGTTGTCGAAAACACAGCGTTGTGTATTATTTGTTTTACTAATGCTCGTAATATTCTTCGCATGCCCTGCAACCACATCAAGATATGTGAAAAATGTTATCAGACAATGTCCGCAAATGCTACATCTTTGTTATTGTGTCCTTATTGCAAAACTATCGTTCAGAACTTCACGATTTGTTTTTGTATTTATTTTTTATTTATATTATATCATTTATTTTGTTTAGTACATGTTAACAAAAATTTAAAAGTTGAGTTTTTTTAAGGTATTGACGAATTTTCTTTTCAGTTTATTATTGAATGCATTAGATATATTATATATATTTAGATATATATCTTTAATTCGAAATTTTGAAAATTTTGTAAGTTAAATTAATCTGTCTTAATTAAAAGTTAATTTCTCTTTTGTTAATAAAAATTGCAAGTACCTACTTGGCTCTTTAATTTTACTTTGTTCTTAGTCGACAGTGAGAATTTAGTTCACATTAAAAGGAAAATAAAACCACTCAGAGTTTTCGGAATTTATTTTCCACCTTACATGGGACCTAAGCACCAATTAGAACATGTGAGACATGGTTTCGACAATTTAAAAGTGGTGAATTTAATGTGAAAGACGGTGAGCGCTCTTATAGACCACAAAAATGCGAATACCAGCAATTACAGGAGTTATTGGAGGATGACCCAACTCAAACTAAACGGCAATTAGCAGAATCATTACATGTGTCAATCAGCAGACGTTTACAAGCAAGGGGAAAATCAATAAACTCGGTAAATGGGTCACACACGATTTGAATGAACGTCAAACGTAAAATCGCTAGGTCATTTGTGAAATACTGCTTCAACGCCACGAAAGGAAATCCTTTTTGAATAGAATTGTGACGAATGACAAAAAATGGATTTATTTTGCTGCGCCCGCCGTACTCCTCAGACTTGCCGCCATCTGACTATCACCTCTTCGCATCAATGGGGCACGCGCTTGCATAGCAGCACTTCAGCGATTTCGATTTTGAATACAAAAAAAAATTAATTTGCCTAGAAAATTACGTATTTTTTTTACCAAAAAAAAACGGAACAAACTTATGCATACAACTGGTAGGGTATGATATATCAAACGCCACAAGAAAAATAATATAATGTGACAAAGTTTGATGGCGCACAGCTACTGTTACAGAAATTTGCCGACCAAATGTCTATTAATCTTTCGTCGTAGTCGTGTCTTGAAAACTACTGCCTTGAGATGAAATGGCCGTATTTACTAGGCATATGTTTTAAAGTTGGAAAAAGTGCGGGTTAAATTCATATTCTTCGGAAAAAATTTATGACAAAAACAAAATTTTAAGATTAAAAAAAAAATGTTCAAGAGCATTTTCCGATGTAAAAAAAATAGTGTCTCCGCTGGTGAAATTATTAATAATTATAATGGCATATTCATCGAGAGCACCGACATTCAGTCACGATGAGGAAGATTGGAAGGTTTATAAAGTTCAACTAGAGCAGTTTTTCATTGCTAATGATATTGATGATGCGAAAAAACAAAAAGCTAATTTAATTGGTGGCTTGTGCCCGACATCATATAAACTGCTAGACGTTAATTATCTCTACGAAGGGAAAGCGGAAAAAACCCTTCAATATAACAAAAAAAAAAAAATAAATAAATAAATAAATAATTAATTAAATAAATAAAAATAAATATATATATATATATATATATACATATATAAATAAATAAATAAGTAAGTAAATAAATAAATAAATAAATATATAACTAATAAATGAAAAATAGTTAAGTAAATATAAACAGTTAAACAAATAACAAAAAGAATAAATAGAGAATAGGTAAATAAATTAAATTAATAGTATCAAGTTGGAAAGTTATTATCATTCAGGTTATTAACTAAAGAATTATCAACAAAATCACATCGAACAAGAAAACGTTGATTCAATTTTAGTATTCTATCAAGGACTAATTTAACATTCGCCTTTTGATGAATATCGCGCGTTGAGTGATACCAAGGTAAATTAAGCATCATTTTCAAAAGTTTATTTTGAGCAACCTCCAGTTTCTTTTCTTTCTTTGGCTTTTGCGCAATTACCCCACACTTGGCAACCATAAAGCAGTATTGCTTGAAAAATAACTTTAAGTATCGTTATTTTATTGGCATTTGATAGCCTTGACTTTCGGTTTATGAAGGGGTATAACATCTTGGTCGCAACAGAGATTTTGTTTAAGGTATTTGTGATGTGCGTATTAAATGTTAGTTTGGAATCCAAGTGAATTCCTAAATACCTTACTGAGGGTTCCCAACTTATACTAGCCCCATTCACATGCAATTGTCCACTAGGTAGAAAACAGGCTTTTCTTTTCGTAGTAAAAAAGATTGCTTGTAGCTTGTGCTCGTTTAGTTGTATCTTCCATTTATTAAAGTAAATTTGAAAAATTCTCAACCCATAGTCGAGATTCCTCTCAATGTTGAGAGCGAATTCGTGAGAAGAGAAAATCGCTATATCATCTGCGAAAGCCGCAACTTCACAGTTGGGTACAGATGGTACGTCGGACATAAACAGGTTATACAAAACAGGTCCAAGCACTGAGCCTTGGGGAACACCAGAATGAAAGTAGACAATGCTGGAGACATCATTATTAATTTGCACTCTAAAACAGCGGTTGGACAAGAAAACGTCATGCCAGACAGAATCAAAAGCTTTTTCGACGTCTAATAATATCATGCCTGTTGATTTTCCTGTTGCACGAGACGATTTAACTTGATTGCAGATCCTTAGCACTTGATGGGTAGTGCTGTGATTGCGCCTGAACCCAAATTGTATATCGGGAAGTAGGTTGTTGTCTTCAATATGCTTACAGATTTTTTTCTTTTATAATCTTTTCATATAATTTACTAAGACCACTTAATAAACTAATTGGTCTGTAACTGGTAACCACATGAGGAGGCTTTCCAGCTTTAGGAATTGAAACAATCTTAGCGAGTTTCCATACATTTGGGAAGCATTCCATTTTAATACAGGCGTTAAGGACAAACGTTAAACGCTCAAGGACAGATTTAGGCATTTGCTTAATATATATGTTTTTAATTTGGTCGAATCCTTCAGCTTTGCGATTACTCAGCTCTTTGACCATGAATTTGGTATCTTCCAAGGTTATATACAGGCTTGAGGATGGAGGATCATTGTTACCAATCAAAAGATTTTGGATGGATTGGTTCACTAAATTAATTGTTTCTGCGTCACCTAAATTAGAAGATATTTCGTGATTTTTGCGAAAGTTTAGAGCAAGTGCGTTAGCCTTGTCAAGATCCGTACAGAACGTAGTATCTGAATCCTTAAGAAAGGGAAGCTGTCTATTTTTGTTTTTAACCACTTTGACAACATTCCAAAAAGGTTTTGAACTTAAATCTAGAGATCGTAATTTGATGTTCCACTTCTTATTGTTGTAATCAAAAATAAGTTTTGAAATAAGATTATTGAGGTGGGAAACTTTATGTTTGTAGAACGGCTGATGGTATCTTTGCCAATGTCATCGACAAGCATTTCTAATTTGAATGAGTTCCAGGATGTAAGGGGGAAGCTTGATTGCCGAGGTTGTTTTAGGAACTTTACGAACACATAATTCAATAGTGTCTAGTACATATTTGCTAAAATCTGAGATAATGGAATCAACATCAACAGTGGAGGTAACGCTGTCTAGATTACAGGAAAAGTTCCGGAATTTGGAAGTTAGCACTGACCGGAAACGATTCCAATTCGCATTTTTAAGATCTAGCTCATATGCGACCTTTTGCACACCTGATTTGCGAAGCCGACAAAACACAGGGTTATGATCAGAGCTGAGGTCGTTAATGGAAACCGGTTGGGAAAGGTAACCAGGCATATTAGACACAAATAAATCAAGCACAGATGGACTACGGTTAGAACTGGGAAAAAAGGTCGGACTAGAAGGGAATATCACAGATGCTGGAAAATTTAAACATAGATGTGACAGGATCGTACCGTAGGCATTTGCTCGCAATCAACCCCAATTTTTATGTCTTGAATTTAAGTCCCCACCAATAATAAATTCACCTTGGAGTGAGAGTAATTTGAGGAGATCATTCTTAAAAGCTATCTTTTTTTCTAATGATTTTAATTTCTCTGTGGTTACGCAATTTTAAGCTAATTCCAATGTTTTCTATTAACCGCATTTTCACTACAGGCAAAAGCGAGTGCTGAATAGATCTTCTTATTAGTATTGCTACTCCACCTCCGTCTCGATCAACTCTATCGCATCGATAGCATAGACGGGTGTGGACAATCTTAAGTCCTGTTTAAGCCATGTTTCAGTCACAAGAGCTATGTCGACGTTTCTAGCGTTTAAATAGTTATCAAACTCGGTGATTTTGTTGCGAATACTTCTACTATTCCAAGTAATAATATTTAAATGCCTATCTATCATATTATTTAGAGTTATGACACAAAAACTTAGTTGCTAAACGTATGATAACATTAAATTGTTCAAACTTATTCTTACATGTAGATAAATTTGTAATTAATTCCATACATAGACTATTTAATTCATCCGCTGTAACAGAGTGTTGTTGCTGGAAATGTTGCAAGTTGCGCCGGCGGTAATGTTGCTAAACGTAAGTGGAATGTTGTCGGAAACATTGTTGATTGTTGGAAGGGCGACACTTTCCAACATCGTTTGATTAGTGTGAGAGGCGTCGCTGTGGAAGTTGCGGGAACTCTGACAAAGAGTTAATTGGAACCTGTTGATGTTTAGTGTGAGTGGATGGTGAAATATGTTGTCGGTTGGATGTCTTTGAGATATTATTTTGTTTATATTTTTCCTTGAGTTTTAAGAATTTTGATCGGCTAACGCATGATGGATCGGTTGATTTGTGTGGTCCGTTGCAATTTGCACATTTTTCAGCGGAAGAATTAGAGCAGACAGAAGTTTTATGTGGGCCGGCACAGTTGGCACAGAAGGTTTTGACGTGGCAATTTCTTTCACCATGCCCAAACATCTCAATCGAATACATTTATAAAAAAAATGCTGCTAATTACGAGTATATGGACGATAGTAGTAGTAGTGATGAATTGTCTCTTTTCTTTTTTAGTAAAACATTTTCTAAGAATGAACCAATTACGGTCGAGGTATTAGTGAATGGAGTTGCGATGGTTATGCAGATCGATAGTAGATCCCCAATATCAGCTAGGAGTCGTATCCGGAAGTTTTCGGTCATACATATACATACGTATTTGTGGAGATTTTAAGGTTACATTAAATCCTCAGTTATGTGTGGATCAGTATAGTTTGCCGAAAATAGAAGAACATTTTGCTGAAGTTCGCGGGGGAAATGAATTCTCTAAGTTCGATTTGTCAATGGAATATCAGCAAATTGTCTTGGCATATGATTCCAAAAAATTAACCACTATTTCGACGACCAAAGCGTTATTTCAATATACCAGGCTATGGATTAGCACCAGCACCAGCAATATTTCACAAAATTATCGAAAGACTATTATCGGGTATTCCAAAATTAGTTGTCACTTATAATAGGCCCTCGTTTGTCTCGGCTGAATTTAAAAAAAATTTATTAAAAAATAACATTTCTCATATAACAAGTCCAGTTGGTCATCCTGCTACCAACGGACAAGCTGAAAACGGTGTTAAGATATGTAAGCTAGCATTGAAAAGAGCTTTACAGTTAAAAAAAATCGTCAGTAGAATTAAATCAGCGACTGGAATCATTTTTACCAGATTATCGGAACTCTATTCACAGCACTACAGGTATGTCACCGACCATGATAATGTTAAACAGAAATATTAGAAGTAGATTAGATATATTAAATAATTTAAGGAGTACGAAAAGTCAGAAGATTTTTAGCGATGAGGAGTTAGATCTAGGGTAAACATTATGCAGAAAAAACAGCAAACAAATTATAAAGGGTTAAATACTAAAAAAATTGAAGTTGGAGATAACGTTTTAGCCAAGGGTTATTCCATTCCGGGAAAAAAACCTTGGTGTAAAGGGAAAATTAAACAAGTCTTAGGAAAATAATACTACTTGGTGAACATTTTGAATAAACAAAATATAATTTGGAAAACACATGTAAATCAATTAATCTCATGTATAACAATTGTTATATTTCTAGTTTAGTATTTGATCCTACAGAAAAAATTCAAAATTTTAGAAAGAAAAATCCAGAAATAAGTATAAATGAAGCAAATAATGAAATTGTTAAGGAACCAATATTAATATACAAAATAAATTAATAATACGAACGAAAAGCATGATAATGAAGTAGAATCTAATACGGAAACTTAAAATGTTAAAGCATGCAGAAAAATTGATTGGAAACAATTTCAGGATACAAATAGATATCCGAAAAGAGGAAAAAAAATATAAATAAAAATTAAATTAAAATAATATTTTGAATTTGAGGGGGATATTGTACTATTGTACTAGAGTATTATATGTATGAATTTGAGGGGGATATTGTACTATTGTACTATAGTATTATGCGTATAAGGGGCATTAGCATTATGTATTACTTACACTAGCAGTTGGAATCTGTCTGCGACAGAAGTAGTATCGCCTTGTCATATAATTTAATTAATAAATACAGTTCCGAAGTAAATGAACAGTGTTTTTTATTTTACCTGTACAGGCATTACAAAATCATTTGAAGTACTCATAATCACGAGTTCAGCGATACCCCAATTGTTACCATACACGCATAAATTTGGAACATGTTATTTTTAATAGGAGTCAGAAAAGGGAATTGCAAGGCTTTGCTTTAAACTCCTATATCTCGGAACTCATGTGATTCAGACGCACATACGATTTTTTTCGCTAAATACTCGTATGTCAAGAAATTTCGCCTTAAAATTGTTCACACATTATCCACCCTGTTTAAATTAATAAATATGTCAATTGTAACAATAGCATGTAGGTTTTATTCGAAGGGTTGGGCCGGAAAAAATATAAAAATATGACAAACAGTTGTATAGTAGGTAAAAGTTTGTAAAATGTTAAAAACATTAAGAAAGAAAATATACTGGTAAAATATACTTAGTTAAAGAAATGAGAGAAGTTCGACAGATTAAAAAATACTTCACATCAGTTGTATAACTTTGTATTTAAGTTGGGATTTGCTAAGGTTCATTTATTTTTAGTACGGTTTATCATTTCATCGTGAAAAGACAGAAGCCACAACAGCGATTTTAAATCGCTGAAATTTGTTTTTTCATAAAATCGAAGCCCTGTTCATAAAACTTATAGAGCACTTTGTGAAATTTGCTGTAGACATCATCAAAGTCGCGTGACTATTTATTGCGTCGTTGTTTAGTGATTGGGCTTGAAATCAACTGGAAGTTGACCCAGTTTTTGACGGTAAAATTTTATTCTGTTGTAAGACTTATGTTTGGTTAAGCGGTATTTAAAGCGGAGGCAATCCTCAATAAGTTCGCTAGATGACATTGCATCCAGAAAAATGTACTGTATAGTGCGGATTGTACCCCGGTAGAATCATCGATCCTTATTTCTTCAGAAATGAGGCATTTGCACAAGTTGCTGTAGGTAGACACCGATTATTTGTTCCTAAATTTGCGTGACGTCAATGTGCTGTACTTTCAACAAGATGGATGGATACACAATTTGGCAGTAGAGTCATTTCAAGAAATGTTTCTCGAACATTATGTATGCCCCCAATTGCTCAAATATGTGGTCGAAAATTGGACATCTAGAATACGAGTTATACGAGGCCGTGGTGGCATATGCCCAACGCTATTCTCGAGCATTAAATGGCATGAAATGATCTTTCACATGAATTTAACAAATCGCCATCAAGTCAATTTCATTATATTTTAAATCAATCTAATTAATTTTGTCTAACGTTCTTAAAAAATACGCTTTACATTGCAGCGACTCTCCACCACTGAATAAATCATCAACAAAACCTAAACCCGGAAGAAAATTCCTCATTTTTCGAAAAACCAGTTTGAAAAATCACCGAGTTTATCAAAGCATACCGAAAAAGCTTCTGCGAAAATAACAGCAATATCTCAAATCAGCTTGGGTTGCTCGGAGCGGTTGAATTGTTCCCTAGCGCAATTGAAAGTGCCGAGTATACGACAAGTATTCTAAGCCTATGTAACAAATGGAGTATGAAAAAAAATAAATGAGGTAACACAAATCATTTCTGTACCGAAGGTCGTTGGAAGGGTTACCGTTATATAAAACTGTAACATATACGAGTATGTACAATATAAACCTGAGTAATACAATACATTTGCTTGATTGATGTCGTTTGTTCATGAAACTTAATCAAATTAAATTACTGATATCTTTTTTTGTGAGAAAGTTTTGATGAATCCGGTGTCATAAAACAAAATTAAATATTCAGTACTCTTACTTCTGGCACTCCGGGGCGAAAACAATAGATTTAACTACCTGATTATTTGTCCTGTCAAAAACAATGTCACCCCTAATTTTCCCTATCTAGGACTTTCTTTCGTGGACTTGGTTTTGCCTTTTTCCTTCACAGTCATACGCACTAAATGACGAAGTATTTACTTATTAATCCTCTACTGCATGGATTAAATCCTGAGCAGGAAAAAAATTAAAGTCCCTTAAAATAGTTTTGTTCCAGGATTCTTAACAAACTTTTATTAAAATAAAATAAAAATTGTTATTTGTTTCAAAAATAAAAATACGTTAAGGGTTACGAGAACAGTGTAATGTTAATGTTATACATTTATCAAATCTGGTTGCAACTGACCTGCTGTAAGGCCAACCACATTTTTTCAAAAGTGATTTGTTTGTTTTGCGTATATTCTCAAAAACGGCAAGATTTCGAATCATACAACGGCAGTCGGAAGTCATTTTGTCTGAGCAATACGTTTACTGAGCATATAGGGGATTCTGTATAACTCAACAAATCAACGCCACCCATACCACCTTGATCATAAAGTTCCTTGATCAAAACCATCGTGTGGCGCTCCCATTGTTCCGATTTGAGTCCTGTTTTTTTTTAAGTTGGTAAATCTGTTGTTGACATTCCCTCTAAACCTTAGCGTCATAGCTTGACATTTGCAAAAGTTACGTAGCCAAGAGTACATCTATCTCTGTGTGTGTTGGCGATTTTTTACAATTTTAGAAATGGATTTAAATTTGCAACAACGAACTTGTATTAAATTTTACGTAAAAAACGGATTTAATGGTGCGCGAACGTTGGAAATGTTGGAAAAGTGTTTCGGCAACGATTCTCTAAAGAAAACGGTCGTTTACCAGTGGCACGAGCGGTTCAAAAGTGGTCGTGAGTCCACTGAAGATGATGAACGCAGTGGCAGACCATCGACATCGAAAACCGACGAAAACATTGATGGAGTAAAAGAAATGTTGGTCAAAAAAGAACACGATCCCACGGACGTCGCAAAAGAGATGATTTAGGAGGTTGAATCCGATCCCACACTCATCAAAAGGATCATTACTGGAGACGAGACGTGTGTTTATGAGTACGACGCGCAATCCAGACATCAGGCAAGTGAATGGCGTTCACCAAATGAGCCGAGACCAAAAAAAACACGTCGTTTTCAGTCAAAAAAGAAGGCACTGCTCACGGTTTTCATGGATTACATTGAATTACATCATGAATTTTTGCCAGAAGACCAGACAGTAAACAAAGAGTATTATTTGGGCGTTATGAGACGTTTGCGTGAAGCAATTCGCCGAAAGAGACCAGAATTGTGAGCACCGCCGCACAGTGCCATCATTATTCGTAATTTTTTGACGAAAAATGCAACAAACACCATCCAACAGCCACCGAATTCACCTGATTTGGCTCCCTGTGACTTCTTTCTGTTCAATCGAGTTAAGAAACCACTACAGGGAAGGCGTTTCAGCAGCCGAGAGGAAGTAATGGAAAAATCGCACTGATGGACATACCGAAAACCGAATATAAAAAATGTTTCGAGAACTGGATCAAGCGCTGACATAAATGTGTTGTAGTCGATGAGGATTATTTTGAAGGGGACAATATAGATTTAGGTGAATAAACTGGTATTTTTAATTTTCTGAAATTCCGGGAAGTTTTTGATCGAGGTGGTATATTTGTGGCAGCTTGAGGAGTAGGAATACCTCTGTACTGTTTTTCTTTTCGCAGTTTGGTGATAATTGGCATGCTTACAGGCTTGTTATCAAACTAGGACCAGTCCCAATTTCACTCCATTAAGTGTAGTCATTTTTTAAAGCATGCTTCGATAACATTATTTTTGCAGTCTTTCTCTGTTGGCATTTTAGAATGGGGGATTCGGTTTAGTCTGATTGTGCTCAAAGGTGAACTAGCAATTTGGGATACCAATTATAGGGAAAAATTGGTAGTTGACGTGTTTAACCATTGTAGATGTAAGCCTCATTACTAAGTTTCCACTGACTCCTAAATTTGGTGCATTTCGAAGAAGGTGTTACCGTCCAGCAAAAATTTTGAAGTATTATCTGAATCCGGAATCTCCACTTAGAACTTTGTTCTTGTAATCTGACTTGTGAGGCTTGGCTGAGCTTTATTGCTTCAGTTCGTAACACGGTAGTTAGTGGGTATTATTTGCTCACCCACCGCAAAAAACTCTACTTTTGGAATAAGTATTGTACAATCCGTTGACTTAATTTTTCCAGAAATGGTCTTATTTTAAAAAGTTTGTCGCATTCATCTGTTCCAAATGGCTTTAAATCGGCTTTATCACTGAAGACTAATAACCTTTTTATTCGTTCCGCCCATCTGCTGCATGTCATCGTGTTAAAAAGGTTTAGGTTTAGATTTGTTTAATGTCGTAACATAAATCACTATGTCAGTTGGTTGTTATTATGTTTTCTGGCTTGGTTATGTTGTATTAAAGAGCTTTTAAGTTTGACTGATCGACGGCAAATTGAATTAACTCCTCCGTAAAAAGGACGAAAAATAATCCCGCAATCACCAGCCCCCGTAAATTGACAATTCTTTTCATCGTATGCATCCAATTGTTCTTTTCTCCAATACAAAATATTTTCAGGTTTGTCTTTTTTTGTTTTGAAGTCGGGCACTAAAAGGCAGCCGCTGTTGTTTAGTGCCGTCTCAAATTCCACATCAGGTTTGGAGATGCGAAGGTAGCGAACATCGTCAGAGGATGCGTTGAGTGTATCATCGCAGAGTCGAAGAGTTGCAAGAAGGAAGGCTATTTGAAGCCCATCAACAAAGAAGATAAACCTTTAGGGACATACTACATAAACCACGTAGGTCCAATTCCCAAATTTGTATGGCTCTACTCTACAAGGAGTACTGGAACAAGCGAAATTATAGAGCGGCTGAGAAGGCAGTCTGTTGTTTTTGGTAACCCACGAAGGATAATATCGGATTGAGGGACAGCCTTTACATCCACAGCATTTTAGGAGTATTGTAGGGAAGAAAACATACAGCACCTGTTGATTCCGACGGGAGTACCACGAGGAAACGGCCAAGTGGAAAGGATCCACAGGATAATCGTGATAATGCTCGTCAAAGCTTGTGCCGATAATTCCAAAAACTGGTACAATCACATTGATCGTGTTCAGCAAGTACTAAATAATACGCCATCCAGAAGCACAAAGTGTTGTCCATTCAGGATACTTACAGGACTCGAGATGCGTACTGCCGAGTATCCGGACCTTCGAGAAATGCTGAGCGAAGAACAGATAGATGAGCTGGATGTCGAAAGGGCAATGATGCGGGAGGAAGTCCGTGAAAATATTGCGAAAATCCAAGGAGAAAATAAGAAGGCATTCGACAAGAAGAGAGCACCCGAGCCAAGTTATCAACTAAACGAGCTAGTAGCCATTAAGCGAACGCAGTTTGGAAGCGGTATGAAGCTGAGACCCAAATTCTTCGGGCCGTACAAGGTGACAAAAGTACTCAATCATGGGAGATATGGCGTGCAAAATATCGGAAACCATGAAGGGTCAGGAACTACAACAACGGTAGCTGAGTATATGAAGCGGTGGAATCCCTCATTCGGGCCGAATGAGCGTCAGGATAGCCGAATGTAGGATCGAGTCAAACCGCGCACACTTTGCCACACAAACATACAGAACAGAACGACGATGACACGTACGACGTTTTGCAGGCCATGCAAAACCAACCACATAACGAACACCTGTACATGAACATAACAGTGGCATCATTCGACGCCAAATCGAAGTACAGAACAAACAAGGATAACCAACGGCATACACAGTACAAAGGATCACGCCACGTAACATACAGCTGTTAACAATCATACGATGAACACGAGACAAAGAAAACATACGTACCTAGAACAAACACGATCGCATACGCACAAAAACTGTGCAACGAAACAGACGAGACAAGAGTACCGTACGCTTGCACACGACACAAACGAAAACGAGTAACCTTGCATTAACCCTTCTGGTACTCTTGTAAAAAAGTAAATCAAACTAACAGTTGATCAGACACGGTGATTGAGAGAAGTCGTCATCAATATTTACTACGCAATAATCGATGTTAGAAAAATAAGAATAAAATTAAAATAAAGGATTGTCCGAGACAAAAAGGTGTTCGGTGTTTTATTGAAGAAAACCAATCCCACACATCATTAGCTATAATTATCAGGCAGAAAGAAAAATACCGTTTTTTGTGTAAAAGGATACACCATAGTGGACAAAAAATAATTTCAGGCCATTTCAAAAAGGTTTTCTTAGCAAAATATGCATCATAAAATGCAAAGATATATTTGGCTTCGTATGGGTAGAGGGTTAAGGGTGACCAGGTAGCAATGATAGTTTTGCCAATTGTTATGTTTCAGCAGCTGTCAAAGTTATCAATAACGTCAAGTTGTCAAAATATTCAACAAGGTTTCATCATGCATCGTTTTACGTTTGCCGAACGTGCGAAAATTATCAAAAAAATTATCGAAATTCGGGCTTAGTTGTAAATACGCAATGTGAGTCTCGTTGTGAGTATACTCTTTTGCATCTTAAGCACCAAACCACATAGAGATTGGTGTGAAATGAAGAAAACATAGCCGCCGCAGCGACCAGTATCGAAAAAGATCCAGAAATTTCAATTTGGCTCCGATCAGCTGAATTTGGCATCGCCAGAGAGTCAACCCGGCTTATTTTGCGGTTGGATTTGAGCCCATAAGATTCTGCTGATGCAAGAATTGAAGCCCAAGGGCTGTAGGTAATGCCGTGAGTTCACTAATTGGGCGTTGGAAATGTTGGCCGGAGATCCGGATTTTGGCCAAAATCATCTTCTGGGATGAGGCCCATTTTTGATTCAGCGGCTATGTTAACAAAATAAAATTTCGTTATTGGAGCTAACACAATCCACAAGCGTTCGGCCAAGCTGTTTGGTGTGATTTACGGCATGGCGGCAACATCGGACCTGATTTCTGTCGAAATGAGGAAGGAGACACCGTTACCGTCTCAGGAATAGAGGGATGTTAACCGACTTTCCGTGATTAGAACTCGACAACATCGATATATCCGAGCTTTGGTTTCAACAAGACGACGCTACAAGCGACGCAACGCTCGAAGTTGTGAAGAGAAATTTGGCGACATTCCTTATCTCATGGCGAACATTCCTTAACTGGCCGCCCTAATCATACGATTTGACACCACTCGATTATTTTCTCTGTGGCTACATCGAAGACCTTAGTCTTCGATAATAGGCCAACCACTTCGGACGAACTCGAGGCTAACATTCGACACGCTATTGCCGGAATAACGCCGCACTTACTGGAGCGAGTCATCAAAAATCGGACCGACCGCTTGAAGCAACACTGTCAGCGAAGCCGAGGCGGACATTTGAATGATGTGCTATTCCACACATAATTGCATGAACGCAGCTTCAAAATAAAGCCAGAATCAATCGCACACCGATGTTGTTTTAGTTAAATATTTTTCCTATCGTTCTTATCTGATCGCCCTATATATCAACGAACCTCATTATCACCTTCGTCTTTCTGCTTATTGTATAACAGTCGTTGCAAAGAGTGTTTCAAAACGGGATGTAGTATTTAAAAGGGGTACAAGGTCCAATGAAGCCGGCCGACAACCAGCAGCGCCGTACTTTTTCGGATTGGGTCCTGGAAAATATGACATTGATCTTTGTGTAAAAATCGTGTTTTCGAATAAGGTCCATTTCCACATTGGCGACCACGTGAATAAGCAAAATTTCCGCATCTGGGCCACCGGAGGAGGTTTCATAGAGTCGTACGTTTTCGAAAATGAGACCGGAAAAGACATTACGGCCAATGGAGCACACTACCGAGACATAATAAAAAAAATTTGTGTGGCAGAAGCTCAAGAAATCGAATGTGAAAGTCCTCTACTTTAAACTGGATGGTGCTACGTGCGAAACAATTGATGTTTCCTGGCAGCATAATTTTGTAACTTCGAAGACATCCATTGGCCGCCAATATCGTGCAGCTTAACATCGTTACATCTCTTATTTTGGGGCTATGTTAAAGGCAAAGTCTACGTTAACCATCCGCAAACAATTCAAATTCTAAAAGCAAACATTGAAGCCGCTATCGCCAAAATAGAGCCGTCATTATATGAAAGAGTGATTGAAAATTTCGAGAAAAGGATGAGGAATGAGGATCTATAAGCAGAGCCGAAGCGGTTATTTGGAAGATATTGTGCTCCATAAATACTCCTCATATTTGTACCTTATAAAGCAATGAACGCTTGGAGCAGTACATATTTATACCATTTGACCAGAGCGAGCACGAAAAATGCCAACAAGCAGATCTGTTTTATTCCAGAAAAAAGCCAATTTACTTGCAGGCAGATATTAAAAAAGTATTTAAATATGTATAAACAGCCTCAAGGTATTCGTAGCATATAATTTCCATTCAATTATTTCGCAACTGTTTCTCAAAGCTCACTTAATGCATTTATGCACTACCGAGGAAAAAAAATAAGTACGTACTTTTACGGATGGAACTTTGTTGCATTTTGACTTTTACTGAGTTTCAAGGTACCGAGAAATATATCACCAGTGCATCAGTGCATTCATTTGCAACAAATTCTCTCAACTGCAAAGTGGAATAAAATTACTTTCAATTTCGACTGAATTTCATTTCACCGCAAAAGCTAAGAAGTAATTGGAATACAAATTTAAGCTTAACCTTACGAATGAAGTGTAACAGGTATACTTGCAACTGACTCCAAAACTAAAGGAATTCGATAGTCCTCTTATGTCAGAATACTTTCGGCGTCGTAAAGGGGTTGGACTTACTTAAAATTATTCATTCCCTCAAAAGTACAATTTTAAATATGGAAAAATATATTAAATTCGGAAAGATGCATCGTGTATAAGCAATCCAATGAACATGATATTATCGACATTCATATGAGTACTCATTCATCAGAATTATAAATTCAGCTCTTCCAGAAGAAACCTTCAGATGCATGGTCCAACCCACATACATATCATATGTATGAACATGTCAATGTACATTGGTCATTTGAGTGTACCCAAGCAAAAACAATTGTGCAGATGTAATGGAGCATGAATCTCGTTCTCAGAAAATTGACGCAAGCATTTGGAATCCTCGTTCGTTCGAGTGCGAGAACATTTCAGCCGAAACCATGTGAGCAGTCAGATCTTCGAATCAATTTAATCCAAAATGACATCCGTTTATTACAGTATACGCGAATAACACAATTACGGGTAATGCCTCACGACGAGAACGAATGCTAAAAGTCTACTTTCGTCGGAAAATTGTCGTAAAACCATCGATGCGGCGACTGATGAGAAGGTAAAAAATTGACAAACTGGTCACGTACTCGTGTACCATAAAATTTCTGAACAGTACACCGTTAAAAATAAGGTTGTACCCAATTTTGTTCATCGGAGACGATACGAAACAGAGTAGTTTTTACTCCCGTAAACGAAATTGAACTTCCAAATCCAAGACGAAAACGTCAACCATTCTTATGTGGTTAATAATTGCCACCTTATCATCATTTGGCATTTGTAAAACTTAGTGTCTGATTCGGAAGGCCAAGGAAGAATAAAATAACCTCATATCGTTAACTGAATTTAAATTTGGAAGCCTTAACTGATGAATGTTTTGCTGAGGTCATATTTTTGTTTGCTAAAGAGGCTATATTTACACCCTGCAGCAATGGTTTATAGCATATTGCCGAGGTTCGTTCTGCTACTTATCTTAAAATTCGACCTAAGGGTTAAAAATTATATTCAGGCACTTTAGCATTTAAGATGGAGCCTGAGGCGCATTCATATCTAATGAGATCAGTGGGGGTAAAGTATTTCATACATCGCTTGAGGAGACCTAGACATTTCGCAGCATATTTGACGACATCGAATATGTGGTCATCCCAACGTAAGTTGTCACTGGTACACATACCGAGAATGGAAAGTTGATCGGTTTCGACGATGCAAGTGCCATTCATGGCTAATGGCTGGGTGTTTAAATTTCGCTTTTACGACAGCAGACAGCATTGTGTTTTTTAAGCATTAAATTGTACTCTGTTATTTGTTCCCCAATTAGTTATGCTGTTAATATCAGAATTTAATGAGCTTAACATACGTTACCGTTCCCTTTCTACATCCGAAGAGCAGGGACATGAGTCCGGAAACGAATATGAAAAGCAGAGAGTACTGGATTAGAAGTAGCAGACAAGAGATCATTGATAAAAATTAAAAATAGTGTCGGAGACAGAACGGTGCCCTGGGGCACACCAGCATTTATTTTGTGAATATCAGACTTGAAACCATCCAAGAAAACTTAAATTGAACGTTCCGAAAGGCAGTTTCTAATCCATTGAAGAAGAGATTCGTCGAGCCAGGAATGACTGCAACGTCTATCTTAAGAGTGTAAGATTCCAATGCGACCAAAATCTGAGACAAAAAATATTACAATGTCCCAAAGGTAGTAAACATTTTTGTTCGTTCGTCAAAAATATTAGAAATTTTGCCTCCTCAATCCCAACGCTCATTTACAATGAGATTCCAGCGGTCAGCTCCTTGGATAAGGCCAATCTGCTTGCTGCACACTTTGCGGCCAGCTCAACACTCCTAGATTATGCCTTATCTCCGCCTACACTTGATTGATTGTAAGCCATTTCATCAATCCTACTCCTTAGGACTCTTTCCGAGAAGATGGAAGATAGCATTTGTCCAGCCCGTCTCTAAAAAAGGCGCTCTTCGCTCTCCTCATACAGACCCATTGCACTTACATCCCTTCTTTCCAAGGTCATCGAAACGCTCATAAATCGTCAGCTCATGAAATATCTCGAAAGACGAAAACTTCTCAATAAGCGGCAATACGGTTTTCGTGGCAACAGAATTGATAACGGTATTTTGTAGAGGGGTTAAAAACTTGCATTTTTTTAATATAGGAGGGGGGTCTATCTCGCCCCGTTTAGGAGTCAATTTTAGGGGCAATTTTAGAAAAAAATTACTTAAAATGGGAAAGAAATTATTTAAAAAAAAAAACAACGGCAAAACTTACAATAAAGTACTATACTAGCCTAGAATTTGCTCTTTAATATAAAATTTACATCAAATTATTCGTGTGAATAGTTTTTGAATAATTCGCATTCAAACTTAAATGTTGGCTAAAAAATTAAAAAAAAATTTTTTTTAAATCAATATTATTCAAAATTGTGAGATGATATGCCCAATTGGTTTTCTGTATTAATGCGCATATCAATTCTGAATTGAACACAAAAAACCGCATGGCTTTATATCTTCTAGTTTTTGAGAAAATTGAAAATTACTAAAACTATTTTTTATAAGACGTTTTTTTTTTTTTGGTATTTATTATCCTCTCTCTTTGAGAATTAATATTGATGATAGGGTCAAGTTTGTAAGTAAAGTACAACAAATCATTTAGCGTGACCCAGAATGCACCACGAGGAGGTAGAATTGCATTGCATTCCGCATCCCAGTCAGTCAGTTTGTGAGTAAGTTAGGTGTTAGTTAAGAGTAGTTAATTAAATGTTCAATGTACGAGTACATATTAAAAAGGTATGTACGTTTCGTCAATGAAGTCATCGTCCGTACTGGTGTCAATGTCGAGTTCGTTGAGTTCGTCGATGATGGTGAAGAGCCGAGGTTGTTTTGGCGGTAAAATACCTTCTAAGTGTTGATTGTGAACGGCCGGAGGGTCGAAGTCCTTCAGTTGCAAACCCACACTTTCTTTACCTTTGACAAAACCTGGGTACACTTTTTTTACGTCAATTAAAAATTCCGTAACTTGGGAGCCCATGTCGTCCTTATAGTTTTTTTCAAAGCAGTATTTCCGGTAAAAGAAAAGTGCCATATATTGGTGAAGGTGCTGCGTTGTATTGCGGCATAAAATTGACTTTTTCAGAAGCTTGTTCTGATTCTCAAGATCATTTATAGTATTGGTTGCATCGGTCTTGTCAACATATTCGCCTTTGCTGTGGTTTGTAATTTCATGAGTCGTAGAAGTAGGGAACATTTTCTCAATACCTACGTATTGGCGTGCGCTGTCGGTACAAATACGACTGCTTTTGGGGTTAACGTATTTGTGTATATAAGGCCACAAGTCTTCTTTACTTTTGGAGTTCACTTTAAAGAAGCGTCCGACCTTATCTTCTTTACAAAATAACCCCAACACTACGATTTTCATTTGTTCGGTTACACGGCCTCTATGGTATTTCCTTTTTGTAAGAAAGGTCTCGTCGATTTGTACAGTTTTTCCATCGCCGCCAATGTTAACATCGACGTGAGATGCTATTATTTCGGCTATTTCACGACAATAGTTATATTAATCTATTATAGTAGATTTACTAAGCTCGTGATGGCACCAAGCGATTATATGCTAATTTTAAAATAATAACATACGTGTAATAATATTTTTAAAAAATCCTTAGGTTGTAGCTTAAGGTTTAATTTACTTACCTGAAAAACCGTGTTCATAGGCATTTTGATAACAAAAGCGATAATTATTGCAAGCACCTCGCGAATCTCTAGCCGACATTGAGGTCCATGGGAAAATATACCGATAGATGGGTTGATTTCTACAATTTTTGTCACCTTTTTTTTTGCTTTTCTTTGAGCATCGCCACATCCAACCGAACTTTACATTTCTACACTTTTCTACCTTCATAGGTAAGTTGCAATACAGTGGGGGAATGGATGTTTTAGTGGGAATTAAGTCAGATTCTTCTAAAAATTCAATGTTTCTTCCGTTGGTCGACACAAAGTCTCCGAACGAACACTGAGAAACACTGAGAAGTTATTTAGTTTAGGATGGATTAGAGGATGCTTAGCCGTCATTGCTTATTCACAAAAAATATCACTTGATTCGCACTACGGTTGAACACAGAGTGATCTTGTGAATATCAATAACTACACGCCTTATCACAAAAAAAAAATAACGGTATAAAAGCCAAACGCTTGTTCGGTTATATTTTTGCATCATTATCAAGGGCATTACATATTACAACGTACAAACATAGATATTTCGCAAAGTAAATAATTTACTGCAACATTGGAACATGTGAATTTTCTATAATGCGAATTAGTGAAACTTTGTTATTAATGGGAACTTTGTAATTTTGTGATGAGTACTGTGGATGAAGAGTATTGATGACATAGGCGCCTGCCTGACGAAAAGCACATACCCCGAGCTGAGCAACGAAGTTGCGTGAGCGGGACCTGCCGCCTGCGGAAAGAGAGTTGAAATCCCTTAATCCCGCGAAGCGGTTCACCCGTGTACTCTTAATTATGAAAACTATTGATATAGGCGTCTGCGAGATGTTTAAATAATACTCATTAACTTATTCAAATAAATGCCAAAAAACAAAACTAAAGTAGTAATTTAATTTTCAATTTGCTCAAAAACTAGAGGACATAAAGCCATGCCGTTTTTTGTGTTCGATTCAGAATTAATACGCGCATACAAAAAATACAAAAAAACAATTTGGCATATTATTTCACAATTCTGAGTAATATTGTGAAAAAAATTTCTTTTTTTTAATTTTTTACCAAGAATTTGAGTTTGAATGTGAATTATTCAAAAACTATTCACACGAATAATTTGATGTAAATTTTATATTAAAGAACAAGTTTCGGGCTTTCATATTCTAGTACAGTACTTTATTGTAAGTGTTACCGTTGTTTTTTAAAAATGTTTCCCCATCTCAGGTCATTTGTTTTTAAATTGCCCCCCCCCCCCACTCCCATAGTAAAAAATGCTAGTTTTTACCTACTCTACAAAATACCGTTATCAATTCTTGGCGCCAAAGTTATCGTACTCGTGCCCGATGAAATGCGTCTCTTGCCAAGAATTGGGCCACACCAAAAACAGGTGCAATAATTCACCAACTTGCAAAAATTGCTGTTTACCCCCTCCGCACGAGGAATGCTCACGAATTCATTGCATTAACTGCAGAAGCGATACTCACACATCTTCCGACCCAGCATGCCCAACTTTTCTGCGACACAAGTCCGTCAACAAAATCAAAATCAACCGTCGATGCACAATCCGTAAAGCTTGGAAAATATACAATGATAATTCGATGCTACATCAACTACCCGCTCCAATTAAATACCCCGGAACCAAACCCTCCATGGCTGAAATTATTAAAAACAGAATTCTCACTCAAAATAATACCCTAGCCGAACCTAACCACAAACAATTAAACACACAACTCCCCCTCTCAAAATTCCTATCCCGCTAATAACAACATCTTATCCTACAACAATAATCCCACACGAAACAAATAAAGTAATCTTTCAACAACAACAAAACGACATTAATCAAAACACACAGACACTAAACTCAATGCATCCAACTAACTACTCTCAATCTCTCCACTGATCTCCCAAAATCAAACCGGATCCTTCTTCACAAAAAAAAAACCCAAAAACCACAACCAAGAACCAATCAAGTCTTATCGTCCCACCAAACAGGCACTTCTTCGAAAACTCAAACTGTCTCTCTTACGCCAATATCAGACCATGACGACATATTATAATTTCAACAGTACATACGTCATAGACACTGACACTGTTCGAAATCATAGAAATAATTCACACAACAATTTAACTAAATCAATTTCATCGCAAAGGCACATTACATTTAAAGCTTTTCAGTGGAATATAAAAGGTTATATTAAAAACTATGATGAGCTTAATATTTTAATAAAATAAATTTCGCCTTGTGCTATATCTCTTCAAGAGACACATTGTGCCTTTGGTTCTACTCCCCTTGAACAAAATCCATATAAAGGTTATTTTCAAAATTTCGCTGGCAATACAACGGCAAAGCAAGGTATTGGTCTCTTAATAAAAAGTAATATTCCTCATAACTTGCTCAATATTAATTCTAATATTTTAACGATAGCAGTAAAAATAAATTTATCTATCAAATTTTCAGAAGTCTCTCTTTACATCCTACCCAATCAACAATTTTCACAATACGACCTTGATAATATCCTTCATAAAATCTCCACCCCCATTTTACTTGTGGGTGACATTAACTCCTGAAGTGTTCTTTAGGGCTCCCCATCTACAAATTTCTGGGGAGCTATTTTGGAGGATTTTCTGCTTAACTCCAATCTCATGGTGTTAAATAACGGATCAGCTTATCACTTCTCCACACACAGAATCTTACACACATTGACATCACCTGTTGCTCACCAGAACTTCATCAGCGAATTTCTTGGAGAATACTTGATGATCTTCACAACTGTGACCACTTTACAATTGTTACTAACGTTGCAATACGCCCCGATAAGCCAAACGCGCAACTAATCCCCAAATTTAAAACTGATGAGGCCAACTGGGACAAGTTTAAAATTTATATTTCTGATTTTCTTTTAAAACATACACCGTCGTCCAATATACACAAAGAAGCCGCAATGATCCTAAAAACCATACGGTCCGCCTCCAATATTTCTATACCCCAAACCGCTCCATCCCGCACCAAACATTATGTCCCATGGTGGAACCCCACATTAAAAACTTTAAATTCCGAGAAAGTGAGAACTTGGAGACTTTTTAAGAAACACCCCACCAATACCAACCTAGGTTAGGTTAGGTTAGGTAAGAGTGGCTGTTGGAAATACCAACCCACTTAGGCCTATAGGCCCATTGTGATGCCACGTGGATCTATGATCTTCTTACTACTGGAACCAGTTTGAGCTTATAATAGAGCGTAGGAGACTGTTAACGTCTATTTTTTCTAGATCGTTTAGGTCGTTGTAGAAGAAAGCTCCTAAATGAAGCTTCCTTCTCTGAGAGAGAGCTGGGTATGTGCAGAGTAGGTGGGGGATTCTCTCCTCCTCTTCCTCGTCCATGCAGCTTCTACAGAAATCGTTAGTAAAAGCGCCAAGCCTTCTTGCGTGCTTGCCTATGAGGCAGTGTCCGGTAATGACACCTATTATGGCGCTGAGATGTTTCCTATCTAAAAGGATCAGACACTTAGATCGACTCAGATCCAGCCTTGGCCAGATCTGTTTGGTCGCTAGACATGTTTGTCCAGCAGTCCACCTAAGGTCCGTTCTTTTATTGGCATCTAGCTTTAGTGTTAGTTTGCACGTAGCGATTGGTATACCTATACTACCTTTGTCCGGTAGGATAGGTAGAGTGGTTCCAATTTTGGCGAGTTCATCGGCTTTGCAGTTCCCTGGAATGTCTCTGTGGCCCGGCACCCAACAGAGGTGAATGTTGAACTGCTCTGCCATCTCCATGAGAGATGATCGGCATTCAAGGGCAGTTTTAGAACACAATGAGACCGAGTCCAGGGACTTGATGGCGGCCTGACTATCCGAAAATATGCGGATATCCTTTGCAGATATTACGTTTTTCTTCAGCCAGGACAGAGCTTCTTTAATCGCCAAAATTTCCGCCTGGAACACGCTACAGTGATTTGGAAGGCGGAAAGAGAGGCTTAGATTTAGCTTATCTGAGAAAAACCGCCACCAACTCCGCTGTCGGTTTTAGATCCATCTGTGTAGAGATGGATTGACTTGTCCTCCATGAAAGCATCCTCCTCCCAGAATTATTATTATTATTATTATTATTATTGGCCCGGGTCTACCCCGGACAACTTTATTAAGCTTATTAACAAGCCAAACTTAAAACTAGACTTAAAAACTAACATAGATTTACTTAACCTAATGGGACGAGGAGAAATGGTGGACGGGGGAGATGTTAAGGGAGTGGCATATTGAGTAGCGCTGTTTTTATTTCTTGTTTGCTGCTATTTAGGTCAAAGACTTCAGCGTAGTTGTTCGTTATACGCAACATTCTGGATATGGGTTCAAAGTGACCGTAGTTGGTGCGGTGAGTTCGGATCAGGAAGAGTGGGACAGATCTTAGATTACGGGGATTGGGAGTGAATGCAATATTTTGCGTTATTGTCGAGCAGTCGATATTTCCAGTCAGTAACTGGTGGATAAAAAGTACATCAGCGACTTCACGACGTTTTTTTAGGGTATGCATGCTAATTAGTTTTAGCCTATTTTCATAGGGGGGTAATCCATATGGATCGGCCCAAGGTAGACCACGAAGTGCAAAACGGATAAACCTGCGTTGGACTGCTTCTATTCTTTGAATGTGGGTTAGTTTATAGGGTGACCAAACTTGGCTGCAATATTCGAGAAGAGGCCTTACAAAAGTAATGTACAGGGACTTTGTAACGTAAGGGTTGGAAAATTCTTTTGACCAGCGTTTGATAAAGCCGAGTGAAGAGTTAGCTTTATTTATAATGCTGTCAATATGTGAGTCGAAATTCAATTCTCTATCACAAATTATACCTAGATCCCGTACTTGGGTAGTGGAAGGAATAGGCTCATCGCAGATGAAGTAGTTTCTTGGAGGGGGAGGTAGACGTTTACGGGAATAGGTTATCGCTTGGCATTTGCTGACATTAAGCTCCAAAAAGTTTTGCTTGCACCATACCGAAAACTTATTCAAGTCATCTTGCAGACAATGGGAGTCAGAAGGCAATGAGATGACTTTGGAAATTCTCATGTCATCAGCGAAAATAGAAAGATTAGAGTTAGTTAAAATTAAATTTATATCATTAATTGTGAGGATAAAGATGATTGGACCAAGGTGACTACCCTGAGGGACACCAGATGTTGCTTTAATGGGTTCGGATATTGAAGATCTGAAGATGACCCTGTATTCTCGGTCTTCTAAATAGGATTTGGTCCATGCCACAAAATGAGGGGAAAAGCCAAGTTTTTTTAGTTTAAAGATGATAAGTTGGTGAGAAATTTTATCGAATGCCTTGCTGAAATCTGTGGAAATTGAATCGACTTCATCACCGTCTTCTAAAGCATGAAGAGTCCTAGAGACGAACTCTGTTAGGTTAGTGGTCGTTGATTTACCTTTCAAGAAGCCGTGCTGATTTGTGCAGATAGTTGGCCTACAGTACGGAAGCAGTTGTTGATAGACTATGCTTTCAAAAAGTTTGGGTATGCAAGAGAGTTTCGCTATGGGTCTATAATTATCGACTTCGGCTTTACTTCCTTTTTTATGAATAGGGATAATGTAAGATTCCTTCCATAGGAAAGGGAAAGTACCTGTTGAGACAGACAAGTTAAATAGAGCAGCAAGAGGAGGACCGAGATGGGTAACACACTCTTTTATTACAATAGCCGGAATTCCATCAGGGCCGAACGAGAAATCATCTTTAAGTTTGGTAATGTTTTCAGATACCAAAGTTGTTGTTATATTTAGTGAAATGGCTGACGTCTCAGGATAGTTTCTCATATAGCTAAAGTAGCTAGGATCGGGTTCAGCTGTTTTCTTGGAAAAGGATTTGTTAAAATGAGAGGCAAAGAAATTTGCAATGGTTTTTGGGTCGGCAGAAGATTCACTAAGAAATTTAAGAGTAGATGGGTAGCCGTCTGACTTTCTTTTGGTATTAATAAACTGGTAGAAGCGTTTAGGGTCCGAGACTAAGCTAAATTGCATGCGGTAGAGGTACTCAAGGTAAAGAGACTCACAAAGTTCAGAAAAACGATTATATACCGATCGATAATTACTGTAGTCGGAATCAGATCGAGTTCTTAAGAATTTGTGCCACAGCTTGTTTCTGTTATTACGGAGAGAGCGCAACTCATTGTTGTACCAGGGAGGAGCAGATATGCAGTCCTTTCGGAAGGTATACGGAACCGATTGGGCAAAGCAGGAGAAAATTAACGAATAGAACGTTGATAGGGCAAGATCAATGTTAGTTGTCTCACCAATAAATTCAAAGTTAATGTTGCTGATGAGGTTTTTAAGTCTGTTAAAGTCGGTTCTACGGAAGTCAAATGAGAATGAATTTTCCGAATCGACACATGTGTTGCCATTTTCATATGAATATATAATTGACAAGGGGGGATGAAGGCGGTCTAGTTTAGAAAGAAGATGATCACTCCTATAAACGACACAGTTATCTGAATCGGATGTGAAGACAAGGTCGAGTTGTCTGTTCATTGTGTTAGGTATTCCACTAATCTGAAACAGACTTGAGTTGGTTAGGCAGTCCACCATCAATATTTCTATTTCAGATGTCGAATTACGAGAGACAAAATGAGACGAATCATCGGAAGGCTCCCATATAAGGTGAGGGAGGTTGAAATCTCCTACTAGAACAATGCAATCTTCAGGTTGTGCATCCTCAGTCAAAAAATCAACTGCGTGAACTACAGGTTGATAAGACTCAATGGGTTGAGATGGGTGAATGTAGCAACAAAGTACGTAAAGACATCGTTTGGGGAGCGTAATGTTGGCGCATACTAACTCAAAGTTTTCAGTGTGGGGAATATCGACAGGAGTTGAGTGAAAGCAGTTCCGGATTGCTAGTAAAACACCGCGGCCATAAGGATTATCAGCTCTTTCAAATCCATCTTTTCGAAAAACGTTGAAATTTGGGGGAAACAGCTCATGGTTTTTTATGTCTGGAATTAGATTTGTTTCAGTAAGAGCAATTAGGTCATAGGGAAACTTTTGAGAATTGAGATATACCGAGGAGATTTTAGAGCGCAAACCTCTTACATTTTGGTAGTAAATGGACAGGCATTGTGGACTGGAGGATACAGATTTCAGTTTGTTAGGAGCTGTAATAGTTTTTAAAATTTGAACGAGTTCTTTGCAAATGGGAAAGACGTTTGGAGCTGACATGCGAAGACAACGTAGAAAGATCATTATGAACTTCGTTCGAAGAGATGTCGAAACTCTCATGGTAGCGAACGAAAATTTGCATTAATTCCGCTGGCTTAATAGGAAGACCTTCTCGTTGAATCGAAACCATTATGTTGGTTTTGGTTATGCCATCAATGCAAACGGAGTTGGGTTTGTCGTGTAAGTAGGCAAGGTAGAGCCGAACATTTTCATAAATGCGGCGGTCTCTCAAACGAGATACTACATAACGACTGTCATCATTCATATCAGAAAATTTTTTAGTGAGTTTGACAGTTGGTGGAAGGAGTGGGTCAAGGTATTTTGGGTGAGAATCGGAGGCACGAGCGGATGATGAAGGGACAGGATGGTCAAGCACCCCGGAACTAGAATCTTGACTAGTGAGGGGGGTTGGATCAGGTGGATTGATAGATGAAGATGAGGAATGGGTGGTTGGGTTTAGTATATGGGAACTAATAAAATTAGGATATTTGTCGGATGGGGCATTGTTAGTTGGAACTTGGGTAGAAGGCGCAGGATCAAGGTTGAATGAAACTCTGTTTTGAAGCGGCTTTAAAGATTTAGTGAGGGGAGGGAGAGAATTTGGTGTAGCGACTCTGGTGTTCTTTTTAGGTGGTGCAAAGGAGGGAAGGAGTGAGGAGAATCTTGGAAAGATATTGGTCTTAAACGACCAGTTTGAGTCGGGATGTTGATGGGATGGGCTATGTTTTCTTTTAATAGTAAACTTATTATCTACCATATCCTTCCGTTGGGTGATGACCATCTTTTCCGATATTGGTATGCCGTCCGATGATTTGAACATCCAATCGTATTTGGTGGGTATACGTATTTCAAAACACTGGCCGTTTTTGCTCTTGACTTTGCCAACTTGTTTACATTTGATGTCTTGTATACCGAATTTACTCCTAAAAAGGGCTTTGATCCAGGACGGGCTTGCGTGACGTGGGGCAGCTTGGAGGAAGAAAGTGGACAGTTCCGGTTTTTTGATCGCTTCAAAATTCATTTTATTTAATTTTTGAATTCTGTTGGTCCATTCGGGGAGAGTCCAGGATGTCCCAAAAGCCCTAATTATTGGCAATGGTCTTGGGTCGGGATTGGTGATCGAAGTTGCATTTATCGTAGAGGGTTGAACGGGAGCTTCGGTGGTAGCGGCTATTGAATGAGTTGGGGCTGAAGTGGTTGAAGGTGATGTATATAGCTCGTCGTGCAAGGATTTGTTACTCGGGCTTACTGCAGATGGAGGCGCATCCGGCTTACTAGAGATGTGCTTTAACTCCTCCAATATCTGCATCGTGGTTGATCTAGTGGATGCAGCTTCCTCACTAAGAAAATTGAGGTCATGTTGGATGGATCCGATGTTTTCGGTATGTTCAGCATGCTTGAGATGTAGAATAGTTGATTGGTCAGCCAATGTTGACATAATTTTTCCCAACTGAGTTGAAGTTGACTGAATCGCTGGTAATGTGTTTGAGCAGAGAGACTTATCGGAATCTGCTAATTTAATGATCTTAGAGTGCAAGGATTGAACAGCTGATTTTATGGCGGTTATGCTGTTATCGATCGAACAATTTAGATTGTCATGGCTCTCTGAAATGAGTTTAGTTAAATTATTACTGCTGAATTGAATTTCGCATTTCAGCTCTGCAATCGAGTCTGCAAGCCCAATTAGTTGCTGGTTATTACATTTTATAGCCAGCATTATATGTGCCAGGGAGATGGTCCGGCACTCTACACAAAAAAAGCTGAATATGCGCTTGTACTCTTCGAGATGAGTTTTAGCGTTTCTACTCAAACCAATGCATATGGGATGGAATTTCTTTCCACATATCCCATTACATGTAACCATTTCCACTGTGTTAGTAGGTAAAGCGCAGTCAGCAAATCCACAGGAAGACATAGTTAAATTATTAGCAAGTAGGTTATTAAGTATTATTTAAAAAAAAATTTTTTTTTTTGTTTTGTTTTTTTTTTAAGACACTGTGTTTTGATGACACTGAGAACGAAGTCACTGTGTTTTGATGACACTGAGAACGAAGTCACTGTGTTTTGATGACACTGAGAAGTTATGGTGTAAGTGAATGGGAACAGGTAATGTGGTTCGAATGGGGTCAAACACGAAACCAAAAAAGAAAAAGTCAAACAGAAAACAATTATTCACAAATTATCGCGGAGCGAAATTAAAACACGTCCGAACTTGACGGTGGGTAAGAAGACTTAGAAGAATGATCTAGAGGGGAAGCTTACATGGAAGTTTTTGTCAAACCAAAGTTCAGGTATGGTGTAATCGGTGTTCTCTGTGAGGATTCCTAATGTATTAAGAATGTTGGCGTGGCCAAATGAATTATTTGTCCACTGTTTAGTCGCTTTAAGGCGAATAGCTGCAGTCGCAGCTACTTGCTTGCTAAAAATGTCGAGGGGTGTCAAGTGAAGCAGAATATCTAATGCCGCAGAGGGGGTAGACCACAAGGCTCCGCTTGTGCATAGACATGCTGTTCTTTGGACTCTGCTTAATTTAATGCGGTTGACTGCATTTTCCAAGGCCGTCCACCAGACAACCACCCCGTAAGTAAGTATCGGTCTTATGACCGAGATGTATAGCCAGTGGGTTATGCGAGGTTGAAGGCCCCATTTGTTCCCAATGGCTTTATTGCAAGAGAATAAAGCTATTGTAGCTTTATTGACTCTTTCTTGAATGTTAGGTTTCCAGTTTAGTTTCCTGTCAAAAATGAGACCCAGATATTTTGCTGTTTCGGAGAAAGCTAAACTGGTACCGTTTATTGAAGGAGGGTATATGATTGGAATTTTGTAGTTCCTAGAAAAGAGGACAAGATCAGTTTTATGGGGGTTTATTCCCAATCCGCAGCGATCTGCCCAGCAGGTTAATCTGTTAAGATTTACTTGGAGGAGTTCTTTAATGGTATTTAGATGTTTTCCTGAGACGGCTATGGCAACGTCATCCGCATAGGCAATCACTCTGCTACCACCCGCTTACAGGTATATATACGAACCTAACATAATAATAAAAAAATCCAATCCTTTATTCCGGAGAGAAATGAAAATTAACAATAGAGTCGACTCTCGATAATTTGACACTCGTTAATTTGAATCTCTCGTTAATTTGAAATTTTTTCCCGGTCCCTTGCAAAATACTCGATAAATTGAATACAATCAATATTAATTGGTCCCCTCGGTAATTTGAAGTTGAAGAAATACACACTGAAGGAATACAGTTTAACATCTTACCCGACGACATTCAACAATTTGAAGTCAGGCTTTCCTACTCTCTATAACTTGAAGCGTTTTTCATGAACCGGCCTGTCATTTGTTTACATATATGTTCAGACCTGTCGAATGAAATATGCATATGCATAGGTTCGCAGTCTAGTTTTCTTTCAAACGTTGAAGTGGGTTACGTTAATTTTTTATTTGTGTATTTTAAAGTATCAAAATGAGTTCAAGAAAAAACAAGTGTCTTTCCATAAGTGAAAAAAAGCGTGTGATTGAAGCTAGGGAGGAACAGAAAATTACAGACTTTTTTTCAAAATGAACATGTTTGAAGGCATAAATCACGAACTTTAATCAAACTCTCGTTTACTTGAATTTTTGCTTCCTTCCTCTTGTTTATTTGAACACTTGCTATTTTGAAACCTTGGTAATTTGAAAATTTTCTCTGGTCCCTTGAGTTTCAAATTATCGAGAGTCGGCTGTATATACAAACTATACTCCGTCCAAAATTTGGCATTAAATCCGCTGCCTAACTGGGAACTCCGTTCCACGTTCCATTAAATGCATCGAAACACCAACTGGCCCTTCTTCGTGCGCAGTAGAGATTAGCAATTTCTTTGCCCACACTTGGTCAAATCAGTCAAATGACGAACACTTTTCGAACTGCTTCAATATCATGAAAAACAATTGCCTTCATGATACTCCCCCCTCAGCTACCACAATTCCATCAGCAAGGCACATTGAAGTTGCGATAACGAATCTGGAACTGGACAGCTGCCTCTCCAAATTAAAAGTCAAAACGCCAAGCAGGGACCGCATATCTTACCCTATGCTAAAAAACCTACCACCGTCAACAAAATCGAGGCTTTGTCGCTTATACAACAAGACTCTTGAAACTGGCATAATTCCACAAAGCTAGAAGTCAGCTACTATTATCCCCCTGCCCAAGCCTAACAAGCCTATTAATACAGTTTGTGGCTACCAACCAATTTCGCTAATTTCCTGTTTGTCTAAAGGTTTAGAAAAAATAGTTGCAAAACGCCTTCCCCGGTTTATCGATTCCAACAATCTCATTAGCGAGAACTAAGTGGCCTTCAAACTCAATCGAGGTTGCGCCGATGCCTTATTACACGTGAATTTTTATATCTCCAATACTCTATCGTCTCGAAATCACGTTACTCTGTTATCACTAGATTTCGAAAAAGCCTTCGGCAAAATCGGTATTCATCTAATTATTAACAAATTAACAGTATGTGGCATCGGCCCAAAAATTTTCGGTTATGTAAAATCTTTTCTTATGAACAGAAAATTTTCGGTTAAGGTTAACAACCATTTCTGCTCGACTCTTCCACTTCGCAATGGTATCCCTAAAGGACCCCCTTTGTCGGTGGTTCTTTTCGTTATAGCTTTTGACGATAAATTTCCCACAATAGTGGGAAAATACAAACATCTGGATCATTGCAGCTACGCAGATGATCATGTGTAAGCTCAATGATCTAGAAAGAACCAAATCTACGAGTATCCTATCTGAATTACTAACAGAAATATTAAATTGGACCTCCGCCTCTGGTGCCATGCTTTCATTAGATTCATTTCATTAGATGTAAGACACTGCATATTTGTCGTAAAGTAGCTTGCCCACAACTAATTTTATTTGAATATTGTTAGCGTAAATAACTTCTACCGTGAGCATCGAACTTGTCGAGTTGTAGAGGCTGAGTAGGGTCAATGACTCTCGAGAAGAAATTCTCCAGACGAGTCCGGAAACCAAAGGATGCTCCCCCCCCCCCTCCCCAACTCCCAAAGCACTCCATCATTCCCCTGGGCTGGATCAAGGTGTTATACGACCCGTGCCGAAGATCAACCTGGCTGAGGGCCCAGTATCTCCAAAAATAGCTCAGTCGCAAACGGAGTATCCGGATACCTGGCGACCTCCGGATTAGCTAGCCTTATCTGTATATGGCGGATCTCTGTACAGATGGACATCCCTTTCTCCGCTACTCGTGGGACTATTATGGACAACAACCTGACAACAAAAACCGAGGCCGGTACTCCTCAATTACCGGGCGGTGGAACGGTGACTACACCGACTACCGACAAGGCTCCTACATTGCCGAGAGGAGGCAAAACTGTGGCAGGCCATGGTGCGCCATCCTCTAAAGGCAAAAGGAACAAGCCAAATAAAAAGAATTCAGGAAGTGTTAAGACTGTGGCAGGCCATGGTCCTATCACCTCCTCCACCCCTAGCAGCAGCAAGTTTGTGGCAGGCCACGGACTTGTCGCGGCTACCAAAACTCCTTCAGGGAGTGTTAAGACTGTGGCAAGCCACGGTCCTATCACTTCCTCCGCCCCTAGCAGCAGCAAGTTTGTGGCAGGCCACGGACTTGTCGCTGCTACCAAAACTCCTTCGGGGAGTGTTAAGACTGTGGCAAGCCATGGTCCTATCACTTCCCCCGCCCCCAGCAGCAGCAAGTTTGTGGCAGGCCACGGACTTGTTGCTGCTACCAAAACTCCTCCCTCCAAAGAGGAATCTGGAGCTCAGCCGCATCGGCAAGCTCCATCTAAGGCGCTATACATAAGACGCCGAAATGCTTCACGCACTATCAAAACCTTCGGATCCATTCCGGAGGTGGAGAGAAGTGCGGAAATAAAGAGCAAGGTTGAGTGGGCTAAAAACATCCTAAAAGACGGATTTCCCACTGCTTCCATTGCTCACAAAATGTCAAAAGACTCCTCTAAGCGTCAGAGATCGTTGGAGGAAACCGTATCGGTTTCCAAGAGGCCCAAAATTCACAGTTCCACAACCCCTGGGCCATCCAACAGCAGATCTCTGAAGTCTTATAACGAAGTCCTAAAGGACGCATTGGTGATCGCGGTGATCGATAGAAGCGATACCGACGGTTCCATTACACCGGAACGGTGGCAATTGGTCAAGTTGAAGCTCTCCAGCAACTTCTTGGCCATCATGCGGGAGAACCCAGGACCACCTCCTATCACAAGCGACGCTGGCTGGCACCAAGGCCATGTCAAGCTCATCGCTTGCTCCGACCAGAGATCTCTCGATCTCTTCACCAAGGCCATCGATGGTTTAGGAGAGGTTTGGCCAGGTGCAAAACTCGAGGTCGTATCTAAGGAAGACATTCCTAGTAGACCTCGAACTCGTACCTGGATTCCAGCCGAACCCTCCTCTCCAGAAAATATCCTGGAAATCATCCGGCTCAGCAACCCGACTCTTCCGACTCATGACTGGAAAGTCGCGAAACTGGAGGAACTAAGGGGTTCTTATAGATGCGCGTTAATTGTGATCAATAAGGAATCCCTTAATCCTCTGGCGCAGACGAAAGGCATGATTCGGTTTGGATTCGAGTCCATTCATTTAAGGGTGTACAAAAAGGATGAGTTGGATGCTGATAAGCAACCTCCTCCTCCTTTAACACCTGACATCACAACCGTGGATCTTGGAGCATCGATATCCTTTCCAGAATTGGATAGCGATGACTCCAATCTGTCCGAGGTGACTACAAAGCCGTCGGTCTCCGATTCTGACACATTGTCGGAAATGGAAACCGATGGCGAAGCAAATAGAGGTTCTACACGATCAGAGATTGAAGATGAGCTCTTGGGCACATCTTCAGAATCGGAGGACCTCAACAACACCGTGGTGGAGGCGACTCTGGAAGACTGTAGCAATGATACGGTTTCTCCAGATTAATCTCCACCACTCAAAAAAGGCTTCGGCCACACTCATTCTGCGTCTTTCCAAAAGCGCAGAAGACATTATTCTAATCCAGGAACCATGGATTGCAGAAGGCGTGGTTCGTGGACTTAGGACACCCTCATACGTTCCGCTCTATACAAGAGACAAAGGTAAGATTAGAACTTGTATATTAGTGAAACGTAGCCTTAATGTATTTCTACTTCCCAACCTCAGTGATCCCGACCTAACCGTTGCCAGATTAGAAACTGCCAAAGGCTCATACTGGCTGGCATCGGCTTACCTTGGCCACGACCAAGTGGGCCCTCTCCCTGGTGATAACCTAGAAAGGGTGGTACTGGAAGCGGGAAGGCAAAAAACTGGCCTCATAATCGGATGCGACGCCAACGCACATCATACGGTATGGGGCAGTACCGACATCAATGATAGAGGTGAGTCACTTTTAGACTATATTTTAAGTACTAACCTCTTAATTTGCAATATTGGCAATGAGCCCACTTTCATAACAAAAAACCGACAAGAAGTTTTAGACATTACTCTTGTCTCCGACAGCATCACCCAAAGGCTAACAAACTGGATGGTATCGTCTGAACACTCCTTTTCGGACCATAGGTACATCCAATTCAGTCTGAGTGATGCTCCCCCTCTCCAACCAACTTTCCGGAACTACCGGAAAACTGATTGGACAAAATATAGAGGAATCCTATCGGAAACGATATCCTCCAAACTATCAAGTCCCCCGCGTGACACCAATGAGCTCGACATGAAAGTCAGGGAATTTACTCTGACTCTCAATAAGGCTATGGCCGCTTCCTGCCCTCTTATTCAACCAAGAGGCAAGAAAAAGCCACACTGGTGGACATCGGCACTAGGACTGCTCAGAAACACATGCAGAAAACTTTTCAACGCAGCAAAAAGCACAAGAAAAGTGACCGACTGGGACTCATATAAAGAATCCCTCAAATTATACAAAAAAGAACTGAGGAAGGCAAAGCGACAATCCTGGAGGTCATTCTGTGACAAAATCACAGAAACCTCTGAGGCTTCGCGGCTAAGAAAAATCCTCTCCACAAATCCTATGATGCCCAGCTGTTTGAAAAAAACCGATGGCTCTTGGACAACCTCAAGTGATGAATCACTCAACCTGCTTCTGGACACCCACTTTCCAGGTAGCTCCCAACTCGAGGCCAGTAGCAGCCCAAACAAGCCTACTGCAACCGTGACCAAAATTCATAGTCTGATTACGAGAGACAAACTGCTCTGGGCACTACATAGCTTCAAACCATACAAGTCTGCTGGTCCGGACGGTATTATACCTGCCGAGCTACAGAGATCCTCAGATATTATTCTACCAGTGTTGGAAAATATTATGAGGAGCTGTGTAGAACTTATCCACATTCCACTGTTATGGAGAGAAGTCAATGTAGTATTCATTCCCAAAGCTGGAAAATGTTCTCATGTGGTCCCAAAGGACCTCAGACCCATAAGTCTATCGTCATTCCTTCTGAAAACTTTAGAACGACTGATTGATATCCATATTCGAGCTAAAGTTGATCCAAGACTTCTGTCTACGGCTCAACATGCCTACTGTAAAGGAAAGTCGGTGGAAACGGCTTTGCACTCTCTGACTAGCCACATCGAACGATCCCTACAATATAAGGAGTACACAATGGTTGCTTTCCTGGACATAGAGGGCGCCTTTAACAACGTCAACACATCCGCAATCACGACTGCGTTGTCAACTCTGCAGGTAGACGACTCACTTGGGGAGCTGATTAATCTAATGCTGACAAGCAGGATAATCAACTCCAAACTGGGTGAGACTTCTGCTAAAAGATATGTCAGTAGGGGTACGCCGCAAGGCGGTGTCCTCTCCCCCCTTCTTTGGAACTTAGTGGTTAACGAACTACTGATATACCTGGAAGCAGAGTGATTGCCTATGCGGATGACGTTGCCATAGCCGTCTCAGGAAAACATTTAAATACCATTAAAGAACTCCTCCAAGTAAATCTTAACAGATTAACCTGCTGGGCAGATCGCTGTGGATTGGGAATAAACCCCCATAAAACTGATCTTGTCCTCTTTTCTAGGAAATATAAAATTCCAATCATAGACCCTCCTTCAATAAACGGTACCAGTTTAGCTTTCTCCGATACAGCAAAATATCTGGGTCTGATTTTTGACAGGAAACTAAACTGGAAACCTAACATTCAAGAAAGAGTCAATAAAGCTACAATAGCTTTATTCTCCTGCAAGAAAGCCATTGGGAACAAATGGGGCCTTCAACCTCGCATAACCCACTGGCTATACATCTCGGTCATAAGACCGATACTCACTTACGGGGTGGTTGTCTGGTGGACGGCCTTGGAAAATGCAGTCAACTGCACTAAACTAAGCAGAGTCCAAAGAACAGCATGTCTATGCACAAGCGGAGCCTTGCGGTCTACCCCCTCTGCGGCATTAGATATTCTGCTTCACTTGACACCCCTCGACATTTTTAGCAAGCAAGTAGCTGCGACTGCAGCTATTCGCCTTAAAGCGACTAAACAGTGGACAAATAATTCATTTGGCCACGCCAACATTCTTAATACATTAGGAATCCTCACAGAGAACACCGATTACACCATACCTGAACTTTGGTTTGACAAAAACTTCCATGTAAGCTTCCCCTCTAGATCATTCTGGGAGGAGGATGCTTTCATGGAGGACAAGTCAATCCATCTCTACACAGATGGATCTAAAACCGACAGCGGAGTTGGTGGCGGTGTTTTCTCAGATAAGCTTAACCTAAGCCTCTCTTTCCGCCTTCCAAATCACTGTAGCGTGTTCCAGGCGGAAATTTTGGCGATTAAAGAAGCTCTGTCCTGGCTGAAGAAAAACGTGATATCTGCAAAGGATATCCGCATATTTTCGGATAGTCAGGCCGCCATCAAATCCCTGGACTCGGTCTCATTGTGTTTTAAAACTGCCCTTGAATGCCGATCATCTCTCATGGAGATGGCAGAGCAGTTCAACATTCACCTCTGTTGGGTGCCGGGCCACAGAGACATTCCAGGGAACTGCAGAGCCGATGAACTCGCCAAAATTGGAACCACTTTACCTATCCTACCAGACAAAGGTAGTATAGGTATACCAATCGCTACGTGCAAACTAACACTAAAGCTAGATGCCAATAAAAGTACGGACCTTAGGTGGACTGCTGGACAAACATGTCCAGCGACAAAACAGATCTGGCCAAAGCTGGATCTGAGTCGATCTAAGTGTCTGATTCTCTTAGAAAGGAAACATCTCAGCGCCATAATAGGTGTCATTACCGGACACTGCCTCATAGGCAAGCACGCAAGAAGGCTTGGCGCTTTTACTAACGATTTTTGTAGAAGCTGCATGGACGAGGAAGAGGAGGAGACAATCCCCCACCTACTCTGCACATGCCCAGCTCTCTCTCAGAGAAGGAAGCTTCACCTAGGAGCTTTCTTCTACAACGACCTAAACGATCTAGAAAAAATAGACGTTAACAGTCTCCTACGCTTTATTAAAAGCTCAAACTGGTTCCAGTAGTAAGAAGATCATAGATCCACGTGGCATCACAATGGGCCAATAGGCCTAAGTGGGTTGGTATTTCCAACAGCCACTCTTACCTAACCTAACCTAACCTAGCGTAAATAATTTAAGAATCTTAGGGGTGATATTTATTAATAGATATAACTGGAAACCACATTGTATAGACCTTAAGAAGAGCCTAGCTGGGAGAGCCAACATTGTTAACTATTTAGCTTGCAAAAAATTGAACGTACACATAAATTCTCTTTGTAATATTACCAGAGCTTTAGTTTTAAGTAGAATTGATTAGGGACTGTTCATATATGGTAAATATCCCAAAACAACGCTTAAACAACTAAAATCAACTTATCATCAAGCAGCCAGAAGGAGTATCAACGCATATCGAACATCCAGAATATAAAATATAATGGCAGAAACAGGACTTCCTACTTTAGAAGAAAGACAAACAGAATGTTTTACCAAACTTCTTGCGCAATTCTCCTTCTCATACAATTCTCCCATCAACCATAGCTCGAACAATATACAGCGCAAGAGAATTTGATCTTCCCATCAAACAAATGAAACATTGCTCGCCATCTTACCCACCCTGGTGCATAAAACAATCCTCGGTTCTACTGATTCTGATTGAACATAAAAAAGGCAATACAGGCAGCGGTATTTACAAGGCACATTTTCTCGAAGCAATTAGTGAACTCAAATCTAAAGGATGAAAACTTATCTTCACAGAGGGATCTAAATCAATACACACCCCATCCTTTGCCGTCACCTCAGAAAGCGGATCTCTATTAACAGCCGGAATTTTGCCAGAAAACACATCAATTTTCACTGCAAAGGCAATTGCTTTACTCGAAGCAGTAAAAATAATGACAAAACTAAGGGGGAATGCCATAATATGCACTGACAGCCTATCAGCGCTAGAAGCCTCATTAAACTCCAACCAAAACACTGGACTTATAAACCACATTAGGGATATCTTCGCAAAATACCCCAATAAAATAACTCTCATGTGGATTCCAAGTCACATGGAGATACAAGGTAAGAAACTTGCTGATATGGCCTCAAAATCCTGCAATAATGCGCCTGTTTTCACCTTTGCTATACTTACAAAGCATGATCTGCAAAAACAGATCACCCAAAAGATTAAGATGCACCGACTTTTAAATTGGCGAAGTCACCAAAATCACTACGCTAAAATCAACACTAGCCGTTCCATTCCCATCTACCCGACATCCACCTCTAAAGCAATGAACTCCAACTTCGTCCGTCTTCGCCTAGGCCACACTATTCAAACACATCAACACATTCTAAAGAAGAACAGCCCACCACAGTGTCCAGTCTGCAATAATAAAATCGACACAGCACATATTCCCGAACAAATTCCATGCCAAATCTCCAGATCTTTTACTATAATTCTCTCTTGCTTCAGTCTATCTATTACTCAACCATGAAAATATAATAAAAGTTTACAACTTCCTCCAGAACGAGAATTAAGTTATATAAAATGTATCTATAGAATTTTTATCACTTATAATATTGTAAATAATAATAATAATAAATAATAAAAATAATAATAATAATAATAAATAATAATAATAATAGCTAGTGCTCCTTTTTTTACAATTTCTGTATTAGCTTCAGAATTTATTGTTATGTTAATAAAATAATAATAATGATATACCCTCAAGCCCACTTTCGGGCGTACTCAAAAATACTCGTATCGTGATTCGTTCCTAGGCCGTACAACTCGGTTATGGAATGCCCTGCCTAGCTCTTTATTCACTAGTCATTATAACTTTCAAACATTTAAAACCAGCGTTCACCGGTATCTCTCTTTCCATCCTCCCAGATTTTCCTGTGTACAAAAATATTAAGGGTACTTGAATCCCTTGAATGCACCCAAATTATAAAAAAAAATTGTAAATTTACATTAAGGGTGAAAGTACACTTTTGATTCTTATTTTTTTTTTATAATTTTTAACATCCTCCGGGTGGCGGACATGAAAGGTTCTCAAGGTTATGTAACAGTTGAAGAGGTCTGCGAGTCATAAAACTGTTGGAATAATGTATTCCGCATACCCTTATATGACCATCTCGACCAGGATAAACGTCCTGTATTGTAGGTAACTTCCAATTCAGTAGCAGCATCGCAAAGTCTGCAACCAGAACGATCATATAGACCTCATGCCTGTTGTCGGATTCATCAAAGGTGTAAAGCTGACCAATAAAATCGACGCCAATGATACGTATTAAACGGCTTTAACAATCTGAACCGGTCGATAGACAAAAATCCAAAATGCACTGAGGATGATTTCCTAAACCGCTTCCGGCATGTAACGAATGTCTTTATACGCTTCTGGATACATTAACGGCCTCTAGGAATCCAAGATATTCGTCCCACCGGCTAGAGTGCGTTGATAGTCATTTATACGAGTAATACGTGCCGTGACGTAGGACTCTGTTGGTAATATAATGGGTTGGCATATATCTGAAGAGTAGTCAAGGTACTAAAGACGACCCTTAACCCCCAAAAAAGGCTTTCTTTAGTTAATCAAATAAACTGAGTATGCTTGATCCATGACCTCTTCTGCGGTTAGATGTTTAGACTACAAATCATTCTTTGCATTACAGGTATTAACAAAACGCTGTATGTATGTCGTTACTCGTACAAGATGTTTCCATCTTTTTTTCCTCTCCTCGAATCAAGTTCAATGTTATTTTTGACTCGGTCCATAAGTAGAAATCACGGATCGAAGTTTCGAGCGAACGCATCAGCTATAAGCAAATGCGAGTAATAATCAAAGCGGCAGTCAACTTCAGTTTTGCCAATATGAGGCCGTTGTAATTCAATGGGGCTACCCGACCCTTCGCGGAAAGAAATGCCGTTGTATTGCCTCCTAATGAATCGACGCTTGTAATGTAGGCTACAGGCCAAATGCCTTGAGGCTTGCATCGACAAAAATATGCACATCCTTTAGATAAAATGCGGAATATGTTGAAGCTACTCGCGGTATAACTGGACTTCTTTAAAAAAAAAAAGAACTTAACACTCACGTGGGTATTATTACACTTAAAATGCCTGAGCACGTGTTAAGTTTTTAGGAAAATGGGACAGAGAGAGAAAGAAAGATTTTTGGGCTCAGTGGTTATTTCGCTCCATGGGTGGCATCCAACATTTAATGGGGACACTAAATTATTAGTGTAATTGGACTTGTTGTTGTATTATAGGCAAACATTCGTCTTACGTGAATTAAGTTGCCTGAAAAAAAAATGTCTTTCGGGCGAGGCTGAGATTCGAACAACAAACCTTCCGATTTAGAAGCCAATACACTACCACTTGAGCCACGGACACCCATCATACCAAAAGGATCGGAAACTCTTGCGATCGTACTTAGATCATCCTCTTGTTAGCTCGACTACGCCATTGAATTCGTTACAAACTCATCGCCAAACACACCAGGTCAATCCCAACACTTTCTGATTTACATATACATGCCCGGAACCCAAAACATCTCGTACGCGACTTACCCATCATCTTCACAGTTTCCTGACTTACTCCGATAGCCTCTTCTTCTGTGTCTAACGCCATAGCAATGTCATTAAAACTCTTCTGAAACAGAGGACATATTCAAGGAAAATTAGTTTCTTATTGATTTCAATACTCTCGTATATTAACTGTCAACAAAAATGGGCTGCAGCTGACGCCAAACGTAGCTCTCGTCATTTGGTTATTCATAAATTGGTTCATCTGACGAGAAAGTGCTCCTAGAGCAGCCCTGTTTATCGGTGACCACTAACCTATACTTTGTAGATCCGATCAGGAGGCTCAGTCCCACCTCTTCTTCGATATTTATATGATGAACATCAGCCATAAGGAGACTTTTGATCGAAGTGCATGATAAGTCAGGTGGAGGCAGAACATCGATACAAATATTTGGGACCACTACTGCTTCTATATCCACAAGTTGATTGCCATTGGAGCACAATTTGTACTTTGTTCAACAGCTTCGATGAAGTTTGATTTCTGGATCCGAAAGGCATCGGCGACAAATTTTTTTGCCCAATAGTAGGAATTTTAAATTTTTGGACCAGACCTTCGTGGATATACGAGCACTGGCTGTCACCATCTATTAAAAAATAAATGAGTAGTCGACTTGATTTGATTGGAGTTGCGATAATTCCCCAACCTGTCTTCAAAAGGACATTTGATATATGCGATGAATAGCAGGCACATACGAGTATGAATGCGCCTTGAAACATTGTCTCCTTGACACCCCTCGACATTTTTAGCAAGCAAGTAGCTGCGACTGCAGCTATTCGCCTTAAAGCGACTAAACAGTGGACAAATAATTCATTTGGCCACGCCAACATTCTTAATACATTAGGAATCCTCACAGAGAACACCGATTACACCATACCTGAACTTTGGTTTGACAAAAACTTCCATGTAAGCTTCCCCTCTAGATCATTCTGGGAGGAGGATGCTTTCATGGAGGACAAGTCAATCCATATCTACACAGATGGATCTAAAACCGACAGCGGAGTTGGTGGCGGTGTTTTCTCAGATAAGCTTAACCTAAGCCTCTCTTTCCGCCTTCCAAATCACTGTAGCGTGTTCCAGGCGGAAATTTTGGCGATTAAAGAAGCTCTGTCCTGGCTGAAGAAAAACGTGATATCTGCAAAGGATATCCGCATATTTTCGGATAGTCAGGCCGCCATCAAATCCCTGGACTCGGTCTCATTGTGTTTTAAAACTGCCCTTGAATGCCGATCATCTCTCATGGAGATGGCAGAGCAGTTCAACATTCACCTCTGTTGGGTGCCGGGCCACAGAGACATTCCAGGGAACTGCAGAGCCGATGAACTCGCCAAAATTGGAACCACTTTACCTATCCTACCAGACAAAGGTAGTATAGGTATACCAATCGCTACGTGCAAACTAACACTAAAGCTAGATGCCAATAAAAGTACGGACCTTAGGTGGACTGCTGGACAAACATGTCTAGCGACAAAACAGATCTGGCCAAAGCTGGATCTGAGTCGATCTAAGTGTCTGATCCTCTTAGAAAGGAAACATCTCAGCGCCATAATAGGTGTCATTACCGGACACTGCCTCATAGGCAAGCACGCAAGAAGGCTTGGCGCTTTTACTAACGATTTTTGTAGAAGCTGCATGGACGAGGAAGAGGAGGAGACAATCCCCCACCTACTCTGCACATGCCCAGCTCTCTCTCAGAGAAGGAAGCTTCACCTAGGAGCTTTCTTCTACAACGACCTAAACGATCTAGAAAAAATAGACGTTAACAGTCTCCTACGCTTTATTAAAAGCTCAAACTGGTTCCAGTAGTAAGAAGATCATAGATCCACGTGGCATCACAATGGGCCAATAGGCCTAAGTGGGTTGGTATTTCCAACAGCCACTCTTACCTAACCTAACCTAACCTAGCGTAAATAATTTAAGAATCTTAGGGGTGATATTTATTAATAGATATAACTGGAAACCACATTGTATAGACCTTAAGAAGAGCCTAGCTGGGAGAGCCAACATTGTTAACTATTTAGCTTGCAAAAAATTGAACGTACACATAAATTCTCTTTGTAATATTACCAGAGCTTTAGTTTTAAGTAGAATTGATTAGGGACTGTTCATATATGGTAAATATCCCAAAACAACGCTTAAACAACTAAAATCAACTTATCATCAAGCAGCCAGAAGGAGTATCAACGCATATCGAACATCCAGAATATAAAATATAATGGCAGAAACAGGACTTCCTACTTTAGAAGAAAGACAAACAGAATGTTTTACCAAACTTCTTGCGCAATTCTCCTTCTAATACAATTCTCCCATCAACCATAGCTCGAACAATATACAGCGCAAGAGAATTTGATCTTCCCATCAAACAAATGAAACATTGCTCGCCATCTTACCCACCCTGGTGCATAAAACAATCCTCGGTTCTACTGATTCTGATTGAACATAAAAAAGGCAATACAGGCAGCGGTATTTACAAGGCACATTTTCTCGAAGCAATTAGTGAACTCAAATCTAAAGGATGAAAACTTATCTTCACAGAGGGATCTAAATCAATACACACCCCATCCTTTGCCGTCACCTCAGAAAGCGGATCTCTATTAACAGCCGGAATTTTGCCAGAAAACACATCAATTTTCACTGCAAAGGCAATTGCTTTACTCGAAGCAGTAAAAATAATGACAAAACTAAGGGGGAATGCCATAATATGCACTGACAGCCTATCAGCGCTAGAAGCCTCATTAAACTCCAACCAAAACACTGGACTTATAAACCACATTAGGGATATCTTCGCAAAATACCCCAATAAAATAACTCTCATGTGGATTCCAAGTCACATGGAGATACAAGGTAAGAAACTTGCTGATATGGCCTCAAAATCCTGCAATAATGCGCCTGTTTTCACCTTTGCTATACTTACAAAGCATGATCTGCAAAAACAGATCACCCAAAAGATTAAGATGCACCGACTTTTAAATTGGCGAAGTCACCAAAATCACTACGCTAAAATCAACACTAGCCGTTCCATTCCCATCTACCCGACATCCACCTCTAAAGCAATGAACTCCAACTTCGTCCGTCTTCGCCTAGGCCACACTATTCAAACACATCAACACATTCTAAAGAAGAACAGCCCACCACAGTGTCCAGTCTGCAATAATAAAATCGACACAGCACATATTCCCGAACAAATTCCATGCCAAATCTCCAGATCTTTTACTATAATTCTCTCTTGCTTCAGTCTATCTATTACTCAACCATGAAAATATAATAAAAGTTTACAACTTCCTCCAGAACGAGAATTAAGTTATATAAAATGTATCTATAGAATTTTTATCACTTATAATATTGTAAATAATAATAATAATAAATAATAAAAATAATAATAATAATAATAAATAATAATAATAATAGCTAGTGCTCCTTTTTTTACAATTTCTGTATTAGCTTCAGAATTTATTGTTATGTTAATAAAATAATAATAATGATATACCCTCAAGCCCACTTTCGGGCGTACTCAAAAATACTCGTATCGTGATTCGTTCCTAGGCCGTACAACTCGGTTATGGAATGCCCTGCCTAGCTCTTTATTCACTAGTCATTATAACTTTCAAACATTTAAAACCAGCGTTCACCGGTATCTCTCTTTCCATCCTCCCAGATTTTCCTGTGTACAAAAATATTAAGGGTACTTGAATCCCTTGAATGCACCCAAATTATAAAAAAAAATTGTAAATTTACATTAAGGGTGAAAGTACACTTTTGATTCTTATTTTTTTTTTATAATTTTTAACATCCTCCGGGTGGCGGACATGAAAGGTTCTCAAGGTTATGTAACAGTTGAAGAGGTCTGCGAGTCATAAAACTGTTGGAATAATGTATTCCGCATACCCTTATATGACCATCTCGACCAGGATAAACGTCCTGTATTGTAGGTAACTTCCAATTCAGTAGCAGCATCGCAAAGTCTGCAACCAGAACGATCATATAGACCTCATGCCTGTTGTCGGATTCATCAAAGGTGTAAAGCTGACCAATAAAATCGACGCCAATGATACGTATTAAACGGCTTTAACAATCTGAACCGGTCGATAGACAAAAATCCAAAATGCACTGAGGATGATTTCCTAAACCGCTTCCGGCATGTAACGAATGTCTTTATACGCTTCTGGATACATTAACGGCCTCTAGGAATCCAAGATATTCGTCCCACCGGCTAGAGTGCGTTGATAGTCATTTATACGAGTAATACGTGCCGTGACGTAGGACTCTGTTGGTAATATAATGGGTTGGCATATATCTGAAGAGTAGTCAAGGTACTAAAGACGACCCTTAACCCCCAAAAAAGGCTTTCTTTAGTTAATCAAATAAACTGAGTATGCTTGATCCATGACCTCTTCTGCGGTTAGATGTTTAGACTACAAATCATTCTTTGCATTACAGGTATTAACAAAACGCTGTATGTATGTCGTTACTCGTACAAGATGTTTCCATCTTTTTTTCCTCTCCTCGAATCAAGTTCAATGTTATTTTTGACTCGGTCCATAAGTAGAAATCACGGATCGAAGTTTCGAGCGAACGCATCAGCTATAAGCAAATGCGAGTAATAATCAAAGCGGCAGTCAACTTCAGTTTTGCCAATATGAGGCCGTTGTAATTCAATGGGGCTACCCGACCCTTCGCGGAAAGAAATGCCGTTGTATTGCCTCCTAATGAATCGACGCTTGTAATGTAGGCTACAGGCCAAATGCCTTGAGGCTTGCATCGACAAAAATATGCACATCCTTTAGATAAAATGCGGAATATGTTGAAGCTACTCGCGGTATAACTGGACTTCTTTAAAAAAAAAAAGAACTTAACACTCACGTGGGTATTATTACACTTAAAATGCCTGAGCACGTGTTAAGTTTTTAGGAAAATGGGACAGAGAGAGAAAGAAAGATTTTTGGGCTCAGTGGTTATTTCGCTCCATGGGTGGCATCCAACATTTAATGGGGACACTAAATTATTAGTGTAATTGGACTTGTTGTTGTATTATAGGCAAACATTCGTCTTACGTGAATTAAGTTGCCTGAAAAAAAAATGTCTTTCGGGCGAGGCTGAGATTCGAACAACAAACCTTCCGATTTAGAAGCCAATACACTACCACTTGAGCCACGGACACCCATCATACCAAAAGGATCGGAAACTCTTGCGATCGTACTTAGATCATCCTCTTGTTAGCTCGACTACGCCATTGAATTCGTTACAAACTCATCGCCAAACACACCAGGTCAATCCCAACACTTTCTGATTTACATATACATGCCCGGAACCCAAAACATCTCGTACGCGACTTACCCATCATCTTCACAGTTTCCTGACTTACTCCGATAGCCTCTTCTTCTGTGTCTAACGCCATAGCAATGTCATTAAAACTCTTCTGAAACAGAGGACATATTCAAGGAAAATTAGTTTCTTATTGATTTCAATACTCTCGTATATTAACTGTCAACAAAAATGGGCTGCAGCTGACGCCAAACGTAGCTCTCGTCATTTGGTTATTCATAAATTGGTTCATCTGACGAGAAAGTGCTCCTAGAGCAGCCCTGTTTATCGGTGACCACTAACCTATACTTTGTAGATCCGATCAGGAGGCTCAGTCCCACCTCTTCTTCGATATTTATATGATGAACATCAGCCATAAGGAGACTTTTGATCGAAGTGCATGATAAGTCAGGTGGAGGCAGAACATCGATACAAATATTTGGGACCACTACTGCTTCTATATCCACAAGTTGATTGCCATTGGAGCACAATTTGTACTTTGTTCAACAGCTTCGATGAAGTTTGATTTCTGGATCCGAAAGGCATCGGCGACAAATTTTTTTGCCCAATAGTAGGAATTTTAAATTTTTGGACCAGACCTTCGTGGATATACGAGCACTGGCTGTCACCATCTATTAAAAAATAAATGAGTAGTCGACTTGATTTGATTGGAGTTGCGATAATTCCCCAACCTGTCTTCAAAAGGACATTTGATATATGCGATGAATAGCAGGCACATACGAGTATGAATGCGCCTTGAAACATTGTCTCCTTGACACCCCTCGACATTTTTAGCAAGCAAGTAGCTGCGACTGCAGCTATTCGCCTTAAAGCGACTAAACAGTGGACAAATAATTCATTTGGCCACGCCAACATTCTTAATACATTAGGAATCCTCACAGAGAACACCGATTACACCATACCTGAACTTTGGTTTGACAAAAACTTCCATGTAAGCTTCCCCTCTAGATCATTCTGGGAGGAGGATGCTTTCATGGAGGACAAGTCAATCCATATCTACACAGATGGATCTAAAACCGACAGCGGAGTTGGTGGCGGTGTTTTCTCAGATAAGCTTAACCTAAGCCTCTCTTTCCGCCTTCCAAATCACTGTAGCGTGTTCCAGGCGGAAATTTTGGCGATTAAAGAAGCTCTGTCCTGGCTGAAGAAAAACGTGATATCTGCAAAGGATATCCGCATATTTTCGGATAGTCAGGCCGCCATCAAATCCCTGGACTCGGTCTCATTGTGTTTTAAAACTGCCCTTGAATGCCGATCATCTCTCATGGAGATGGCAGAGCAGTTCAACATTCACCTCTGTTGGGTGCCGGGCCACAGAGACATTCCAGGGAACTGCAGAGCCGATGAACTCGCCAAAATTGGAACCACTTTACCTATCCTACCAGACAAAGGTAGTATAGGTATACCAATCGCTACGTGCAAACTAACACTAAAGCTAGATGCCAATAAAAGTACGGACCTTAGGTGGACTGCTGGACAAACATGTCTAGCGACAAAACAGATCTGGCCAAAGCTGGATCTGAGTCGATCTAAGTGTCTGATCCTCTTAGAAAGGAAACATCTCAGCGCCATAATAGGTGTCATTACCGGACACTGCCTCATAGGCAAGCACGCAAGAAGGCTTGGCGCTTTTACTAACGATTTTTGTAGAAGCTGCATGGACGAGGAAGAGGAGGAGACAATCCCCCACCTACTCTGCACATGCCCAGCTCTCTCTCAGAGAAGGAAGCTTCACCTAGGAGCTTTCTTCTACAACGACCTAAACGATCTAGAAAAAATAGACGTTAACAGTCTCCTACGCTTTATTAAAAGCTCAAACTGGTTCCAGTAGTAAGAAGATCATAGATCCACGTGGCATCACAATGGGCCAATAGGCCTAAGTGGGTTGGTATTTCCAACAGCCACTCTTACCTAACCTAACCTAACCTAGCGTAAATAATTTAAGAATCTTAGGGGTGATATTTATTAATAGATATAACTGGAAACCACATTGTATAGACCTTAAGAAGAGCCTAGCTGGGAGAGCCAACATTGTTAACTATTTAGCTTGCAAAAAATTGAACGTACACATAAATTCTCTTTGTAATATTACCAGAGCTTTAGTTTTAAGTAGAATTGATTAGGGACTGTTCATATATGGTAAATATCCCAAAACAACGCTTAAACAACTAAAATCAACTTATCATCAAGCAGCCAGAAGGAGTATCAACGCATATCGAACATCCAGAATATAAAATATAATGGCAGAAACAGGACTTCCTACTTTAGAAGAAAGACAAACAGAATGTTTTACCAAACTTCTTGCGCAATTCTCCTTCTAATACAATTCTCCCATCAACCATAGCTCGAACAATATACAGCGCAAGAGAATTTGATCTTCCCATCAAACAAATGAAACATTGCTCGCCATCTTACCCACCCTGGTGCATAAAACAATCCTCGGTTCTACTGATTCTGATTGAACATAAAAAAGGCAATACAGGCAGCGGTATTTACAAGGCACATTTTCTCGAAGCAATTAGTGAACTCAAATCTAAAGGATGAAAACTTATCTTCACAGAGGGATCTAAATCAATACACACCCCATCCTTTGCCGTCACCTCAGAAAGCGGATCTCTATTAACAGCCGGAATTTTGCCAGAAAACACATCAATTTTCACTGCAAAGGCAATTGCTTTACTCGAAGCAGTAAAAATAATGACAAAACTAAGGGGGAATGCCATAATATGCACTGACAGCCTATCAGCGCTAGAAGCCTCATTAAACTCCAACCAAAACACTGGACTTATAAACCACATTAGGGATATCTTCGCAAAATACCCCAATAAAATAACTCTCATGTGGATTCCAAGTCACATGGAGATACAAGGTAAGAAACTTGCTGATATGGCCTCAAAATCCTGCAATAATGCGCCTGTTTTCACCTTTGCTATACTTACAAAGCATGATCTGCAAAAACAGATCACCCAAAAGATTAAGATGCACCGACTTTTAAATTGGCGAAGTCACCAAAATCACTACGCTAAAATCAACACTAGCCGTTCCATTCCCATCTACCCGACATCCACCTCTAAAGCAATGAACTCCAACTTCGTCCGTCTTCGCCTAGGCCACACTATTCAAACACATCAACACATTCTAAAGAAGAACAGCCCACCACAGTGTCCAGTCTGCAATAATAAAATCGACACAGCACATATTCCCGAACAAATTCCATGCCAAATCTCCAGATCTTTTACTATAATTCTCTCTTGCTTCAGTCTATCTATTACTCAACCATGAAAATATAATAAAAGTTTACAACTTCCTCCAGAACGAGAATTAAGTTATATAAAATGTATCTATAGAATTTTTATCACTTATAATATTGTAAATAATAATAATAATAAATAATAAAAATAATAATAATAATAATAAATAATAATAATAATAGCTAGTGCTCCTTTTTTTACAATTTCTGTATTAGCTTCAGAATTTATTGTTATGTTAATAAAATAATAATAATGATATACCCTCAAGCCCACTTTCGGGCGTACTCAAAAATACTCGTATCGTGATTCGTTCCTAGGCCGTACAACTCGGTTATGGAATGCCCTGCCTAGCTCTTTATTCACTAGTCATTATAACTTTCAAACATTTAAAACCAGCGTTCACCGGTATCTCTCTTTCCATCCTCCCAGATTTTCCTGTGTACAAAAATATTAAGGGTACTTGAATCCCTTGAATGCACCCAAATTATAAAAAAAAATTGTAAATTTACATTAAGGGTGAAAGTACACTTTTGATTCTTATTTTTTTTTTATAATTTTTAACATCCTCCGGGTGGCGGACATGAAAGGTTCTCAAGGTTATGTAACAGTTGAAGAGGTCTGCGAGTCATAAAACTGTTGGAATAATGTATTCCGCATACCCTTATATGACCATCTCGACCAGGATAAACGTCCTGTATTGTAGGTAACTTCCAATTCAGTAGCAGCATCGCAAAGTCTGCAACCAGAACGATCATATAGACCTCATGCCTGTTGTCGGATTCATCAAAGGTGTAAAGCAGACCAATAAAATCGACGCCAATGATACGTATTAAACGGCTTTAACAATCTGAACCGGTCGATAGACAAAAATCCAAAATGCACTGAGGATGATTTCCTAAACCGCTTCCGGCATGTAACGAATGTCTTTATACGCTTCTGGATACATTAACGGCCTCTAGGAATCCAAGATATTCGTCCCACCGGCTAGAGTGCGTTGATAGTCATTTATACGAGTAATACGTGCCGTGACGTAGGACTCTGTTGGTAATATAATGGGTTGGCATATATCTGAAGAGTAGTCAAGGTACTAAAGACGACCCTTAACCCCCAAAAAAGGCTTTCTTTAGTTAATCAAATAAACTGAGTATGCTTGATCCATGACCTCTTCTGCGGTTAGATGTTTAGACTACAAATCATTCTTTGCATTACAGGTATTAACAAAACGCTGTATGTATGTCGTTACTCGTACAAGATGTTTCCATCTTTTTTTCCTCTCCTCGAATCAAGTTCAATGTTATTTTTGACTCGGTCCATAAGTAGAAATCACGGATCGAAGTTTCGAGCGAACGCATCAGCTATAAGCAAATGCGAGTAATAATCAAAGCGGCAGTCAACTTCAGTTTTGCCAATATGAGGCCGTTGTAATTCAATGGGGCTACCCGACCCTTCGCGGAAAGAAATGCCGTTGTATTGCCTCCTAATGAATCGACGCTTGTAATGTAGGCTACAGGCCAAATGCCTTGAGGCTTGCATCGACAAAAATATGCACATCCTTTAGATAAAATGCGGAATATGTTGAAGCTACTCGCGGTATAACTGGACTTCTTTAAAAAAAAAAGAACTTAACACTCACGTGGGTATTATTACACTTAAAATGCCTGAGCACGTGTTAAGTTTTTAGGAAAATGGGACAGAGAGAGAAAGAAAGATTTTTGGGCTCAGTGGTTATTTCGCTCCATGGGTGGCATCCAACATTTAATGGGGACACTAAATTATTAGTGTAATTGGACTTGTTGTTGTATTATAGGCAAACATTCGTCTTACGTGAATTAAGTTGCCTGAAAAAAAAATGTCTTTCGGGCGAGGCTGAGATTCGAACAACAAACCTTCCGATTTAGAAGCCAATACACTACCACTTGAGCCACGGACACCCATCATACCAAAAGGATCGGAAACTCTTGCGATCGTACTTAGATCATCCTCTTGTTAGCTCGACTACGCCATTGAATTCGTTACAAACTCATCGCCAAACACACCAGGTCAATCCCAACACTTTCTGATTTACATATACATGCCCGGAACCCAAAACATCTCGTACGCGACTTACCCATCATCTTCACAGTTTCCTGACTTACTCCGATAGCCTCTTCTTCTGTGTCTAACGCCATAGCAATGTCATTAAAACTCTTCTGAAACAGAGGACATATTCAAGGAAAATTAGTTTCTTATTGATTTCAATACTCTCGTATATTAACTGTCAACAAAAATGGGCTGCAGCTGACGCCAAACGTAGCTCTCGTCATTTGGTTATTCATAAATTGGTTCATCTGACGAGAAAGTGCTCCTAGAGCAGCCCTGTTTATCGGTGACCACTAACCTATACTTTGTAGATCCGATCAGGAGGCTCAGTCCCACCTCTTCTTCGATATTTATATGATGAACATCAGCCATAAGGAGACTTTTGATCGAAGTGCATGATAAGTCAGGTGGAGGCAGAACATCGATACAAATATTTGGGACCACTACTGCTTCTATATCCACAAGTTGATTGCCATTGGAGCACAATTTGTACTTTGTTCAACAGCTTCGATGAAGTTTGATTTCTGGATCCGAAAGGCATCGGCGACAAATTTTTTTGCCCAATAGTAGGAATTTTAAATTTTTGGACCAGACCTTCGTGGATATACGAGCACTGGCTGTCACCATCTATTAAAAAATAAATGAGTAGTCGACTTGATTTGATTGGAGTTGCGATAATTCCCCAACCTGTCTTCAAAAGGACATTTGATATATGCGATGAATAGCAGGCACATACGAGTATGAATGCGCCTTGAAACATTGTCTCCTTTTTCGGATCACAGAAATAACTAAAATTCTTTACTCTGCATTTACCACATGTGATGTAGAATATTTTTTACTTCGTCATTTTTTCGACGAATGTAAACGTTTCGCACACCGGTATCAACGATTTTCTTTTCACAAAACCACTTTCTTTTGTTCCACGTACATTTTGCTGTCACACTCCCTCTTGGCGTACTGATAAGAGCCACAGAAAAGGCAATTATGTCTGTCGTGCAAAGACATCGGGTTGGTTGCCGTGGTTAGAGTTGAAGAGACGCGCTCGACGTTTACAGATGAGTTCGATGTTATCTCGCTCTACTCCAATGATTCGACCTCTCGCTTCAAAAAAACGCATTATACTTTCTGCCTTAATTTTCTTGTGTTTGATCGTCAACAATCTCTGTGGAATGAAAGTACAATAGCTTAAGCGTAGTTCAACTGAAAGTCAATGAATAAGTATAGATTTCAGCATGACGTGATATTGGTGTGATGGAATCTGCAATGCGGTTAAAGTGCGACAACATGATGTGACAGCGTTATAAAAAGCACGTAGGCGTGAGGTATCTGTGCGTGCCTGGACGAAGAGAGACGAATTATTGCACATATTTTTCCACCAAATGCTCGGAGTCTACAAATTGTTCGCGCAAAAGAGAAACATGCGGTCGATGAAATGGAGAGCTTATACTCCAGAAGTAATGTTTAGATTTTCTCCTTAAGAGGTACAAGATCTTGCATTTGTCAAACATTCGATGGACCTTTTCCAATGCGGTTTCAAGCTAAATTCCAATTCTACGCAATTCCTGTCATCACTGAAGACAAATCAAAGACGAGCAACAACGTTGCATTGACTGCAATAGAGTTTATTGACACTGCGTTGTCGATTGGTGAAACTCTCTCTTGTACATTATTAGTTTCTCCGATCGGTAGTTATTGCAAATTCTTGTGTCGCCTTTGTATGTCATTGGTACGTCGATGGCACAGTCGTGAGAATCGTACCATCTTTTGTAAATTAGTTTTTTCCCTGTTAGCAGGTGCTTGTCCGCAATGTATTTCGACGAATGAACATTTTACGAGTGTTTTTGTAAAGAATTTCATAAAGTCATTGAAACGTTCACAGTACAAATTAAGTCGTATTTTAGCGACTTCGATATTTCCGTTGTCCACGCTAGGTAGGCTTGCCTTTTTCCTACCGCCATTTTCGGACCACCCTTCCACCACCACGTTTTTTTTAATTTATGTGGAGTCAGCCTTCTGAAAAACCGAGCAGGAATTTTGTAGTCTTTGCAATTTTTGTGTCCACAGCTTGTTCCATGCCCCTAAAGAGGAAAAAGGCGATACCACTAAAGAATGTTACACCTATGAGCAATGTCCCATTTAAGTGTGATCATAAATTTATGATCTTAATGATCACCGGCTCATCGAACCGTCAAACAAGTTGATCATATAGCAATCTAGGAACGTTACTCCATCTTTATTATATTATACATAAATGAACATAAGCTTGTACTATATCGAGTGCTGAATACCAGTAGGATGCATGCCAAGAACCTACTAGAAATGCCACAACCAATAGAGCAGAGTACAGGCAAGTATAATAAGCAATCCCAATTCCGCGCGAAGTGATGCTGCGCTCTATGTATGAACAAGCGAAGATAGAAAAGCATTAGCTTTTCCGAAGTAAAATAAATAAAAATATAAGTAACATGCAGTCTATGAAATGGAGGGCTTATATTCCAGAAGTAATGTTTGGATTTTCTCCTTAAGAGGTACAAGATCTTGCATTTGTCAAACGTTCGATGGACCATTTCCAATGCGGTTTCAATCTAAATTTCAATTCTACACAATTCCTTTCATCACTGAGGACAAATCAGAGACAAAATGTTACAGTATAGAGCTCTAACTTTAGGATCACAAGTGACGTCTCATCAAATACTAAATCAAAGAGTAACACTTAAAACAAAAATTAATAATACAATCTTCCCAAGAAACACTCAGAACACTTGTTTGAGCATCAGATATATGTAATAGCGAATCTATACAGAGAAATTATTAGAATATATAGAGCGAACGGACAACAACGACCCAGACTGAGGAATCTTCCATTCTTATCCAGTGGCAATCGTGGTAGATGAAGGTCTCATTTTAGGATGGCGCACAATGTCAGAATACGCAATTGAATGCAGTTGTACAAATATCGCGGGTTGGATCTGTGTAACCATGTAAATGAGTGGCTAAATAACTTCAAAAATTTGTTTTTTATTTCCATATTCTCTTAAATTCAAATCTTTGACATCTGTGTTTTATGCTAGACTTTATATAAAAATATACAAATTATTTGAGAATAGGTAGTGACATTTGTATTTTAAATAAAATTAGTGTTAAATGACACTTCATATTGTAGAAAAAAATTTAGTTTTAGTCACAGTTTTTTTTGGTTTTTGTGGAGTGACAAAAAAAGAAAAAACAAATGGACAAGAGCACTTACAAATGATTTTCTTCAAAAATCTTATTGTTTACAAAATTATTATAAATATTATAGTATATTACAGCAGCAGAGAAAAAAGAATATTTGGAAACATTATATACAAAAGAATCAATTAATTTCTATTAATTATTTCTAATAATTCATATTTCCACAGGAAGGCCATTAAACAAATTACTAGAGACAATAGAGTAGAAGTTTCTGAAACTAGTAGTACGAAATGTTGGGATATGAACAGTATGACTTACAAAGCTTCTTAAATTATCCATGTCAGATATCGGACTTTGAATGTAACCGCCTCTAATAAAAAAGACTTTTAAAACTTTATAAAGTATAAATGTTTCAATGGTAACATTTTTAAGCTCTTGAATAAATCCATGGAGTGAGACAGGCGACTACTTTTGCAAACATTTCTTATAGCACATTTTTGAAGAGTATTTAATTGTTGAATTTTATTGTGATATGCACCACCCCAACATGTAATTCCATACTGCAACTTTGAATGGAATATGCCATAATAGAACATTTTAAGAGTATTTGACAGACAGTATCTCCTAAGGCGATAGATAACACGAACAGATGATCTAATTTATTTTTTCAAAATCGAGAGGTGCTTTACCCAATTCATATTTCGGTCAATAGTTGAATTTGAATTGAAATTTTGAAACAAATTTTTTTACAAGTACTACTTTCAAGGTAGGTCTCCGACCTCGGCTCTGAGCACTCAGTGACAGCTAAATTGTATCTATGACAATCATCTGCATGAAAAGTGATGTCAATAACTCGTGGTTCTTGCATATTCAGGCTAAAAAACATTATTTTAGTTTTACTGCTAATAATAAGCCTGTGATTGGCAAACCATAATCTTAATAAGTGGATGTAATGGCTTATATCAACTAGCAAATCTAACGGACTAACTGAGCAGAAACCAATTGCAAGATCATCTGCAAGTGCACTAATTTTTCATTTGAATGGCAGCTTATACGAAGAGTTCATATATATAAGGAACAAAATTGACCCTAATGCGGATCCCTGGGGAACACCTACATTGGAAGCTTGCGTGATACTAAAATGATTTCCAGTTTTGACTTTTTGTGTTCTGTCTTTTAGGTAAGACACAAACCAATTGTAGATGTTTCCACGAAAGCCCACAGCTTTTAGTTTATTTAACAGGACGTTGTGATTTACCATGTCAAACGCTTTTGTTATGTCAACAAAGAGTTTAGCACAGAATTTTTGTCATCCAGTCCTTTGTATATAAGGGAGCAGAAGTCTAAAAGAGCATCCTCAATGGAAAGACTCTCTCTAAAGCCAAACTGCATAGGGCTAAAGAAGTACATTCTGTTAAGGTAGGATACAATTCTTTTGTTTATTGCTTTCTCGAATATCTTTGAGATCGAGGACAGTAGGGATATTGATCTGTAATTCGTTTTGTCTTTTCTGCACCCTTTTTTAAGCAAAGGAGTAACAATAGCACATAATCAAAATAGGTTCTGAGGGTTTTAATAATGAGGTTTCCGTTCAAGAGATCAATATCATTATTCATATTAATTATCAAAAAGTGAATCTAGATCATCGAAAGATCTTATGACAAAAACCTCACCATTATCAACCTTTTTTAATAGTATTTTAGAGTTCCTAAAGTATAGATACTTAAACTTTTTTTCTATTTTTATTTTCTTAGCGACCATATAGAGAACCCTATAATTATTTGTGAAACTGTCATTTAGAAATATCTTCTTATTAGTACATACCTTCGATTAAAATTGATGAATTCAGCTTTTACAACGCCATCTTCTTGCTCTTCATTATATTACGTTTACATTCTTGCGAGGAGAGGAGATGATGCATCCGTATTTGGCGACGAAAATCTTTTGTGACATAGCATGTGCACATCATTTACATCTACATTAACGTTCAGCGCATCTTTGAATATTTTCTCAACACACTACTTAGCATTGTTGTTGTCAACACCTGTCACTCCAAAAATTTCTACAAACCGACAGAAAAATCAATCACATGCTGATCGATGGAAGACACAACTCCAATCTACTGGATGTGCGACCTATTAGAGGTGCAATTATGTCGAACACCCACAGCATAAATAACTTGAAACATAGATATATCGACTCAACATCGGAGACTTATATTAAAAAAAAAAAAACAGGCTGGTCTTATGCCGGGAACATACACTCTTCGTGATTTTAACGAGAATATTGTCACAGTACATCGTAAATATTTTTATAATAAGCCTTCTATAAGCAATTTCATGGATATGGTAAAGAGGAGATGCTTAGTTTGCGAAGAAAACCCAGAATCAGTCAATAAATGAAATAGTCCTCGCCCTAGTCAAGAAGAGGGTGGCACGGAAATTGAGAGGCTCAAGAAGTGGAGCGGCTCTAACCGACTATACATAAAGATTTTTAATGCTAGGGTCAAGCTTCATATACTCAGTGAGGCTAAATCTATGACCGGCAAGTCGACTATAGACTAATTAACACCTATTGCAGATAAAACTGAAAAATTATCAGTGAATATGAAATCGTATTGATGATGAACTCGATATCATTCTAGCATTCTATATATTATTGTGCAATGCTGTTGAACCTTGGTGTGATGTACGTCATGAGAAGTAGCCTCCAAAATTGTTGCAAGTCTGGATCACATTACGCCATGGAAATGTGCCATGATATGACTTCGGTGCCGTGAAATAAGGCCAAGTGAAATAAGACCAACTTTCAAAAATTGGTCTTATTTCACTTTTCAAATGTTATTTCACGGCACCTGTGACTCCTTCGAATTAGTGCTGGAAAAGATGTAAGTTCGGAGGCCAATATCTTCAACAAGTCTATTGAGGTGTTGAACTACCACGCCATTTCGCCCCCAACATGGAGTTGGTCATGTCTCTTGAAAAGAATCATGGACCTGTCAGTTATTATAAATTACAATATAAATTTTTCCATGTTTCAACAAGAGGTGCAGGATTTGTCTTTTGAATAAAACAAACAATTGTGAGATATCTCTGAAACATTTATTGTGTTATAAGGTAAACACATGGAAATTATTTATGGAGCACAATATCTTCTAAATGGCCGTCGGCTTGCAAATCCTCATCCCTCATTCTTTTCTCGAAATTTTCAATCACTCTTTCTCATAATTGTGGCTCTATCTCGGCGATGACGGCTTCAATGTTCGGTTTCAGAGTTGGAATTGTTTACAGATGGTTTGTGTAGACCTAGTATCAAAGTAAGAAGTCTCACCGCGTTAAGTCGCACTATCTTGGTGGCCAATGGTTGTCTCCGAAACGCGAAATTACGCGCTCAGGGAACTTCATGGCCAATAAATCAATTATTTCGCGACCTATATAACACCATCCTGTTGAAAGTAGAGGTCATCCGTACCCATAACCTTGAGCTTCGCCCACTAAAAATTGTTTATCATGTCTCGGTAGCACGCTCCGTAATGGCGTTTCCGGCCTCATTTTCGAAAAAGTACGGCTCTATGATACCTCCGGTCCATAAACTATACCGTTCTGGGTGCACTGGCATCTCCTGAATTATTGGAGTGTGCAGTATGGCTGTGGTCAAGCTCCGGAGAACAGTGACGAATGGTGGTGCTTGGGACTTTTTCGACACTTAAAATTGTTTGATTATGTTGGACACACACATCTCGGAAGGCACATTATTATGTTAAAAATTGGCATGAAGTCTTCGCATCGTTATAGCGATTGAACGTGAATTTTCATAATGGAATTAAAAAAATTTAATTTTTTCTTTCATTGTGTAGCGTTCCAATGTAAATTCCCCAAATTTGTAGATCTGTCACCATATGCCAGTTGTAAAATAATAGGCCTTTCAGATCCTACTCTTCAGATGAAACACACTTTACGTATCAGTCTTTCCAACTTTGGATATTTAGTTAACCATAGAAAATGCAGGCATAAGTCTAAATAAATTTAAATTGCGTTTTCATTATTCATTGTAGATTCATTAAGATGCTGAGTTCGGAGTGCTATACCGGGGCTGCAGAAACAATGTTATTAGGTGGTAACTGTCCTCTCCAAAGTAGACTCAGTAATGTATGTTGCATCACTCGAAAAGTAGAAACCAATAACACAAATTAGCTGCACCTTCATAAATACATAGATGTCTGACACTTTTTTTTAACAAATTGTTGGTCCAATCTTAGTCTAATGAACAATTTTATCAAAGAACGGCCAACGTATCGAGACTTCTATATAAAGCAAAAAACGGCAATGAATTGGACACACCAATGACGAAAAATGCCATGCCATGCCATGAAATCTACTTACCGTGGCAGACAGAGCTGCTGGATGCCTTAGGCAAACTTGACGCAGAAAACTTCAAAGAATAGCTAGTAAAGGCACCACGAGCGCAGTGAGGTCGGCCCCAATAGATGCCCTTACCATGCTAATACCCACTATGCAGTGCAGTCAGACTCGAAGAATCTGGGTGCTGGATTGCACGGCCTTATATCTTCAGAAACATCATGTTGCCAAACGACATGGTCACATTTTCAACCGATTGCATCACACCCAAAATAAACTTCAAGGAGAACTTCCATGTAGGTTTCCTCACGACAGCTCAGTGGAAGAAAAATAAAATAGTAAAGGATTTCGACACGTTCATCTACACCGATGAATTAAAGATGAACCGTGGTGTGGAGGCCGGTGTCTACTCGGAAACACATAAAAATATCAATATCATACCGCTTTCCGGATTTTGCCAGCGTCGTCCAAGTGGAACTTTGATTGCCAGTAATCCGAGAGGCTTACTGGCAATTCGGACGTGACACAACGTACAAACAAAATATTGACATCCTCATAGATAGCCAAGCCACTATCAAAGCTATTGACTCCGCTACCTCCAAACTGGTGCAGGAATGCTGGAACGAGCTTGCCCGCTTGGACGAATGTTTCAAGGTCACACCGTTGCGGGTTCCAGGGCACAGTAACATAAAAGGAAACGAGCACGCGGATGAGCTGGTCAGGCAGGCTCAACTCAGCATGGCTCATTGGTGCCACATCACAACCTCCAATGGCGGGGGATAACCAATTGTGTCTACGATAAGAGTAGAGCAAAAGACCTGCTAAAAAGAACCCGTCCAGATATCATTCGTCGGAATTACGACGATAATCACAGGGCATTGGGCATTTGGAGACTATGCGACTAAACTAGGTATTCCATACAATTCCCACTGCCGCAGTTACGTGAACGAAAATGTGAAAGGAAATGGTAGAGAGTTACCATTTCCTCTGCGAATGTCCGGCACTAGCAAGAGCCAGACTGCGTGTACTAAATCAAACATTCTTCGATGACCTTAATGACACCTCGGGTAAGGGATACGCGATCTAATCCGTTTTCGATCTCAAGTGCAACTTCGTTTCTATAGTGTATAGTTCTATAGTGTTGGGGCGGTGCCCTAATTTTTTCGTGCTATTCAGTAGTTAAGGAATGGGAAGCCAACAGACCAAGAATTTTTTTTTCACGAATCATTATTTAAAATCCGGAAAATAGTTTTGCTCAAACTCCGATAGCATACATATATTTCCTCACAAGCTGCTCGACGATCTGCATTAAGAAAATTCGATACAAGGTTCACACTCCGCTCATTAACCCTATACGCAGCCCAACTACGTTTAGAACAAAAACTGATAGGAGTATAAAATCACGCAAAAGCTGTTCACTCTTAAAATGTTCAACTGCAATTGGGGCAACTTGTTTAAGATTGCTCCTTCTATATACTAATCAGCGTTGACAATATGCGCATTTTTTTAAATAACCCTCGTACCTAATGCTAACTACTATTTAACGGTGACACTCTGTGCTACTCGGTGAACAGATGCTTTTTTGTTGACAGCATGCTTTGTATATTCTTCAATTGCGAGAAAGTCTTTATGACAGGACGCTGGGAGCTACGAATATTGTCGATGTCGTGTAGAGCTAAACATATTTATTAAATACGAATATATTGCAATTCATATTAATACCTGTTCCGCTTACTTTTCAGTACAAAACACCACCGAAGCCACACTGTTGCGGAGTGCCTATTGCGTTGCTGAATGTTTTGGACATACGCATTTTACGTTGATTTTAAAAGGGATATACTCCTGTAGTTCTTACAAAACACCTTTGGAAAATAGAAAACTGATTGTCCATCTGTCTAATCTGTTAGTGATTTGGGGCATTCAGCCTACCAATATAACGTATTTGTAAAGCTATGCTCGCAAAAAATGCAGAGGCCCTTATTGTTCTTATAGCTACGCCTACCTCTCGTAAACAAAGACTAGAAGTAGCGGCTCTTGTTGTGAAATCACTCTCTCATCAGTGTCTGCTTATAATGCAGTTTTAATATGTCAATTATTATCAATACTACAACATCTGCGCATCGGTAATTATAGGTTTTCTTCACTGGCCTAAAAGACGAAGTGTCTAAATTGAAAATATTTAAGTTAAAAATGGTTATTCTAATTTATGTTTTAAGTTGAAATTCTTTTGGTGATGTTAAAATACTAATGTAAGACGGTAGTTCACACAATAAGATTCAATGAAATGATTTTTTAACTTTTTCTTTCTTTTTTTAAAATTTGGAATGACTTTCAAAAACGGTGGGAGTGAATTTACTAATTTAGGGACAATTCAATGCAATTCTCTCTCTCCATACGAGTTGTAAGCTGCCGGAACTTCTAGCATCCCTTGTGTTTGTCTTCGGGTGTTTTGTGTGTGACTGATGGATTGTATTGCTATGTTTGATTCCCGGCACCGATACGGCGATGCCCCGAACCAGACGATAGCACTTTATTCTCTGGGTCCACCAGGTAGCGCGTTAACGGCAGCTAGACCTGGGCGAAATGAAAAAAAAACAAAAATGGGCGCCACGTGATTTTTTCGGAATCACGAAACCTTAGAAAAAGAAAAGAAGAAAAACTTCCCCGACAAAAAAAAACGAACAGAAAAAAAAGAAAATAAAACCAACAATTTTACCACGTTATAACGGCTCCGTTGGAGCTCGACGATTTATTTTTAATTGGCTTAGCGGTACACTCGTCGGTGGAGTGACCCGCTATTCCTTAAGCCCCGAAACAACAAAAACGTATTCTAACGGGTCGCGTGTCCCGTCTTTTCTCGGGAATTTTCGCACGCGCGGCCCACCGGAGTCTCAATTTGCAAAATAAAAAAAACGAATTTATTATTATTTTTTTTTTTTTCCTTTTTTTCCTAATTTTTTTTCTGCACTACACTTCACTACACTATACTTCTCTTTACTCTCCTCCTAGCGGTGCTGCGCCCCTTCCTGGCACAGTTCTCACTCCTTCCGTCCCGTTATTCCCGCTGTCTAATCCTCGTATCCTTTCCTTTCTCCTTTTTCCCCTTTGCCGTAATTCTCCTTTTTCCTTGTTTTGCTTATTTCCTTCTTTTTTTTTTTTTTTTTAAACGCGACTCTACTTTACTTTTTACAAAAAAAAAGAAAATCTACTCTCTATGCAATTGCTTTTCGCAATTGGCAAACTGAAAATCAAAAAAAGAACAAAAACTCTACTTTTCGCAACAAAAAAATTCGCACAAAATGAAAATAAAAACTGAGGATGACCCTCTCGGTAGGCTGGTCGTCACCAAAGTGTCTGCCAGATCTTCTACGATCCACAGCTCCCGCCAGACACACACACACACATTCACACGCACATTCTCTCTAGCATCCATTCAGCCGTAGTGGACCCAACGACGGGATTTCTAGCTATCACACTAGCAAGCTTTGCTAGTGTGTGCCCCCGTGTCCGACTAGGCCTCTCACACATACAATTTTCCACATTCATACTAAACTCCTCAGTCTCGGAGTTCGCTCCCACTTCCAGTAATGACTGGGAACTCCACTGAGCGAGTTTGTGGAAGCTGTGGATCCTAGCTATTGCCTACTCTTAGGTTCTACAAAAAGAAATTGCGAAAAGCAGAGTTTCTTTCCTTTCTGATCGCCGGGTAATTTTCCCCCATCGGATTACTCTAATAAAATTTAAAACGCCCGCGAAGGAGAAAGGAAATGCGATGGAATGGTAGCTGAAGTGTTGGGACGGAAGGAAAAGAATATAGATACAATCCAGAAGGGATTGTATCTCAATCCAACCATCCGTTGGATCGCCGCCCCTCACAAAAGAAAAGTATAGTACATGTGAAAATTTAAATTTTTTTTTTCCGGGTCCCTACCTACTCCGGTGGATCGGCGTTCAGATTTGGGGGGTGGGGACTGACAAATAGCGTGTCACTCCTTACAATTATTTATTTATTTTTTTATTTTTTTTTTTCGTTGGGCCCTTCTGCCCTCTGGCCTCTCTGCCAGTTTGTACTTTCTACCATCGTTGTTGTGGGTTGGTGATGGTTTTTGCGTTTATGTTTTCTTGTTCCCTCGGTGGAGGCGGTCTTATTACTTGGCCGTCCGCCTACACGCCTCTGCTGCTCCTTCGGTGCTCCATCGGTGGGGTGCTGGCTTAAAAAGGGGTCGTCATCCCTTCACCCATCGAACCTAGCTTTTAAAGCAGGTACGTCGTTGGGGTGTGCCCGATTATACTGGCCGCCCGCCCGCACACCACTGTTGCTCCTTCGTTGCTCCCTCGTTGGGGTGTTACTATAAAAGAGATCGTCGTCTCTTCACCCATCGTTCACTTGGGTTGGTGCTAGCTCCAGCTAGCTGCATCCACATCGGTTGTGTGATGTGATGCCTGTATCCGCACCCACATCGGTAGCAATATGGGGTGTTCCTCAAGCCTCATGTAGTTGGCTTTCGTTGGGGTGTTTGTTCCAGGGATCGTCCTCCCCCACCCGTCATCATCGTGTTGGGGTGTCTGGCTTGAAAGGACCGTCCGTCCCCACCCGTCGGCGACTTTCAGACGTCCTGTCTGATGCTGCCCGTTGCGAGTCTCCCGTCTATCTATGGGCTCCGACAACGGTGTTCCTGGTGGACCTCCTGTCGCACCCTGGGGTTCTTCCCGTGAACCTATGTGGGTTGTTGTCCGAGGTCTGGGACTGGTGGGCCACTGGCTGATGGGACCATGGCTGCCCTCCACCACCGCCAGAGCTCGGTGTTCCCACTCAAAGAAAAGAGGGACCGAAGGGACTTGCAAGGGAAAACGAGAGCCAAACTTGTTGCGGGAAAGTTTACCGCAACAGTATAAACCGTTGGTCGTCCATGAAGCTTAAAAGTGTTGTTATCTGGAAGATTGCCTTGACATCTAAAACTTTAAAACTTGAGTTAATAAATCTAATTATTTTAACAAGACGATATTGAAAGTTAGATATTTTCTCTAGGTGGGACTTTACTGCGTTTCCCCAGGCCAGAATCCCGTATTTAATGCGAGACTCTGCCAACGAGTAGTACACTTGCGTTTGTACTCGTACTATATGTAAGTAACGCTTAAGATACACCATTGCAAAGATAGCGCTTTTAAGTTGAAGACGCGGAACGTTGATGTGCTCACGCCACAGAAAATGCCTGTCGATGGTAACACCAAGATATTTAATGGTTTTGACTACCTCAATTGTGTTACTGCTTCTTAGTACTGGACACCTACCATTTCGATGAAAGATTTCAATATTTCCTGTTGGCTTTGATGGCGTCCGAATGTGCATCACCTTTGTTTTGTTTGCATTTATCTTCAGATCATTATCATGACACCATTCGGATAATGGTGTTGAATTCGTCTTGCAATATCTTCACGGCTAAATGTAAGTCTTTGTGTTTTACGATGATTGCAATGTCATTAACATAGGCATAAGCAATAGCTTTTTTAAATGTTCTAAGTAGTTCGTTCGTGAATAGAATGAATAAAATGGGGTCCAATTTGGAACCTTGTGGCACACCGTATTTACTTGTTCTTTTTTTGCTTAATGTGTCGGATACCTTGACTTGGATTACTCTTTCAGTCAGATAGCTTTTGAGCCAGTTTGCCAGCACTCCTCTCAGTCCTAATTTCTTGATACTTTCCACCAGCTTTTCATGTTTCAGAGTATCAAACTCTTTGCTAAAGTCTATAAAAAGCACAAGTACGTGATGATTTCTATTCAGTCCAGCATTCATCACATTGGTAAACTCCCCCAGTAACAATTGGATGCTCTTGCATTTTTGAAAGCCAAGTTTTGAATCACTTTGTGCCTCGACATAAAACAATTAACAACTACTTCTTCTAGGCATTTTTCAACCGCTGGCAGGACTGAAATCGGTCTGTATTCCTCCGTGTCTTTTTCTGCCTCCCTTGTATATTGGGCGAATTATTGATGTGTTCATTACTTTTGGAACATAACACTGACACACTGACATAACACCCCACTCGTAGAACACATCTCTCCACAAAGATGGTAGGCTGTGAAAACACTCGAAAAATTCTTTCCAAACATCAGTATTTGGAATGTTCGCCATTTTTTCCCGATTATTTTGTGTGTTCACACGACGAAATTCACTGATTACTTGCTCGAGTAAATGTTGACAGATGAGAGCGCAGACACTAAAACATAGTATCAGCAACACAAAACTCCGACCACAAACATTGACAAAAATCAAACCAGTTTTGATTTTAGTGAGACCAAATTCTGATGTTGGTGAGACCAAAAAATTGGTACGCGCCCTCAGACGATCAACATCAGCTAAAACTTGGTTTGTTTTACATGTTTTATCGTTTACAGGGCGCTTTACGCGTCGGAATTTTGTTTTATTTCTTGCGTGAGTTTTGGCTTAAGTGTATAAACATTTTGAATAAGTGAGTGAATTTATTTGTTATGATTGAGTGAAACGTATGATTTGTGTTTGAATGGGATGAATGGACTGTGTGTGAAGGTATGTATTAGATTATAATGATTTGAGAGGTATGTGTGGATTTATTTTGAGTGGGATAAATGGACTGTATTATGTGTGTTGAGTAGAGTGTAATTGTTTTAAATTGTAATCAGTGCAATTTGTGTTTGAATGGTTTTTATTTTGAAATGCCGTCGACATTTGCAATTATTATTATTACTTTTTAAATAATTGTTTATTTGTTTTGATGGTAATTAGTTGCGCCGTAGTTAAATAATTGTGTTGTTCTCGTTGGCATTATTCGACGATAGGTAACAAATGTTTGTTATTGGTCGTTTTAATGTACCATTCGTCGTTTTATGTGTGACCACACGGATGTGGTGGTCCATTCCGGGATGAGTGTCGATTATTCGAGCGAGTATCCATTGCGCTGGTGGAAGACGTTCATCTTTCACTAGGATTAGATCTTCAATCTTTGAATCGGGCTATTGTTTTGCCCATTTCGGACGCGATTAAAAACGTGAAAGATACTCATTTTTCCATTTGCGCCAGAAATGTACCACTGCGTTTTGAACGTGCTTCCACCTTCTAGATAATTCGTTCTTGTCGACAATAAGTCTCCTTGAGGGTCCATGTTGGCTGGCTCGCCAATTAAAAATTGACCTGGAGTTAATACGTCTAAGTCTTCCGGATTTTCTGATAGTGGACATAATGGTCGCGAATTGAGAATGCTTTCTATTTAAGTTAGTACTGTGGCAAATTCCTTAACGGTAAGTTTTTGTTTTTGACTACTCGTTTCAAATGATGTTTTATAGATTTTAGAGTACTCCGATTTGAGGGGAAGTAGGGGGAATGAACTTCCATTCGGCACCCAAATTCGCTAAGGTTTCGGCGATATTTTTCCAATCGTGGGGTGCATCTTTCATCATTCGCCGAAGTTGGGCATTCACTCCAATAAAATTGATCCCGCAATCGCTGAAGATTCGGGAGCAAATACCGAATAGCTGCTAGAAAAGCTTGTGTAGTCATGTAAGAGACGAGTTCCAAGTGAATGGCTTTAGTAACGAGGCAAATGAAAATTCCACGTCTTCACTTCAACTGGTCCTGCATAGTCGACGCCGGTGTTGCTAAATGATCTAGCAATCCGAACCCGCGATGATGGTAAGCTTCCCATGATTTGCTGCATCGACGTGACCTAAAACCGGAAACTTATGACACAGCGATGAATATGCTTTTTTACGCTCCTCTTCATGTTGACTATCCAGTATTTAGAGTGGATGTAGGCCATTGTTTGTTGGAGACCTCCATGGTAGGTTTGATCGTGTACATGCCGTATGAGTAAATTTGTGAATGCGTGGTTTGGTTTGAGAATGATTGGGTGTTTTGTGTGGTATGGAATGAGTGCCTTTTACAAACGACTCCCGATGCGTAAAATGCTTTCATTGCGTTATAGTCTGTGGACTTCCTGGAAACATGTCCTTCTGCATAGTTTTTATTGCATGTATGGTCCTTGACTCTTGACCTAACTTCCTTGACTCTTTTTCCGTTTTGATGTTTTTCAGGAATCGGAGACAGTACGCCACCACTCTTATAAACCTTGATAAGTCGGAGTAGGTTATTAAAAGTTCTCCTATGATATCGTTGGTTGTCTTCAGAATGCAATGGCTTCTGACGGTTCTTTTTTCTTCCTCCGTTTCTAATAGAAGTGGTTGTTTTGGAACCTCGAAATCCCATTGGTTCCTTAATATCGAAGGACCATGCCACCACAAATCTTGTGCTCCTAGAGTAGGAGGTTATATCGGGACGCGAGATCAGCCGGGTTGTGTTCTGTGGGGATGTGTCTCCACATACCACTATCAGTTAGCCTTTGAATTTCTGAAACTCGCTTACTAACAAAGGTCGACCATATTGTTGGAGCTGAACGTATCCAAGCTAACGTTATCGTGGAGTCAGACCAGGCGTATAGATTTACCTGTGGCACTTTCAATACGTCTGCAACGTAGAGAAGCAAAGAGGCCAAAATGACTGCTCCACATAATTCGAGTAGAGGAATACTTACTGTCTTTGTTTTCGACAGTAAAAGGTTCATTTCTGTTTGGCCTTAGTTGTTTAAGAACCGAATTTATACAGCGGCTCCGTAGGATTTGGTCGAGGCATCACTGAAACCGTGTAATTGTCCAGCTTTTATGGTATGGTCTGTGTTGACCCATCGGTTGATTTTTAAATTTTGAATTGAGGGCAATTCTCTTTGATACTCCTTCCATTCCTTCTGTAAATACATTGGTATCGTTTCATTCCAGTCCGTTCCATTTTTCCACAGCTTCTGTATTATTATCTTCGCCCTAATCACGCAGGGTGAGATCCAACCTAGTGGGTCGAAGAGTTTTGCGATAGCAAAAAGCACTGGCCGTTTTGTTATCTGTGTCTCTGGCTTTTGGAAATTTTGGTGAGAAAAGGAGTCCGACTTTGGAAACCAACGAGTGCCCAAGGTTTTTACTTGAATTGCTGGTGAAAACGGTAGCTCAAAGTTGATTTCCTTATCGTTTTCAGGAATGTCTTTTTATATCCTACCTTTAGTTTCGGATCCTTCTGAAAACGATGTTCTAATTGGGTAAAGCGTCGTAAAGCAACTTCCCTGCTTGAACCGAACGCTGGTCGGACGCATGATACCGTCCATTTGTTAATCTGGTTTTGTTAGTTCGGAAGTGCTGTACACAAGCATTGTCTTCTTCCGAAACCATCATTTTAAACGGAGCTTCTTCAACCTCCCAGAATCTTTGTATCTCAGTGCCCAGATCAAGCTGTAGAGAGAAGCTTTGAAGGAGTTGTATGGACCTATCTGGAATTTTTCCTAACACAATCCATCCAAATTGGGTTTTTTGGATGACAACGGCGTTGTTTTGATCACTTCTAATGATGTCCGGTAGAATAATGTCGGAGTAAACTTCGCTTCCCAGAAGTATATCGATTTTAGCTGGATTGAAGAATGCGGGATCTGCTAAAAGAAGGCCTTTGATATGATTTAATTCGTCACTCGCTGGGTCGGGAGAAGGCCAGTCAGTGACTGAAAAATAAAGGATTTAGTGGCGCTTTCAAATGTCGAATATTTAGATAGAAGCGTTATGTCGACATAATATTTACTTGTGCCACTGCTGACCTTGCCTAACCCGGAGATCTGGACGGACGTTCTACGCCTTAATAATCGTAGTAACTGTGCTGCTGATTCAGTTATGAAAGTTGAATCAACAAGTGCAGGAAGATCATGGCACCTGCCATCAGCTGAGACTACCTTAAATATGGCTGTTGCTAGCAAGACTTGTCTCGCCCATATTGAGTTGATCTATATTCTCTACTAACAACAAATGTTATTTCTTGTTTTAATCAGAAACATCAGCAAGTGCACCTTAAATATGGTTGCTGCTAGCAAGACTTGTTTCGCCCATGTTGAGTTGATCTATATTCTCTACTAACAACAAATTTTATTCCTTGTTGCAGACGAGGGCAAAAACAATACAGCTGATTCATCATTACTAGCGTATAAAAGGCAAAAATCAATAAAAGCCACCAAACCAGTATTTCTTTTATAGCTAGTGGCGATCGGAGCTAGGCTAAAAACGGCGGGTCATCATTGGTTACGTGTAAAATTAGTATAAGTATTATAACTAAATAAAAGTTCTCCGTTGACCGGAGGAAAAAAATAAAGTTCTTATTATTTATCTCGCGACGCAACGTAAAATGTTACTCAAAAAATCGATGGACCAATTGAAAAATGAGTTCGGCGAGCAATTTGTCTATCGTTTTGGACTAGTGAATTGGCCGGCTAGATGGTGCGATTCTACGCAGTCTAAAGCGCCAGCACCCATATATGTATGCGATCTGCTATTGGTCCTGTAGAAAGACGAAGGACAAAGCAGACTCTTACAGACATCGTCATCCATTTTTCCAATGAAGCTAAGTATTTGGCTGTCATCCTCGATAGCAAATTTCTTTGGACTAAACATTTTATGTCGAAGCCTCTAAGGGGGTTTCGGCAAGACAAAAACAAGACAAAGCTTGTCACCGAGGATGTTCTTCTGGATCTAAACGGCTATGATACCAATTGTACCCTATGAATAGGTTGCCTGGTGGAACAAGCTTGGCCAAAAATACATCACTGCTGCTTTTATCATACGTCAAAAAAAGAGGGGCTTTCCCTATCACGCCTGGCACTGCTGCCCTTGAAATTCATAACATGGGCTGCACTCTTAAAGCCATAGGTATTCCGATTAAAGAGAAGTGGTCTTTGGTACAGCACGCATTGGAGCTTTGATGACCTTGCGAGTCGGCTTTCCTATGACTCTGGTCTTATGGACATGACAATGGCATCAAAACTCTTTTTGCTGAAGAAATACAAAATTGACTTTCCTTGTGCCTAGGAATAGTTACGGCTAAAAACTGAGCCAGGAAAGAAATGTCGTCGAGGATTCAAGGATGGCTACAGAATCGATTAGGAATGCGGCGCTAGTATCTTTCTGCAGGTCGAAAATTTTAGATTTTACTCCTCGTTAGGAAAAACTCTTTGCGTTTGTCTTCCAACTGGAGATATACGCAATCCTTTTGGAAACGAACTATATTATGAAGAACCGATGAAGAGAGCATCCGTAGAGACAGTCAAGCTACCCTTAAACCCTGTATTCTTTCACAATTTCCAAACTAGTCTTCAATTAAACCTTCTATTAACAGTTGGGTTTCATATGAGCACAACTACGATTGCCATGACTCTCCAGTATACCGACAGACCAAACGAATACTTCCCAACGTCTCTTAAAAGTCAGTGACTTTCTTAATGTTGTAACGGAGCACTACGCTTTTACTAAACATCTAAATGTGCTGGGCACAACATCCTGCTACGCTTGCTATGAAAGTAACGACGACACCGCGGAGCGCTACATCTCTGAGTGCCTGTCCTACGCTACAGGTATTCGGCGCTGATGTGGTGGTTGCTCGTACTGCAGGCGCTTTCCATCTTCCTACGAAATACTAAGAAATTTCAGTAAAAGGAACATACCACGAAATTAACTTTTTTTTTGTGTCCTCCCATTGCAATTCGGCATGCGTTTCATATTTATTAAAAGAATACTTTAATTTAATTAAGAAGAAAATGATAGCAATTAAGTTCTTGCAATTAACATTAATTTTGATATTGTGCCGATGTGTTTTTGACATGTTTCATTTACAAAGACGGGAACTATTCTCGATGACCAATAAGATCGATGCCAATGACATAATTAAAATCACATCAATTTCATGATGCAATGTCATGGTGCCAGCTTTGGTGAGTATATAGGCTTTAAATGATAATTAAGCCAAAGACTGTGGGCTATAATATTTTATAGATGCCCTCTTGCAGTGTACACATTATCCGAATTTGTATTGAAATCCCTGTACGTTACGATGGGGAAATATGTATACGTGATCATAACGAATTCATAACTGAGGACGGAGGAATGTCTACTTATGCCATCATAGACCATCTTTGGCATAACTGCTTTATTCTTTCCTCAATCATTGTCAATGACATCATAACAACCGACATCCCGGGATTCTATGTCGATTATATTCAACACATTAAGGATACTACCGAAACGTAATTCAGGGAATTTTTTCACATAGTCAAATACATATACGTATGGCAATGCAGAAAACAGAGCTGGAATAGAATGACTACAAGTGCCATAAACTATTATTCGGCCCAAGACAATGCGATACACTTTAGAGTATCATGGTATTGTAGCCAGTACCGCGCTATATGGAAAACTGGTCCTTCAACCAACAGCCCGTTAAACATTTATGTTTGAAATAAAGCAATGATGTCGGCGATACGTATGAGTAAAATGAGATTGGAACACACATTAAAATCTATGCAAAGAACTACTCGTATCTTTACCCAGTATCTATCCTCTAAATTCAAGTAGGCATTGAGGGGCATATGTAACAATTTCTCGACAGTTGTAAATTTTATCTTTGATCTCAGATTGAAATCCTTTCAGATATGCTTAGGTATGCGAGGCCTAAAATGTCTGCTGCCGACAAAAATGTGACGAAAACAACTTTTCACTTACCTATCAGGTTGTTGGCAAAAGGCCTTGTCGGTCAAACATTAAACCCTATATGATAAGATATTATAAGAGACTTATGACTCTATAGTTGAGGCAGTTTAAAGCTTATCCTTCCTTCGTACATACGAACATATTTACATACTTTCACCTAATCATGAGATGATTTTGCGTATACTCTTTGATAAATCATCTTCCACTGCTTTAAACAGTGGGTAGGCTGTCAGCTCATCTAGATTTAATATTGTAGTTCATCCTGCCTGAAAGTAAAATTTTGATTACAGTCACCGTTTTCAGAACTCAGCAGCAATTGCGAATCATTACTTTGTTTCCTTGTTTGTTTTTGCAATGGCATACGTTCGGAAATATTTTTGGCGTTACTTGTTGAACAAGAAGTTCTTTTATGGTGGCATAGAGAAATCCAGGAAATTAGAGGCCGCTTCTCTGATAGCTTTTTCGAAGTGCTACCACAGGTCACAAATAGTGACAAATAGGCCGATTGATCTTGCGTAGGGACGAAACATAATCTTTGCCTGTTTCTGAGGCCTTAACATGCACCGACAAACGGTCTTAAAATCATTAAAGCGTTATTTAAATGGATCACACTACAATGGAATTCATCTACTCCTTCAATGGACCTTTACCCCTATCATATCAAACCAAGGGACGAATGCGAATATAGAGAGGCAGGGAGCTTGCTGGTTACTTTCCCTTCAACATACATATATGTACGTCATTAAGACTAGTAGGTATAGTCCGTTTCAAATCACCGTGCAATTGGAAAGCTGCGCAAAGAGAGTCTGGAAGCGCATGCTACTCATCTGATCACTGGAAAATGGTACTTACGAAACGGCTAAACTTTCTCCACTTCCTTTCATATTTAGCCCATTTACATCATAAACGCATTGCAGCGTATAAATATACAGCGGCTCGCTCATACTCACACACTACATCCCTGCCTAACCAAAAAAGACTGACATCCCTGTCTTAATGGGAAAAGAGATTAAGTTGTCGGATTCGCGCCTTTTTCTGTCTTTCTATTCTCGGATTTGGCGGCGAACACATCGTTTTGTAAAAAGTAAAATTTGACTTTAAATAAAAATTTATTCAACCTAACTAGTCTTTTATTGTGCAAACAACTGCACAAATTGGTGACCCCGACGTGATTAAATAAAAAAAGGGATACAAAGTCAATTAAAAAAAATATATATATATATATGTATATATAGCTACGAGTATACATTGTATAATTTTTACAAAATCAACGCCAACGTCATGGACACCGCCTTTGCCCTCGCCAGCGTAATTAAGCAACATTTTTGTACGTAGTACATACACATGTTACTGTGTTACACCAGCTCCAGCGTCATCGCCATCACTACCGCCAGCACCAGCACCAGCACCAGCACCAAAAATCGCCACAGCACCACTCAGGTTCCAGACACCGTTCAACAGCACCACGAGTCCCAGATACTCGCCATCAGCACCACAATTATACATCAGAGTTCCAGCCAAGAATCAGCAAATTTTTTTTTTTTATACGAAGTACAGTGATCAATCAAATCAAATTTCAAATAAAATATATTGTATGAATAAATTCATAGATATCATTTCTACTTATCCTCTTTATATTCCAATATTATATATATATTATTATATTAATATAGTATATTATTATATCAATTACATTGTAAACATTCTTAGTGGGTAGAATTAAAATTTCAGCATTCCATTTTCTCGCTTACGTTTGTGGATTTTTCGCGGGGAACATCGCGATTCAAATAACGGGCTCGCTGAGTCGGTTACGGTTAAAGTTACAGTTACGTTTACGGTTACGTTTATACAGTCCAAAAAAAAAATAATAATAATAATAATTACAAGAAATTGGTAAGTTGAATTGAGCTACCGCGATTCATATCATTTTACTTAGATATTCTCTGTTAGTTCACGTTTCGAAAATGTCTCACGATGGCAAAAACACCGAACCCAACGGCACCGGGAATAATCTGGGAAATGCATTGTGCATTGATGGATAGTCAGTCTGCCTCTGATTCTATGCAGCAAACTTATTTGATTTCAATTAAAATTCCACCTTTTTGGAACAACCGACCGGATTTATGGTTCCTACAAATCGAAACACAATTTCGATTAAAAAATATTACGGCTTCAAATACTAACTATGATTATTTAGTGGCTTCACTTAATAGTCAAACCATGGAATCAGTTTCCGATATCCTCGTTTCGCCGCCCGCGCAGGAGAAATATGACCATTTAAAAAAAGTTTTACTCGAAAGAAATCGAGATAGTGAAGAAAAACGGTTAGACGCGCTGCTAAATAAAATCGAACTAGGGGATATGAAACCTTCGGAACTATTTAGGAGCATGGAAAGTCTAGCCAGTGGGAATAATCTAGTCAATTCGCCACTGGTTAAAAAACTGTGGTTAAATCGACTTCCGTCGAACATTCGCGTTTGCCTAATGGCAGTTGAAAGTTCCCAGACTCAAAACGAACTTTTTGCCTTGGCTGACAGGCTACATGACTCCTCAACAGCTTTCAATACCCAAGTCTCGCAGGTCAGTGTACCTGAGACTTCTGCTTCGGATAGAGAACTCTTAGAAAAAATAGTTCATCGCATTGAACGTTTAGAAATGCGATTTCCAAAGAACAATAGCAATAAACGATTAACAGTGGACTTGAATTTAAGACGAGCTTTCGATTTTACTTTTGTAATCGCAGACATTGATCACCCTATTATAGGAGCTGATTTTCTGCACAAGTTTAATTTAACTGTCGATCTTCGGAACCAACGAGTCGTAGATAAAAACACTAACCTTCAAGTCAGCTGTATTTTCAAATCCACAAACACGTGTTTTCCAAAACCTTTTTTGATTCCTAACGAATTCGGTGCCATTCTTGATGAGTTTCATGAACTCAAGGCTCCACCAGATTTTATGTTACCGGTAAAACATGACGTTGTTCATCGAATAACCACTAATGGTCAACTTCCTTCAGCTAGTGTACGCCGACTCAATCCGGAGAGGTTAGCTATCGCGAAACGTCAGTTCCAGCAAATGATCGATTTAGGTATTTGTCGAGTTTCAAAATCACACGTCACTTCACGTGGTCCCGAAGAAGAATTCACTCGATTTTAGGCCATGCGGTGACTACCGATGGTTAAATCAAGCGACAATTTCAGATAAGCACCCAATAGCAAATGCTCAAGATTGCTCCGCTAGCCTCAACGGTTGTTCGATATTTTCAAAGATTGATCTGGTACGAGCCTACCATCAAATACCGGTCGCTGAAGAGATATTCATAAAATAGCAGTCATAACGCCTTTCGGGCTTTTTGAATTTTTACGAAGGCCTTTTGGAGTGCGTAACGGTGCGCAAACCTTCCAACGCTTTATGAATAACATTTTTGGGGATCTTTCATTCGTTTTTGTTTACTTGGGCGACGTCCTGGTCTCAAGCAAATCGGTCGAGGAACATAAAGCACATTTACGTGAAGTTTTCAGAAGATTGCAGGAGCATGGGCTAAATATTAACTTATTGAAATGTGATCTCGGAGTAAATGAACTCAACTTTTTGGGTTACTGCGTTTCAAAAAATGGAATAACTCCTTCCGATGAACGAATAAAAGCAATTAACGATTTTCCTAGTCCGGGCTCTGTCAAACAACTTCAGCGCTTCCTCGGCATGATAAATTTTTACAACCGCTTTATTCCAAACATGGCATTCAAAGCCAAGATTCTTTACGAGCAATTAAAAAATATTAAAACGGACAAAAAATTAACTAAAAGGGCGATATTTCAATGGTCGGACGAGTGCGAAAAAGCTTTCCAAGTTCTCAAAAGGGATTTGTCCCGGCATACTATGCTTTTTCATCCCAAACCTTTAGCGCGAATCAGTATCATGGTAGATGCTTCAAATGACGCTATAGGAGGAGTTCTCCAGCAGTTTAATAATAACGTTTCTTTTCAACTCGTTTAAGTCCAGCCGAAAGAAAATATTCGACGTTCGATCGCGAATTTCTCGCAATTTTCAAAAACGTTAAGCACTTTCGTTATTATGTGGAAGGTAGACTATTTACAGTTTTCACCAACCACAAGCCGCTCACAAATGCAATTTGCTCTAAAACAGAAAAATCACCTCGTCAAACGCGCCATTTAGAGTTCATCGCTGAATTCACCACCGATATTCGTTATGTCAAAGGGATTCAAAACATAGTCGCCGATACATTATCGAGATCATTTGTTGAATTGGTCGATTTTAAAAATGTCAGCATTCCAAATCTTGTAAAAGAGCAAGAAAACGAGCTCAAGTCACTTTTAGAACTTCCACGTTCATCTCTTAAATTACAAAAAATAAATATTCCATTCGACGAAGTTGAAATATGGTGTGAAACTACCACTGGAAAAAACCGTCCGTATATTCCGCACATTTTTCGTCGCACGATTTTTGATAATCACCACAAACTGTCACATCCAGGTTCAAGGGCAATGCGTAAAACTATTACCGAGAAATATTTTTGGCCAAAAATGAACAAGGACGTCAACCGTTGGAATAAAAGTTGTATTTCTTGTCAAAAATCTAAAATTTCTAGACACACTACATCGAAACACGGAACATTTCCAGTTCCAGAAGGCAGTTTTTCACACGTCCACATGGACTTAGTTGGTCCGTTACCTCCGTCTCAAAGTTTTACTTATTTACTAACAGTAAAAGATCGATTTTCGTCCTGTCCCGAAGCCATACCATTAAGAAATATGAACGCTTCCACGGTTGTGTCTGCTTTCGTTCAAAACTGGGTTTCTAGATTTGGTGTTCCCCAAATGATCTCAACTGACCAGGGAGCTAAATTCGAGTCCAGTCTTTTCAAAGAAATTTCTGAAACCCTCGGTACCAAGCGAATCAGAGCTACTACGTATCATCCTCAGGCAAACGGATCGGTCGAACGATTCCATCGGAAACTCAAAGAATCTTTTCGCACATACGACGATATACAAAATTGGTATTCAAACCTACATTGGATACTTCTCGGTATTCGTTCTACAATAATCGATGACATTAACGTAACTCCTGCTCAATTATTGTACGGACAAAACCTACGTTTACCCGCAGAATTAATAGAACCAAAACCGCTGAATCCAATTGTAAAATCGTCTACAGCTCGCGAAATCATTCAAGCCATATCGCAAACTCGACCAAGTTCAAGTAGAAATCGTGAACAAAAATACATTTTCGTGCCTCAAGACTTAAAACATTGCAAGTACGTTTTTGTCCGTGACGAGGTGAATCGCGGTAGTCTTAATCAACCGTATCAAGGTCCATTCGAAGTAATAAAGCGATACGAAAATGTTTTTTCAATCCGTATGAACGACAAAGAGCATACGATTTCAGTCGATCGACTTAAACCAGCCTTTTGTGAGAATAGCGATGGGGCGCCCGAGAAAAACAGAAAACAAGTCACTTTCAATTTACATTGAAATATACCTTCGAAGAATGTAAATTATTTAAAAAAAAAAAAATATTCACTTACATTTGCCTATTAAATAATCGTATTAAAGTAAAACACTAAATGTACATATTATATATATCATATACATAATTTGCCTATCGAATAATTTTATTAAACTGAAATACTCATTGTAATACACATGTAAAAGAAAAAGAAGAACAACTTATCATTGTATTAAAGTTAAAATACTCACTGTACACATAAATTTCAAAATATGTAAAAATTAAATTTAAACTTTTGTACGGCGGGGAATGATGTAGCGTATAAATATACAGCGGCTCGCTCATACTCACACACTAAATCCCTGCCTAACCAAAAAAGACTGACATCCCTGTCTTAATGGGAAAAGAGATTAAGTTGTCGGATTCGCGCCTTTTTCTGTCTTTCTATTCTCGGATTTGGCGGCGAACACATCGTTTTGTAAAAAGTAAAATTTGACTTTAAATAAAAATTTATTCACCCTAACTAGTCTTTTATTGTGCAAACCAACTTCACACGCATATATCTTCTTTTCATTATTTCGTCTTTTCAACACAATAATTGTGAAGAGAGTGCTTTCCATATAATCGTCATTGCCAACTCCACTGAAAAAATATAAAATGGACACGCCTTCCACGTCCATGCATTCTCTCTACAGTCTGGTTTCGCATCTGTCAATACCGGCTTCTTATCTTTTCCACAATACATTATTCAATGCCATTTAAGCAGATAATCAGTACGCGCTGAGACTCAGTCATAGATAAACTAACCTAGATGTTAAACTTTCCAGATATTTTAAAATCAAAACCGGTTTTCTACTGATCGCCTCTACCCGACTCTGCCTGTGAATACGAGTGAATTGTCATCAATGGTAATTTCCCTCCCATTTTATACAAAAATCGCCCATTTTACGCAAAACAACGTCATCCACATTACACACACTCGTGCAAATTGCTCTCATTCTAGCAAGTTTTGACAAAGTTATAGAAATGTTATAAGTGTTGGAATTCACTTACAGTGTGTCTCTGCGAAAGTTAAGAGTTTGCAAAGGTATTAGTAGAGTTTGTCATCTAGGTTAGTTTATCTATGATCTATGGACTCAGTGCAATCAACATCAAAGTATAGATTCAAAGTTCGAAGTCATCTAATCCAGTGATCCAGTACCGATGAGGAATTTTCTTGTTGGATGATTGTAATGTTTGTTCTTCTTCTTTTAATATTTTGCATATGGTCCTATCCAAAACTCCAACAAATTCAGCCGTTTTCCTTACAACTACTCTTGTAGGAGCTTCATTTGCATGCAGGAGCTTCCAAGTTTTTGTGGTAAATTTTCAGCGTAAGCACTTTTGCTTCGCGTGTTAAAGGCTTTTCTGGCTTAAAGCAGTCCATTGTATATAAATTTACTTTTTTTCTTACTTCTACTCCTTACAAAGGTTTTTTAAAACTAAATTAAAAATTCCAATTTTGCGCATTTATATTCGCAATAAATAGAATATATATTTTTACCTACCCCTTTCACAAAAAATGTATGTTCGCATTGAATCCTTTTTTATTACATATACATTTATTGCAGGAACTATTGAATTTTGTCACAAAAAGTAGTGGCCACGCAAAGTACGCACATATATGCGCTTATGATGCAAATGGGCTAAATACGAAAGGAATTGGAGAAAGTTCAGCCGTTTCGTAAGTATCATTTTCCAGTGAGCAGATGAGCAGCATGCGCTTGCAGACTCTCCTTACGCAACTTTCCTCTTGCACGGTGATTTGAAACGGACTGTAACTGAATTTGGGAGAAAAAGAAAAACCCGTCCGCACAGGTTCATAATTAAAAATTCTAATCGATATATAATACAAATACAAATATATAATACAAAAGAAGACGATGGCAAATGTCTGTCCGTCCGGTGAATATAAAAACGCTACGTATTAATTGTTTTACACCTTATTTATTACATTTCGATTAATATTCATGGAATAAAATAAGTAGGGAAAGCCGAACTGTTCGGGTCGAATTTCGTCTTTATACTGAGAAAAGGTATTAGGATTATAGATTTTTACTAGAACGTCTTAGCATGCTTTATTTTCAAGAAAACCCTTGGTTCAGGAACAAGTGCCGACAAGCTCAGAAAAGAAAATTGCTTTTCTAATTTAGGAAAATCTACAATACGGGGAGACTGCGTATACTCTTTTTATTTAGGTTGGACTCGCGCCAATCCCCACTAGTTGCGAAGGCTGGGTTAGTTGAAGTCTCTTAGATGCCCTACACATTGTTCATCCGGGATTAATTCAAACACACTCTGGGCTGGAGCTTTGGTGGATTTGCACATCATGCCATCGTACCGACGATTTCTGGTCCTTCTAACAATTTCAATGTTGATGTACTTGTATAGTACATATAAAGGGTTTTCCAATAGGGACTTCACAACTTTGAATTTAATTTGTGAACGCAAATGAGACAACGGGTTGGTCGAAGTGTCGAAAATATCGCTGCCGTTCAGGCGTCCGTAGCAAGCGATCCAAATCATCAATTCCACGGCGTTCTCAACAATTGGGCATCGCTCAGACCACATTATGGCGTATTTTGCGTAAGGATCTTGGTTTACACCCATACAAGATCAAGCTGACTCAAGAATTGAAACCGATGGACCATTTGAAGCGACGTACGTTCTCCGATGGGTTCTGGAGAAGATGCGCCAAGATGATGAATTTCATCGTAAAATCATCTTCAGTGACGAAGCCCATTTTTGGCTCAATGGGTTCGTCAATAAGCAAAATATACGTTATTGGTCGGGTGAAAATCCACAGGTGCTTCATGAATCACCATTTTATCCACAAAAAATAACTGTTTGGTGCGGTTTGCATGCCGGCGGCGTTATTGGGCCATATTTTTTAGTCGACGATAACGATCGTCACGTTACTGTGAATGGTCAGCGTTACCGCGCCATGATCACCGATTATTTTTGGCCCGAATTGGAAGATATGGACTTGGACATGTGGTTTCAACAGGATGATGCCAAAAGCCACACAGCACATGCTACAATCGATTTATTGAAGAGTAAGTATGGTGAGCGTATTATCTCAATAAATGGGCCAGTCGATTGGCCGCCTCGTTCGTGCGATCTAACGCCACTTGAGTATTTTCTGTGGGACTACGTTAATTAATTGGTTTATGCCAACACGCCGACGACTTTGGAAGAGCTCAGAGCCAGCATTAACGCGAAATAGCTGCCGTTTTGCCCGAAATGTGTGGCCGAGTCGTTGAAAATTGGGTCCAATGAATCGACGCTGCAAACGTATCGACGGTGGCCATATGAACGAAGTCGAGCTCCATTCATAAATGTTTTGATTGTACTTCATGCCGATAATAAAATTTTTGAAATATCTCAAATGGTTTACGTTTTATTTAAAAAAGAAGTTGTCAATTCCTTATTGGAAAACCCTATAGTTCATATTTGTATCTTGTTCTCCAAATTCCGCAAATGCCGACAGGAACAAAAATCACTTAAAAGCAGTCCATGTTTCGACCCAATACACTATGACTGGGATGGGTGCCGTGAAATAACGCCGAGTGAAATAACGCCGAATTTCTATGCTCGGTCTTATTTCACTTTGCTAAAGTGAAATGCTAAGGTGAAATAAAGCCGAGCCGGCCTTATTTCGCTTTAAATTTATTCACATATTTAGAGAGAGGATTCTGTTTTCATAGATTTTAAATCATATCGTGTTAGTTCGTTAGTTAGTTAGAAAGTGACATATGGTATAAACTGAGATATGTATAAACCACCCTGCTTGGGGTTGTTTGATTTCTTTGATTTGTTCAATTGGTTTTATTACGCTTTCAATTGATCAAATCAAACAAATCAAACAACAAATATATGGAGAGTATATACACAAAACTCGCACCCACTCCAAATCCTACAGTGACCCTAAGCAGGGCGGTTGCAGGGGGGGCAGGATGCCCCCCCCCTTTCCAACCAACATTAATTACGATAAAGTTTACTTGTTTTTCTAACAAGTACAGTTGGCTTTGCAAATTCTTTTGCCTTCTCTCTGAATTCAGCTTTATTTCACAAACAGTGTTTATTTAAATCGGCGTTATTTCACGGCACCCTGGGATGTCTCATTCAATGATTTTTTCATTGTTCATAAAATTGGCAAAAATATCTATTCGATTGATCTCCTTAAATGGCGCAGTTCCAAGGGTTTGTTTTCTTGAAAATTGGAGAAGTGATGCTGATATTCCATTCACTAGGTGAACATTCCTTCGACTATATTGTTTATATATGCTACGTATTAGTAGAATTATCCTCCTCCTGAATGTCCGCTGTTTCCACGCATTGATATCTATCAAAGGACCTGGTTGACCCTCGTCAACCTAATTTACCATATAGCGTTCACAGCTAACAACGACTCAGACCATTATCTTGTTATAACCGAGATACATTGTGGGGAAATTGAACGTGGAATGGCTACAAGAGCATGAGACCGTCAGAGACTTTTCCGATCGAGTCTCATCCTCCCTTATCATCAAACGTAGAAAGAGTCTCTGGTGTGCTGGGTTTCAATCTACCCCAACAACACCTAGTACGATAATGAAAGCATACAGGCAAATTTAGAAAAACAACGGATATACGAGTATAAAACGGCCCTGAAGAAAAGAGCGAGAGAAACGCTTGATCGAGTACTTAGAGCGATTTTCCAAGAAAAATATATGAACAACCCGAACAGAAATCTGCACGGATGGAGAAAGAAATCTCATAGTAGGACCACAGCATGCGCTGACATACGGAATGTATCATTCAACCTGGACGATGAGAGATAACATTCCCGTTCATCCTACCAAGAGGAAGTCAGGACAACAATGTCCGAGCTTAAAACCTACAAAGCTACTGGAGCCGATGGCTTAGCTGCCGGGCTATTTTAAACAGCAGCTAATAACAATAAATAACAAAAAATGGTAATAACTAAACCGAGACCATAAATGTCAAAAAGAAATTGAAGAAGGCGATGGGTTGTATTGTAGCCTTTTCAACATCGTTCTTGGAAGAATTATGCGAAACTCGCAAGCCAGGCCAAGAGGCACCATCTTCTAAAATTCTGTTCAATTATTCGCGTACATAGACGACATTTATTAGAGGGTAAAGGTGAAACTGTTAAAAATGGGTTTAACGAACAATGAAGGCAACTATTTGTACGACATGGAGTTACTAAGGGACTTTATCTACGTCTACTCCGCTATCAACTCCAACAAGGACGCTAGCACCGAAATCGTGCGAAGAATCGCTCTTTGCTAATCACTGCTCCTATGACCTCAGAAAGCATTTGAATAGTAAAACTCTCTAACGAGCAGCAAAAACCACGTTATGCAACACTCTGATAATCTCAAGCCTGGGCTGATAAAGGCGGATGAAAATGTTCTCAAACGCTTCCAGAAAAAGAATTCCGGTAACTTCCAGTCCCGTTTGCAAGAATGTGGAATCGAGGAGGCTTTTCAACAACGAACTGTAGCCCGCCAGAGAAGCCTGTCTGGATGGCTACGCTGCCTTGAGCGCATGGGAGCAAGCACACCGGCACGGAAAGATTTCGAATGCAACCTGGTGGGACAACGCGGTAGATGACGGCTTTATCTCAGGTAACACACACAAGTAGAGGAGGATCTCAGCCAGATTTGTAAGTAAGCTTTAAATAGTTTACAATGGAGTTAATCTACTCTTGCTGGGATATCAATATCCAAAACTGTTATTGTTAAGGCGAACGGCAGCTACTCTGACTCGGATTCTTGGGTGCAACACATTGTTTTTTTCCATATCGTTCCATTTCTGACATATTTTTTCATTTTAGTTCTCATCGTTGATGAGAAAGGAAGTGTGAAGAATAGGAAAAAAGGTATATTTCAGGCCAACTGCTCAAATTTAAAAATTAAAAATGCTCCGATTCAAGTGTTCCACTTGTCAAAAAATCTTTTAAATCCATAACAATGTGAACACGATGTTCATGATGAGGACTTTCATCCCGTCACCAATGTAAACAGGCACTATGATGCTGACAATGGTCTTCTTTTGGTCTTCTATGCTTCCTGAAAAGTTTTGGAAAACTCGATCAGAAAAAACTCTTACTGAGTCTTTCGTCGTCAACAATCCTCACAGTACTTGTTCGTTGTTCGGGATATCCGCATTCATATCTGCGCTACAAAAAGGTAGTGACCTCAGCGATCTGCGACAGGTCAGGATAGACAGTAGTCCCAAATTGATGGATATAACCTATTTTGCGATCATTTTTTTAATTAAATGTATAGAAGTTAGCTATTGTAGGCCATATCAAATCTTGGTATCGCCACAAAACTCGTCTGAATATACTCATACATGATTTTTGTGGAAACATATTGAGATCTGAATGAATATAACTTCATTGCAAGTTTTCCAAATATCTGCGATTTGTGGAACAAGCACCTACAACCAATGTCAGTGATTACTCGTAGATACATTCTTTAGAAACAACTCGAAGGCTTTAAGTTATTTAAGGTACCTGAAAGGAAACAACCGTTTCGGTCGATCTATGTTCAATGAGGGCGAATGAATTTCTAACTTACCCTAATCCATAAAGAAGTGACCGAACCCTCCTTTACCGGCGACCCACATGTTCATGTGAAAACTGTTGTTACCCCAGTTATGCGTGTAAATTTAGAATAGATAAAATTGAGCCAGGAACAAGATTAACTTGCTTTACCGCAAATCGGAACTTTTTCTATTAGTTCCACTAGACCCAATGCAAGTGGTTTCGATGGCTTCTGCGGCAGTAGTTTCAATCCCACTAACATTTTCAAAGTGAAACCGGCATTTAACCCTAAAATTTTAATTGATTTTAATTTTCGAAAAATTGAAATCAGACTATATCGTAAACTCAAACCCAATTGAAGAAGTAAGAATGTAAAATCAATGAGTCGACATGGAGTTTTCTTACCCCAAGAAGGCTAAACGGATCACATACTCGACATACCTCTTAAATCTGCAAATGTAGGGGACATGAGTCAATGATGTCTGACTCATCGTAATCTCCTCGTGACCCGAAGAATGCTCCAACTCTTATCCGTAGGAGGAACTTCTGAATTTCGTTCAACTTGAATTTGCTATGGCAAGTTCAGTTTTATCAAACGTGCATACATTTGTACGAGTACATTCCCATTTCCCATTTGTATTAATTAATTTCAGTAATTTTCATTCTTCCTTAATTTTATGAAAGACATTTCCATTTAGAGCGACCGGAGATGAAAAGTTATTGTGATATTGGTGGCATCCATTTAAGTGTATTTGTAAGCAGCATTAGGTTCGATAATTCATGTGGATATTGTTGTGGGAAGCTCCTTTCTATCCCCGATAGAGATTATACTCGTACATATGCATGTCCTCCAGAATAAATTTGCTTTTAATTATGTTTTCTCGCACCTTGAGGATGTCATAAATGTTACGTGCCAGGATGTTGGAGAAAATTAGTTCCCATGGTATAATTGCTAAAACGCAGACATAAATTGTAAAGATACTTTCGAGACAATTTCAGAAGAATAAATTTCTTCCGGTAAAATCACTATTGGGTGAATTGAATGTACGACAATATCCAGGAACGGGAGGATTGAATACCAGAAAGAAAATAAATGATTACAATTAAGCTTTCGCTATGGTTAAGAAAGCTAAATCTGGCTGAAATTACGTGTAACTATAGCTCAGGAAATAAATTTCAAACAATTATTTTAATTAGAAATCGTGTTGGTGGCATACGGAATTACGATAATAAAGCAACAACTGGAGCGACGTGTCAAAAGCGGTTGAAAGATATTTTTTGAAATGATAGTAGCTTCGAAAGTTTCTGGAATTAATGAATGGGTTGAGTTGTTTTGTAGGAGCTTTGAAATTTTTGAAGTTGTTTATAGCATAGGAACAGTTGTTGTAGACCTATGTACGAGTAAGTGCTATGCGACTTGAGAATATATTCAATGACTTTCTTCAGATTTGAAGTTCAATTACATTTTTAATTACCAAAACAGTAATTATAGATGGGCGTCATGGATATCGACAGTGGAAAATGATCAAACTGAAAATCAGGAGTGGTGAAACCACATATTCCTTAAATCATCTTCTTCGTCTATTAGCTACATAATCTAGATAGCAATGTCTTACACAATTCTGGCGTTGACATTGCTAAACTCAACCCATCCTACATTACATACTGATATTTCTATTTCTCTCCAGCGACCACACCTGGCCTACTGCCTTCACTTTTCTTCACTTAGTTAATTAAGGTCCCCTGTCAATTAACTGCGCACGCCGTGGCTTTCCTATGGATTTAAAGACTATTGACTGTTCATGACATCCACACGTCCAACTATTTATATGGCGCGGATGCATGTTTTGACTACGTTGATGCCGCTGTATAAGCCATATGGTTCCTCATTAACTCTTCTTCTCCATTAAAACAAATGGGATCATATAGAATAGAAGCAACTTATCTCGCCAACTAACTGAACATAAGTAATTGTTTCTACCCCATACGCAAGGACTAGGATGGACAAGACTTTTCTTTATAACATAACCTCAGTCGCTATCTGTGTGACTATGACTGTCCTATGACCTAAGAAGCAGCTATTGAGAAAGCAATTCTCCGCTGGATTACCATACTTACGTTATTCCCAGAAACAATTCTGAAGCCTATGTACTGTATTTAAACTCCTTTTAATTTCACAGTTGTAAGGGCACTTTTTTTTAAAGCCATACACCTTTTTTTTAACAACGATGACATTGAGTTGCTTTATGGCATTATATTTTAAACAGGACTTTATGCATACCATATGTTGCAGCTTTCTCGGCAGTTTTTGGTAGAACCTATCCTGTCGATCCAATCTCTTTAAAAACTGCTACACTTACGATTTGAAATTTCTCCCTATCCACCGAAGGTACGATGTTTCCCTAACGAACTATCACTTTTTCCACAGTCTGTAGTCATTTCTCCGGTGAAAGATTTGAGGATTTCATTACAAAATTTATTTTTGAACTCGAATCACATTGGAAAAGAGTCATGGCTATCAACGGATCATATATTGGTTAACTGAAAATTTATAAACAAATTATTGTACAATAGATGGGCTTTGAAAATCGGCCATTTTGCCATTAATTGCGTCCTATAAATCTCTTCTGGATTTGTCATACTGCAGATACGGCAATTTTTCTTGACCACAAGCGCACTGAGCCAAAAGTGAGAGTCTCGTCATGTAACACAATTTTTCGTGAGTGAAATTTTTTTAACATCAAAGTTCTGGATGATTCTTCCTAACTTTTACGAAGCAGCCAGCGTTGTCCGAATGTGGAAGGAATGCTTGAACAGGACATGTCTTGTACGTCTCTGTACTATATGCTTCGTTTCAAAAATATCGAGGTTGCATTCACCGTATATTGTTTTTATGTTTTTTAACAAGTCATTTCGTCCTGCCTTAAATAGGTTTGTATATAGGTAGGCCCCCCAGTCGAACAGCCTGGTTGTACAAGTTAACACCACACTTCCATAAAATATCATAAGTCATACACGTGCAGTCAAACACCCTTGCATCCGGTCAAATTCTAATTCAACATTCCATTCCCACGATAATGCAACAAACAAATGGATCAAGTGCAAATCATCAATTCCCACGGAAATGCAAATCCAAAACCCAAAACCTAACAGATAATGCTGACAATGCGAATAAATAATCTGATCCGCTTCCACCTTGTCGTAGTAGGTTATAAGTTAACTTCTGTAATATTTAGTGTTTAGTCTGTATTGTACGAGGGCGGGTCAATAAGTCCGTGACTTTTTGAATTTCTGACCTCTTTACTGAAACAGCAACACTGCTCCTGTCAACAGGCATCTGTCAGTTGACTCCTGTCAAAATTTAAACTTGCTGCGTCAGTTAGTTTGTGTTTGACAGCTATTTTTATCAGACTACTCACTAATTTGAGGAGAAAATGGAAAAAAGTGAATTTCGTGTAACAACTTCACAGGAAGGTTTGGCGTTGTTTAATCGCAATATGGAGGAGTTTTTGCACCGTTTTGTAACCGTGGACGAAACATGGATCCATCACAACACACCAGAGAACAAACAACAGTCAAAACAGTGGGTTTCTAAGGGTGAATCGGCGCCAAAGAAGGCCAAGGTGGGTTTGTCAGCCAATAAAGTTATGGCGACTGTTTTTTGGGATGCACGCGGGATAATCCACATTGACTACCTTCAAAAGGGAAGAACAATCAATGGGGAATACTATGCCACCTTATTGGACCGATTCAATGACGATTTGAAAAAAAACCGACCTCATTTGGCCAAGAAAAAAGTTCTTTTCCACCAAGACAATGCAAGGGTGCACACATGTGCAGTTGCCATGGCAAAAATTCATGAATTGGGCTATGAATTGCTCCCTCATCCACCCTATTCTTCAGATTTGGCTCCGAGCGACTACTTCTTGTTCCCAAACCTGAAGAAATGGCTTGGTAGAAATAGATTTGACTCCAATGATGAAGTCATCTCGCAAACAAAGGCCTATTTTGAGGACCTCGACAAATCATTTTTTTTGGAAGGGATAAAAAAATTGGAGAAGCGTTGGACAAAGTGTATAGAGCTCAAGGGAGACTACGTTGAAAAATAAAATTATTTTTTTATCAAAAAATCTGTGTTTTATTCCAAAAGTCACGGACTTATTGACCCGCCCTCGTATCTTGAGTGAATAAAGTCTTTTTTTTTTAATAAATCTTTTAACATTTAATTTAATTGGCGCCCGAGCAGGGACTCTTGCAAAAAGGTGGTAGTGCGATTACTAAAAATAATAAAAGTCCCAAAGTGGTACATCGCGAAAGTCCTAAAGTGGTACAAAATAACTATAATCCGAAAAGTCCTCAAGCGGTACGGGAAAATAGAAATACACAACACATTAAACCATACTTTATTTGTTAAAAAAGAATAGAGTTGATTTTTTTTATGTAATATTTAGCGATAGGTACAATTAGCTAAAATAGTTTTAACTCGTCGTTATTTTGCATAGTATATCAGTGAATACAAGTGAATTTATAGCTAAAATAATTAAATTTTTATACAACATATTAAACCATATTCTATTTGTTAAATAAGAATAGAGTTAATTTTTTACATAATGTTTAGCGATAGATTCAATTAACTAAAATAGTATTAACTCGTTATATTTTATATTCCATAAGCTATATTTTACCTTTTCATAATTTTTCCTTTCTTTCCAACCCCAAGTCTCATCCGAGTTACGAGTAGTTATAGATGGAATGATCGGTCAAATACTGAATACCCAGGGTCGAAATTTAATCCAAAATATTTTCAATCCCAACGCAAATCTTAGTAGGGGAGTTGATCTAACTATAAGATCTGAATTGTGTGGAAACCACAAAGACGGATCTTGACAAGATCCCTGATGTAGTTCGCTGCCTGAGAGAATTCTCCAGTCAGCCAGGCGAGTTCAGCTCTTGGAAGAAGAGCGTGGACCCCATCATCCGTCTCTACAAGCCCATCAAAGGCTCACCAAAGTATTTCGGCGTTCTAAACGTGATAAGAAACAAGATCGTAGGAAATGCAGATATCGCATTGGAATCCTACAATGCACCCCTTTGATTAGGCCTGTATATCACGCTGTCTGACTATGCACTACGTGCGCGACCTGGGAACTCTGGAATACCAGATGACTTCCCTACTGCAAGGAAATAACACTATACAAGGTTTCTATCAAGCCGTGTACTCTCATCTGTCATGGATCCTCAATAATATAGCTAGTATCGACGTCGGTACGGAAGCTTTAACTCTGCTAACAAAGACATATAGAGACAAAGCATTGGACACTTTCGTAAGAGAACTAAAAGAGGACCCCCCAAGACTCCTGGGAATACGTGAACCAGTTGATCTTCCACTGGCACTCTACCTGTGTTTAGAACTGGAGAATCAAAACTTTAGATCCAATTACGCCAACAACAACCACGGAGTGTCCAGAAAACCACACCATCAAAATCCTCCTCCACTTCCTCCACGAAAACAAAACCAAAATCCATATCCTTATGCAGGTAATATTCCTTTCTTCCCACAACTCACTTACTTTCCACAACCGGTCAATAAACAAAGACCCGTTCCACATAATAATAACGTTCCCCATCAGGCTTACCATTCTAATTTTAACAACCAACAGCAAAATCAAAGTTTTCGACCTCAAGTCCATCAGAGTCATCAATATCCTTATCCAAACCAAGGGAACTATGGACAACCACCAGCACCACAAAGGCAATCTCGTCCAGAACCAATGGATGCAAGCACCATACAGACATGAGCAGTAAACTACTAGTATTAGTATACAATTTCCATACTACAGCCTGAGTACCGAATGGAGAATTGCAAGAATATCAATAACTTGTCGCTATAGAAGATTCAAATAACAATCAAAAACTGATTGATTATCTTGGATCATCCGGATATGAGCAAGCCAACCATGAGGAATACCAATAGCCTGAAATTAGTGCCCCCAGTAACACTGAAGCTTCCACCAATCCCAAGAAATCCATTTTTTAGGCTAAACAGCTCTTCGCCGCCCTATTTTGAATACCAGACGGAGAGCGGCAATGTTCTAAGGTTTTTGATAGATACAGTTTCCAACAAGAACTACATTCATCCGAAGTGCGTAAGAAAGCTTATACCTAACGATAACCCATTTTACGCCAACTCTGTCGGTGGCAATATAAAAAAAAAACACACCACGCTATACTAAATCTTAATCCCAATAACGTAGGTCTTAAATTTTTTATCATTCCTTCACTACAATCGTTTCACGGCATCATCGGCAATGATAGCCTCAAAGAATTAAATGCCGTAATACATATCGCAAAAAGTTTCCTCACCCTTCAAAACAATATCAAAATTCCTATAAAACAACACATTTCAGAATCTGTTAACAACATACGTGTAAGAATTTCTCATTTAAATCGAAATCAAATAGGAAATCTCAATACCGTTTTAAGAAAATTTCCCAACCTTTTTGTAGAACCGGATCAGAGATTGACATACGTCACTGTAGTAAGAGATGAAATTCGAACTGTTGATGATTACCCAGTTTACTCAAAGTCATATCCTTACCCAATGGATCTAAAGCCATTTATGGATAATGAAATTAAGAAATTGCTAGATGACGGCATCATACGACCTTCACGGTCTCCCCATAATGCACCTGTGTGCATGTGTTTAGGTTAGTGATTGACTATAGGAAACTTAATTTAGTCACTATACCAGGTAGGTATCCAATACCTGAAATTAATGAAGTGTTGTCCAATTTGGGAAAGAATAAACTATTTACAGTTATTGACTTAAAAAGCGGATTCCACCAAATACTTTTGAAGGAATCAGATATCGAAAAGACTGCTGTAAATGCCCTTCGATTTTCCAGCGCACATTCGACGATATCCTCAGATCATATAGGAATAAGGTGCTACGTCTACATAATCATCTTCGGTCGTAACGAAGAAGAGCACTTTAGAAATATCACATTAGTCACGTGGAATTTTGCCGGTGTATGAAGGCGGCAGACAATTTGAAGGCAAGGACACTTTAGTCGAAGCTATTCGTGATGCCTGGGCCCAAATTTCTCTTGATTATTTAAAAAACAACTGTATAATTCTATTCCAAACCGTCTTATAGAGATGATATTGAAAAATGGCTAACATACTCATTATTAATGTAGAAAAACGTAATAAATAAATGTTTTAAAATCATAAAATGTAAACATTTTACTCATTTTTTCCTTTCTTTCGAAGATTTTGCATGTGTCCTCATCCTAATGGCGCATCTTTTTATACGCTTTTCAAGAAGTTCATTGTTTGATATCGGGAAATTCCAACGGTTGTTTCTTATATATCCTTTAATTTTATGACTTCCTGTTGAGAAAATATGTTCCTGTTCACAGGTAGTAAAAGTTTGCTTGTACAAAATTTCAAACAGGTATAAAGAGTGAAAATCGATTGCAAAATGTATGGCCTCATCCTAATGGTCACCAGTGTATATTTAAAAGATTTCTTAACCCTAATGTAATCAATGCAATTATGGCTGATGAAACCACTATGGGAATAATCCAAGAAATTTACCCCTTGTATTTCCACAACTATAAAATCAGATTTACTCGAATAAAAGCAGAAGATTTAGAAAGTGAAACAGAACAGGAAAACATAATTTTAGAATGCCATAAACGAGCACATAGGAACGCAAAAGAAAACAGACTTCAAATTATCGAAAGATACTTTTTTCGAAAATGAGCTCTAAAATAAAGAAATTAGTTAATCAATGTGGTATTTGTATGTTGAGAGGTTCTGATCCTGAGCAATTTGAGAAAACTAGGTTAGATAATATAAAACAGTTGAAGAAAAAACAGGTAAAGGATCTGAATTACCATAATAAAGGCAAACAGCAACCAACAGACCAACAATAGTTTTAACGAAATCAGGCAGGGTCATACACAAAAGTAATATTCGAAGTTAAGCAGCCATTACTATCTCATTCACAGGTTACTCCTCACCCACTCCTCCTATAGTGATATCCAGATCCTAGACTACTCTAGTTCCTATGTTCTGGCATTGCATACTGGAACAGCAATAATCGAGAAGGGAAACGTGAAACTGATTCACGTCGTCGAAATAAATCAATACGAGACTTTCATAACCCACACCTCATCCTTAATATCGGAGCACATCCCCAAGCCAAATTCCTTCCTTCCATTCCTTGAACACGAATTATCCCTAATACAAAATTTAATAGATAATATCAAAGCGCACAGAACGAAAAGAGAACTAAATTTCATCGGATCAGCTTGGAAGTGGATAGCGGGAAATCCCGACCTCGATGATCAGATCCTTATCGACAACAAAATTAATAATGTAAATGAAAATACAAATAATTAATTTTTTATAAACAAAGCAGTTAAAGATAGAATTAATCAACTAACAAATGTTACAAATGACATACTTAACGTAATAAAAGGATAGAATATTTACAAATGAATTAGCTTTAAGTTTACATTTAAAAATAAAATTGATTAAAGAAGAATTATCAAACACAATTTATGCCATAGAATTAGCGAAAACAAACATTGTGAATTCAAACATATTGTCAAAAACGGAAATTAATTTAATATTGAATAAGATAGATAAGAGTAGTATTCCATATGAAAATGCCGAAGAAGCATTGTCATTAGCTAGTGCTAAGATTTGTTTAAATTCAACTCAAATTTTATATATAATAGATATTCCCACAACTAATGGAAAAATATATGAAAAATTGTTAATAAAACCTATTACAACAAATAAAAATACTATATATAAGATAACATACGAAAATATTTTAAGAAAAGATGAAAAAATTTTAGCTATAATAAAACATCGTAAAACAATTAATAACTTATTACCTTGTAAGGAAAACAATGTCTTAGATCTAATTAATGATAAGTGTATTTCAAATTGTAGTGTGACAAGTAGCCAACATATCCCGAGAGTGGAAGAACTAGCTTCTGGAACCTTACTCCTGAACAACTTTCAAGGCGAAATAAATATAAATGGCACCACGCAAGCGGTAAAAGGAACATATCTCATCAAGTTCGTGAACACCACAGTCACAATAGATAACCAAAAGTTTACATCTGAAGATATAACCCAATTACATGCACTTCCACCTTTCCTCCAACCATCATCCGAAGGAACCGAAATTGAAAAAATTCTATCACTTGAATGGATGAAAGAACTTCATATAAATATGACAAAACAAATCGATCTAATTAAAACTGAAAAAGTGATTCATCAATGGATCAATTACTCTGTCCTAATAATAGTAGTCATTATAGTACTATTCCTCCAAATAATAAGCCGAAGATCAAAAAGAACTCCTGAAACAATAATCAGCTCAATATCCCAGAAAACCAAACAAGGAAACCTTCAAGAATAATAGAAAACCCAAATATCTACAATTTTCCATATTTTTAAGCAACGCGACGACGCTTACATTTAGAGGGGAAAGTTAACACCACACTTCCCTAAAATATCATAAGTCATACACGAGGGTCAATCACCCTTGCATCCGGTCAAATTCTAATTCAATATTCCATTCTCACGATAATGCAACAAATAAATGGATCAAATAATCTGATCCGCTGCAATCCACCGTTTCCACCTTGTCGTAGTAGGTTATAAGTTAACTTCTGTAATATTTCGTTTTTAGCCTGAATAGTATCTTGAGTGAATGAAGTCCTTTTTTTTTAATAAATTTTTTAAAATTTAAAATTTAAGCTTAAATATTGCTACTCTTATTTCATTTTGGAGAAAAGTTTTGGCTTTAATCACCAAAATTGAATGAATCGTTCCACCTGACAGTAGAATTTGGGTATCCTCGCCAAGTGTCTGGGGAAGTGCTTTTATTTTTCAAATCCTCAGCATCGAATATAACTCGATTATATATCGTCGTTTATCTCTACAAGTCTCTCTTCGAGTCGCTTTGTCATGATACGTTCTATTTTCATTTTACAATAGCAATTCTTGAGAACATTATTCCTAGAACAGAACGTCTTAATTTCTCCGGACGTAAATTTCTAATTCTCTTTCTTTGTCCTCCCGCGAACCTGATATTTTTCCTTCGCTCTCGCTTCTCGAATTATATGAACGTACAATATGGGGTACCACAGGGATTAATTCTTAGACCTACTCGTTTTTCCCTTTACGTGAGCAATTTGCTAACATGGTGTGTAACTTTTTCCCCAGCGCGATAAAACCCCTGAATGAGCTAAAAGAGCATATAAGAAAGTCATGTTTTCAGCTGGTTCATCTAAATCAAATACCCATAGAGCGGACTGCCTTCGTCAAAAACCTTGGTGTGATTTTCAATTCTAACCTTCCTCATTGGAAACTTTATAACAGATTGCGTAAGCTGTGAGCAACCCAAAATCTTCTATCCACCAAAGCTAATTCAATTTTGGCAATATCTCTTATTTTGCTAATTATCCATTTAGTATATGGATGTGAAATTTTTTGTAAAGCTGACCGAAATAGCTTTTTCTTTTCATAATTTGATAATTTGAGCGCATTCAATGGTTTTGAGTACCCTTGCAATGCTTGCACATAGCGCAGGCGACGGAAAATTGGGGAGTAAAGAAGAGAGGTACCGAAGAACTTTGGTTTTAATTGCTTGAAGATTATAACGACTAGGAAATAAAGAGCTCGGCAAGGTATTCCATAAGCGAGTTTTACGGCTTAGGAAACTATCACGATATTTCAGAGTACGACCAAAAGTGAGCTTAATGATAAACTGATGAGCATTCGTAGCGAGACGGGTGTTACAGTTGAAGGTTGAAGGTTAGGAGGAGCCGAAGCTACTGGAAATTTCAACGGGGCACTGGTGGTGAAAATAGCTATAGAACAATGTAATGCAGGAGACATCATACGGGTTTTCAATAGTGTCAATTGATTGTGTGATATTAGCATCACCTATAAGTTTTATAGCACGATTTTGAATCCTATTTAGCAGGTGCAGCAAGGTTTTAGAAACACCTGACCAGATATTAGCATTGTACTCCCATTTTGGGCGGATAAATGCCTAAAGTATTCCTTACATCACTTAAGGAAATCTAGACATTTCACAGCATTTTTGGCGACATCGAATATGTGGTCATTCCAACTTAGGTTGTCATTGACACACATACTGATAAAGGAAAGTTTTTCGATTTCGACGGTTCAAGTGCCATTCATGGATAATGGCTGGGTGTTTGGATTTCGCTTTAGCGACAGCAGACAGCAATGTGTTTGGGAAGGATTAAATTCCAGTCTGTTAATATCGGAATTTAATGAGCTTAGCATACGCTGCCGTTCCCGTTCTACAGTCGAAGAGCAGGGACATGTAACGGAAATGAAAAGCACAGTCTACTATCGTCAGAGCAAAGGAATATATTGGATTAGAATTAGCAATATTGCAAGATATATTTTCAACTTAAGAAGGCGAGATCTTGATTATTTATTTCATTGGTTGGCGTTACAGTCCGGCGTAAACCAGGGCCTCAACTAACATGCCGCCGCTCCAGGTCTTCAGCTGCGCAGCCGAAATACCCTAAGCAAGGGAGTTTTTCTCACGAGGTCGGCAAGGAGAGCGGTAATTATCAAACGAATTTTTCTCTCAAAACGCCCGAGAGCATTTTCATCCGGTTTAGTTATTGTTCATGTTATTGCGGCTTAAATTAGGATGGGATGATCAGAGTCCTGTATAAAGCTAGCATTTTTGGTTTGCCTGAAAGAGGGCTTCACTACTCAGATGAAATAAGTAATCCTAAAGAAACAGCTATTACTAAGAGTGATTATTCGCATGATTTCCGTGTTTGTGCCGTTCATAACGGAGCCAAGGTAGTGAAAGTGCCTTGGTACCTCAAATTATGACCTCCGCGACGTTTTATCCTAGGCGTCGATGTTGCTTTTTCCTTCGTTGACCGCTGAACTCATATTTGCCGATTCTGCTTCAATGGTCGCAAACCCTCCACTGATACTTCGCTATGTTCTTCCCATGATGTTAATCTCGTCTGCATATACGAGTAACTGAATAGACTTTTGAAGGGTTGGCTCTGGAGTTGGATTGCGAATTTTGCACAATTCTTTCAAAAATGATATTGAAAAAATCACAGGAAAACGCATCGCCTTGTTTAAGTCCTTTTCTGACATAAAAAGTCTCGGTTTTGCCATTACCGGCTTTGACCTTGGCAGAAATACAAAACACAGTCATGGCGCTGTACAGTTCGCCGCTATAGATGCTGTCATATGCTGCTTAAAAATCGATAAAGGGATGATGCGTATCATAAACTACTTTAAACTACTCGTATTGGGTTTCTTCCATAATACGACAGACAGGAATTTGTATGCGATGTTGAGGATACTTATTTGCTTGTAGTTAGTGCAGTTCAGATGATATCCGTTCTTTAGGATCGGACAAACAATACTGAGGTTCCATTTGTTTGGAATGAAAAGAAATCTTTACCGCAGTAAGCACTGAAGAACAACAAAGCGGTTGGACTTAACGGTATTTCCGCAGATCTCTTACGAATAGCGCTAACAACATCGAGTGACCTTCTGCACCCACTAATTGACAGAGCTTTAGAAGCGGAGAGTTTTCCTGAAGAGTAGAAAAAAGGAATGATTGTCACGCTACCAAATAAAAGAGACCTTATGTAGTGCGAAAACTGGAGAGGAATTTGCGTGCTGCCTGCAGTAGCCAAGGTAATAGCAAAAATCGTCCTGCAGCGAATAAAAGACCATCTCGAAGACACACTCGACTCCGAAAAAGCAGAATTCCGCACTGGATCTTCCTGTGTGGACCACATGAACACCTTGTGGATCATTATTGAACAGTGCGTGGAATATCTATCACCACCTCACCTGCTGTTCATCAACTTCGACATGTTCAATAGTGTCAATAGAGAATTTATCTGGCTTGCTTTGCACAGGAGGGGCATCACAGATAAATTGATTGTTATTATCAAGGCTACATATGATGGATCCAAAGTCAGAGGAGTTTGAAATCCAAAGTGGGGTTAGGCAAGGCTATATACTGTTACCAACACTATTGCTGTTGGTGATAAGTGATGTACTGCATGCAGCTTTGTCGACTGGAAATGGAGGAATTCAGTGAACTCTGCAATTACCCCTCAAACATCTGAACTACGCGGACGACGTATGCTTACTCTCTCATAGGATCCTGGATCTCCATCAAATGACAACAAACGTGGAGAGAGAAACTGAAATCGTTGGGCTAAACATCAAGACGGCAAAAATAAAAAGGAAGAGCATTGAAACTTCCTCATCTAATCAAGTAGAGATTTCTGGACAACTAGTAGAGATGGTAGAGAATTTTCAATATCTTGGGAGTATTGTCTCTACTGATGGCGGGACCGAACAAGATATAATCAGCCGAATCGGGAAAGCAAAAGCTGCGTTCGGAATGCTGTCCAAAATATGAAGAAACAACTCTATCAGACTAAAGACCAAACTACGACTATTCTTCCGCTCCAATGTTGAATCCGTGCTCCTTTATGGGTGCAGCACTTGGAAAGTCACACGCGCTGTCACAAGAAAGCTGCAAACGTTCGTGAATAGATGTCTGCGAAACATATTGATTATTTTCTGGCCCAACCGTATTTCTAATGATGAACTTCATACGAGAACAGGTCAGGAACCCATTGACTCTATCCTACGAAGATGTAAGTGGCAGTGGATTCGGCATACGCTTCGTAAAAGTCACAAGTTCATTGCGAGTCAAGCGATGCAATGTAACCCGACGAGTGTGCCGACCTAGAAGTACTTGACGAAGAACGGTCGAAGAGGAATCAGCACTACTGGGAAAGAGTTGGAGAATTCTGAGATACATCTCCAGAAACCGTATACGATGGCGCGTAGGAGTAGTGCAGGCCCTATGCCCTGTAAGGAGAACCGCACGGACATAATAGGTCTGAGGACCTAACACAACACATTAGTTGGGCATACCTTCGTCGAGAAAGATTATAGAGATGAGTTGATGTACGAGTATGCCCCGTATCTAATTATGACCTGCTGCTTTAAATAGCTCAGCAGTTAACCCATTTATGCCGAGTTAATTTATTTTCAATATTTTATTTAAATTCATTCAATTTATGTGGAAAAAGACTAAACTTAAGCAAATACGTAATCAATTTTTTTTCAATCGTGAAAAACTCGAGTTTTTAGCTTTTTAGAAATGTTGCGTTAACGCAACAAACAGCATTAGTGAAATTTTTTTAAAAACTTTATTTTTAATTTTCAAATGTGTTTATACAGTGCTGGGAATTGCACAAAACATTTATAGAGTAATGCAATGTTGCATTGACTATAAATTTTGTTGGTCTGGGATTTGCATAAGCGGCAACGTTTTCGTTTAAGTCCTGGAAAAAAATTTCAATTTTATCACCCAAATTATTAAATGAATTTGTGTTTAGTTACCTCCTGTGACGATTAGATGTTGTTCATTGACTCTTTCTTCTGGATCATGCGTTTTCGGTCTTCCACCTCGCACAGGTGAGTAACCGCATTTTTTCAATAGACCAATTGCCAGCTGCCTCCTGAACTCCAGTCTGTCTAAGCCTTTTCCACAATGTTTGCCTAAGGACCACAATGGCTAGATCAATTATCCACATAACAATGGAGGTGTACCATTTCTTTCCTCGAAATCCAATTCGGTAGCACGAAATATGATCATCTAGTAGTATTCCAGTAAATATATATATTTCATTTTTATCGACTTGAAGTATCCTATTCTTTCTTATAAGCGAATAGGCTTTCGTTTTTTCGACAAATACATTAATAATTTTTTCCTCCATAAAAAGTTCAAAGAAATCAATAACATGGCTCTCCGAAGATAAGGTAAGAGGCTTAGTATAACTTATAAGTTGCCTACTTCCCAGTTGATTCGCATCTTCATTCTCCTCATTTCCCGACTCATCATCTGTTAAGTTCCCATCTTGTGGAGGAGTTATAAAAATTGCATTTGGAACATCATCGTCTTGAGTAAAGTTTTCCAGAAACTCCAAAATTTCTCCAAAAGTTAGACATTTATTCCAACATAAAAAAAATATATCAAACACTTGCATATCCCATTGATGCGTTAACGCAACGCCATTATTCAGCTTTATATAATAATATGGTAAATATGCTTTTCTAATCACGTTTTTATTTTATCACACTTATGTTTATGTAGTTACAATAACCCTGATGTCAAATGTCAGATTTTATTAATTTTTTTGTACTTACCATTCCATTTTATAAAGCCACTTTCCTTTTTTTTCTTTAAAATTTATTTTCACAATCTATAGTCACAAAAAAACCAACTTTTTCACACATCGAAAACTTTAAAGTAACACGAAATGCAAAGCCTACTATTTTGAATGTGTAACAGCACTTTCCAAATGCAATTTCTTGATAAATTCAAAAATTTTAAATTCGGAAAGACTTACTCCCTTTTTTGTTGCATTAACGCAACAGTGGGCATAAATGGGGCCAGGGTTCTGTGACTTTATTGGACATAAGGTTGAAGATTGCTGTCCTGACTTCATCATGGTTGGGTGGATTAAAATGTTGTGCATCTTAGTCCAAGTTCTGTCTGACGATGGGATGTTATTCGTCATCATCGTTTAATAGTCTGCAGAAATAAACTTTCCAGATTTTAAGCATCGACCATGGTTCAACTACGAGATTTAATTCTCCAACCTTGCAGACTTCTTTTCGGGCTTTATAGTTTTGGCATATTTGTTTTATTTTTTGGTAAATATTCCTAAATTCATTCCTTGAAGGAGCTTATGTTCTTCCAATCTTAAAGCTCACAATCCCCTTTCGTACTTTTCTGCATGGCCGCTCTGGTGTGTTTCTAAATTCGCCTGTCTGCATTCGTCATCGAAACAGGTGTTTCTTTGTTGGGGCGGGTTAAAACCCAGTACATCAGTGGGATTTCTCTGATTCCTCTTTGGTAGTGATGTAGAAGACCAGTGTTCTACATTCGATGCTGGGCAGATAAATATCTTTCTTCGATCGGTTTGTTAATCAGGAGTAAAGCTTGTATTTTTCATGGATATCAAGGTTTGGAAACCATGTACCGGCTATAGTTACATTACATTACGCTGCAAATCCAATAAGACTCTGTCAGTATTCAAAAGTGGTGTCGTGGCGATTTTACTTTCCTTGCTTAGGTTGACATTAAAATCGCTAACGACGTTTTGCACGTCATTGCGATCTAAAATTAGACTGACAAGATATGCTTTGTCAGAAACAGCCTATTAAGCCATATCCCTAGTCGTATTCAAAACTTAATGTCATGAACCATTCTTCATAATGAAAAACGATTTTATTTTTATTCAAACTTAATTCCTATTGTTGTTGTTATTAAAATACTCTAATATATTACCACTACTATTGAATGCTATGTGGAGGTTTCCCACTCCACTCATCTATCTTATATTCACTTCTGTAAGAATCCCAAATACGTCGATGATTCGATGTCAAATTATCAAGCCAACCAACCTTAAAACATAAGGAACACCCTTATGTTATGCAGCGTATAACAGTAAATACTGTTATAAATCATCCTTTACACCAACCAGGGGCTCCAAACATTGCACTGAGTATGCGCCATTTACCAGATAATATCTTCCAAATTCAACTTTCCCTTAGAAAGGTACGGTTTTCACTACAGTGAACAGGTAGAGGCAGGGAGAGCCATTCATTCATTATTTAAGTTAGCAAAATGTTTTAATAAATTTATAAAACTGTCACCAAAAATTAATTCTTCATAAAATTTAAAACTCAATTTCAATTTAAAAACAAAACTAGAATACTTTAACGGTTATAAATAAGTAGGTACTTCTTTCTTAAAGGTATGTATGTATTGTATATTTAGAACTTAAACATGGTAGATTTTCTTAAATGTAAGAAGCATTTAATGATTTGTACGAGTATCTGTATGCATTTTTTATATGAATGCGAAATCATGAATGGTTTCCTTTTTATTTTTGCAATTGAATTATCTAACATACTTCTGTAGATATTATACATATTGCTCACATATGTTGTCCATTCAATCGATTTTTCCTTAACGTCTGCGTCACAATTTAGAGCAGACAGTTATACGACCACATATGTAAATACGAGCACCTTAAGAGTAAGTATGTAAATTCATTATCAATCATAAAGTGCGTCTTACTTGTGGACTTCTATTTAGATTAACATAATTATCGCAAATTGATAAAATGTATTATACATACGGGTACCTACATATTTACCTAAAAACTTTAATAGTGAAATATAAGTACAATATTTGTATGGTCTACAGAATATGTGTGCAACTAGTGGTTGGAATTTATGTATATTTGTCAGCAAAATAGATACTCTCCATAAAAATGTAATATTCAAGTCTACGTGTATATGTATACAATTGTATGCAACATGGTGCGTTTGTTTAGAAAGAATCTCCAATATCATGAGTCGAAACCACATAGTGATAAAAGGATTTGTGAATCAAATTAGCTTTGAATAAATATATTCTCTCAAATTAGTACTTGCATATGGATAATCCTTTGTCCATAAGTTATAACAATGGAATAAAGTAACACCTGTCCATTTACAAGTTAACATAAGGAGTTATTGGGTTCCATTTTTGCTTTTTCTGTCCATACCCATTTGTTCACTATCGTAAAAACTATTATTTAATTAAATTCATAATTTTGATCGAATCAGCATTCCTTGTCTTTAAAATGAAAACTCGATACAATCTGCTCAATCTTATTGATAGACGGCAACTAATAGAGCTTCATAGAGCAAAAATGCTTGTTCGGGTAAGAAATCCTAACCCCGAGGTTGCATCAAAACCTGCTTTATTGAGTTTTTACTAAGATGCCAGAGGTATATTAACAATTTATTTTCTAATTCAAATGTCATTTCATGTCGTCTTCGAGCCTTAAAGTGACCAATCATCGGCCATTTCCTTCGTAATGCCGTAATGTGACAGCTACATATGTTAGATATAAGCTCCTGATTTATTCTAATATAGAACTGTGCATTTGAGGTGCGGTTTGGCCAGAAAACTCCTAAGATTATGCGTAGGCATAGTATTTACTAAGGCCTGCAGCTTGCATGTGACTCTAGTAGTAATTTTTAACTGAACGCTGGAGCGAAAAGATTACCGCATTGTGATGTTACTCATGTAATCTGTGTGGTGCAGTAATACTACATATATGGAAACAGTTTCGTTGCAAGCGAACATTTTTATAAAACTCTATTTCTGTTTTTTGTACACGCTGTTTTCCTAGACTAAAGATAGCGTACCGAATGTTGCTTTTCGCGATTCCACGATAAGTCATCGCTTGATGCTTTGAAGAGCTCGGCAATTATTCCGCCCTCTTCAGCAGCTTTGTTAGACTTAAACGTATATATTGCTAACTTTACTTCATCCGGATCGGGTGGATGGAATCGTTGGTTTACATCGTCCAGATTGAAAAATTTATTATACCTGAGAGTGGTATTTGGTTCGTCATAAAGTCTACAGAAATGCTTTTTTCAAATCCTCAGCATTGACTGCGACTCTACTACTATGTATGTTCCCTTGTTTGTGTCTACAGGCTTCCGTTTGGGGTTTGTTTCCGTGGCATGTTTTTTTTTTACCTCTTGGTAAAACTTCCGAATCCCATTCATGGAGTAGCATATCTCAATTTCCTCCACCGCGCGCTTCTCATGCTCCTATTTTTTACCTCCTGAGAAGCCGCTATTCGTCTCTCCTCTTCTGGTTGTAGAGCTCGTGAGCGCCTCTAGTCCTTGTGTGTAGCGCCGCTTTGTATGCATCTTGCAACTAAGCATATGGTTGCCGGCACTCGTCGTTATACCATGGGTTTCGTTGTGGTGTGAGTGAAATCCAGGATATCAGAGGCGGCATCTCTGACGCCTTTTTTACTATGCTGGATACTTGATGCTGGCAGCATAAGGCTTCTTAAGAAATTAAGGTAGGCTCGATCGGAAAAGTACTTGCCAATCTCTTAGCATTATAGCCGTCCGATGTCGAACTTCCTCACAATATTAATTTGCCTTTGCGATGTTCGGCATATCCGCAACCGTCACTTGGCTACAACAAGGTATTACTACACTTAAAATGTATGAGCAGGTGTTAAGTTTTTTGGAAAATGGGAGATAGAGGCAGAAAGAAACATTTTTGGGCTCAGTGGTTATTTCCAACATTTAATGGGGGGACTAAATTCTTAGTGGAATTTGGCTTGTTATTGTTTTCTAGTCAACTAATCGTCAACTCGATTTTCGCTAACGGAAGAAATGAATATGTCTTTCGGACGAGGCTGGGATTCCAACACCAAACCTTCCGATTTGGAAGCCAGTCCACTACCACTTGAGCCACGGCCACAGGGTCGACGTTGACAAAGATTACAATTCGTCTCTATAAATCATGTCATATGTTACATATGCAACCAATAAACAGTGGGGTCCTGTTGTTTTTTTAAGATCCGCAATTAAGTGAATAAGTGGTCGATCGTAAGCTTACCAATCCTAAAACCATAAGATAATTATCTATTGTTTACACAGTACTGTAAAGAAAAAAATCTTGATTCCGATATCCATAAGGCTGATGCCTATATATTTATAAACAGGAAATAATGCTGTGGTTCAGTTCAACACGCATACCTTCTTCTGACCAAACTATGTAAATGGATTTTTGGATGCCCTCTACCAAGGCATCTCCCGCTGTCTTTAAAGGAGGCCTAGCGGGTTTTTTTTGGAATAAAACTGTAGGTTTATTTTGATCCTGCGAAAGCCGTTTTTTTCCGCAGCAGGAGTTCTGGTATAATTGCATTAGATAGCATGAACATAGAACCATAGACAGAAGATACAAGGTGCGTTTGCACTGCCAGAAGGCCGACAGCGCGTTAGCGACACTCGACGTAACATGTTTAGTCCACTTAAGTTTGTTATTTAGGATGACACCCAAATACAATACTTAGCTTCTTTGGAGAATTGGATGGTGATAGATGAGTCAAACCAGACAGCTTCCTCCTTCTCGTAAAGAGAATAATCTCAGTTGTTCCACAGTCGACAGGACTGAGTGAAAGCCCATTTCAAAAGCATTAATCGTCGATCACGTCGAGTGGTGCCTGCGCTTTGGAGCAGACAGTCGCTAGACACGATCTCACAGACAATGCAGCTACATCATCCACTTTTGCTTGTGCATAGACGTCAGAGCGAACAATGAGTCGATCAACATGCACCATAGCAATGGAGCAGATCGTCGCTTTGCGGGCAACCCCTGTTTACCCCCGTCATCCCATATTGGCCACAGTCAGAAACATAGCTTTTATCCACAAAACTAGTGATTCATCTACGCCGTATTATCTGGCCGAGTTATACATCCCAACAAAAGTTGCGTTGCAGAAAGCACGCTCAACGTTGATGAAAATGCCGACGGCGTACTCCTTCCTATCGAGTGCGCCTCCAATTCTGCCAACCAGATTCTGAAGGGCACTCTCGCAAGATCGACAAGGTCTCCCAAGATAGTTTTGAGCACATGAATGTCGGCTATTCTCTCCGTGCTCTTTAACATGAATCAAGTCAGACTTAGCGATCTGAAGCTCCGTGTAGTCAGTCCTCTTTTCCGAGTTTCGGTATATAGGCTACACTTACTGTTCGCCAGGGTTCTGGTATGTATGCCAGTGTCAAGTTACCAGTGAAGATTGTCTTCAGTGCTAAGTGTAAGGAAGCAACATCATGCTTAACGGCCTCATCCGTCACCACAACTGATGAGATATACAATCTACGGCAAGTTGTGTTCATAAACTCACCAGCAGCTCCGTTAATAGGAGCTGGTTGTGAACTAGTTCTGATTAGGCTGCCTAGAAAGTGAGCCTCAAGTATGAGACGTAGAGTTTTTACTTTCGACTCAATACAGGTACCATCAGATTTTCGAGTGGTTCCAGTTTGGTTGATCTGCACCTTTTGAGGGCTTTGACCAGCCTTCTGGTTTCACCGACAATTTCGATTTTTTTCGGAAAAGTCTTTACCAGAGGCACTCTTCGAAATCCGAATAAGCTTCTTATATTCTTTTTTGCTTCGATCTGTAAAGATTTCAGTCTCCCTCCAAATTAGTCTTACGTAACCTGTTTAGAAATTTTCGAGTTTCTTTACGAAGACGCTGCAGACCTGCGTTCCACCAAGGAACAGGCAATTTGCAGGATTGCTTTCTAGCTAGACATGTCATTTCAAAATACTTGGTGAGGGTACTGTTCAGGTTCTGAACAGCTTCCTTTAGCTTTTGTTTTGTTCTGTTAGACTTGTCGAGCTCCTCCTTAAATCGTGTCCAGTTGGTTTCCTGCGGATTCCTCATCTTCAACAAGGTCGCAACATCGCATCCGGTTCTGTATTCGATGGCCTGACATGGAGATCTCCGGTAGTACTTTCTAGCCAGTAATCTCCTTAGCATAGTTGTTGGATAACGTTAAGTCGATTACTCTCGTAATAAAAGTTGGCTAAGACATTGTTGGCAAGTCAGACGATAGTATGAAATCCAGAAGATGATTGCCTCTCACGTTGCAATTGCTAGTTTTCCAAAAAGTATTCTGAGCATTAGTATCGCAGCTTATGCTAAGTCCCAAAATCCACAGTATCCAATGACGTCGATGGTGGTTGTAATAATGAATCATAGGGAAAATAAACAGACGCAGATGTTGCCAATGTTTCCAGCAATTAAATCTTAGCTGCAAAATGACGCAAGTATAGATGATGACAGTAAGTTCGCACATAAATACAAGTTCTCAATCTCTCCGATCGCTCATCATATAGTGGTATGAAACACCTTACACATCCGAAATCACAGATACTACTACTAGTAAATACTACGTGAGGTTTTGTACTCAACACGGTAAGCCTCTCTACATGCAGTAACAGACTTGCAATGTTGAAGGTTAATCTAAGTAAACAAAATAGATGAGTACTGGCGTGGTCGTGTCTTACCTGCAATCATTTGGAAATCAACCCTTCAAAGGTACAGATAGGGACGTGAGTCATACCTAGACTTGATGGACTTGACAGAAGTTTTATGTAAGCTTCTCTCCTTGTGAGAGTAGATTTTCTACTTTTCAGTTTCGAGTCCAGTGTTTTGAGTATGTTGGGATCTAAGTTTTCCATATCGTAGTACTCTGCTTGAATGCAAACATTCTCTGCTTTGACTCGTTCCCACAGTTGATCGACACAGTGTTTTCATTCAGCGTCGTTTATTTAGACGGTTGTTATTGCCAACTTTTCCAATTCGAAGCACCAGAGAGGAGATAGCTGCAACATTATAGGTGCGCTGGTCTAGTCTCCTTTGGCATTTCGGGGTTTTTTTGGAGGTTGTTTTGTCCAAGTTCCGTCCAAAGGAACTGCAACATGGATCTTGTGCGCTGGGAATGCCACCACCGGAGTTGTTTCTCAACGAGGGTTTCGCCGCATTAGCCAATTTCCGGCGACCAGAATTACGACCTTTACTGGCTGTAGCACTGGCCTCATCCGAACATGGTGTGAGCGTGAAACCACCGCTGGTTTTGTTTTCGTCGATAGATTTGACCGCTTCATGCGATTCCTGTCCACTGGAACTGGAGCCTTTGTTGGTTGTAGTTGAAGTTGGTAGGGGTTCGTAATTGTTGTGCGATCTATGGATGAATGTAGAATTGTAGTAGTTGGTGCAGCATTCTATTCGTCCATAGATGCCATTAATAGTTGCCTTGACACTTTTTTTTACCTAGTGAAAACCTCATGCACTCAAAGCTCAATTCGCCTTAGTTTGTCAATTGTAACAAATTCGTACTTGAATAGGATCATCTTCTATTCGCTGTAGCAGTCACTATAGTATTTGTCATAGTTTTTCATCATCCATTCAAACGGCCTATTCAACCGGAATTTCTAGATCTACTTTATAGCAATATAAGGGCTCTAATAGTTGTGCGGGTATATAAAGAGATCCATTATGCTTTTTCAGTGTCGTTAACATTTAGTTGCACATTCTTAATTCAACTCAAATCATTGTCTTTCATTATACGTTATTGTTTATTTAGGACATTTCCATTTCCATTCTGCAATACAATAAATACAATATTTTTCTAATATACATTTATCTTCTTTTTCAGATGAAAATGGATTCTCGAATTAAATTTATTCTTGTTACCATCATCTCTATCGCATTGCCATACAATGCTTTCGGATATGTTCCAATGTCAGTTAAAGATCACTACTTTTCCGATGTATTGCTACGTGAAATAGTCGATCGCATGGGAAAGGATCTTATCGATCAATCCGACACCTATATCGATCCAATGGGTGATATTCCCTCTCATTTGGCTTTAATGGCCAGAGGATCTGATGATCTAGAAGCTGAACAAATGGATTATGATGCTCTTCTCGATGGTAATCCTAATCCGTCTCTGCGTGATCAGGAATACCTTCAACACAGTTCCCTGTGGGGTCATCAATACGTTACCGGTGGCGGAGATGAAAGTCCACATCGTTCAAAGACTCACATTAAAACCGATGCAGCATTACCAGCCTATTGCAATCCTCCAAATCCTTGCCCATATGGATACACTGAAGAAAACGGATGCGTGTCTAACTTTGAAAATACAGCCGCTTTCAGCCGGGAATATCAAACAGCTCAGGAGTGCATGTGTGATGGTGAACATATGTTTGATTGTCCCGGTGAAGACAACAGCGATGATAGTCGACCATTATCTTCAAATTTGAAAACACTTTTAGCACGACAATTCCATCCATCCGAGCATAAGAATCTAGTTTCAAAGAAATTCCACCCACAGCGGGAGAATTTGAATCCATTCCTTCAAGGCGAAAAGCTACCCGTTGCTGCTAAAAAAGGAAGTAACGTGTATTAAGAAACAGATTCTAATCAAGAATCTTCAATTGTTTGTTAAATAATAAAAATAAAATAAATTAATTACACTATATGTAACCCGGAAACCTCACTACAACATTTGGAAAAAAGTCACTGTCACATATGTTTTCCCAATAAGTATTAGAACGTTCATACATATATCATAGTATTTCGATTGGTGTAATTAAATAATTTTTTTTTGCTAAAAATATATATTTAATGTTAAAATTAGCAAAGCAACTAAATTATTGATTTGTTAGCGGCCCCTGTATAAAACTTTTAATGTACATACATACAAATAATACTATTATCTATCTATAAGTGCGTGGTAATTATTTCAAAATAATCAAAATAAGCAATGTCAGCCATTAAACTGCAAGTAATCTCCTACTTACAATACATTCATAGGTGGCGCTATAATTTACTCTCCTTATTTTGGTCATGAATAATTTCCTACAAGTAAAGGTAAGATTTATTATAAGATTCTATGTGTTTTGGAATATACGAGATGTGGATATTTATGTTCAAAGCTTTGTAGTTCGGTTATCGCTCAGTGTCAGTATAAGTCTTTCTACATTGGCGTTGATCGTATGATATCATTTTTGACATATATGACGGTATATACGTCATTAATAAAACTGGAACGATACGTGCTTCCGCAATGCATTGAAATTGTTAAAATCCACTACAAAAATAGTGAAGATCTTCTCGATCGACGTAAGGCAACTTCTCCCACTTTACTTACATACACGAAGATGGCGCTACATCCGTGATGCGCCCGGGCCTTAAATAACATGCCTCTCCAGTTACCGCTTCATTCGCTTCATTGTCTCGAATGGAGAACACAAATTTCGCTGAGATCCTCTTCCCACCTTTGTGTACCACCATGAGGTCGTCCTCGATTGCATTGTCCTTCTGGGTTAGAGTCGAAAACTTTCCAGACCATGCGTCTAAGGTACTAGTAACCTAGCCATTAAAAATTAAAACCGGGTTATCCGAGTTTTTCGAACGAGATCGGCATCACTGTACAGCAGGTACAGTGCGCTATAGAAACGTTCCCTCCATTCTCCATTGATGCAAATGAGACCGAAAATTACTCGAAGAACATATTTCTCGAAGTCCGAGAGCACTCTCATCCGCTTTTATCAGTGTCCAAGCTTCTGCCCCTATGCGTTGATGCTGTGAGTTCCTCTTTGTTGACAGCATACTCGAATACTTTGTACTCCTTTCGTTAACAGCTAAGCCCATTTTTGCTTTTTCTGCCTTAATAGTCGCAAACGCTACATTTACAGCTGGCTGTATTATTCCCATTGTGTCAATGTTGTTTGCATATACCAGTAATTGACCAGACTTTTGTAAGATGGTTCATCCGGAGTTGGCTTTTGAGTTTCGCACGATTCCTTAAAAAATTATGTTGAAAAAGTCACATGACAACGCATCGGCTTGTTTAAGTGTTTTTCTAGTATTGTAGGTCTCGTTGTTGTCATTACCGCCCTTGACGAAGCAGCGTGCATTCTCACAAACATCACTCTCCCGAAGTTTGTATCAACTTGTACCTAGAGACATAAAGACGCAAGAACTTAAACCCGCCGACCAGCAGTGTCGTAACTTTGCGAATTGGCTGTTGGAATTGCATGAAGTTGATCAAAATTTTAACTGGAAAATCATTTCAGACATGACTCTAATTTCCATCTTCAAGGCTTTGTTAATAAGCAGAATTGCTAAATTCAGGCCAAAGAAAATTCAAAAACTATTATCAAAATGGTTCTATACACAACGTGTTCCTGTTTGGTGCGGTTTTCGGGAAGAAGGCATCATGAAAACTTATTTCTCTGAAAATTAAGCGGGTGTGGCTCCTTCGAACCACGTCCAATTAAATGTTATAAATGGAACTTGAAGATATGAATGTGCGCAATATTTATTTTCAACAAGATGCTGTTATATGCCACGCAAGTAGTATAATCATTGTTCTCATTCCAGAAATATTCCCTGGACAAATCAATTCTCGAAATGGTAGTCAATATTGTTCGCCGAAGTCACAGGATTTCAGTCCGTACGACTTTTTTTTTGTTAAAAAGGAATGCCAATTCTCCGCAGCTGTAATCGATAAAATAGAGCCGCAAATGTACGAAAATGTGATGAACAACCTTATTAAAAGAGCTTGGATGTGCAACCAAGGTTGTAGGGGCCCTTTGGCTGATATTATTTTGCATTATTAACAACAAACCTTTTTGCCAGGGGCTGAATGTGTAAAGATCCATTTGGGAATATGTTTTTGTTTTTGAATGATGACTAGCTGGTACTTGGTTGAAGTTCCGCACATGAATTCGTTATTTTTTTTAGAAAAGTGTTTGAGTTTGAAGGCGCAGCTTCATTTGGAAAGAATTCACCTTGTAATGACAATTTAAAGATAAAGCCGTAAATAACTTTCGTAGCAGGAACATAACCAAAGAACTACATCTAGTCCAATAGCTTGCTTAATGGCAGGTTTTAAAACACGGTGATATCTCTCCGATATTCCGTTTCATTCGCTGCCAATGTGATCCCTACTCAATTGTTATTACTTTATGGCGGCCATAGCGTGACTTATATTTGGGAGCGATACCCAAATTAAAAAAAATAACTTCTTCTTTTAAGGGATTACATACGATTCTCCGCTCAAAAACGGAGCGTTTTTCAAGATTTTTTTCGCTACGATATTAAATTAATATAAAAAAAGTAAAATATACATTGTGTAAAGTATTCCTTGACGAATACATAACTTTATTGACAATTGAAGAAAAACGGTTATAAAGTATATATTTCGCCCATCTCCGGAAACCTCTCTTCAAAAACGTGCTGGGCGGTACCAGGAATATCTCTGGTAGGTTTCAAACCTGTTAAAGTAGATAGATAAAACTAGTCTTTATCATAGCCGTTTTCAAAAATTTTCATTTTTAACAAAATGGCAGCTTTTTGAACGTACGAGGCTATTTCTGACTAAAAAACGAGTCACATTTTTATTTATAACAAATCTAAAAATTAAGATATTAAAAAAATCATACGTAGGAGACAAGATAATGGTATTAAGACTATCCGTGCGAAATGGTATGCAAATCGGTCGAGTGGTTCAAGAGATATTTCTGGTACCGACTCGGAAAACACTGTTTCGAGAAAAACACAAACGAAATGCAAAATCTGCAGTGTATATATATATATATATATATACGAGTATATATGTGTATATATATATATATATATATTCTGCATTCTAATATTCTTATACAAGGTTTAAATCTATTGCTAAGCAGGTATAAATATTTGCGAGGGCACTGCCCCGTCATTAGAGAAGGTAGGAAGGTAGAGCAGGCACGCAGCTGCTCATGTCCCTAATGAGCGCTCCGCCCGGCCCGACGTCTTACGGTCATAACTTTCTTAATTATTGGAATTTTTGAAAAGTTCTTGCGGCATTTGAATTGCAAAAGAATATACGAGTAGAATATATTTTTCATGCAAAAAAAAAAATCGATTTTTTTGAGCGGAGAAACGTATGTAACCCCTTAAACGTTGAAACTTTATTGACTAAAAATGAACATTTGTGTCTGAATTATATTGGTATTTATACACATTTTATGTTAACTGTTCTTACAAAAACCTGTGAAAGAAAATGAATTTTGATACTAGATATAGTAAACTGCTGTGAGCCAAAAAAAAATTAAATAAACAAAATAAGTATTATGCGAACAGTTTAACCGTTGACAGGAAATGAATTTTGATACTAGATACATTGTTGCAAATATTAAATAAACAAAATAAGTACTGTACGAACAGTTTTTTTTTTATAATTTACGCGCGCCTAAGGGATTGATACCCTTTTACTGTTGCTTGGGTGCAAGCGGAAAGGTAGAAGGGGAGAAAGGAGAAGAAAAAGGAGAAGAAAAAGGAAAATTGGTTTTTTGTAGTGGTTTGAAACTCAGGTGTATTTGATTTCGATATTCGCTCTCCAGGGGTGGGAGTCCGAATAGGACGGAGAGTTTTTTCTTCACTCAGAGTGATTCGAAAGTTATAATTCACAGTATTTTTTAGTGCTTGAAACTCTACAACAGCCAAATCTACGTGTTAGTGTTATGCCTTCAAACGCAGAATTAAAATTACACAAACGAGAAACTTGAAAAACTTGTCAACGGGTAGGATTCGAACCTTGACCCTCCGAGCGAGAAGCGATTGCTAGTACCACTACACCACGGTTTATTGATATCTGACTCTCGGTTGGGTTGTACGAGTATGTAACTCCTCCCCTCTTAGTGGAGCGACTGCCACAGAAATGCTTCCCAGTAGGAGCGACTGGCGTAGTATCGTTTATACTTGAATCTGCAGAATCTTGATTGCTGATGGTAGTTGTGTCGGTGTTAACATTTTCCTTATTGTGTGATATACGTTTTACATGGATGATTAAAATTAGTGTCACTGTAAATAGGATGAAGACAATTAACCATGATAAGTTGAAAGTTCGGATTGATTTGCCAGAAAATGTTGCTATTTCCTCTTGAATTTGAATCTGATGTGTATGAAGCTTCTCCAGAGATAAGCGATTTAAGGTTAAAGATGAATTGATGAAATTCTGTGTAGGTGGATGTATAATAATACCGTCCCAGAAAGATCTGGAATCATAGGTTAAATTATTAATTTCAATACAACAAATAAAATAGTGAATGAGATTAGTTCCGTAAAGTTTTTAATGCTCTATTCCACAGGTGGTTCGCATTTTGATGTTATGAACGTTGATCGTTAGAATTTACATAGTTGGGTTCCGGTTAATACACTGTTGAAATTTTGGTTTCATTGTTCATGTCGCAGATGGCTGGTTGATTCTTTATAATGTTAGGAATACAATTCGGATGATTTAAGGGTTGCATTTCAGATCGTCTATTACAGTAATAGACACTTCTGGACAATGGACATACGTTGGCAAAATATGATGTATTATTTTCATTAATAGCCAAATAAGAATGAGTTCGGACTGTTAGTGTTTTGTTAATAGGGAGAGGGATTAAGTGGAAAAAGGAAAATGTTTGGTTAGAAATTACTGGTATACCGATGCTAAATATTATCTTGGATTCATTATAATATACTTGTATGCATATTATATATGGATTCATTATAATATGCTTGTATGCTTGTAAAGTGAGAAAATCATAAACCTGCTGATTGGAGATGAATTCAATTGATTCGGAATGCAATTAGTCCTTAATTTCATCTATTTCTTTATGGCTTAATATTTGTTTTGGAATAATGTTTAATCGAGCTAGCGTGATAGCTTCAGCAATATTGTTTAAATGATTATAAAGTAAGTCAATGTTAAAGATAATATTATTTATATATTGTAGGTGTTTAACTGATGTCTCATCTGATCTTATTGTATCGCCGATTCTTTCATTGTAATAGTTAAGAAATTTTTGTATGGTTTCTTGCTGTTTGTTTATATGAGGATTTTTTTTATTGAATCTATCTTTCATCTGATTATTTATGCTTATTTGTTGGCAGATTTTATTTTCAAAACCTCTTGAATATTCTTTATTGCTTCTAATTCATTGTTTATTGCAAGGGCGTTATTAGCGTCTATATTGCCAGTAATGGTTTTTATAAGTGTACTTACTCCATTAATTATACCCCCTTTTATTCTATGATTTGGTAAAAGGCTTAAGAATTTTTGTTCTAGTTGTTGAAATTTTAGTTTAGCAATAGCTGTCATTTCAGTATTTGTGTCGTCTTTTTTTAATTTGGTCAAGGAATTTTTGAATTTGTCAAGACTAGTTTGGTAATTTAGAAGATCTATTATATGTATCATCCGCTTTTTATGTTCGATTCTCCGTGCTTGTCCGATTAGCAATGGTATTCCATGATTATTTGTCAGATTGTGAGTTTCTATGTTATGTCCATCAACTGTCAGGATTGTCAGTAATGACCTGAAATGTTCGGTTTTTCTTTATTCTACTTTTATGTAATTTTTTATTATCTTTTGTTAAAATAGTTATTTTCTTATTATTTTTAATTCTATGCTTAGTGAGTCTAGGAGTCAATTTGTTCCTCCTGCATTCTTTCCTAATTATAATGTCTCCTTCTATCAATTTTGTGAGGGGTTCCCTATTTTTGTTTAACTGACTGTAATTTTGCTAGACATAAAGGGAAAACAGTATTTTCTCTTTAAGTGAAGCAAAGTTTCATTAATGCCTCTGTGGTTCGAATTAATGTAGTAATCATAAATTAGTTGGTCTTGTTTGTCATTTTCAGTTATGTTTGTCAATATTTCTGTGCAACGTAATAATTTGAAAATTTTACTCTGAGAAAAGTATTTTGAATAGACATTCTGAAAGTATTTTCGTCAGTAAATATTGCCGTGAGCTATTAGGTGGTAGATGATATTTGAATATTTGTATAATTTCTTCTTCGGAAAATGATGTTCTTTGAATAGTTCGCCTTTGTTTATTTTTAAATACTACTTTAAGAGAATTTGTTGGTGGTCCACTTGAAATTTCCAGAATCATTTGTAGATTAAATTCATTTAACGGTTTTTCTGCAATCGGAATTCCGTCATCAAGATTTTCATCTGCGGAATGAATTGTAGAGCTACTTGTTTCGTTGGCATTAAGTTCGACTTTGTCGTTGATTTTAATGCGACTGAGTGCATTGGCATTTGTATTCGCCTTACCTTTTTTGTACACGATTTCGTGGTTGTACTCTTCTAGTTTAAGCCTCCAACGAACGAACTTTGAGTTCGTTAACCATTGGAGAGGTTTGTGATTGGTAAGTATTTTGAATTTGTTGCCGAACAGGTAGGCCCGAAATTATTTCGTTGCCCAAACTATCGCCAAAAGCTCCTTTTCGATTGTGGAGTAATTAATTTCTGTTGTGGTAAGTGTTCTGCTTGCAAAGCAAATAGGTCTATCACTACCAATAGGTCCTTGCGATAGTACGGCACCTATCGCGAAATTACTGGCATCTGTTGTTAATACGAATGGTTTTGCGAAATCTGAATATTGCAATATAAGATCGTTTATTAAAATATCTTTGCACATTTCGAAACATTGCACATACTTTTCGTCTAATTTGATTTCAACTCCTTTTTTCAAGCATGCCGTTAAGGGCTTGGTAAGTTTCGCAAAATCTTTCATAAATTTGCGGTAATAGCCAATTAATCCTAAAGAGGATTTAATTTCTTTTGGAGTTTTTGGAACGGGGAATTCTTTTATTGCCCTGATCTTATCATCAGTCGTTCACTGATTTTCATCGCGACAAGAAGTGCTTCAGCTTGCAAGCAAAAGTAAACAGTGAAATAAAGCATAGATTAGTACCATTTCATAGTGTTTGTTAGGCCCCAAGTAGCCTAGTGCAAGTGTTTCACAGTTACGGTATCAGAGGGTAGTGGGTTTAAATCCCGATATCCATTAATAATTTTTTTTTTTGTTTCCAAATTGTTTATTGTTTATATATTAAAACACGGTAAAAGTATCACGTGATGGAAAAAAACGAGCGACCCGCTCGACAAAAAACCGGCTAAGTGGATGCCGTGATGTCATCTTCTGATTACTCAGCACAGACTGCTAATCCAGCATAGGGATCAGTAAAGACGACAGTAAAGAGGAGGAGGAAGCTAAAACGCACTCCCAGCCCTGCAAAGCGCCCTGTACTATCTACCTCAATGGAGAAGATGCCGATTGCAGTAAATAAAGGGGCTACAATATCAAAATCATTGTCCGATGTGAGGGAGGACCGCTACATGGGTAGAAGCAACAGTTTCGTCACATTGGCAGCCTCAGATTCAGACCACGAAGAAGAACAAGTCGAGTCGCTGAATAGTAGTATCAAAATGCTAGAACAGCAAATATATTATAAAAGCCAAAACAGCAACCTAAACTTCAGTTGCAACAATAACAACAGCAGAAACAGCTACAAAAAAAAGCAGCAACAACCGCAGAAACAACAGCAACAACAGCACCAAGAACAGCAAGGACAACAGAAACAAAGACAAAGGGTGCCACCAATCAACACCTTCAGGATGGAATTGCAAGACACAATCCAGTTATGTAAGTCGGCCATAGGCAATAATTTTTTTACTAAGAGATTAAGTATGGATAGGCATGCGATTCACTGCAACTCAGTGGAGCGCTATAATAAGATAAAACAATTATTAAAGGACACGACGACGGAGTTCTCTCCTTCACACCGAAGGGTGAAAAGCTGCAAACTATGCTGCTGAGGGGGTTAGACACGTCCACTGATCCGGAGGAACTCCTCGTACTGCTCAAAGAGAAGGAGTGCGCCGAGCTCAAATTCGTGGGGGTTAAACCATTCGTCACAGCTAGAGTCAAAATGGAAAAGCGGAAGCTACCATTTTTCTTGGTTCAGCTGACTCCCAATAGCAAACTGGATGGTCTAAGGAGTATCAAAGTCCTGGACCACCAGATTGTGTCATGGGAAAGAGTAAAGCGGAGCGACAACATTTTACAATGTGTTCGCTGCCAAAGGTTCGGGCACGCCGCGTCGAACTGCAAAATGCAGCCTCGATGCGTAACGTGTGGAAAGAACCACAAATCTGAGGAATGCGCTCTGGGTAAGGATGGAGCATCAGGAAAAAACCAACTCTCTTGCGCCTTATGTAGGAACACACCGCAAATTATCGGGGTTGTCCCAAATTCCAATACATCAAAAGAGTAAATCTGGCTCGGCAGCAGAAAGTGGAAATTAAACGTCCACCCGTGCATATACAAACTCCAGTCGTTACTCTCCATGTTACCTACGCCCAAAGGGCGGCAGGTAGGGGAAATACGGAAATTCTCAGGCCACAGCGCCCAGAACACCGGAACCAGTACCTGACATGCTAGATATCTTGCTCTCTATCCAGGGGCAGATGGCTCAGCTTCAACGTCATATAACTGAACAGACCGCGCGGGTGGATTAAATATACGCGCTGCTGCCTGACCTAACGCACCTTTTATCGTAATGGGTGCGTACGTGGTGGAACAGACCCTGAAGATCCTTGCAGTGAATGTTAATTCACAGATTATGTTAGAACGACAAGCCACACTATTTAAGTTGCTTAAAGGCCAAGCCTCTGATGTGCTTTTGGTTAGCGAAACTAAGCTTACCAAAAGACACAAAATGAGGCACCGAAGATTCAAAATAGTACGGAGAAACCGACCCAACTCCATTCAGGGAGGAGCCGTTGCGATCTTCGTACGAAAAGGAATACGTTTTAAAAGAGTATACAGTCGCGTAGTACGTAGGTTCCAGGTGCTGGAAGCGTGCATCGTGTATATCCCCCTCCGTAGTGGAAAGCGGTTGGACATGGTGTCAGTCTATGCACCTAAGGCTACTCAATCCACTTTATTCATCTCAGAGCTCGAGAAACTTTTTCAATTTCTGAGGCTGGAATTAAAAGACAACTATTTTATTATCGGCGGAGATTTCAACGCCAAACATAATGATTGGGGAAATAATACACCAAATACTAGAGGGAACCTACTATTCAATTGGTGGGGTCAGCACAGTATAATGTATCGACTCGGATTTAAGGCGGCGAATAGTCCGTCGTTTCTCAGACACGCATCTTATTTGGATCTCCTGCTGTTCGACTCACTAATATAACTGACGTGCACTAACCAATAAACTACAAACTGTCTACGCACTTTCGTGTATGACAGTGACTATTGCGGTCTCAGCACCGAAATAACTGTTCCCAACGAAATTGTGGAATCAGATGAGTTACTCCAAAGGCATTCCTACAATTATAGTAGGGTGCGTTGGACACACTTCACCAGAACACTGACTAGAGACTCTCCTAGAATTCGCTCTACCCACCGTCCAACAGGAATCTGTCAAACGAGGGGATTGACAGGCATCTAAAACTAATGGACGAGATAATTAAACGAACAATGGACAAAACGATACCTTGGTATCAACACACTGACCATGAAGACTTATTCCGCAACTTAACTATTGACGAATTGCACCGACATAAAAGTAGGCTGCTGTCAAGGCTAAAAACGGAGATTATGACGCTGAAGTCGTCGATTAAAACCTCCAAGTATAAATAAAAGAAAATTACAGAGCATCTTTAAGTTTGTATTGGAACAACAAAATTCGGGCTGTAAGCACCAGCAACCCGAATATGTTCCCGCAAATAAATAAGATATTTCGGGGAAAAGATCAAAACGGCATTCCGTGTCTTAAAATCGCCCGAACGACGGACAACGAGAACATACTTATAGCAGCAGGCATAGATCTAAATGAGGCCGTTGATGATGACAACTTCTTTGTGTTTGAGGATCCACAGGAGAAGGTAGAGGCTATATGAGCGTCTTTCCAGGAATTGTATAAGGCCAATGACAGCATTGGCTCGCACCACGATCTGGAGAATCGAGTCCTTGTGAACAATTTCTACCTTCGAAATGAAATTGTGAATTGGCGATTCGAGAGCTCGGGTTTCACCAAGTTCAGTGACGAGTATATGGCAAATAATGTCATCACCAACGGTACTACCCCCGTTCATTTCGAAGGAAGAGCTCCAAACGATCTTCAAATCACTTAGAAGTAAGAAATCAGTGGAAACCAATAAAATACCGAACATTGGGCTTCGACATCTCCCTCCAGAAGCGGTGAACATTTTTACCACCCTGTTTAATAATGCGATGAATAATGCACATTTCCAGCGCATTGGAAAACTGTGGTGGTACATTCCATCCCCAAAAGGGATAAAGATTCTTCAAATCCGACGAATCTCCGCTCGATCAATCTTCTTCCAAACATCAGTAAGGTGTTCGAAAAGGTGATCAATAGAGTCCTGACTAAGAGGGTTGAGGACAAACATATACGAGTAGTTCCGGATAATCAATTCGGTTTCAAGACGGGGAATGATTTCATACATGCTGCGTCTAAACTGGTTTCTGATATCAAATGAAACAAAGGCAAGAAACTATGCACTGGTGCCTGCCTGATTGACTTGGAGAAGGCCTTCGATACCGTATGGTTAGAGGGACTATTTTTCAAGCTGGACAGGTTGGACATTAGTAAACCACTTTTTGATATGCTCTCCAGTGTAGACAGCTCGTCGTCAAGAATGTCGATATGACTTCTGCTGGAACCTTTAACATTAAAAACGGTTTGCAACAAGGCGCGGTAAATTCGCCGATCCTTTTCAACATTTACACAAGTGATCTGATAGGTTCACTTCACCATGCCATAGCGTATGCAGACGACTTAATCGCGTACAGATCGGTTCCAAAGATTGAGGTAATTAATATGCTTTTTCAACGTGACTTCAACAAAATTAAGCGATATTGCGATAACTGGAAGTTGAAAATCAACTTTCAGAAGTCTGAAACCATTTTGTTTAGGACGCCTTTGTCTGGGGCCTCTAGGGATACCAGAAAGAATTGGCGAAAGTTCTCGATCGTGGGGCATCACGAGCATCCGCTTGCTTGTCGAAATGTAGTCGGATACCTTGGGATCTGGCTAGATCAATATCTATATTATAACAAACATATAGATGTTGCTCTGGCCAGAACCAAAGGTGCTTTTGCCCTTACAAAGAGACTGTTTCATAAAAGCCAACTCGATGCGAGGGTGAAGGTGATCTGCTACATGGCCCTTATCAGGCCTATGCTTGTATTTGGATGTCCCGTGTGGTTCAACGTGAGAGCAAGTTTATTGGAAAAGATTCGGGTGTTTGAGAGGGCTTGTCTTAGGATTTGTCTTCGCTTATACAGAACACCAGAGTCTGGGTGCATAAATTCTATCCTAATAAGGTCTTGTACAATAGGGCGAACCTAATAAGAGTGGGCAATTTCGCCATTAAGTTGACTCGAAGGCACGTTGCAAGAGCAATGACCTCACCGAACAACCTGATCTCCGGGGCTTACTATCCCAATTATATGTATCACGAGAGAGTTCGCTTTGACGGCTTTATTCCTCCAGAAGCGTTCCTCTATTTAGATAACAAAGGTCTGATCCGGGACAGATTGGCGGTGCCGCTAATCTTCCACATCGCTCGAAAAGCTGCGGACAGGCGACTCAACTACGGCGGATACGTCGCACATGGCAGTGCGGGGCGTCTCCGGTTCAGTAGAGCGGTAGGGAGTCACAACATGAGGGATTTTGTTCACAGCACCAGCAATTTTGGTGGCTTGTTGAAGAGGACGATGCTCCATCGTCGAACGCCTACAGTGATAGGTAGCTTCATGTGAAGCAAAGTGGTTCAGCCTAACTTTTTTTTTTGCCATGGCCGGCTTACATAGTTTTAGGTAGGATTAAGTTAGTTTTAAGAAAAAAATTTAAAAAAAAATGGAAGATTAAAAAAAAACAATAAAATATATATATACATATATTTATATTTTATGTATTATATATTATTATATATTATTATATATTATGTACATATGTATGTCTATATTTGTGTTAGATGTAAGTAGGTTAGGTACATGAAGATTTATTTTTAGGTAGTTTGTAGGCATTTAGTTTTAAGTTTCATAAAAAACTAAAAAAATGTCCATTTACTAAGTTTTTTCTTAAAAGTTATTTTCTTAGTTTTACTATTAATAAATGTAAAAATAAAAATAAAATTAGACTGTAGGGTACGTCGAAAGACATAGTTTAAGTGTTAGTTTTAACTTAGCATGGGGCCAGTAAGTTAATATAAAATAATTCTAAGTTATTTAAGCTAATTTTTAAGCATTTTTTTGTCTATCATATAAGAGTAATTTAAGTTATACAAATAAAAATGCATATAAACTGAAAAAACTGAACTGATCTTATCAGGATTTGGTTTAACTCCGTCTGGGGTGATGATGTGTCCCAGAAATGCGGTTTCCTTACGGAGGAACTCGGATTTATCAGGTTTGCCTGCCTTAATCGTCCGAAAACTTTTTTGAGATTTTCTATGTGTTCTTGAAGGGAAGTCGAGAACACAACGATGTCATCAATATACATAAGGCAAATTTTTGTCGACCAAATCACTGAGAACGTTGTCCATTACCCTCTGGAATGTGGAGGGTGCGTTCTTTAGCGCAAAGGGCATTCTTATGAACCCATAATGGCCATTTTCTACCGTGAAGGCAGTTTTAGGTATGTCTTAAGTATGCATTTCAATTTGGTGAAAGCCATTCACCAAATCTAGAGTTGAAAAGTAGAGGCATCTCGTTTACATTTGGAAGAGGATATATATCATTTATGGTTTTTTCATTTAACTTTCATTTAGGCGATGACCAATCGTCATTTTTGTGTGCCAGAGTTATCCATCTTCTTGGGCACTACCCATATAGGTGAACTCCAGAGGGAGTAACTAGGTCGAATGATTCCCTGGAACATAAGGGTATCTGTATGATTTTGTGTATATAGGCATTAGTCCGAAGTTTTAATTTGATGTTTAATGGCATTGGTGAAGGTAAGAGTTTGACCTTTCTTGTGAAATATATCTTCATAGTTCCTACATAAATTAATAATTAACTTTCGTTCCTCAGAATTAAGATGTTCTAGCCGTAATAAATCAGTAATGTTATTAGCAACTGGGTCTTCTAAGTCGTTTCCGTATGTCTTGTCAAAGTTGTTTAATTCACAAATTTCAAAATTTAAGAGAGTGTTTACTTTTAAGGGGTGTTCTATGAAGATTGTTTGGTTATTACGTGACTTATTGCTTACTTCAACTAGGCTGCACCAGTTATTGGCACTGTAGATTCCTTCTGAAACAAAAACTCCGGATTTGATTTCAATACTTCTGATAAAAATGTCACCATTGCGAATAATAATGTGCTAGAATAGGGGAAATACTATATTTCATAGACATGAAATTAGGCTTGAAAAGCAAGGGAATTTTAGTAAACGGGGTAATAAGTGTTTTAGTTTCTAGATCGACTTTAGCTTTGATGGAACTCAATGTGTCTAGACCTAGCAATCCATCAAAGTATCCATGGAACTTGAATACAAAGAATCTCATTTCTCCGGGACAATTAAAATCGAAAAAATTAGGTAAACATACTTGTTTATCAATTTTATGTTGGTTTAGAATAGTTTTTATGATTACAGGTGGGACAATTTCTTGATCTTGAGGAAGAATGTGTTCAGGGTTTATAAAAGACGATGGGGCCCCTGTATCTATTAGGAATTTCAAGGGTCTTCCGAAAGGTTATAAGATATGAATATAGGGTAAAGAGTGTCCATGTTTGTTAATATCTACTCGTATGCATATAATGCATTGCTCGAGGCTGGGTTCTGAAAATTTAAATCTCCTTCTGTTCCCGTGGACTCGGTTTCAGGTGGATCTTAGAAAAAAACAAATTCATCTAGATTTGGATAGTAACTATGTCCATCCGTAGTTGTTTCTTCTGACGGAGGATGGGGATTTTCTTGTGTAAGTGCATCAACTCCACAGACTTTATATTAATCAAGACCAGAAGGATAAACTTCTTCTTCCGTTGTCGCAGATGCCAGAAATCTTGTTCTTCATAGCTGAGCACGACGAGTATAGAAAGCTGCGGTATTCAGAAGTACAACTCTCCTGCAGGATTAAGATATTAAGAACGCGGCCTGTTCTTTACTAGGTACTATGAAAATGGGGAAAAAATTGAAACTTGTAAATTTCAAAGTAAGCAAAAACCAGGAAAATTTTAAAAACCTTTAATTGCATCTTAGAGGTATGCGGATACATAAATCGATAATGAAACAAGAAATAGTAATAACAAAAAAAAATTCTATTTCTCAGTACACACCATTGATGTTGTTATGAGTTGGAGCATTATTCTGTCGTGGTTGTATCCTTCGTCTTGGTGTTGTCGTTGTAGTTGTCGAGATTTTTTCAGCTTCAATGCGGCCTGACAAAAAGATTGCAACGCGTTCCTGGAAAAATTTTGAAGAAACGTATTAACTGCTTTGCAAAAAGAAAAATATGTTTTTTTGAAGACTCACCAAATAGCTGGATGTAAAATTTGTCAAATTTCCATAGAAACTCAAAGCTTTGGTGAGAAGTCCTTCGGCTTCTTCCTTAGTAAGATTTTTTACTTGATCCAATTTTGTCATCTGAAATGGGAATATCATTTGTAATATTTGCTATCCGTATGACATGGAAATGTACTTTATCTCATTTACCTTTAAGATACGATTATTTATGTAAATAAACTGATGAAGTAACTCAGTTGTAGAATGTACAAATGTCCTAAAATATACGTATAACATAGTTTAAGACAAGCTGTAAGTAAAATACTGTCAGAGTTGCTATACCTTGGAATATTTGATGCGACATTAGTGCTAAAATTAACTAAATGAACTAAACGACGAGCTGACTCTCTGGTTAGTAAAACGACTAGTTGTTCTAAAGTGTTGGGACGAGCTTGGTTCTCCGGTTCATCTTGGCTGAGGTAGCTCCAAAGTTCACGGGCCTTTTGAAGAGCCATTTTTGGATCCGTTGCAATCTAAAATATTTAAAAAAAAATTTTTTAAACATTTCAAGTACATCGTTATATTATCTGCAGTGCTATATAAAAATTCTGTAATGATACGAAATAGATCGTTTGCAATATAAGCTTAGGTATATATTGCTGAACGGAATAAAAATATGCGCCACCAACCACACTGTTTGAATTGCTTTAAGAAGCATGGAGCAGACTCATTAATAACGCAACCTACAATCTACCTTCAACGTATAGGACAATGACTGGGGCAAAACAGCAATGTATTTTGGAAAATATTGCTTCAATATTTTCCTTTGCTCGATGTGGTAGTATTTAATACCGAACGAAATTAAGCGGCTTCTAAAGGATCACACCATCATTGTTGTACACAAACCAACTCAAATTCTGCATAAAAAATGCATCCATATTCATGACAGAGCTTAAGTACAAGATCGAGGGTTGAAACTTAGAACACCAGCCATGTAACGAACAATGTATCGGCCGGGATTGAAAGTTATTTGATAAGTACGCACCAGATGGAAAGATCTTTGATTTCTTCTTGTAGGAACAATGCAGTAGACGACGGTCTCACCTTTAGTGGCTTGCAGTGAAATAGGTACTCAAGCGAACGCAATTGAACCTAGTTTAACAAGCGCCGCCCTATATCCATTTGTTCGAGGTCCATGTACACCCCGAACTCTAGCATCATCTCGGTAAGTATGTGGTATTCTAACTGGCTTTGAGGTATAAGACCTTGAGAAAGAGCTGCAGTAAATTGTTTGAATAGACACATAAAGTCGATACTAAGCAACGTATTAGGGCAGTTCAGAAACACCTTATACTTAGAATCATCTTTTAGTGTAATCCATTCGTTTCTGAACAGAGCATTGTACATAAAACAAGGCAAAACCTGGGTCAATGTCGTATTGTCTTCTCAGAAGGTCTTAAAAATATGAGACCCAAGATAGCAGAATTTGTACATTAATCAAGAATTTTTTAATGATAATATATTTTTGGTGAACTTCATGAGGCAGTTGCCTAAAAGCCAGAACAAAAGACGGCAAGCGTTCCCGTCATAACTGGTCTTAGCACGAACCGCACGTGAGCTTAGGCGTCAATAACACCAAAACTGTTGCTGTGAAAATACGGAACAGGATTTAGTCAAACTTTTAACTCCAAAACCAACCAAAGATGTGGTTCCGACGTCTTCGTGCAAGTCGAATAGATCTGTCTTCAAATTGGAGGCATACTCAGGTTAATGGAATAAACTGTATGGTAAGGAACAAGTAAAAAGGGTAAAGTATCCCCAAGTAGAAAAGACTCCAGATAGAGCACTTCCTCTGGCCAGCTTAAGCTTACATCAGGTTAAAGTGCAACAAGCTAATTTGATGGGTTATGACACTTCAAGCACTTCATCACAGACTGAAATAGTAGGTAAAGCTATGATGTTCGGCTTTGAAGATGAAATGCCTCAAGAGCCTTTTGGCCATCATTCCGAAATCGTGAATGCATAATTTTTTCTCAACAGGGCTCCTATAACTATATTCAGCCAATTCAATTTGGCCGGGTAAGGTGCAACACTTGGATGTTGTTCTCATCCGTAATCTGAACTAAACTATTTGCGAGCGGTGTTTGTTTTATTAAAAGTAAAGTTTTCATCTCCGGCAACGTTTTGATTCAAAAGTGCGAACTTCTATACTTTGTCCAAGATTATTTTGCGATAGGTAATATGAAGCAAATGCAGACTAAAATGACAAGGGCATGCTCGACCAGTAGCTCGACTTAAGCAAGAAGTCTTTGGCTTCTGACATGTAAGCAATCGTCTTGACAATCCGCTTCAGGGCCAAGTTCACAAACAAAAGCCTAATATACGCCCATGCCCCTACGGAAGACAAGTACTACCGAATGTTTCTACGAGCTCCTCGACAAAGCGTATGACCAATGTAGGAAAGGATTGCAACTTTGGTAGGACAGTTGGTAAGCATACCCTGCACAACACTACGTCTGGCAACAGACTTAGGCATATACGAGTGCAAAGTCATTTCTCAGATCTGGCTAAAAGAGTGTATGCCTGATGAATGGGATCTCAACATCAGTTTCCCACCCATTAACGCCGCATATGATAGCATTTACAGTATTTACAGAGACGAGCTATATAGTGCCATGTCTAGTTCTGGCATATCTACCAAGCTCGTTCGACTTAACTGACACCTTTGATGTCAAAAAAGATTTTAGATAGGATGACGCGCTATCATATGATTTCTTTAATATCATACTTGAAAGAATTGTGCGGAACTCAGAAGCCAACGCCCTAGGCACAATTTTTCAAAAATCTGTGACACTACTAGCGTACGCCGATGATATTGACATAATTGGCAGAGCTCAGCAGGTTGTCACTGGTGCGTTCACTAGTATTGAAATGGAAATGGATTTAGTGGTAAATGAGAACAAAACCAAACATATGCTGTCAACAAGAAGGGAGACACAATATCGACGAATTGGACAGTCGACAGCTATAATTTCGAGGTAGTAAGGGACTTTTTCTGCTTTGGTTCGGCAATCAATAAATCCAATGCAATCAATCCATGCTGAAAAGCATGGACTCTATCGAAAGTCGATGAAAAATCCTTCGTACAATATTCGATCCCGGGCTTTGGAGGAGAAGATTTGACGAAGAACTATACAAGATGAACAGCGACATCGACCAAGTCCTAAAACTTCACATCAGTCGCCTGAGATCATAGACTAACTATACCTAGATATCAAACTTTCCAGATATTGGAAAATCAAAACCGATTTTCTACTGATCGTCACTATCCGTGAGACTCTGTCCGTGAATACGTGTGAATTGTGATCAATGGCAATTTATCTCCTTTTTTTTATACAAACCACGCCCATTTGAACCAAAAAACGTCATCCACATTACACACACTCGTGCAAGTCGCTCTCATTCTAGCAATTTTACTTGTAAATAGCTCTCATTATAGCACATTTTGTCAAAGTTATAGAGATGCAAAAGTGTTGGAATTCACTTACATTGTGTCTGTGCGAAAGTTAAGGGTTTGCAAAAGTATTAGTAGAGTTTGACATCTAGTTTAGTTTATCTATGCACAAAAGTCTTCGTATCTAACCGGGAGGAACAACGCAGTAGAGAACGACCTCTTAGGTGGCGCGCCAAGTAGGAGGGGATCTTAACTGACTTGGATTGTGCAACTGAAGGCAGTTAACTCAGAATTGGACTAACTAGAGAGGCTTGTGAGTTGAGGCCCTGTTTCACCCGGGAATGCAGCGCCACCTAAGTACTCGTAAGAAGTAAGTGTGGAAGGCATTTTCGAATCTCTATACCTTTTTCAATCTTTGATGGATGTCTATCTCGTTTAAGTATCACGCTACGACTGGCAGTAGATCAGAAAATTACCATTCTTTTTGCATTCGCAAAACCTGGCTGTGATTTCCATTAACCAAATACTAACAGTAACACAATTCGATACCTTTTTTTTCTAATATGACTCATAGAGAAATAGATAGTCGATTATTATTAAAAGAATATTAATTTTATATATATTTTCGGAAACACAAAAAGGGGACCTCATTTATTTATTTATTTATTTATTTATTTATTTATTTATTTTATCATTATCCTCGTTTTACAATTTACAAATAATTTCTAAATAAGATATGTTGCAGCTTAAAATGCGTGAATAGTTAGTGACATTTTGTATTAAATATCATAAATAGAGGAAAATGTCATTTTATATTAAATAGTGGGGTGAAAAATTCAATATAAGAAAAGAGGAAGAAATTATATAATTAATAAGAAAAAGTAAGAACAATTTTTTTTAAATGCAAAAAGGAAAAGCATTTCATAAGGAAATTTACTGAATTTACATCTTATACCGTACTGCAATTTTGAATGAAATATTCCAAAATAAATTGTTTTTAGAATATTAAAAGGACAAAACTTCTGTAGACGGTAGAATGAACGAATCATAGATAACAGATATTGTTATGAACTTAAAATATGATTAGACCAACTCAAATTTCGGTCAATAATAACACCTAGGTATTTAAAATGACTTACATTTTCAATTTTAAAATAACTGTCCTGACAGGGAACATTCTCGTCGAAAGACATTTCAGAGCATTTTACAGAAGATGGACAGTGAAACATGTTAAACCTTGCACATTTAGAAGCATGGAATACGACCTCAATATCTGGAGACTCGTGCGTGGTAAGACTTGAAAAACGTAAGTTTTGTCTTATCGCTTACTATTAGCTTATGCTCCATGAACCAAGGTCTTAGCAATTTAACATCGTGGTTTATATTAGCCACAAAGTTTGGTTTATTGTTCCAGATAGCATCGTATGCTGACTTCATAATACACTTAAGAATATGTAAGTAGTAATTTTAAGCGACAATTAACATCAACTTGTCATGAATACCTTACCATGGCCTCGTGCAAATTCTACGAATACCTGTCGAATGAGGAGAATGAAAACATTCACGAGGATTAGGATATCAGATTCATTTAATATAAAAAAAGGAAGCCTTTCACCAATTATTCTTTCCATCCAACATACGTCTATAAGTCTATACGTCCAAAGACGTAAGGCATAATGTCAGTTGACATCTTTTTGGAAGAATAGAAACATTCTCAGACAATCAACATGGAAGAATAAATTTTCTAGTATGGGACCCAAATATCGGAGTCCTACACAACATCCACCGGATTTCAAAAAGAAAAATTCCTTTCTCAAAAAATTTATCAAATTGATATCGAAATGTCCGTTCAAACGCAAGATATCCAGGATATCAGCCAAACAGTCCAACAAACAAGGTAACGTGTTTGTAATGTAAGATAGAAAGCAAACCAAGCTCAAAAAGAGCTGTCGAATTAAAGTCTCAAGTCCAAACCAAATAAACGTAATCAATCGACGAAAGGTTATGAGAAATAAATCATGTTCACCACCAATTAATATTATATATGTAAGTATCACACTACGCAGTCAGAGAACTGATAACTAAATCGTGAACTTTGAAATCAAACTAAGAGTATTTTTTTTTTTTGAATAATCTTCTTACCAATTCAGCAGCATATAATAGTACATGTATGGCTTCCTTACTCTGCTTTTTTAAAGCTCTAGCCTCGGCTATAGTTCGCTGAGTCAGACGTCTCTTAAGTTTTCGCGAGAATCGCTGTCCATGGTGAATCGCCTTGATCGCACTTCCTTCTTTGTAGTCTTGAATTACCTTACTTTCTTCATTTTTATCTAAAAATATCGATCTTATTCAATAAGTAAATATAACAACGAAGTTTTTTATTCTGTTTGTTTTTAATTTTAATTTCCGTTATCTTAAATAATAAATAACTCCAATCCAATTCGAGAACAATGATAACCTTGTCGGAGAATCAAACAATATCATTTCATTTGGATGGTGAAATTTAAAAGCAAACAGATCCGCCCGAATACTCGCACTCCCCACACTTACCGTCAACTTGATCCTGATCTGCGTCAACTGTCAAATACTTGTCAACATACATATCAGCAACAGTGAATGCTCCATCAATTCGATCTGCTGCGTACGTTGTTATTGGGCTCTCAAGGACAGCATGACCAATTTGCTTTACTGAATCGGCCCGCTTAATCACCGGTCTAACCAAATGATTGGACATGTACTCACGGGTATTCCAGTACATCTTCAATGACAATAAAATCAACTAAATTAGATAAGCTTCAAAGTCGGCACAGAGAGTAGAAAAAATAAGAGACCTCTTCTACTTCAAATGGCGGTACGCTTACCATTTCCGGTGGCAAGTATACTAACGGTATTCGCTGCTCTAAAATATCTAAACTCTTGCACATAACATCGTCGAGGCGTTTTAATGGCGCCTCAAAGAGTTTAACTGCCGGCTGTACAGATTCTAAAGCAGCGAATATCGTTGCTTCAGCTGTTTCGAAATACCAATTGAAAAGGCGATTGGTATTTTTGACACGACTGTAGAGATGCTCCGCTCGTTTAAGGCTAGTCTCGACAAGTGGAATGCTGCTGATACGATCTACGGCTTCTAAGCGGAATTTCATTGCACTCTGTAGTTGTGCATTGGCTGTTGAAGACAAAAAAAAAAAAAACAAAAAAACATTTATTAAATTGTGGAGGCTTTTACCATATACCGCTATACGTAAACACAGCTTGACTTGAAGTTTTTCAGCTTTTTTTGTATTTTTTTATTCGTTTCTTTTTGATAAGATTGGGTCTATAGTGCGTAATTGCAAGTAAACGATTGGATGATTCGAAGAAGATCAGGGTTATCAGCTTAGTGAGTGGAGTCTCCTATGTATAATTAGGCAAGACGTCTCTGCTTTCATCATTCTGACATAACATTAATTTTAATATTTTCTGAGATTGACGTTTAATTAGGTAAACAGTGTGGCCTGATTGATAAACATTCGGTGCGCTTTCAAAACGAAAGCATTCCTAAGTCGAATGTTAACAGAGAAATACAAATGGAGCGAAAAAAATGGCAGTCCAAACGTTTGGATGATTTCAATAAAATTTCAACCGGGAAAATCATAAGAATTTTCAGCTGTCAACCTCTTGATGCACCAACATCGGGCATCGTTAACAAACCGTACAAAATGTAGACCTATTGATATCTTCTATTTTGTTATCTACTTTTATTATCTACTACATTACGCACATTTCTTCTGCACAACGGAGGAGTGATCTCAGGACGAACAAAAAATAGAAAATTTCATATCGCACAGTGAAGCACAATGACGGGCAAAAGTTTCGAAATAAAGAATGTATTATGGTATCGCAAAATTGATATAAAATGTGCTCAAGAAACAAAGTTTCGAAATATCGAAAACAGGGTCCGTTACTTGAATTTACAAACGAAAGTACTCAAGTGTTATGGCGATAAAAGTAGTAATTGAATACAGGACTTGGAATATTATTAGCGTCTATGCACAAAAAGTAGACAGAGAGTAATTAGAAAAGGAAATATTTAAACGTGGCTCCGAAGACCTTCTAAATTAAATGTCATGGAAGGAAATGGGTTTCATTAGTGGAGGTTTAATGGAACAGGTCGGGAAACTGCCATGGGGATAAAGGTTTTTGAACAACGAACAACTTAATGGGAGAAGATATTCGTACATATACTAAACTCATACAAATCATCTATCTATACTTAATACTTTACTTATTAAACAAAAGTGGCAATTGATAAAATACATAGTGCAGCGATGGACACTAAATTCAGATCCATGCTGAAATAACGCAAAACGACGAGTAAAAGACGGTCTTGAGCGGTGCGCTCTCAAGTCACCACCGACTTTTACTGACACAACTTAAATTTAAAAAAGCAACGAAAACCGTCATCAGCCAAGAAAATAGACTGTAACAATTTAAATTTAGGAAGAGGGCAGCTCTGTGTGCTTAATTTGTCAGAATGGCTTCAAATAGCCCTAAACCAAGAGATAGAATCAAGTGCACAAGGTATATGGAACAACTTCAAAGAAAAATGTAAAAGTAGTGCAAAAACTCTGCTCGGTGTCTCAAAATATCGGCTTCACATAAATAAAGTAATTTTTTGGCGGGACGATGATACGATAATGACGGTAAGTTACAAAAGCGGATATAGCAAGACCTATCAAGTGCGTCTTGAGTTAAACTACGAATGTTGCAAAAAAAGAAGTGAAAAATGTAGAACGTAGGGCACGTGCGGTATAAGTAGAGTGACTATTATAGGAATCAGAAGCCTTTGAGCAGGAAATATTTTAGAATAAAAGAATGAAGCCTACAATCGGGGAGGAACCCATATCCTCCTAAGTATAAGCAATAATCGGAAATCTTATATGTAATTCAATTTCTCAGGATCAATGAGAAATGGTTGGATGCCCAACCAGTGGAGGCGAAAACTACACGAAAGTTAAATGCACAACGGGAGTGACGGGAGAATTCGATGTTAAGGTCAGAGTACTCTAAAGCAGAGTTCAAAGTGTATGTTACTTTTTATTCGTCGTTCAAGGTTTTCCATTGAAGCAGCATGCATACGACTCCAGAACGACCACTCCTCTATTCGACGATAAAAGTGCTCTCATAAGCCCTTCAAAAAATTCTTAATAATTAGACATAGGCGCTGGAAGATAACGGATTACCAAATCAGTCGTATTAAGACCAAATATTTGCGTCACTATTTCTGTGAACCCACAAGCCCAACTCCTGAATTCTATATAGAAGAAGTCATCGTACTGAAGTGCAACAAATTGAAATACTATACTTATGCTCTGCCGTTAACCACCAAGGAAATTGCGATGACGATGTCGCATATGGATTTATCGTGAGGTGGCTTAAATGGCCCGAAAACTCCCCAGTATTGTGTAACAGAAAAATGCCACTTAAACTTAAAGGTGTGTAATATGTTTTATATACCATATACTTGAAGTGTTTGCACAAAGCGTTTACGACGGTCGACTAGCTTCAACATAGCATCACAATGTAGAACGATGCACGAGAAGTGTAAAGGAAAAACGACAGCGAAGGGAATGAAAATGTTACGATTGTTAGGGGGTGTAACAAAATGTGATCTATTAAAAAATACGCGTGGGTCTACACATAAGAATGCAGTAGTGGATATGTTTGATGAAGATCGTCGGAAACTTTGCTTCAAGGAGAAAACAGAGGCTCAATTATCAGCCGAAGTTTGAAGAAGAGGCCGAAAGAAAAAAACCTAGATCACTCAAATGCAAAACCATCAGGAAACTGTTGGCCGCCCTAATAGAGTGAATGGTAGAATAGTTTAAGGGTTCGCAAGCATAGCCAGCCCCGGAAGTAACGCAAGTATGTGGGCCTCATATGCCCAAGCGCTCTTGAGCAAAAATTAACACTGTCTGTTTCGGCTGGTCTATCTATGGCTTAGAGAATAGTTCGTTGTCGGCAGGAAAAATCGACCCAACTGTTAAAAAATCCTTATTCAGACCACCCGGGTTTCACACAATACCTTATCCTCGACGCAATGGAAGACCATAATCGTAAGTCTATTAAGTCCAACCACACGCTTTCTTTGAGAAATACAAGATGGTTAGAATAGTGTAGTCTAGTTCAAAGTAAATACATTCATGGTAGGTGAAGTATTAAACGCATCCAATTCATGTTGACTTGTGACAATTTTGCAACGTTGCCGCGTAAAAAATTTTTCGTTTGATTGGCCTAGATCATTTGATCTGCGAATACGTGTGAATTGTCAACAGCATAAATGACATACATTAAAATTTAAAATTTTATTCGCGAGAGACACTTGTTTCTTAAAGAGGGATACTCGTGAAAGTGTTTGAGGAGTTCGCAATCGAAAATCATGTCGTTGACCTTCACAAAAGGATCGGATTTTTCGCAATTTCGTGCGACGGACTGTGATATTATGATACAGGAGAAGTTCGAGGCCGCTTGTTCTGCTTCGCACACTGTAGGAACTCCGAATTTTCTGAGCCGGACTATCTGGAAAAACACGAAAACCGTTGTGAAAACAGAAAATCTTGTCGCGAGACGTAATAATTTCGCCAAAACCCGTGTTTCGCGTTATTAAAAAAGATTAAACACTTGGTGGTAGACACTAAACTAGTTGGATAATTTTTCAATAAACAGATCGATCAACTCGCCAAGAGAAGAGTCAGAATTATTTTCATAGTTTTGAAAGACATTATGAAGCTCCTCAATCGGTAAAATACCAAAATCAGAAATTATTTACAAAAAAATTTAGGAATTTTTAGGAATTATATATCTTCAATACTTTGTACAACCTGTTTGTAGTTTTTTTTAAATTTTATGATAGAACAGAACACAGGAGTACGTACGAGTAGATATGGTTTATGATTACGATTTCTGGAACGACAATGGTGAACAAGCGGGATTGTAATGTCAGACAATATACTGTAGCACTGTACCAACTGTTAGGACATTCATCCAGGCTGAAAAAGAAATACGGGGATCGGATAGGTAGGTAGAGGTAGCGGTTCGCCATGAATCCAACTAGCAGTAGAATGTGCCTTTTTGTTACCACGACTCATGTAACCTGAGGATGTAAGACAGTCAACGCCTAGATCCAGCATTTGACCGTCTGCAGGAAATGAAGGAGTAGTTAAAGGCAAGATATTTATAACGCTGCAACGACGTTTTATATTAGGTCAAAAATCATCCCAGTACCAGCCACAGGCAAGTATTTTTATCCAAGCAGATCAGAGATCTGCAATAATATTTTGAAAAGAGACTTTGTGGACGAAAACATTATTGGCCAGATTCTATAAACGAATGAATCTCAATTCTCCAGGGAAAGATTCACTAATTTCGGCAATTTTTACATCGGAGCACGGAAGAAAGAGCTTTTTAACACAATTTCAACGTCAATGTTTTGGGCAGGCATTATTGGATAATAAACAAATCGGACCATTTCGGCTTCCTCAAAAACTTACTTCAAATCTTTAAGTTGGTTTAAGAGAAACGAGCTATCTGACATACCAATTAATAAGGGACATCGGGCGGAATGAGCCATGCAGTTAGTCAGTGATTTGGTAAATGGTTCGGTGTGGAAACAAACTGTGACCTCACGACTTGACCACAATATATTTCTATTCATGGGAAGGAATGAAGAACATTGTTTACTCATCTGATAAAAAACAACATTTTATGGTTTGAACTATAAAATTCAGCAATTGATATTGTTAAAGCCTTTCAAGGTTGGGCTCTGACGTGCATTCAAAGCAATTATTTGCATTTTGAACATTTATATAGTATGAAATCAAATTTAATATAAAAATGAATATTATGATATAAATCCGATGTACTCTAGGAGTACTGTACGGCGGGTAGGAGATTATACATTTAATCAGACAGCAATAAAATTTAACAAATAGCTTAAAGTCGTTGCAGCAAATTACAGCAAAATTCCCGGTGTCCAAAGGTAGCGGCTAAAATCGGGATCGTTTAAGTGAAAATGTAGTTAGGGCCAGCAATAATAAAAAGTACCAAGACATGATTTCAGTTACCGTCCTATACCAGACGATGTTATTCGTTTTCTGAGTGGGGGCTTAATTGAAAGTCGTTGGTGAAAATAATCTTTCTTCGGTTATCTTTGCTTTTTTATTTTATTTCGATAGCTACTCGTATTGTAAATTCATTATCCATTATGATTTCAAACTACCAATATGCAATTAGGATACTTATATAAATTTAGACATCTAATAAAGAGTATCACCAAACTATGTTGCTCATTGTTAAAATTAAAAAAAAAAGCACACACTTAATTTATTTTTAAAACTTAACAGTTCAAAGTCCACAAAATAGAAAACTGTTATCACTTCTTCCAATTTCACTTTGTTCAACTTTGAATTTCGAAAGACGTTTTGGATTAAAAATTAAATTTAAATTTCTTATTTTTACTGACCCATATCCAAGAATTAAATCGGGAAAACTGAATACAATTTCCTTGTTGTAAACTAATAATTATCTTATACTACAATAATAATTTAAGAAATTTCATTCCATAAGACAAAAAAGAACGCAACCGTTTCGAAAAACCTCAGAACAAAAACTGCAGCCGATCGAATAGAAGTACTTCTTTTAATAAGTCCAATCAGAACTCAGAATATTCATACTCACAGCCTCACACACAATTATGTATGTGTTATATTTTTTGAATTTTTTTTTTGATTATTGAAACATCATTGCGACGAATGCAAGTCTTGACCTTTAAGTTGAGCTGTGTTTCAGATTGATAAGGCACGAAGCCGGCAAACGTTATCTTTAGCGACCTACCTAATGGACTTATAAGTCGTAGCTTTCGATTTCTTATTTTTTGGATTATATACAAATTTTTGCATTTATTTACTTTAGAAAATAAGAAATCACGGTTCAACCCTATCTGTTAATAACGTGATGAAATATGGATGACAGACATGATCGCTGGAAATGATCAAAGTTTGCACGCTAACAAAAAATCACAACGTACTCGTAACATAGTAAGCCATTTTTTAGCTTTGAGATGATTCATTTTTATTTTGAGTTTTCTACTACCCCATCTCCATCAAATCTTGTCCTCCATTTTTGTATTGTGTGAAAGAATTTTCGAGAGATTTTGCACAATAGGAGAAAATATAGCGAACTCAACAGAATACGATTCCACCCAGCGCAGCTCTTTGTATATATGTTCCTCTAAATGCAACTACCTAGTCCTTTGTAGATTACATAAATAAGCGTTCGTTTCAGTGATAACGTGATTACTAGCACTACCCACGTCAACACCAAATACCAGGCTAGTGCGAGCATAAATCTGACATTCAGAAACGCTTCCCGATGTAGTCATCACTCACAGCTATGTCTAGTATATTTAAGTGCTTCACAAAAGCCTGCCTTGTTAGGAAGCCAATAATTAATCCACAGACTTGCCGTTAATTTTTAAGAGGCGTCAAGTAGCATTTTATTTGGATTGCCCGTAGCTGGGAGAGTCATTCCCCCAATGCTCACATGGATTAAATGGATGGCCAAATCGAGGACACGGTTTCAGGGCCTGAAAAGGCATCATCTGAGCCTTACCAAAAATTCATATGTGATTATTACCCAGTTTATCCGACAGCTCAATTTGCGTTGAAGCAAATCATTTACTGGGACTCTGTAAATTCAGTCCCTGGACAGCGTTCAGAGAAGCCTTGCTAGGACTATAGAAATATTTAGTTAAAAGATTCAGACACATCGACCAAAATCACGGTCACCAAGATTTTTTTTTTATAATTTTCGCTCGCTCAAGGGATTTAGGTACCCTTAAAATGTTTGCACACAGCGCGGGCGAAGGAAAATCAGGGAGGAGGAAAGGTGAGGTACCGGTGAACGCTGGTTTTAAATGTTTGAAGGTTATAATGACTAGGGAATAAAGAGCTAGGCAAGGCATTCCATAACGTCCGAAAGTGGGCTTGAAGGTATACTGATGAGCATTCATAGCGAGACAGGTGTTACGGTTAAAAGTTTGAAGGGGCGGAATGCTACTGTCGATTTCTATGGAGCACTGGTGGTGGAAATAGCGATAAAATAGAGTGAGACACAAGACATTACGTCGATGTTCGAGGGTGTCCATTGTTTGAGTGATATTAATATCACCTATGAGGTTTATCGCACGGGTTTGAATCCTATCTAGCAGGTTCAGAGATGTTTGGGAGCACCCGACCAGGTGTGGGCATTGTACTCCAGTTTCGGGCGGATAAATGCAATGTGGATTGCATTCGTTCAAATAACGGCAATTTTGCTTGTTGACATAGCCGCCGAGCCAAAAATGGGCCTCGTCCGAGAAGATGATTTTTTGGCCAAAATCCAGATCTCCGGCTGACATATCCAGCGCCCAATTAACGAACTCACGACGTTGTCTATGGTCGCCCGGTTTCAATTCTTGCGTCAGCACAATTTTATCCACATTTTGGCCCAAATCCAACCACAAAATAAGCCGGGTTGACTCTCTGGGGATGCCCAATTCAGCTGATCGGCGCCGAATCGACATTTCTGGGTCTTCTTCAATACCGGCCGCTACGACGGCTATTTTTTCTTCATTTCACATCAATCTCTGTGTGCTTCATGGCACAAAATCCAAAAGAGTGTACTAATGTTCAAACTTTTTCACAGTACGACGAATTGCTTGCACACTGAAGCCATGATGATGACCGACCTCATGACGAAATTTGCGTTGAGTGTTTACAACTGAGCCGAAATTTGGATACTATTTCTTTTAATAATTTCCACACGTTCACCAAGCGTAAAACGATGCGTGATGAAATGGCAAACCTTATTGAATATTTTGACAGCTTGATGTCATTGGTAACTTTGACAACTGCTGAAACATAACAATTGAAAAAAACTGTTATTGATATCTGGTCACCCGATTTTGACAGAAACGAAACGCAAACGTATTTATTTAGGTACCACACTAAACTTGCTTGAGGCGGAAGAAAGGGGCTCAGTTTCACCTCTAAGAGGTTGATGGTTGCAGGGAAATCCACCAACCATTTTTCTCTTTGCCGTCGATGTGGAGGAAATGTAGCTTTCATCACATGCTGAACTTGCAGTATTTTTATGCTGGGCCATTGCCGTACGCTTGTTGCTCTTTTCCAACTACCTTTTAGATGGTTATCTTTTAGAGCGTGCCGCTTTTGAAGCACATTTAAATTTTTCGGTTTCCCGAGTCAAGACATCAAAATCAGCACTCTGATCACAAAAAGAACCGGAGAGGTTCTTACCGTACCGACCTTAACCGGCGAAGGATTGTGTTAGTATATTGATTGGGGCCCAGCGCTGAAAGAGGGAAGAAGATGTTAACAAGCCATTTAAGTCAAATTTGTTTTAGTTTTAGCTGCTTTAGTTCTCTGGATCGGGACTTTGTACTATGAGACGTATATAACGGTAAGGAACATAAAGTGGAAATAGCGAAACCAATAAAGTGCGTCTTGAGTAAGGCTAAAAACGTTGCAAGAATTAGCCAAAAAAAGCGGGAGCTCGGACGAAAGAAGTATTATATCAGGAATTAGAAGAGGTACCTTTACAACTTATTACAATTACAGCAGGTCGAAATAACATACATATTATTTTGTAAAGGCAAAAGCGGCACGAGAAATTGCAACAGGTACTGATCGATAAGGAGTGTGGATTCTGTAAATGCGTTCTTAAAATTCGAAACATGTATCGATTTTAACTTGTTTAATGTGGACTACCAGTTTTGACATGTAACTGGGTCCTATCTACTCATAACGAGTTAAGAGCTAATATCTACTCACCATGTATCGTTTCCTCGTACCTACTAGCTAATTCGAAAGAAAGGTCATGTTCCATTGAGCATAGAACACGCCCAATAGAACATCACATTATCATATTCATAAACACCCTTAATTCGTTCCCAAATCACCATTTTTCTTCTCATAATAAAATATTCCATTGGACTTTGGATGTCCTTATCTCTATTAAACATGAGTCAAATGGGTCATGGCGCCACACTAACTAAGTCTAGACTATTCAATGTTAATGGAAAAGGGACTACATTGTGAAATTAATCCTTCAGCATGATCTGTTCGAATATTCCATTGATTGTTCATTCATATTCGATCATATCAACGTTTTCCATTCGAAATGACGTTTAAGTGTGATGAACTATGGGGCGGTTGTTAAACTAGACCATAAGCATGAAACCCAGACGGTGCTAATGACTGTTTCCGCTATCGATTGACTACACTTAAATCTATACATACACATTTAACTGTATGCATTCATATACACACGTCGGCTGGGGTAAAGCCGTTGGTTATACATTTATTTAATTGTAATCAGTTAGATTGCGAGGGCGTAGTAATAAAAGCTTAAATGATGTCTACAAACAGCCAGCATCTGAATGACAGATAGGCTCAGCTCCCAATCAGCCAGACAAATCGTTTGCAAGTCTGCAGAAAGTCGGGCAATTTCTTGCCCTACAACGTGGGCCAATAACAAGATTTGAGTGGAAAAAACCGAAAATCTATGGAGTAATCTCTAGACCCAATTGAAAACTGCTGATCACAGAGAAATGCTCAACAATTTAATGGAAACGAAATGGAAATCGTAAAGCATCTATGTTTATTGTCTATAGCTGTCCTTGAAAAGGTCAAACGGTGCTCTTTGTGCACTATACATCTCGAAAGCTCTGCAAATAAAAATCTTTAAAAATTTAAAGTCATTTTTAAATTAAATAAATCCCTTAATGCCTTACATACAAACATATATGGTATACCTATAATACTTGCATGATGTTCGTCTTCGATTAGCACCAGGTCAAACCCATAGATAAACTAAACTAGATGTCAAACTCTACTAATACTTTTGCAAACCTTTAACTTTCGCGCAGACACACTGTAAGTGAATTCCAACACTTTCGCATCTCTATAACTTTGTCAAAATTTGCTAGAATGAGAGCAATTTACAAGTAAAATTGCTAGAATGAGAGCGATTTGCACGAGTGTGTGTAATGTGGATGACGTTTTTTGGTTCAAATGGGCGGGGTTTGTATAAAAAAAGGAGATAAATTGCCATTGATCACAATTCACACGTATTCACGGACAGAGTCTCACGGATAGTGACGATCAGTAGAAAACCGGTTTTGATTTTCCAATACCTGGAAAGTTTGATACCTAGGTATAGTTAGTCTATGGTCAAACCCAGCTCCATAGATCAACTAACCTAGATTTCAAACTCTACAATCCTTTTGCAAAACATTAACTTTCGCACAGACACACTGTAAGTGAATTCCAACACTTTTACATCTCTATAACTTTGCCAAAATTTGCTAAAATGAGAGCAACGTTTTTTGGTTAAAATAGGCGTGGTTTGTATAAAAAAGGAGGGAAATTGCCATTGATCACAATTCACACGTATTCACAGACAGAGTCACACAGTATAGGGCGATCAGTAGAAAACCGGTTTTGATTTTCCAATATCTGGAATGTTTGCCATCTAGGTTAGTTCATCTATGCCCAGCTGGCGACCAACAGCAACTTCCAGCGCCGCCAAAACCGAATTCGCCCAAATCCAACACACCCGTAGGTAAAGCGGGAGTTTCTGATAAAAATCAGGTTAAACAGAAGAAACAAGTGATCGAAACCCCTTCCACCGCAACCCCTCCAGAAACGGATCTACGCTCACAAAATATCTCCGCAAACTCTTGGCTCTCTCAGAAAACTCTTCATGCAGAATTAGCAAAACAAACCGAATCTCTATTCCCAACCTTCAAGGAAGAAATGCACAAAATTCGGAATGAATTGTTGCTTAAGGTTCATGCCATCGAAGAGCAATTAACAAAACACTTCAAAAATACTAGCTTGACCATATCCAATTTGACACAGCGGACTGATCACATTGAGTGCACTGTGGACAACGTAGTTAAAAGAGAGGTGTCTGAGATAAGGAAGCGTTGTGATTTCTTGGAGAGAAAAGAATTTCTGACCGATGCTGTTATATTTAGACTCCCTAAACTCGCGGACGAAAATCTGCATAGTATATTCAACAAGCTTGGCAGTACTGTCGACGCTGCACCACCAGCTCTGAAGAACATATTTCACACCGCACATCAAAATAAGAAAGACGAGCCCCCGGTCATCCTCCAATTCAACAGTGTGGGAGAGAGTACAATGCTTAAAACCCTTGTTAATTTTCGGAAAAGAAATGACCTTGGATTCGATTAAAACAGCAATGTAATCGAATTCTTCTCCAGCATGCAGTCCGTTTGAAGAAAAGAAAACAGCTGTTCTCTGTTTTCACATACCTTGGATAGTGAGAATGGGAAAAGCGTAGCCATAGATGATCTTGACAGTTTAAATGCTGTCGCCGTTAGATGCCAGTCGAGAGAAGAACAAATTAATATAAGCGGCTGATCGTCTGCATGTTGGACAATGCATTCAATATATGGTATGCTCTATATCGTAATTACTATTTTAATAATTTTTGTTTTAATTTTTCCCCATTTTTATTTAGTATCAATGGCCTTTTTTATATTTGTTCTCCTTTTACATTCTATTGCATGTTTGTATGCTATTATGTTTGTTTGTGTTTTTGATGCTCTGACATTCGATTTCATTAAACTATTTATCAATGGAATCAGCTGTTTATAGTGGTGGGTTCAGTCTGAGTGGAATGAATGAGAATTTGTTTCGAATGATCCGGGTCTTACGTTTGCAGAAAAAGGGCTTATATATATGCCATCTCAATGTCCAAAGTCTGAGTCCGAAATTGGATGAATTTAGGTGGTTGTTTATTAACTCTCGGGTGAACGTTATTTGTATAACTGAGACTTGGTTGTCCTCTAAATTTCCTGACATGGCGTATGATGTTGAGGGTTATAAACTTGTTCGTGGTGATAGGATTGGTCGAGTGGGTGGAGGGGGAGAGACTGGCCGTCTATTTGCGCAACGGAATAGGTTACCAAGAAGTCTACAAATCAGACGCCAGTTGTTCTTCCGAGTATTTGTTCCTTAAGATTACGTGTGCTCTTGTGAGTATACTTGGAGTGATGCATAGACCAAACAAAAATATAGACATTTCGCCTGTCATGAGCACCTTAGAAAGAATTTCCTGTAATGTGCCTAATATTGTAGTCTGTGGGGATATAAACTGCAATTTGCTAAATACTCTTTGTTCCGTCCAGCTGATTGACAACTTCAGGAGTATGGACCTTACACCTGTTAATGTGTCGACAGCAACTCATTTTCCAAAAAACGAATGCCCTTCTCTTCTCGACGTTTTCTATGTCGACGATACTGATAAAGCCCTACTTTATAGTCAATTAACAACGGCGGGTTTTTCGAAACATGACCTGATATACTTGATCTACGAAGTACAAATTGATTCAGTAGAAACTCCCATAAGCTACAGGGAAGCAAAAACGTCCTATAAAATGAGGGGTTGCATTCCTAAAAATAGGGAAAATGAAAACCCGAAAGAAATATTTTTTTGTAGTTATAAAATACGAACGAAATACGAACAATAAAGATAACAGAAAAAACACAAAAAACTTTAACCTCGCATTCAAACGAGGAAGAAAAAAGAAGTAATAATCATGTAAGCAATTTTTTAAATTTGTTTTTCGTTTCAAAAAGTCAGTCAAAACCAATTGCTTTTTGTTTTTACGATAGATTTTTCTACGTAAACTGCCCTGTGAGGTTCCAAAGATGCTTTTATGTTGCTGTGCAAATTATTTGATCTTCCTTCATCAGGATTAATTCTAGAAACTTCTGCATATCTTCTGCAACCATGTCAGGCTCATCAGAGCCTAAGATTTCATTTATGTCTTCTCAATTTAGCTCTGTGAAATTTTCTCCAGTAATTTGCCTTCCAAGTTGAATTAGTCCTTCCAAATCAACCTCTGTATCTCTGTAAATTTTTTCCAAAAACTTCGAATGGTGTCAATGCCATTTTCTTCATCAGATGCTTTGATAAGCTCCGAAAATGTGTGCTTAAGGTAATTTAACTTAAGAATGGAAATTACCCCTTGGTCCATTGGTTGGATTAAAGCGATTGTTTTCGAATGTAGGAAAATAAATTTGATGTTAGGGTGGAAGTCTGCTAAATATGCTGGATGTGATGGTACGTTGTCCAGAAAAAGTAACGCTTTGAAGGAAATGTTGGACTTTTTGCAAAACTCTTCGCTCGACCTCCAGAGAACAGACCAATGCTGCTGAAAAATGCTCGGATCAGATGTGTGATTAACCAAAGGCTTACCATCTGAAATCACCCTCAGCATTTGCGCATAATTAAATCATCCTTCGTTCTTTTATTTTGCTTAGCTCTTTCTCCTCTAAGTTCAGATTGTGAAGAGTACGTCTTCTTTTGAATTTGTCAAATCATCCTCTACTTGTCGGATATTATTCTTCAGCACACCAATATCCTTCTTCCATTTTTAACCGCTCATACAATTGCTCGACCAAATAGATCAGAACGGCACCCTTCAGCCTACAGATTTATTCGTAATTTAAAGCAAATTATTTTGAAAAATTTAAAGTCCCCAGAAAATTCAAGTTACGAAGATTCTGGGGCTGAGTCGTTAGTGAACGAAGCTGATTGCGAAGATCTTAAGTGTGATGACAATGAAGAATTCCACACTGAAGCTCCAGTAAAAGATTATTTCATGGAAATATTTACATATTCTGAGCAGTATCGAATACCATACCACCATACCAATAGTTGCGGTGACGAGTTTGATGGTGATGCCAAGAAGCTTCAAGAAGTGGCACTTACATTTTATACCGGGTTTGCAGCTTTTAAGTCGCATAAGGAACTTAACTCTGAAAACTTCACTCTCCTCATGATAGACAAATTTCGAGAACAAGCTCTGTTAGTAAAATTACGAGCTATAACACTTATGACACATCATCTGAATTTGAAAAGTTACCTGTTTTTTCTCCAGCATTTGAAGCTGTAGTAAGATAACTGGAGGAAAAGGAAAAAAGGCAAATGTAAACGCCGAGTAAGCAAGCTCAGCTTGGAGCTCAACAAGTCTGAATTGAGACCAACTTCGGTCTGATGTCAGCCATAGCTCCTTTAAAATAGACAGATGAGCGCTGAACTTCCGCCTTCCGGAGTTTTGCTTGTTTTTTTTTTTCTCGTTTTAGTCCTCGTGGTGAATTAAAAATAAAAAAACTTCTTTAAGTTAAATGTTAATTTCAAATAAATATACTAAATCTCAGGTGTGGGGTATATATTCCCATTTAAATAAAAAAAATAAAGCGCTCGAAAGGCGCAAACGGATTATGGAATTGCAACGAGAGATTGCGGGAATCGAGCTTAACACGTCATCTCCATCAACCGGACGTAAAGTTGATTTTTCCGACATCGAGAATGCGGTCTCATATTTTACCGGCGATGACAATTATGGTGTAAGAAAGTGGTTAAGTGACTTTGAAGATATGGCCGACTCACTCGGATGTGACATGAGGTGCAAGTACATCTGTGCACGACGTTTGTTAAGGGGCACAGCACAGATATTACTGCGCACCGCTAGAGTAGATTCGTGGGATGCGCTCAAAGAACTGTTATTGCGTGAATTCGACAAGCGCCTTACTCGCCAAGAAATTTATAGGCAGCTAAGTTACCGCAAACGCGGCGAGAGAGAAACACTCTTACACTATGTACTTTGTATGCAGGAGATCGCAAATCATGTTGACATGGAGGAAACAGACCTAATCGAGTTCATAATCGATGGCCTTACCGATTCTTCACCAAGTGTTTCAATTTTGTATGGAGCAAAAACAATAAGCGAGCTAAAAATGCTCATTCCGAGATATGAAAAGAGATGTGCAGCGAAGCCTTTAATAACTTCAGTAAAACCTTCACCTCCTACTATGTCTACAGCTTCAGCAAAGAAAACTTCAGTGCCGGGGAACCAAGTAAGATGTTTTAACTGTTCGTCATACGGACATATTGCAAGCAATTGCCCGAAGGACAAGAGACCACCTGGATCATGCTTCAGCTGTGCTGACCCAGGACATACGTATAATATCTGCCCGAAAAGAAGTGTTGGTGCCATAAGCAATGACGAAAGGAAATCAGGCGCTGTAGAAGAAGACCGCTGCAACAGTGACGGTGGGGATTCTTTGAACGCTATACAGTGGGTGACTGTCGCTTTTGATATCCTGCCCATAGCAAGTCAGTTTTTCATTTGTTTAATTGGAACTCAGACAGAAAAATTCTGCGTGTGAAGGCATAACACTGACACGTAGATTTGGCTGTTGTAGAGTTTCAAGCAAAGAAAAAAATACTGTGAATTATACCTCGAATCACTATGAGTGAAGAAAAAACTCTCCGTCCTATTCGGACTTCCCCCCCCCCCCCCCCCCCCTGGAGAGCGAATATCGAAACCAAACACACCTGAGTTTCAAACCACTACAAAACAATTTTCCTTTCTCCTCCTTCTACCTTTCCGCCCGCGCCCTGGCAACAGTAAAAGGGTATCTAACCCCTTAGGCGCGCGTAAATTATAAAAAAAAAATAAAAATATTGATGAAGATAAGTGCACAAGGCTAATTATTGTAAATATAATTCTCTTCTTGATGCCGGTAGTCCGGTTAGTTTCGTTCATGTGTCCATATTACCCAAAGATGTTCGACTCGGTGATTTAACTTTTTCAATTTATAAAGGATTAGGCGGAGCCACACTCTATACTTACGGTACTATACTTTGTTATCTAAAAATTGCAAATCGATTAAAGAAACTTTCCTTTTTGATTGTTCCAGATGGAACATCACCTGTGCCTCTATTAATTGGCCGCGACGTCCTTAAAGTTTTTGGTATCACGTTACAAATAAATCGAAGTCAAAGTATTATGGATTCAAAACGAAACTATAATAAAAATTATTTACTTAATTACCCGCATTTGCGCATTCTTTTTCCTAATGGTTTAGATAGCAAAATAACTGTTGCATGCGATAATCCGCATCAAAATAAAATGTGTGTAGAATCAGTCGAATTACAGTGTAATTACAGTGTTACAATTAAATCTTGTGGTGACACTTCAGTGATAAATTCTGAACAATTGTCTTCTGAGAGTAGCAGTGTCATGCTAGACGGTGCTTGTTTTCCTCAGTATAAGATTGGCCTCAGTACCGAGTGCGATATTTTTAGAATAGAACCAGAACCTTTGGATGATATTTGTGTAGGCCCATCACTTGACGGGGTATCTAAGGATATGGTGCGTCGCGTAATTAGGGATAATTATAAAGGGTCCGCCATCTAACGTTTTTTTTTCAACTAGTGCATATTTCGTGAATGGTAACACTTAGCTCATGTCTGATTTGACAGATAATTAGTTTTATCCTTCCGGTTAATAATGGAAAATAATTTCATTCAAATGGCTGCCTCGGCTGGCCATGCAGTAGCCTACACGATCGGTCCAATTTTTAAGCACATTATCGATTGTGTGCAGCTGTATTTCACCAATGGCTTCACGAATATTGTCCTTTAAAGCGTCAATTGTCTCTGGCTTGTCGGCGTAACACTTATCTTTTACGGCACTCCACAAATAATAGTCCAACGGTGTCAAATCGCAGCTCCGAGGTGGCCAAACGACATCAGCTCTGCGGCTGATAATGCGATCTTCAAAAACAGGGCGCAAAACATCGAGTGTAGCTTCGGCTGTGTGGCACGTAGCGCCGTCCTGTTGAAACCAAATGTTGCCAATATCCTCCTCTTCAATTTTTGTGAACAAAAATTCGTTCAAGATGACCCGATAACGATCGCCATTGACTGTAACGGCCACTCCTTGCTCATTTTCGAAGCAAAATGGCCCAATTATGCCTCTGGACCAAAATCCGCACCAAACAGTGACTCATTTTGGGTGTATCGGCTTTTCAATGTATGCGTGCGGGTTTTCTGTGCCCCAAATGCGACAATTTTGCTTGTTTACATACCCGCCAAGATCAAAATGAGCTTCATCTGAAAAGATGATTTTTTTGGCAAAATCGGCATCTTCTCTAAGTCGATCGCAGGCAATATTTTCCAGCGTTGTTCAAGCGTATACACAACCATATTCGTTCAGCGGAAGGATAAAACTAATTATCTGTCAAATCAGACATGAGCTAAGTGTTACCATTCACGAAATAAGCAATGGTTGAAAAAAAAAACGTTAGATGGCGGACCCTTTATAAACTTTGACAAGTTTTAGGTAGCTCCATTGGATTTTGAAATGCATATCCGCTTAGTGACAGATACTCCATTCTTCTGTGTGCCTCGACGGCTGTCCGTTATAGAAAAGCAGGAAGTAAGTAAGATTGTGAACGATCTTCTAGCGCTTAAGATTGTTAGGCCTAGTGATTCTCCCTATGCTTTGACTATAGTTCTGGTTAAAAAGAAATCAGACGAATGTGCGTAGACTACCGTGGCCTAAATAAATACACCGTTCGTGACAATTATCCCTGCCGTTGATTGAGGATTGCATTGAAGACCGTTATATGATCTCTTAAAGAAAGATAGGCCGTTTGTTTTTTCCCCAGAGTGCGAAAGTGCTTTCCGACAATTGCAAAATTGTTTGACATCTTCACCTGTCCTAGCTATCTGTAATCCCAAAAGGGAAACGGAATTACATTGTGACGCAAGCTCATTGGGCTATGGTTCAGTGTTGTTGCAATGACAGGATGACGGGAAATTTCACCCGGTCGCATACTTTTCCAACGGCTCAAGAATCTAAGTACCACAGCTTCGAGCTGGAAACGTTAGCAATCCGCACTCCGCCGGTTTCGTGTCTACTTGGAAGGGATCCGTTTTACAGTGGTCACGGACTGCAGCTCCCTTACTCTTACTTTAAACAAAAAAACAGTGAATCCTCGTATAGCTCGGTCACTCGAGTTGGAAAACTATAATTATAAGGTGAAACATCATACTGATGCGTTAAGCAGATGCTATATGGTCTCGGTAGTAAACTCTGAAGATATTGATTTTCAATTAAGGGCTTCCCAAAATCGTGACCCAGTTATTTCATCGTTGAGAGATAAATTGGAATCCGAAACGTCTAACTCATACGTTCTCGAGGACGGTATAGTATTTAGGAAAGACAAATGCAATAGACTTCGCTTTTATGTGCCACCGGAAATGGAAGTTAACCTCATAAGACATATTCATGAAAAGATTGCTATGAACAGCTCCGAATGCATTACTGGTTTCCGGATATGCTCACTATAGTAAATAAGTTTATTAAATACTTCATCCGTTGTATAATGTATTCTTCATCTATTCATTCGCGTGAACATAACTTATTTAACATTCCTAAAGAACCCCTTCCGTTTCATATGATCCATTTAGCCCATTTTGGCCCGCTTCCGTCTGTTAATTCTAAGCGAAAACATATACTTCTGGTGGTTGATGCATTCACAAAATTTGTTAAACTCTATCCTGTGATTTCAACGAGTACAAAAGAGGTTTGTGCATCTTTATCCAGGTACTTTGAGTATTATAATAGACCTTCGAGAATAATTACGGATAGAGGAACTTGTTTCACTTCATTGGAGTTCAGCCCTACCCTTTTGGATTTGAATATTACCCATGTCAAAGTAGCAGTCCATTCACCACAGGCTAACGGACAAGTAGAGAGAGTTAATCGTGTCCTAATTGGTATGCTAGCAAAACTTAGTGAGCCAATACAACACTCTGATTGGGTACGAATGCTTTCGCAATTCGAATATGCGCTCAACAATACGGTTCACCGTTCTATACGCACGACGCCTAGTAAGCTCTTATTCGGCGTCGATCAGCGGGTCCAAATAGTGGATAGGATGACTGAATTTTTAGAAGAAAACGGTTTAGGCCATCAAGAAAGAAACTTGAGTCAAATTAGGCAGTGTGCCTCTGAATTCGTACATAAAGTTCAAGAGTATAATCTTAAACAGTTCAAACAACGAAACCAACCTGCAGGCGTTTACAAAGAAGGTGATTATGTAGTTATTAAGAAACTAGATATAACGGTTGGTACTAATAAGAAATTGCTCCCAAAGTTTAAGGGACCATATGTCATCTACAAGATTTTGCCCTGCGATCGGTATATCGTCCGTGACATAGAAAACTGTCAGATTAGTCAATTGCCTTACGATGGCGTTATTGAAGCGAGAAACCTCCATTTATGGAGAGAAGCAGGGTAACAGTTATTTTGTCCAATTGAGCGATACTTTTATTTTAAGTTAATTTAAGTAAATTTTCATAATTTTGTTGTACTTCTCATTTTACTTATTAATTAAGAAAATTGTTAATCCATAACTTCCTAAATACTAATGGATATATTTTGTGATGGAAGTCCATACCAATGTCTGTTGATCGAGGGCGATCAAATTAACAGGTTGCTCGAGATGTAGTAAGATAACTGGACGAAAAGGAAAAAAGGCAAATGTAAACGCCGTGTAAGCTCAGCTTGGAGCTCAACAAGTCTGAATTGAGACCAACTTCGGTCTGATGTAGAGCGGGTCAATTTTTGCGAGTCACGTGGAAGACGTCCACCAGAATCGGAATCTACGATGAATTCTAAGAAAATTTCATCATGAAACTATGTGTCTAAAATCAATTCCTAGCTCCCGTTGAGAAGCATAAAGATTTCATGTTGAGGTATTTTAAGGTATTTTGAGGTATTTAAGGTATTTCAAAAAAATAACACATTTTCCAATCATGTTGGGCTCAATTCTGATTAACCTTCTTACAACAAATTTTATAAGTATTTTTTTTTTAATTAACCAAAGAATTTTTTTAAATTTGACGAAATGTGCCGAACATGCCATGTACTGAGGTTTATTTAAGAAAGTGGAAGCCAAAAATCTGTAACTTTTTAACGAAGTGAGGTATCGGTCTAAAATTTGAAATACGAGTATATATCCTTACAACTCCAACGAAAATTTTGAACAAAATAAAAGTAGGCGTGGCATAAGAAAGGGCGTAACTTAACGGTCATAAATTTAATCTGATTCAAAAGAAAAATATATTGTTATTTTCATACACTAATTACGAAACTTTTAAAGGATAAGCTTTAGAAAAATAAGAATGACAAAGCTTTTATAAAGGTCTCTATTCCTCTTATAACAGTTTCTTTTATTGATAATAAATTTGCAGTAAGAATTGTCAACCAACATTAGTGGCGTAGATAGGGGGGCGATCAACAGCATCAATCCCTATTGGAAAGTTATCCCATTCTCGAAAATAGCTATCTACGCCATTGAACACCATCGACTAGCAGTAAATAAAGTTCAAGATTATTATCAGTTCTAAACGTACTGTTATACATTTGGTTCACTTAGTATTTATCTTTCAAAAACGAAACGTGTGCTTATTTCTATTTAAAAAAAAACCTTTGAAAATAAATAATATAAAGTTATGGCATTATCAGAATTTCCAATTCGGAAATTGATAGCCTTGTAATAATGTCTGCGTCAAGTTTTAATACAAAGCAGATCGCAAATATCATTGGCATTCCAAGTGAATTTTCAGAATTGAATTTGCCAACTTTTCGGGATATACTTAAATATTACTTTTACGTGAGTGATCGTCAAAAACAACAAACATAAAAACAACACTCCTATGCAAACCTTACGCCGATAATAGCAAACAAAATAATTGAAATTTGGGAAAAATTTAATAAATAAATAAAAAGAGCATCTGAAAAAAGCTTAATACATTCCTTAAAAAATACCATAGAGAGGTTAAAAAGTTATCTAGAACAAATTCATTTACTGAATTTGAGATAACCTTAAATTAACTATTTTATGTTGCTAAGTGCGGTTGCAAAAAAGCAATGCCATGCTCCTGTGGATTAATTCCTGATCACCTAAAAATGTTCATGATTGACCAACAGACCAGGAGGAGGAAAACAATTCCCGAATGCGTGCAAAATATAGTCGATCAACAGTCAAGCCAATTGCCAGATAACTTTGATCCTTCGTATAGAGCCGAATCTTCGCAAATGAATGTCGAATGTGGAATTGAGTTTGCAATGCCCGCTGCAAGAGATCTGATTTTGAACAAAAGGGGACTGTTATGTGAGCTGTACTTCTTTTCGTAGCTGAGTGGCACGCAGGCAACGCACGGCTTAACTCACCGAAATGGTCGGGGATCTTGCTACGTTTTTTATTTTTTTTGTCTCACAAAACAAAACAAAATTCGTGCCGTATTGATAGTAAAAGAAAATTTGGAAACGTGTAAAGGTTATTACATGCTGATCTACCACACACTAGCTTCCTACTGGCTTAGGTGTTAGAGCCATCAAATGGGATGCCCTCCTCACATGAATACGCACGTTTTGAAAGGTATAGTTTCAATACATGCGGGATCACACCATGTTATAAATGTCCCTGTATTTTTATTCATAACCCCTTTATAATTACTTGGAATCTTACCTTTCACCACACCGATACTTCCCTCATCTCATCTCTATATCTCCATTTCAAAGAACAAAAGGTTTAACAAAAATCCATTTATTTATTCTTTACAAAAAAATTTTGCTTTATCTATGTATTCGTAACTAAATACTTATTTTAAATACAGTTCAGTATACAACGAAAATTTGAAATGTGCTACTCTTTTTTTTTTGTAACAAAAATCCATTTATTTATTCATTAAAAAAAAAATTGCTTTTTCTATGTATTCGTAACTAAATATTTAAATACAGTTCAGTATACAACAAAAAATTTAAATGTGCTTCTCTACACACTCCTAAGCTCTAAGATACGCATCCTAACCGCTCAGATCATAAGAGAATAAATATTGTAAAATGTTTGTGTGGGTACAATTGATAGAACTTATTCTTTTCAATAGAAATCGCTTTATTCAGTACAGTTACAATTCACTATTTAAATGTTTCTCTCAGTACAATCCAATTTCTCAACCGCTTATACTTTTCTTATATTTTACTTAAACCACTTAATCACTTCTCCTAATTAACACTTCGGATTTCACTTTAGAACTGACTTGCATACCTTGGGGATGCTGGTATTTATACTCGAACGACATACTTCGAGAACAATCCTCGCCATCCAGCGTCCCATACAATTTCCAATTTGCTAGAAAATTCGATTCCACTCTCCAGTCGAGACTTCGTTATTCAAGTATCGAAATCTTCTGGTCTTCGAGTATCGACATTTTCTGCTCTGTGAATCTAGATGTCGCTGCTCACATTTAAGTGGTTATCATAGTATATATACATATATCGAATCGTAGGTCATAAATTTATTTATTTATTTTTTTATTTTTTTTTTGTTAGAATAAATGGAATTTTATCATTATTATTACGAGTAGAGCATCTTCTTATTTTACATATGTATTTCTTTATTAATTTTTATTTTTTTTTACCTCCTCTAAGTTATAAATTTGAATTCTAATTATGTATACCAATTTTTTTCCTTTTTTTTACATCATTTACCCTTGTGCGTAACGCGTAACACTGTCACAAATTCCAGCCATAGGACGGTAGGCCCTCGATCGAGCTTTCAATCAATGTTCAATAAAATAAAATTTCGTACGGAGTACCTTTTTATAATTAATGCCACTCCTTTTCTCGTCGACACTAAAGCCGGAAAAGGGTGTAGTTGGCTTCTCTACTCATATCGTAGTCTTTTGTTTGGAGATGGCGACATCTCTGTCTCGCATACCGCAACGATTTTAAAATTTTCTGAGACGTAATAGGGTGTTCATACTATAAGCTGCATGCTACAGGACCTTACTCTAAAAGATACGATGCAATTAATTTCGTTATGATGTGTGATAGATTCGGCATTTCAGACAGAGTTGCCTCCTGTCTGGCTACAGCCCTATTTAAGGACATTGGGTTTACTGATGAAAATGGGGAGGCAATTATTATGGATAAATCCAGAGTGGGTCGTGAAAAAATTAAATGCAGGGAGTCCGATCGACGTATGCAAAAATGACGCTCTGACACGGAAAGAAATTAATGGAAAATACCATCCAAGAGTACAAAAGGAGTCTCATATTGTGATTCTTCAGGAACAGCAAGGCAAGTTGTTGGGTCACATAAAAGTTGATACTGAGGACTCCAATACTAAACCAATCCATTTATGGGAGTGATTCAAGGAAAAAAAAAAGTAACAAAAGTTGATAGGAGTTTGCTGCGATGGAAAACCCACCAATACTGGAATTGAAAATGGAATAGTTCGAAAGTTTGAAGTTTTGTTGAATAAACCATTACATTGGTTTGTTTGCTTGTTGCATTTTAACGAACTATCAACTACAAGTGGACCACGTACAGCTAGTGGGACTTTAACGAAGTTACTTGAGATCTGTGAACAACTTCCGGTAAGCACCAAGTTCTAATACAACATCTTCAAATTTTAACAAAAATTTTGTCGTAATCTCTCCCATGGATAATAAAGATGAAAAATGCCTTTCGACTGACGTTTTATATCTCTATCGAATAGCCACAGCTGTATTGGAAGGTTTGTGTCCAGAAGATCTTGCCAACATGAAACCGGGACAAATTGTTCATTCTCCAGCAGCAGACTTTTGTGCCTTTATGTCGCAAGTAGTTTATCTTCGGCAAATTTAAAAATATTGGCTAATTTCATTATGAAAGTTTATATGCCGATTTATTTTAATATCAAATTTTATAATTCAGTGGTATATGGCAGTAAACTTTTATTTAATTTTATTCAGTCAACGCAATTGTTGCCACTAAATCTTCGAGAAATTGTAAACAAAGTAATCCAAAACAATGCATTTTTCGCCCATACAGAGAATATTTTGTTAGCAATGCTTTTCGATGAAAGTCCGCGGATCGAACTGTCCGCGAAAGAGCTATTAATAAAATTAAGTACTATCGCGAGAATAGGGAAAACTCAGAACTTATAAGAAAAATCGCATTAATTTCGATTGCTCAGATTATATGCATTTATTTGACTTGGATAATGATGACATCTTATTGGAACCTCAATTTACTGCAAGCATCCCACACGATCACTTGTTGGAGTACAAAAATTCTGCTGAAATACCACTGCCAGGTCCAGAAATTCCATCGCACATTCAGGTAACCGAACGATGTGTGCAGTTGTTAAAGCATGTCTCACGACCCGTAATGCCGCAGAATCGAGATCATATTATGTGAGTGACTTTAGAAAGTCGTTCGAAGAATCCTCAAATCGAGCCTAAGAAAGACTTAAAAAACTGACAAATAGGTTATTTTATATATTTTTTTTAATCAAATTAAAATTATCACCGTTAAGTTACGCCCTTTCTTATGCCACGTCTACTTTTATTTTTTTGTTCAAAATTTTCTTTGGAGTTGTAAGGATATATACTCGTATTTCAAATTTTAGACCGATACCTCACTTCGTTAAAAAGTTACAGACTTTTGACTTCCACTTTCTTAAACGAGCCTCAGTACATGGCATGTGCGGCACATTTCGTCAAATTTAAAAAAAAATTGTTTGTTTGGTTGATTTAAAAAAAAAAAATGTTTATAAAATTTTTTGTAAGAAGATGAATCAGAATTGAGCCCAACATCATTGAAAAATGGTTTTTTTTTTAATACCTTAAATACCTCAAAATACCTTAAAATACCTCAACATGAAATCTTTATGCTTCTCAGCGGGAGCTAGGAATTGATTTTAGACTCATAGTTTCATGCTGAAATTTTCTTAGAATTCATGGTAGATTCCGATTCTGGTAGACGCTTTTGTGAAAAAAAATTGACCCGCCCTAATGTACATACTTGAATAAATATTAATTTATGATAAAGGCTGTCATTTTCATATACGTATATTCTAAGCCTCAGTTCTTTTCTTTCTGCCAAAATTCTACATACTTCTCCGAATGGAAGATTCTCAACATCTGGAGTAATAAAATTCGAACAAAAACAAATCTATCAAATCTAACTCTTGGCACTCCGCCCATCCAAAATATATACCCAGTTTATCCGACAGCTCAATTTGAGTTGAAGCAATCCGCATTGGTTCAATACGCTCGAATAAACATCACTCCAAACCACATTGAAATATTCAACACGCGTACGTTCATTTCTGCTTATAAAACGCATTGAAAATTTTTAATTGCTTTGAAATATCATACAAACATTTTCAAATCCCATAAAAACATTTTACTCTCTCGCGCTCTCATCATTCTTTCATCATCGGGCAAAAAAAATATTTGGACAGGCCGCTTTTACACAGCGCATGAGTGTTATGCGCATGTTTTGGTAATTTTCTTTTGAACTGTCATTCAGTGATGTGCACATTTTTACACGAAGCCTTTTCCCCTTCTTTGGTTTTTCATGTTATTGGGCAGCTCTCTTTCATTTCATCTTTGGCACTCAGTGTTTCATAATTAAAAATGAGCCCGTTTGTTAATTCTTTGGTCCATTTAAGTTCATCCGCCATACTGAAATGTTGTGGTTGTAAAAACAGCCAAGGAAATGATGAAGCAAATGCGAAAAAGAAAGAAGTAGAAAAAAATATGTCAAAAAGATGCAATAAGAATCGTACTCACATGCAAGGGAAATTTGGTTAATTGGGTATTTTTTGTTTCATTATCCCTCTCTTTTGCACTCATTTGAATATTTCAAAACATGCGACGTGTAAAAGCAGACAAGCAAAAGAAATAAGAATAATGTATCAGTGTTAGTTACCCAGTTTATCCGACAGCTCTATGTGCGCTGAAGCAGTCCGCATTGGTTCAATACCCGTAAATATGCTGGTGTTTATATGAAATTATCCAAAATGAGCGAGAGAAAATTGAGAGAAGTTTAACAAACAGCTGATTGAACTGACACTTGACACTAACACTGATACATTGTTCTTATTTCTTTGTCTTTCCAAATATTTCGTTTGCAATCCCACATTTTAAATACACAACTAATATCTGCCCGATGATGAAAGAATGATGAGAGCGCTAGAGAATAAAATGTTTCTATGCGATTTGAAAATGTTTATATTTCATGTTTCGATATTTTAAAGCGATTACAAATGTTCAATGCGTTCTATAAGCAGGAATGAACGTATGCGTGTTGAATATTTCAATGCGGTTTGAAGTAGTGTTTATGTGAGCGTATTGAACCAATCGGATTGCTTCAACACACATTGAGCTCTCGGATAAACTGGGTAAGTGTCAAGTGCCAGTTCAATCAGCTGTTTGTTAAACTTCTCTCAATTTTCTCTCGCTCATTTTGGATAATTTTATATAAACAGCAGCATTTCTACGGGTATTAAACCTATGTGGAGCTGTCGGATTAACTGGGTAACTATCACACCACCACCCCGCTGGAAATATATTTTTCCATCCCTCAACCAGACCAGCACTTGAACTAAAAACCTGACGCATAACGTAAAACTTTTTATGCATCTGCCAAACCACTAACCGATCAGAAAAACCTACATCTTTTTATTCCACAAGGAAAAAGAATAACCTGCTCAATGCTTGTCGCTTAATCAGATTCCTTACGCATTTTCTTGGCAAAGTCATTCACTCAGTTGCGTAACATGTGGACTAAAATTCAGAGTGGGAATGGAAACCCAAAACAGGTTTTGTTTACGTTGTTTGCACTCATCACTCACTCATTCTGTCATTATAACTCCATTCTCAGAGAGTAATAACATCTTTCTTTGTTTGCGACAAATGAGAGCTCGCCACCTAGGCGGTCAAAGTGGAAAACAAAAATATCGCTTGAAGTTTGTACTATTATAAGTTTCATATACAAGTATAATGGTAGTACAGAGGACCTTATATGCCGTCAAGTACAAAGAGATGTATTTGCCGATGAAATTGCCCGACTTTAAAAGAATTTGCCGCTCAACAGTGATAGTAAGCTCCTCAGCCTCACGCCATACCTCGATGAAGCAGGGCTCCTTCGTATTAAGAGTCGAATCGATGACGTTTACCACCAGTCGGCCGATCATTATGCCAAAGGACCACGAAGTGATTAAGCTGCTTATAGGCAAATTTAATCGAGGATGAAGAACCTTAATCATTTTTTGCTAGGGTACCGATTCCACCTTAAATATCAGGACAAAGTGTTGTGTCAGAGGAAGCAATGGAGGGAAAGCCAGCAGCTAAAAAACCATATATGGAGAATATTTGCGAGAGTATTTGGCTGTCTTGACAAAACGTTGTGAGTGGTTTCGGGAAATGTGGGCGATTAAGGTAGATGACCTAGTTCTTGTGTGTGACGTTGACGTTCCCAGAAGTCAATATGTTAGCGGCAGGGTGGTAACAGTTTTTTTGTAGAAGGTACGAACAGGTACGTTCAGATAAGGTAAAGTCGGTTTCGGGAACATTTCGAAGACCAGCGTTGAGGCTAGTGATTCTGGAGATGGTGAGCCAGATGAATCCACGCACGCCACTTTGATTCGCCCACGTCCAGACGCACGCCGGAGAAGTTGCCAGAAGTAAGTAAAATCTAAAATATGTACGAATATTATATGTAAATTAATCCTAGAGAACAAACATCATCATCTCAAGAAATGAGAATATTAATGCGAAGTGTGGCTTATATTCAACGACCTCACTGGGCTGGCGTATCTTGACACTAAATTTATGGTTTGTGAATAAAGACTACGTTTACCTTCCTCCAAGTTTGTGAAATATATCCCCAGTTGAAGCTATACCTAAATGAGGCGATTTAGGGAAGAGTATGGACCAGAACTTTTTGATTCACTGCTGGGAAGACTCCGGTTGTTCCAGTTGCCTTGTATCGTTTAAATGAGTTTATTCAACTTAGTCTATACTGAATACATATATTTCCATATAGGCTATTAATTCTGCTGTTGTAGGACAGGCTTGTGGCTTCAGAATTGACATACTGTAGTTTTAAAGGTTCGAGTCTGGGAAATGAACCACAAGTAGCATTCTTAGAGTTTTCTCTCGACTGGCTGTTAAAGTACCATCTATTTTTTGTAACAGACCTAAGCTATTTAAAGAGTCCTTTGATATAACTTTTTGGAAACACGAGATTCCTGGAAGTTTTTCCAGGTTCTCGCAATTCTTTTTCTAGGAAGCTCTCTTAGACTTTCTCAATTTTTTATTGAAGTTGGTCAATGCCGACTTGTAAAAGTCCCAATTGGGTTTTGTTTAGGATTGAAACACTCCACGAGAAGAAAAAGAATATTGTATTGCCCAAATGAAATGAAATGAAACAAATATTTAAAATACTTTATAATTTTTCTACTTATCTGTCCGGTGTATCCAAGAGTGTACAGCAAAGTGAAAGTGCATTTCACCCAGCAGCAGCCACCCACCCATGCTCGTGTGCCTTATCTTTGATTGTATGTATGTTTGTACGAGGTGAAGAATAAATACACAAACTACAAATGGCTTTAGTGTACACGATATGGTTCGATGTCTACTGCTGAGTGAATTGTTCTTGTAAAGCACGGCAAAAGCATCAGCCGATCGTGGGAAGACAAATCAATATGTATGTTTGTACCTTAGTATTCATGTACCCAAATGTACATGATAGTGCAAAATTACTATCCTAATTAGATATTGGCTGGTGCTTATGCAGTGTGTCACAAGATTGGTTTAATGTTTACAATAATAATTTATATTGAGTAAAATGATTTATAATAACATAAAATGTACTTTAATTTGTAAGCAAATATAATATGCGTGTGAGTTTAAAACAGGTTTATTAAAAATTGTTCTCCCCATTTTACGCATTTGAACAAGTTGAAGGTTCCACCATGGTACACACCTTTTAATCGTATTGCGTTTCAAGTTGCAACTGCGTTTAAATGATGAGATAATGGCTTCATTTAGCTGATCCGCTGCCTCATTTGCGTCCCAATGGACTGTAAAGATGAGGGCAGTGAGTCAGCTTTGATAGCGAGATTTTCTTGAAAAGTAGTCCAGCTTGTGAGTTTCTTCATGTATCTAGTTTGACCATGTCCGATATTGCATCCTATATTGAACCTTATGTGCATATGGTGCGATAAGGATGCCTCATCTGACATATGCCAAACCTTAATAAAATTATAAAGAAAGGGAGACGAAATGGTGCAGTCAAGTACCTCCACTCTAACAGAGAGGGTTTGTTACCCCTATTACACATAAGAAAATTTTTGTTAAAAATATAATTTTGTTGTTGTCGCTGCTACGTTGTTGCGGGGGCTGGCATCACATCCAAGTATGAGATGCAAATTGCGACTGTGGCAAAGCTCGATCAGATCTGAGAAGATATTTAATTTTGGAGCGGGTCAGTAAAGCAGCCCTCGGTTTAAAATCTCCTAGAACATATTCTATTTTTTGCTCATTATTGTTGAGGCCAAATATCTTACCGTCAATAGCCCAAGGTTCTTGAATTAGTCCTAGGGAGATGTTCTCTCTTACGCGCCTTTAGCGTGGTGCAGGTTTCCCTGCAAAACCTTGAGTGTGGCTATCATCGTTTGCGGCTATACACGGGGTTTCGTATGAGGCTCCGCTTTTCATCGCCTCTCCGCCGTATGGGAACCTCACCAAAGGACTGGCACTTGGCTTCGCTCTCGCAGAACGAACCGCTTTTTCTGCCGCTTGACCTGGAACAGGAACCTAATTTTTGGGGCTATTCACAGCAGCTGGTTCTTGTGTCAATCGGCTATTTGAGGGGAACTCACATGCTCTGTCACTCAGCTACAGCCGTATTAACGGTATTGTTTTGTACTGTCTTTGATAGGCTACCGGTGTTGATTTTGGTGGAGGTAGCTGAAGTTTTATCTCTTTATAATGAGCCTCAGCTTACCGAAACGGTACGCGACATGAACTTGTAGGTCGTTTAGCCGTTTCACCACACTATCATTTACAGCAAAGACCATGTGGACGAAATCTTTCGCTTCCACTCTTTGCAGGACTCTCCAGGTTCTGGTGTTTTGAACTGAATTTTCTCGCTAGTCAGGCCGATGCTTTGCGGAAGAGCAGGAGTTGGAGCAGACAAACACGATCCAGCCCTGATTGTATTTGTGCCATTTGCTTAACACTGAGCGGGTTGAGATTTATGTCTTCCAGAATAACACTCAGCCTGAAATGGCCCAGTATATTGAGTGGAGTCGTCGGATTGGGTTCTATTGCCCTCTGTGCCGTTGTTTCCGGTTATGGCAGCGGCAATCTCTAGAACACGTTCCCTAGAGTTACCTTGTTTCAGGGCTAGTTTGAACCTTCTCCTCTCCGAAGATTTTAGTAGTAGTAGATTACAGTAAATGTACGGCTACTTTCGTGCTCACGGATGGTGTACATAACTCATCCGATAAAAACATCAGCAAACTCTTGACCTCAGTAATGAGGTGATCCAAAATAGAGTGGCCTATAGAATCCAAGGTTCGCAAATTCAGCCATTTTTAATTTAGCAAATTTAGAAGAAATAAGTAGCTCTAAATGTTTTTAAAAAAAAGGAAAAGAAGTAGTTTGAGACAACTCTCCACAAAAGTTTGGAGGAACGTAGGGTGGTAAAGCATTCAATGCATTCCATGCTTTTCTCCAAAATTTAAGATTATCTGATAATCATGTGATCTCTACCTTTTAAATAAAAAGAATCTAGAGCTTGTGTGAACCAATTGTCGCGAACGCGAAGCATATGTTCAGTAAGTACCTGTGCACAGAATTATTTACTTGTTTATTACTTGAGCTATAGTCCGGTGTGAATATAACAAGCATCTCTACCTAGCACGATCCCTTGCCAGTTGCCTCACCTTTCACACTCCAAGTTGGTTGAGGTCCATTCACCCTCAATGGTACCGAAAATCGCGCGTATCTTTCTCTCGAAGCAACCATGTGCTTTTTAATCCACTTTCGACAATGTCTAAGCCTCTGCTCCATAGAACAGGATCGGGATGATTAAGTTCTGGTATAGCGCCAGTTTGATCTTACGAGAGAGAATGCTGTTACTCAATTGACTCTGCGTCTGATTTCTGTGTTCATGTCGTTGCTGGTTGTAAATGCGGAGTCAAAGATAGACGAAGTCCTTAACTACCTCGAGTTATAACTCCCAACGGTAACGTTCCTGATGACAATGTGTGCTTTTCTTGTGTCAGATGTCTAAATAGCCAAGGGCCAGTGAGTTAACAGATACACATGACAGCACGTCGGCTTGTCCAAAAACTATCTTTACATTGAAGGTTTCGGTTAATTCATTACAGACCTTGATGAAGTAGCGAGAATTCTCTACAGTCTTTCTGTACAACCTAACGAATTTGGAAGGTATGTCAAAACTTGATTTGTATATCCCATCCCTATGCACACTACCATGTGCGGCTTTGAAATCTACAACTATTACATGGTGAGTCTCGATCTGGAATGCCTGGGTCTAAGTGTGGCTATTTGATCGATGGGTACATTCCTGGTATGATACTGCAGTGGTATGGACCAACGGCAGACATACGGCGGAGAAGATTTTATAGCCGATATTGAGAAAACTTATTCCTCTATAGTTGGCGCAGGCAGAAAGGTCCCTGTTATAGCCAAACGTCCGATGAAATCGTTTACTTTCTGCAACCAACTGATTTAAAACAATCGAACTTTTTGAGACAACATTTACTTTTTAATAAAAAAAAAAGAAAGAAAGAAAGAAAAAAATCAAAAATAGTTAATTTGTCATTTTCTTCTCAAATCCAAGAACAGAAAGAATTAAAATAACGAATAAATTTGACATAAATAAAGGCTTCAATGTGAGCTGTCATTCATTGTTGATTTTTCTCAACAGCTGATATATTCAAATGGCTGGAGGTTGAATCCAACGCTTTTATTTTCAACAGTCTCCTTTCATCTGGATTATTGCAACTTACAGATGCCCTGACCATATCTTACAGATGCCCTTGTTGATCTTCCCAACTACCTCCAGTTGCTTTAAATTGCCCAGAAGGTAGTTCGTCTGCGCCTAAGTCAGGGGGTGGAGTTCTGCATCGTTTTCATTCAGGTTCATTCTGCCTGACACCGGGACTTTTCTCATCATCATCGTCTTACAGTCTGCGAATTTAGTCCTTCCATATCAGCACCGCCTGTGACTTTAGTGCTAGCGTCTATGTTCATCTTTCCAGGCTTCCATTCTTGCTTTATAACCTTGGCATGTTCTCCATTTCCTCGATGGCCCATTTCACGTGCTCTTTCTTTTCTTTTCCGAATAGCATTCTTTTTTGTTCGCAAAGCAAGCGATCTGCTCTAGTCCTCCGATGCATTGCAGAATCATATGCTTCCTTTTTGGCTGGATGTACCTTTTCACATTCATTGTCAAGGATTTCTTGTGGGGGCGCTTTGAAGCAAGTCATATCAGAAGTGGTTGCCCTGATGGCTCGTTGATAGCATTTCAATTTGTGTTCAATTGTTTGTGTATGGGGGCTAGGATTCTAAGAGATGTTGAGGGAAGCACTATCGGTAAAGAGTCTCTTGCGGTTGCAGCTTTTCAACTTCGAATTTTTGTGGTTTTACTTGACTCCATTATGCATTTGATATCCCCATAGATACGTGTGTGTTAAGCTGATCAATTTAAAAGTATTGCAATAATTGGGTTCAATATTACAATGCAATTTGTAAGCGAGTGATTGTTCTGCACTTCATTAGACTAAATATATCTTAAACAATTCGAACACAGCAATGTAAATTTTGAAAGAATACAGCTTTTAGCTTTAAATAGAAATAGCTACATACATTCTGTTGTCAGATTCTGACAAGAGGCGAATGTACGAATCGTATTTAACAAACAAGGATTAATTTATCGATGGGGATGCGTTAAAATGAAGAGATAAAAACAAATCATAAAAAATTAAAAAATAAAATAAGAGATTAAGTACAAAAAAGTATTTAGAAAAAAATATAATCAGCAACAAAAAGAAAAGAAAAAAAATTAAATCAAATGAATCAGCAAGTCACCAATAATATCATAGTTTAAAGAAAAAAGCCAACGCTTAACATTTTTAAGGAAAACGGATTTAACTCTCAGGCATCTTAAATTACAAGGCATTTTGTTAAATAAACGGCACGCAGTAACAAAAAAAAAATGCGATTTTTTTTATAGTGGGTCTGGGTACATTGACGAAATTTCTGGTGTTAACACGTAGGTTTTGGTTATCATAAACCCTTGAGGAGTTATATCCGGAATTTTCAAAAAATATTTTTAAAACCTTATAACAGTACAAATATCTTAAAGGTAGAGAACCAAGACTTTTAAACAGCTCAAAACTATGAGTTCGACGTTAACCCTACATAAAATACGGAGAGCATGTTTTTGTTTGATTAATAGAGGCTCTATTTTATTGGAATGTTACCACCCCAACAAGCTATACCATACTGTAGACCATTATAGACTAGCTTTAAGATAGGCAAACTGCAATATAGACTAAGATGGTAAATATGTCTAACATAAATTGAATTAGTACACCTCTATTTTTGACGCAGAATTTAATTTCTTATTTCCTGCTCGTCATTATTGTTTTAAAAAAAAAATGAGTTTGATTTGAAAATTCACCATCGTAATCGCACCATTTATTTCCTTACTTTTCAGCCGTATATTCCAATTAAACCTTATTTTGTCGATTTGGCATCATCGACAAGCACAATGCCGCTCGCCGCCATTTTATTTTCACTAAAGTAGAATTGAAGGTGCGTGGATACACATTTCGCATTGCAAAGAAAATTTTCATCCATTAATACTTTACGTTTAAAAGTAGAAGTTACATACTTAAAATAATAAAAATGGTAAGTTTAAAATTAATTTTTTTTAAATTTTCAGAATATTTAAAATGTGATTTCTGTAGACTACGAAAATTTTTGTCGGAAGCCTCCCGTCCGGGTGCAAGCCCCAAGAGCTCCGTCGTTTATTTGAAGATTTTGGTGTCGTCACCGAGTGTGACATTATGAATCGTTGCGGCTTTGTTCACATGGAAACTGAAGAAATGGCCGCCAAAGCCATCAAGGAATTGAATTCGACGGAGTTTAAGGGCGAAACCATCAACGTGGAACCAGGTCGCATCAGGGACCGTAATAAGAAAACCGGCAGCAATAGTGGCAAAGCCGGAGGCGGTAGTGGCAATGGAATTCGCAAAAGAGGACGCCGTGGTGGTTCTGGTCGCGGAGGTGGTGGTGGTGGTATGAGGTTAGACAACATCGATGAAAGTACCACACAGGACGCCCTTCAATTGTGCAGTGCAGTGTTTGAAGAGATGAACAAATTGCTTAATCCCAATGCCAGTCTAGAAATGCCTCAGGACTTTATTTCAGACCAGTTAGTAAATATTGGCGGTGGTGGTGGCGGTAATAGAAATCGTAACCGCAATAGAAATCGCAGTGGTAACCGCGCAGCACCTGTTAAAGGCAATCAAGACAAACCAAATCGAAGCCAAGATCACAGAAATGTACGCGGCCAAAGTCAAGGTAATGCTCGAAGCCGAAGTCAAGGTAATGCACGAAACCAGAATCAAGGTAACTCCCGAAATCAAAATCAAGGCAACGCCCGAAAACAAAATCAAGGCAATGCTGTTGACCAAAATCAGAGTAAACCACGTAGTCAAAGCCGCGGTAATGCTAAAAATCCTCCAAAACGGGAGGTCGCCGAAGTACCACGTAACAATAGTCGTGGACGTAATCAAAACCAGCGCAATACTGGACGGTCTGGAGGTAAAGCTGATCCAGGGCCCATTCGTAATGAAACAGCCAGGCCACATAATAACGCTGCTCCTTACAGTCGGGGCGGTGGTGGACTTAACAATGCGGAACCACGCCAAAACTTTATGGAAGACATACCAATTACACAGAGTGTGCGAAGCTTTGCAAATAACCTGAGTAATGCAGGCCAAATTGATGAGAGCTGGCCAGCAAATAGTGGCAACTTTAGAGGTGGTAACACCGGTGGAAGTGCTGGTATTAAGTCATTAATGGGTCGCAACTTTGATGAAGATATCTCGGTGAACAATTTCAATGATACACCAGTCAACAACAGAATGGGCAGCAACTTGAACAATTTTGGAAACTTTGGCAACAGCGGGGGAAATCAGAGAAATCTTCCAAGTCGTGGTAATTTCGGTGGTAACGTCGGCGGCGGTGGTGGTGGTAGTATTGGTGTTGGTGTCAACGATCGTTTCCAAAACTCTGGCAATGATCGCTTCCAAGGTGGCAACAACAATGATCGCTTCCAGGGTGGCAACAACAATGATCGCTTCCAAGGTGGCAACAACAATGATCGCTTCCAAAGTGGCAACAACAATGATCGCTTCCAAGGTGGCAACAACAATGATCGTTTCCAAGGTGGCAATAACAATGATCGCTTCCAAGGTGGCAACAACAATGATCGCTTCCAGGGTGGCAACAATGACCGCTTCCAAACCAGTGGAGGTAACTACGGAATGGGCAATCAGGATAGGAGAGGATTTGCTCTACCCGAACAACAGCATTTCAATGATAATCAGAAATTTGGAAACTTTAACCAAGATTCACGTGCAGGAAGTACACAATTTGGTGGTCAAAATAATCAAAGTTCCGGCAATCGCAATTCTGGCTTCGGTAATAATTCCGGCAGGCAGCCACAGAATGATTTGGAGAACCGAAATTTGGGTGGATCTGCTGGTGGTGGTGGCGGGGTTGGTGGAAACGCCATGTTCACTCGCAGAAACAACAATCAAGGAAATTTTGAATCAAATAATATGTAAGTTGTGTTCAAGTTAATGTTTCAAAAAAAAAAAAAACTTTTCATTTCAAATTGCTATTGTAAGGAATAGTTGACTCTTTCTTATGAAAGAACACAACTGTATGTCGTAGAAAGCCATCTGTCTGCCCCCGTTCATAGAAAACAAGAAAGAGTAGTGTTTCTTTGTTTTCGTATTTATAGTCGGTATTTAAACATATTTAAACTTAACCTAATGAACAATTAAATAATTTAATTCAATATCAAAATTGATTGATTGATTGATTGATTGATTTATTTATTTATTAGTTAAAGATATAGCTGGCACAATTTACAATCCTGGTATAGAACAAATTTAATTATAATAGGAATTCTGTCGAAAATTACAATCTAACTTCTATTTGATTTTATGAATACAATTGAAAGTTTCTTGAACACATGAATGTTTGACGGCAGAGAGTTGAATAATCGTACAATATCGAATTTTGTGTGGTTAAATCATTAAATCTTGGTAGGTAGTCTATAGTCTATAATTTGTTGCTTTAATTATGTGGTTGAACTTCCTGAACGTATACTCTTGAAGATAACAAGGAAAGTGATATGTTTTACATTAAACACAACTATTAGGACGCTTAGCATTAGCCATATTAGCATTTTTAGAACGTAGGAATGTATCTGTTGAGAGTAGAATTTTCTCCAGCGAATCAAAGTCACGATTCCATAAATTCATGCTTTTAATGATGAAATTAACTAAATGTAAAAGTGTTGTGCCTCGAATATGAGTCATTCACTAAATTTTTATTAAAACTTTTTCGGCTAAAAATTAGATTTTCTATGGGACCTCTATGAACACATGCACACAAGTTTTGTATGTGGTATCGGGAGCCGGATGTATCACAGTTGGCTATAAGTCTTTTAAGTGTTTAAAAATTACATTAATTTCTTATACTCGTAGGGTAACGGCTCTAGTCGTCGGCCATCTAACTTTTTTTCACTTTGCTCTTCTCCAGTTACTAAACTATTTAATAAAACCCGTTTAAAAAAAATTCGTTGAATATCGAACCAAATATTATTAATAGATAAAAAAGAGCATTTTTAATTAAGGCCCTCACTGTTTTCTAGAAACGAGCAGATTAATGAAAAAATAAAAAAGTCATTGTGCTAGTGGTCGGCCCGGTCCAATCATTCAATGAAAAGAACATATTCAGTGATCATTTAAGGGTTTATGTAAAAGCAAAACATTTAGTATACAATATTTTATTATTTTTAATAGCATAGAATAAAAAACACTAAGTTGGTTAAAAGACGAAGTTGGTATCAAATCATTCTATACGTATTTCTCTTTTTGCTTATTTTGTAATAACTTAAATAATTGTTATTAGTTTAAAAAATAAAGTTATTGAATGGCTTAAGAGACTAAAAACAAACTAACAAAAAAATACATGGGTAGGTAGGGTAAGTGTACTAGTACCCGGCCACCTAGCATTTTTTTCTTACTTCAATAGCTTTTTATTTGTATGGCTTTTTACCCCGAGCACTTAGAATAAAAGCTTACATATTGTTCAAATGAATGAAAAATTGATTTCTTAAAAAAAAATGAATGCACGTTTTTGTCTCTATGCATTTGTAACCAAAATATATTTTCCAAAAAAAGAGATTTTTCACCAGTATCTGGCCACCAAAATCCAGTCTTCGGCCACTTCAAACCAGAATCCGGCCAGTTTAGATTTATTTTAAATTAATTTTATTTAATAGATGATGTTAACAACATTGAGTAATTTTTTTTAATCCCTCTGTTAAGTTTAAAACTATTTACCTGTTTCTTATCTGAAATTTATATTTGTGATTTATGCCTGATAATTCGATTTAAGCCTGATGCAAATTATAAAAAAAAGACACGTATTACCTTAGATCTAAACTCTTTAGGCAATTATAAACATAAATAAGAATAAAATAAATTATAAAAAATATCACAAAAAAGATTTCTTGAAATAACTTAAAAAATCATAGATAAAATATAGTACGTTAACCCCTTTTTCATTTAATGTATTTGACTTATTGTTAAACAATAAATAATAGCAATTCATAAAAAGATATTCAGCTTATGGTAAAGATAAATTTAGTTAGACATTGATTCTAATATCAAAAATTCAAGGATTAATTATAATTAAGACATTTATCGCAAATATAATCCATATTTATGGCATCATTGAACGGCAGAAAGCTTATTGAAGTACATTTAAGATGATGCCAAAGTGGGCATGTATCACAACCAATATTTTTTAGATCGCGATCTTCAGTATCGCTTATAAGAATCTCTTTGCATTTGTGACAATTAACAGCTTTTTTGCGTTCTTTACGTTTTCCTTTCTTCAGTGTTAAAGCTTCTTACTCTTGTTTTTTTTTTTTTTTTTTAAGCCTTCAAGGAAGTACATTTGAGGTGGAACCACGAAGGACAAGAATCACATATTTTTCAGATTATCATCCTCAACATCACTTATAAGTTCTTCAAAACAATTCTTGCAGATTTGCTTAGCTTCCGAGGCTGTTGTTAAACTTTGTTTGGGTATAATTGTTCTTTTCGGCTTCCCTCTAGGTTGTTTCTGTTTAAGAAGCTTCTTGGCCAGACGTTCTTCCTTCCGCTGTAATAGAGCTTGCGTTGTTTTTTCCGTTCTTTGTTCAAAAAAATGTCCCTGAGAAACAAACCACCAGAGTCTGTTGGCTATTATATTATCAAGTACTTTGGCGCAACAAGGGTTAAGGGAGATAGGTCTGTACGATTCCAGAAGTGTTTTATCTGATTTTGGTTTAAGTATGGAAATGACATTGCTGTTTTTAAAAAGTTGGGTGATAAAGTTATGGAAAATGGAATTGTAAAGCTTGACAAGTCTAGCTTTCACGGAAGGAGAGAGATTCTTTAACATTGCATATGATATTCTATCATTGGCAGGTGTTTTGCTTTTAATTTGTTAAATGCCATGTCTAACTCTAAAAGACTAATATCTTTGTCAATCATTTTTCCATTTTCTCTGGGGGGAGTAGGAGACAAAAGGGGTAGGGAGAAGTTTATTTTGACAAAAACAATTGGAGAAATTTGAATCGTGAGACTCTCTAGACCAGAATTCGGAAAAGTGATATTAATGTTAGTGGAGTTAGTGGGGGAAATCCAGTGAATGGCAGAGGAAGAATTAATGCCACATCTTCTGATATTAGACCAAATTATGGCAGTGAGAGTATTAGGATTAATTTGAGAAGTAAATTTATGGATAAATTCTGATTTAGAAATTTTTATTTTCCTTTTTTATTTTCCTAGTTAATAACATTTTCAGTGGAAATATTGCGTTTTAGAGAATTCCAAAGTCTGTTCTTTTCTCTTTTTAGCTGCTCAAGTTCGCGATTCCACCAGGGTACTCTTGGCTGAGAAAGTAGTTTGAGGAATAGATTAGTTAGCGCTTTGGAGAATGATTTTGTGTATATTAGCAGCTTCTTTGTTAATATTATCACTGAAAGGGTGAACAGAGCTATGTTTATTTAGAAGTCGTTGGTAAAAAATCCAATTGGCTTCGTCAGTTTTGAATTTAGGTCTTCTTTTCGCGGAAGGAGGGGAGAATGGAACAAATAAGTCGTTGTTAAGGATAAGTTGGTTAAATTGAACTGAAGAATGAATTAAGAAAGCAATTCCGCCATAGGGACTTAGGGAATGGTTTTGAGAGATGAAATGATAGTTGACTGGGATGGGAATATTGATTATGGATGTCAACTGAGTTTCCTGAAGGGCAATAATTTTGGCAGTGATTGATTTAATAAATATTAATAAATCGTTATAATTATTTAAATAGCCTTTGATGTTCCACTGAATTATTTTTAATGCAGAGTTTATGTGTGGTGAGTAATTTGTGGTTGGTGATCTGATGTTGATGTTGGTGGGACCCCGTCGTCCTTGATTAAGCTGTTGGTTGACCAGGGTTGAGCCCAAATAGGGCGGACTAAGGATGGCGGGGTCAGTAGCGTTGGGATTATTCTTTGTTTAGAACGAATCACAGTCATAGTTTTGTGTTGATGATTGATTGATGACTTGAAGAAGATTGCGGTTGAACTATTGGGCGGTATACATAGTATAAGTTTTCTTGAATTAGTTTTTGTGTTAAATTTGTGATTGGTGATTTCGGAGAATTGGTTTCCTGTACAATTGATGTTTTTTGGTTATCTGAAATGTTTTTGGAAGTTAAAGTGGAATGACTATTAGGTTTAGATGAATACTTTTGCGTGGTTTGAATATCAGAGGAGGTCGAGCTGTGTTTTATGCGTTGTCACTAATGATTTGGATTTTATTTGATGGGCCAGGAGAAGAAGCTTTTTGGGGCTGAGTGTTAGAGGAGGTTGACCATGTAAGGATGGGACGGTGGTTGTCGGAGGCTTTTAATGTTGTTGCAAAAGTGTTAGGAAGCATAGGGGTTGGGTTTTAAATATTTTCTTTGCTTCCGACAGCGTAAATTTAAAATTTATCTTTGCTTTGTCTCGAAGAAGCTGGGTATTTCTCGGGGTCGGGAAATATTCCCTCACTCTGACTTTATACCAGTCAATATTTACCGTTGGTGGTGGACGAAAACGGTTAAAAGTAAGCAGTATGACTCCAGTGGGACGGTGAACTCCTTCCTGGTTTCTAGTGAATTTGAACACTTCAGAGTATTTATTTTCCTCTTCCGGAACCTGGATCAAGCAACTTGCATAGACAGTACCTTTGAAGCAGTTTAATGTCTTGAGAAGACTGACGTTAATGGGGCAGATATTTAACAGCTTTGTTTTTATTTAAATAAGTCAGCAACCTGTTGATTACGGCAAAGGAAAAGGAGACTTCCGTCTCGAAGTTGGGAGATTGAATCATAATTCGTACTGATGCTGTTGATTCCTTTTTTTAGGATAAATACACTATATAAAGTCAGTGGCTTCTTCTCATCACTCGCATTATAGTAATGAACTTCGGATCGGTTGAATTAGATGTGGTAGGTTGAGGATTGAAAACTGCCATAGGAGCATTATTTTTATTTTATTATTTTTAGAAAATGGCTCAGATAGCGACTCGATATCGAGGTTATTGAACCTGTTTCCCGGAGGCACATGACCCCAGAGAGACATTATAAAGTTTTAATCACTCGTAGAAACACTAAGCGTATGTATGTATATATAATTTTACGAGAAAAGAAAGAAAAAAAGAACGGTAGATGAGTGTGTGAAAGAGGTAACGGAACTTTTTGCAACTCGCGCACTTTATAGAGATTCGCAGCAATAAACGTCTAGTCGATACCGAGGTCAGACGATGACTGCTCTTTTTTTTATTGTCCGCTTAATAGGTACTTCAGAAAAGAATGGAATCCACTAAAATTTGTTTAAAAGGTTTATCTTTACACTTCGCTTTTTGCATTACGCTAACAAATTATTGTACGAGTATCATATTACCCTGAAAATATTACTGTAATAACTCCCTAAATAAATAATTTGTGGCTATAATGAAATGTTTTTAAAAATTCGGACGTAGTAAATTTTATTTTTCAGTACGGTATTTTCGGATCGCATTGGTCTCATTGCTGTTGCCCGAATTTCTTGGTGGAGGACACAATAAACCTTTGTGGATGGACACTGATTTCGGAAATAATATTCCACGATTTGGTAGGGTTTTTGCGGTGTAAATTTATTCTTGGTGGATTGCTAGGCTTTACTGAAAACAAAAAAAAAGCTACATAGTTTGAGGTTAAACGCTGCGTCACAGAAAACACCTTTTGGAATGTACCAAACAATCACAATTTATCTGCCCAAGATGAATTCGTAATTTATTTTTATTTTTTTCGTAATCTATTCAAATTTGTGAGTACTCCTACTCAACCAGCAAAGACGATAATGATTTAAGTGTGATTAGGTAGGCGCACTAACGAATCGAAAGAGAAACATTACTTCTTTGCAATTGCTATGAAATTAGGACAGTTTTTATGAATAAAAATGCAAAGACCGTAATTGCTGCTTATCTATCCTCAACCTTTTGTTGATTAGCTTTAAAAGTAATAATTTTATTTCGAATAAAATAACTCATTTTAAGCCTGTCCAACATATTTAAATATTTTAATTAATTTAGGGGCAACAATCGTATGCGCAACAATGACATTGTCGATAATAATCGTGTCGGAAACTTCGGTGGTAACAACAATCGAGGAATCGGTGTCAGTGGAAACACCAATCAAAATCTTGGCTATAATCGTCCAAACTTGAGCGGAGGCAACAACAACATGGGCGGCGGAAACCCCAATATGGGAGGAGGTAACAACCGAAACGTGGGTGCTGGACAAGTAAATCCCCTTAACTTTCAAAAAGAGTTCCCATCTCTACCAAATCCTTCAAACATGAACAACATGGGCAACTTGAACAACCGGTAAGTGATATTTGAAACACTACACAATTAAACATATGTACATATGTATATGTTCATAAGAAAAAACAAATGCCGAAAACCACAAACGATGTATTTTCTACAAGCAAAAAAAAAAACGTTCAAATATCTTCTCAGACATATGACGTTCTTTCAATTTTATATATGCGTTTCTAGACACATGATCTTAATGTCTTTTCGACTTTCCCCAAAGAAATCACTTGTTTACAAAAAAAAAAACCCTTCAACATTTTTTTGCGAACTTACTAATAAATGCGATTTTTTTACGAATTACTCTTTATAGCAATGGGCCACGCCAAAATATGATGTCGAATCGTCGCTGGTAAACAGATAATTAAACATAATCAATCAGAATAGTTCTCAGCGGAGAATCTACTATATTTAAACATTTAGTCTAAGAAAAGAAAAAGAGAAATACAAAGAGTAAATCATTTTAATAACAGAACCTTAGTAAAACATATAAACCACCAATTGAATAGGGAACAACGCAATTGTCATGCGGACAGTCGTCTGTTCCCCGAACCATTTTATCTTTGAACATCTGACATAAACAATGAATAAAGGTAACATTTGCATAATTTACTCGTATGTTACCGCACTATTACTACTATTTTGACTAGTGTGATGATCAAATCAGTTTTTAGAGTTTTTTTTTGTTTTTGTTTCATTTTTGTTTACGTATCTTACTTCTGGTATTAGTAAGAAGACAAGATCAACCAGATAAACTAACTCTCTATCATTATTTTTATTATTATGTATTTTCTTCTTTTTTATTTTTTGTTTTTGATCAACCAACCAACCAAGAACGGTAATGAAAGCGTGCCGTTAGCAGATGGACATTGTAAAACAATTTAATTTGTAATGTATTTGTTGCTTTCTAGTTAATTCGATTAAATCATTGTACTTATATACCTATCATGTGTATGAGATCAAATGGAAATTGCACACAATTGTCGTAGCAACCCATTCCATTCCAAAAACAAAAATACAAAAAAAAATTATTTTAATATATACCGGATATGTATATACACATCTATGTATGTAGAAAAGTAAAAATAATAAATAAAAAAAATTAGAGACTAAAGTACTCGAAGAGCTTGAAATAAAAAATTGGTTCTCCTAATAACTTCCAAAAGCCATGTATTTTATTACAGAGAGAATGAAATCTTCATTTGTTGGAGTTAATGACAAATAATACGTATTTATGAATGCGGTCGTAAGTAAACAATTAACAAAATTGTCAAAGGGAAAAGAGAGAGAGAGCTGTGATTTTTTTTTTAACCAATTCGAGTTAAATTTTTATTCATTTAAATGTCTGCGTTGAACTAATTGAAACTGGAATTGAAGTTTTCATTTCATAGTTCTGGACATCTATAATGAATTGCGCTGTACTGTGCTCGAATTAGTATTTTATTTTTTCTTGATTCCATTAACATATTATTGGCTGAAACAATTATTAAGTCTGCATTTATTAGAACACTTTTCTGTATACATTGAGAGTCAACTGGCTAAAATGTTGGTTACGTTGGATCAATTCACGACCCTAATAAATATCTAAATTGTGGTAGTTCGATACTCTTATATCAGTTCATTGAAAACAGAAACCGAATAGCCGAACCACGTGAAAGGTAGACACCGTAGAAAGAATTCAAGCTAAATGTTCGACTTCCTGTTGAACATTATTAACCATCGGTTTGCTGTAGATTTTAAAGGAGCATTTCCAAACAAGCCTGATATAATTTAAACATCTTTGCTCGACATACTTATAGACTCATTTCTTACTATGCCTTCTGCAGGATCTGGTAATGAGGTGTGGCAGCACCATTATTTTTTCCAACTACCTCAGCGATGTCTTTGAAGTGGCAGTGGCACTATTAGCGCACTATACGGCTTTTTTTACATGCTTCTTGATTGAGCTCAATTTATTATATTTGATAAACGTGTTTCAAAAACCGTACACCAACCAAGCTCTAGAACGTGGTTATATTTCAAAATATAGTGCAAGTAATGTGCTAACCAAGAAGTTATTACATTATTTTGACCCTTTGTTGGATGACATGCAGCTCAGTGACTCCTTCACGTTATCAGTTGCGGTAGTTTGAATTTCTTGGCAGGTTTTCCATCTGTCGAAGAATACGAGTAATTCGATGAGGCAACGTAATTTTTCGATACATTACAAGTCCTAGGCCTTCCTAAATTGTATGGTAAATTCTCTTAGGTGGGATCTTAACTAAACCTCTGATTTGCGTGTCGACCATTTGAGGGACCTTTTTCCTGATTTCAAGTAGGAGGCGACAAGAAACTTTAACATGGACAGAAAATTATACTTTCGGAGATTTGCAATAGTTATTGTTTTAACAAATTCAAGGACTAAGTTGTTATTCATCGGTTTCAATCAACATCTGTTATGATATTCTGATAGTATGGGCCATCAAAAGCCGATCCTTTCCTCCCTGCTTGTTAAAAAACTTATCAATTTTCAAGTTTAGAATCACTGCAAAAAAAACAACAGTTGCTGCAGAACACAATATGGATGTGAGAGCCAGTCTGTTAACTTGGTGTAAAAAAAATTACTAGCTTGCTATACATATCTAGTCTAGCAACAAATACAAATTGATACCTTTCACCATAATCTCTGACCAATCATCAAACGCAGGAAGCCGCACATGCGAGGAAAAAATTGTACACTGCTCGGGCTAGGCCCCGCTTTTAAGAACAATATTTCGCCGTCAAGTAAAGCAGGCCATGCCCTCCTTATTTTTGAGTCACTGTTGGGTGGTTTTCACTTTGGTGAAAAAGTTTTTTTTTTTGTTTTTCAAAATTTTTTTTCGCTACGAATTAAATTAGTATAAAAAAGTAAAATATACATTGTGTAAAGTATTCCTTGACGAATACAAAACTTTATTAGCATTTGAAGAAAAACAATTATAAGGTATACATTTCGCCCATCTCCGGAAACCTCTCTTCAAAAACGTGCTGGGCGGTACCAGGAATATCTCTGGTAGGTTTCATTTGAAACAAAAAAGAAAACTGTTAAAGTAGATGGATAAAACTAGTCTCTATCATAGCCGTTTTCAAAAATTTTCATTTTTAACAAAATAGCAGCTTTTTGAACGTACGAGGCTATTTTTGACAAAAAAACGAGTCACATTTTTATTTATAACAAATCTAAAAATTAAGATATCAAAAAAATCCTACGTAGGAGACTAGATAATGGTATTAAGAATATCCATGCGAAATGGCATGCAAATCGGTCGAGTGGTTCAAAAGATATTTCTGGTACCGACTCGTAAAACACTGCTTCGAGAAAAACGCAAACGAAATGCAAAATCTGCAGTGTGCCTTGCCTGCGTGGCTTCGAAAGCAAAACTGAAAATGTGCTCGAGTAGTGCCTTCTGGAATATTCTGAATTCTAATATTCTTATACAAGGTTTAAATCTATTGCTAAGCAGGTATAAATATTTGCGAGGGCACTGATCCGTCATTAGAGAAGGTAGAAAGGCAGAGCAAGCACGCAACTGCTCATGTCCCTAATGAGCGATCCGCCCGGTCCGACGTCTAACGGTCATAACTTTATTTAATTACTGGAATTTTTGGAAAATTCTTGCGGCATTTGAATTGCAAAAGAAAATAGAATTTTTTCATGCAAAAAAAATCGATTTTTTTGAGCGGAGAAACGTATGTAACCCCTTAACTCAAACTCCACCATACGTTTACTCATGCGTATGAGTTCGGACGCTTCTCTGAATTCGTCAAGAGATTGTTCCGTTTATTGAAAGATTCTTCAGCGCTGTATCGATTTTCTCGTCAGTAAACAAAACTCGTTGGTAAGCGTTCTTTTCGTACCGGCTGCGCAGATTTTTTGGTTTTTCTTCAATGCGACTGTGTAAGAATCCAATGTGCTTTTTATATCTACCGATTGCCAAATCTTTATTGGCATTGCAGCGCATCGAGTTTTCGAAATTGTCGTCTAAATCGTGATTGCACGGCTTCGATGGCACTCGAAAGCCCTTACAGTACGTAACAGTCACAAAAATTTCCAAAATGCAGTATACAATATTGCGATTGATTCCAAGTGGTTGCAAGATCCGAAAGATGGGGCGACATGATTGCAAACAACCAAATAATAAATCAAACTAACTTTAAATGTACATATTGTATGGACCCTGAATCAGTGGAAAGTAATCATGTAACGAATGAACCCAAATTTAGTCATGCTTCACACAGTAGTCGCCATCGCAACTACATACGTTCAGTTGTTTAGCAATCTCTATGACATGACTATGTGGTTCACATTTTCTCTTGTAGCATTCCTATTAAATGACTGACCTGACTTTAGTTTTAAGTAATTATACCTTTTTTTTGTGTGAAACCTTATTAACTTAATACTAATTGAAATTGAAGCGATAAAATAAATATAAAGAACATGTACTAAAATATTTATCCAGTGAAAGCAACAGTATAAATGTCAGAACAAAGTACATCATACGAGCTACGCCTACTTCTTCGGAATCACCACAGGATTGTTTGCATCCTTATACAGCATTTTAAAATGGCTTTGAATTTACGTTTATATCACATTTAAATGAGTTAAAACATTTTTAAACTCTGAAAAGCGTGTTACCAAGAGATTAATAATTTTGTTGGTTAGAAAATTAGTATTTCTATATTTGAGTTTTATTTTTCAAAACTCATATTTAACGATTTTACCAACTCAGTACAGCTCTCTCTTCGGCTCTTACCTTTTTTTAAATATTTATTTTCTAATTTAAGCAGACATCAAATTGCAATGATTGCAGTTGAACTGGATTCTAACAACTTGTGGAGTACCGCGCGGATAAAAGAAAACCTGTTCAAAGCAACAGCGTAAGCGACTTCGACATCTCATAGGAATTTGGCAATGTTCCAACCTCTCATTACAGCATGAGGGAAGATACGAATTGTTATTCTAAATAAAAAATATACTTAAACTGCTGGGAAAGGTTTTTTTTTTTTTAAATGAAAACAACTCCAATGCTCTTTCGTTGCATATGTGAAACTAAAAAAATTATAGTAGTGCTCTGGTTAAACCATTTTTTGGTTGAAGCGAAACAAAAGTCTACGGAATTTCATATCACCAGCCGTTGCTTAAAGCGAACGTTTGGGTTTATCAAACTATTTCTATTCCTTTAAATTTAGACTTTCCGGTCTTAACAAATCGACAACTTTCCCCTTGGAAAGTTGGCTTTATCGTTGATTAATTTATAACACACATAACTATATTTACTTGTTACTCGCTTTACCAGCTGGTTTTCTATTTTCGTTCGCTTATATCATAGAAATTTTTGCGATATGTGTTTTTATGTTGATTCCTGTTTTATACGAGGGTGGGTAGGGACTCCCATGCTAGGAATGAAAACGCAAGTTTTTCAGGAGTTTTTTGTTTTTTTATTAACGTGATCTCCTTTTTCAATCCATCTAAAAAAACATGATTCAAAATAGGCTTCTCTCAACTTATATGACTTCCTCGTTCGTTTAACTTTTTTCCCTGCGATCCACGTTTTTATGTTGGGAAACAAAAAAGGAGAAGAGAGACAGGTCGGGCGAGTGTGGAGAGTGCGTTAGCAATTCGTACCATAATTCATGTAATTTGAGTGACTTTGTGCGTTGTCGTGGTAGAGCAGCACTTTCTTATTTGCCAAATGTGGTCCAATAACTCACTGTTTAATGTGTTTCCTTTCTTAAAAAGTTCATGATGATTCTTCCCTTCGAATCCCGAAAAAACGTAGCCATGACCTTTCCAGCCGTCGGGACCGTTTTTGCCTTTTTCCATTGTTTTGACTACTTCTTGGTCTCTACCGTGTAGTAATAAATCCAGGTTTCATCAACGATGACGACTCATCACAAAAAATCCTGCGGATTTCGCTCATAGTGCTACAAACACTGCGTCAAAATTGACAGCTTCAGATTCTTCTCATGCGTACCATGTAAAATGTTAATTATCGTTTCGTACGGTACGCTTAGAACTTCTGCTACTTCGCGCACTTTCGTTCGGAGATCAGCAAGAATCAGGCCACGGACATTTTCAACGATTTTCGCAGTAATCACATCTGCCGGGCGGCTAGTAGCCCTTCATCACAAACAGATGCACGGCCAAGTTTAAATTCGTTGAACCAATATCTCAGAGTTGTCATAGATGATGAGAAGGGTCCACTGGACAGCATTCAACCTAGCTTTTATCTCTTCGCCCACTTTTCCATTCAAAAATAAAAACCTAATTACAAATCAAGATTGCTTTTGTTCTGTTGTTTCAAAAAAAAACATCAAACACTGTCAAATCGAAACTAGCCAATGAATCAGTTTGAAATTGTGTATCGCGTTGTTTCAAAGATGGCAATGCCGACCTTCCTTAGCAAAGTTACCTGATTTGAAAAGCGGGTACTATTGATCCACCCTTGTAAACCTAAGAACGAAATGCAAATATATTGACTATCTGCAATCGTCAATGTGTTGTTTACGTTTTTTTATTTTCTGTATTTCGTTAATACCGAGCACTATTATAATAACCACAGGCACAGAACATCCAAGCGGTCGCAGTGTGCATTGGATTTTGCGGCGCGTTATTCCTCATGAAAAAGTTGTTTCTAATATTTTTTTTAACGACTTTACGAGTCGAGAATATTCATATGGATGTACCTGCCATTTAAAAAGATCGAATAAATACATACTAATTTAAAGATGTCGAGATACATGAACTTTATAAACACCATCAACTGCAAGCAGTAGAAATGTCGTGTATAAAGTATTACCCACCCAAATAGTTTGTTTAAATTTGTTTAAATGGCGTAAATATTTACTCGTAAACATCTAACACGAAGCAGTTCAAAAATATTTGCGAAATTTCCTATTGAAATCTAAGCAGTATACCTATCTACCTACCTACCTACCAGTCAGCTAAGTAATGTAATGAGCAGAAAGATTTGTATTTGTACGATTAGCGGATCGTAAATTATGTAAGTATATTGACTAATAATTTATGTAACTCGGATTTCAATTTTTTGAAAATCTTTTCAATAGATAGGATTAAAATATTTTGCAAAACAGTCCTTTAGAAAAAAAAAAAATAATAATAATAATAAACAGTTATCCTTCGCTAACAATGCGTTAGTCAGTTCGACTCCCCATATGGGCTGCATTTTGAAATTCGTAAAGCGTGAGCGATGGATCACTGTATTGATAGTTAACTCGATCAACCTTAATGTTTTGTTTATGTAATTTTCTGAAATGATTTAATGATTTATCTTAACACTATTATTTGTATAATTTTTTAATTAATACTTTTCATCTTTTAGGATATTTACTGGACAAGTGGATGGATCGCTGCGATATTGAAGGCCGAATTTTGTAAAAAAAAAATATTAGTTTGGATAATTAAACTGTATTAATGATTTAATTACGAGTATCATTTCATTTTAAAGTTTATGTATCAAACTTTATTGATAAGACTGAAATTGAAAAATTGTACCTGATGATTGAAAGTATTAAATACTTAAAAATTAATATTACTTTACGATTTTGTTGTTTGTCATTTCATTTATCAAATTCAATTAAAGTTATTAGAAGAATAACTAAATAAAGATCTAATTATGCAAAGAGAAGACAATACTCATGCACTTACAAAACAACAAACAAAAACTATAATAGCTTTAACAGGTTAGATGCCAGTGGATTAGTCGTGATCATTCGTTTTTCAGAAGTCAATGTATCACACTTGATTACATTGAAAACTTTTCCCCAGGTGAGTACATATTAAGATAATTTGGCCACCAAGATCTTTCCCACCTGCCGCTGCAGGTTTTTCATATCATAAACCCACCTGTGCTTCAAGAGACTCCATTGCATTCCCTGGTTTTCTCCACAGAGTCATTTGCTTTCCCCTCCTCATGTCATCCAACCAAAAGAGCATAAAATTGTCTTCCCCACAAAATCTGTCCCACCTAAACGTGTCTCTTTTAATATTACATCCAATCGATCTCCTACAAAAACCCAAACCTCACATCCTAAGCCTCCCGCATCCGCTCTCACATAGAAATGACGGCTATATCAACACGTGCGAGTCTACCTTGCTTACTTGCACGATAAACCTGATTCTACCTGCATCCATGGTACCACTCATACAAATCTCATGGTTTCAATCTAACAGGAAGGACTCCCCACTGATCCCACAGATCTTCGACGAATTTTTATCAATTTTCACAACAATTTCAATATCTCTTCTACAAACGTCGATAACGATCTCTCCTCATATGCCTCTCATGTCTCTTCCAAACATCTCTTGCATCTTCAAAGAAGCGCACTCTAGCTTTAAAAACTACGAGGGCGGGTCAATAAGTCCGTGACTTTTTGAATTTCTGACCTCTTTACTGAAACAGCAACGCTGCTCCTGTCAACAGGCATCTGTCAGTTGACTCCTGCCAAAATTTAAACTTGCTGCGTCAGTTAGTTTGTGTTTGACAGCTATTTTTATCAGACTACTCACTAATTTGAGGAGAAAATGGAAAAAAGTGAATTTTGTGCTTCACTTCACAGGAAGGTTTGGCGTTGTTTAATCGCAATATGGAGGAGATTTTGCACCATTTTGTAACCGTGGACGAAACATGGATCCATCACAACACACCAGAGAACAAACAACAGTCAAAACAGTGGATTTCTAAGGGTGAATCGGCGCCAAAGGCCAAGGTGGGTTTGTCAGCCAATAAAGTTATGGCGACTGTTTTTTGGGATGCACGCGGGGTAATCCACATTGACTACCTTCAAAAGGGAAGAACAATCAATGGGGAATATTATGCCAACTTATTGGACCGATTCAATGACGATTTGAAAAAAAACCGACCTCATTTGGCCAAGAAAAAAGTTCTTTTCCACCAAGACAATGCAAGGGTGCACACATGTGCAGTTGCCATGGCAAAAATCCATGAATTGGGCTATGAATTGCTCCCTCATCCACCCTATTCTCCAGATTTGGCTCCGAGCGACTACTTCTTGTTCCCAAACCTGAAGAAATGGCTTGGTGGAAAAAGATTTGACTCCAATGATGAAGTCATCTCGCAAACAAAGGCCTATTTTGAGGACCTCGACAAATCATTTTTTTTGGAAGGGATAAAAAAATTGGAGAAGCGTTGGACAAAGCGTATAGAGCTCAAGGGAGACTACGTTGAAAAATAAAATTATTTTTTTATCAAAAAATCTTTGTTTTATTCCAAAAGTCACGGACTTATTTACCCGCCCTCGTACTATCGTCCCTAACATGCCCCACAATCCAGCAAACAATCGTCTATCACTCTACTACCAAAATGTGAGTGGTCTGCGTTCAAAAACATCTATTTATCTCAACTCTCAAAAGCTGCCGTGTTATATTTTTGCTTTAACCAAAACTTATCTAATATCAAGGATTCGGAACTATTCACACCTGAATTCCATTTATTTCCGACGATGGGCGTGAAAATGGTGATGATGATGTAGGACGAGGTGTCCTGGCAATCAAAATTCGGTTGAATCCTAAGTTGTCAAAAAGTCATCTACCACCGATTTCGAATTCATCTGTGTTAAAGTTACTCCTTCCAAACACAAACTTTATATCCTCTGTTGCTATGTCCGCCCCTCCCAACCAATACACAGTTATCAGCTCGCGACTAATGCGGTTGATTTCCTCTTCGAAATCACAGATCACTGTGATGAAATTACTGTTCTCGGTGACTTTAATCTCCCTCGCCTCCAATGGACTCACTGGGATGAAGAATCTTATATTTTGTTGCCACAAATGCAGCTTCTGACAAAGAAATCCTTTTCACAGATTGCCTCACAAACTCTGGCCTTTTTCAAATAAACCCAAAATCTAACTTCATGTGTCGGAAACCAGATCTGATCTTTACATCCGACACCATGAACTGTCTTGTTCTTGAGTGTGAACTTCTTTCGAAATTAGACCGTCTCCATCCACCTATCTTCGTTATTTATTCATATGATAACAATAATTCCTTGAGGCTTTCAGAAACTTCCTTCCACTTCGATTTCCGTAAAACCAATTACACTAAACTCAACAATCTACTCAAAAATGTTGACTTTAGTTTTCTTCAAAACAGTAACGTAACCGCAGATTCTGCTGTAGCTATCTTCTACGATAAGATTTTCCACTGTATGAGGCAAATTACTCCTTTTATTCGACGCAGAAATCCTTCGTCATCTCCTCCATGATATAAAAAAGAACTTCGTACACTTTGTAATAAGAGAAACAAGTTATGGCAACAATACGTTAAATCTGGTTCTGACTTTGACTAACAAAACTACCTCCTATCTTACAATCATTTCTCCCTACTTGCTGAATATCGTTACCAAATATATCTCAGCCAAATGCAATATTCCATCATCTCAGACCCTTAAAAAATTCTACCAATTTATTAACACAAACAAAATCCGATTGCTATCCATCAACTGTCAATTTTTTTAATATGTCTTCGGATGACTCAATAACCATCGCTAATCTATTTGCGAACTTCTTTAGTCAATCGTTTTCGGTCCAATCTGATGACCCCGATCCTGAATACTTTTCTTACCTGAACAACTGTTGTCAAATATCTCCCTCGGCACTTAAAATTACTTCAGCGCAGTTACTAGACAAAATGCATAACTGAACTGACGATTTTTCTCCAGGTCCTGATGGATTAGTATTTTCAAACTATCTTTCTCTGAAGGGCTCTTTTCTCATCTGCAAGGGAAAGAAATTGATGTAATCGCCACGGACTTCGGTAAGGCCTTTGATAAAATCTTGCACAAGTTAATTCTATTCAAACTCAAAGTTCTTGGATTTGAACCTAGACTGACCTCTTGGATTAATTCCTACATTAAAAAACGCTCCTATATTGTTTATTTTCGTTTCCATTTTTCTGACCCAATTCTCGCCACTTCGGGTGTCCCACAAGGCAGTCATCTCGGTCCATTAATTTTTATTTTGACTATTAACGATGTTGTTAACGTCATAAGGCACTCCCACATATCAATCTATGCCGATGATATGAAAATCTATAGACAATCTTAAGCCTCTCTGACTCTCAACCCTTAGAAGATGATATTAACAGATTCTCGATATGGTGCCATAAGAACTTTCTCGAGTTCAACACAGAAAAACGAAAAGTCATTTCTTACTCCCGGTGGCGTTTGACACTTCCAATCCGCACCTACTATTTATCAAATCAAAGAGTAGCTGCAGTTACTTCAATGCCGGACTTGGGTGTCATTAGGAAAGCTAACTCCGCTCTCGGATTTGTTAAACGATGGTTAAAAGAATACTCCGACCCCTATGTCACCAAATTCCTGTACATAACCTTTGTTCGTCCACTTCTCGAGTACGCCAGCGAGATATGGTCTCCTTACTACGATGTACATATTCTGCGCATTGAAGGTGTCCAACGTAGATTCCAGCGATTCGCATTACGGGAGTCCGCCGAAAATCTCTTCATCCACAAACTTTTAACCGGCATCTTCGACTGTCCCACAATACTCTCAAATCCCATTTAACACCAACCCGTGTCATTTCAGATCTGTCCACCTTTTTCGTCCGAATAATCACAGTACAACTTATGGTCTCAACGAGCCACTACGTGAAACAAATCGGATACGTCAAGTGTTCGATTTCCACTGCAGCACTCCAGCCCTTCGAAATTCCCTGAATAACCATTTTTCCCGTCAATAGACCTTAGTTTAAGTAGAAATAGTAAATAGTTATAAGTCATAGTTTGTTAAGTTATATGTTTGTATTAAAGATTTTCAATAAACTGTCCGGGGTTGACCCGGGCCACAAATCGCATCCACAAAAAGTGACCGTGTTGTTTGGATTTCAATCAACATTTCAGACGAAATGATCCATACGATTTCCAGCATTTCGAAATGTTGAATTTCAGTGAAATGCTGCATTTCGTCTCTGCATTTATAAGGTTGTCAAATCGAACAAACCTTTTTAATTATTCCGCACGTCATTCAGCGCTAACAAAAACAAATTTGAAAGAAGTCAGCTGTTTTAATATTTACAATCATTAACGACTATGTGCCACAACCAAATGAACCAAAAAAAAATATAAGAAAAGGAGGAAGAGGGAAGACGCTGACGAGGAGTTTATTGTTGAACCCTGGGAAGAAAATATTGTTGGGCTCCGGGGGAACAAAAAAAAGGGCATATACATAAAGAGATGTCCCTGTTGTTTAAAAATAAAGGGGTGGAGATTTCACCGGAGGAAATTGAAACAAAAATTACGAATCTGTAGCTGACAGTAACTGTCATATAAATTTTTTGCGTTCAGTGTAAACGGTGAAATGAAATTCTTAAATTTCAGGTCGGTGTAAACGTACTATAAGTCTTTAGGATTCCCTCATTTTGTATTACTTGCAAAAGTTTTGTTTCTTCGTAAGACTTAAGTCAGGAAAGAAAACATTGTCATTTAGTTATAAAATAGGAAATTGTTTAATTAATCAGAACCTTAAAGAAAATTACAGTTAATACAAAAAAACAAATGTTGTTTCTGCTTCTTCTCCATATACCAAATCTGGATCATCATTTATTGCGGAGTTAGAAGTTGGTAAATTTTTATAAAAGTCGTGAAACACAGCTGGCACTAAGCTTAAAAGAGAGCACAAATCCCTTTTTTTTCTCCTCAGATATCGAGACTAAAATTTTGTACTTTGCTTGGAGTGTTTAATCTTTGAGACATCTATTTTTTCCTCTTCTAAGGAAGCTTAAAATCTTAAACTCTTCTTTTATATCTCACTAAGCCATTCTCCTGGTATTGGCACGCTATGCCAAGAAAACTGCTCATTAATAGTATTTTTTTTTTCTGCACACAAAAATTGTCTTCAACAAAGCGGCAAAGTCAAAGAATTGTTCTTGCTGCATTCCGTGTACCTGGAACTCCTTTTTTAACCCTTTTGTTCTGTTCGTACTAGCTAATATCAATCGTGGGGGTGGTAAACAGGTGTTTCAATATATATATATTTTTTTTCAATCATGGAATGATCCACGTCACATTCCATATGTGTATGACCCGGAACAAGGAACTTGTGGCTTATAGTTAAATTGAGCCACTAAAAACATTGCTCCACATGACTATTTTTATTTTGTCCCCCCGCACGTATCTGAGTAAAATGTAACCTCAGAACCGCAATCAGGCAGCTTCTTCATAGGCAGGAAGCTATTTCATTACCCCCTCTAGCAGCTAGAGCTTCATGCCACATGTAGTGCGTTGAATCTCCGGTAGCATTATCGTGTACAGTAAGGTTATAGGTCCATAACTGCCTTTTATAAAATACTACCGAAGATCGAACAAACGGTGTTGGCAAACATTGCTGAAGATCGAAGCTATAGTATTTCTTTTGCGCGCTGTCTTGTGCTGCTACCTTATCAGTTTTTTGGCATCAAATGTTGCATTAGCCTGATCCTGGTGGATTTCGTGATCGTTTTCTGCTTCCTGATTAGTAGAAACTTGAACGCGCATGTGAGGGGTGTTGCACTTGTAGCAGGTGTCTACTTTGGCTTTTTAAAGGCTAGTTTTAATTTATGAAATTCCCTCTCATAAATTGAACGACCAACAAAATTCGTTCGTCCTTCTTTGTATAAGTCGTACATAATGCGCAAGTTTAAATAGGAAGGTAAAAACTTCTTCTCATTTGTACGTCTGGTGTAATGACTTTCATAGTTTGGAAAAAAATTTATGTGAGCCAGGACTTTATTAAGCAAGTATTCAGATTTTTTGTTTTTCGAAAATTTTTTCCTCTTTGGTCGTAATATGCTAAGTATTTTATTTTTGACGGCGTTTGATATGAACCTTTATTTTTTATCTAAAATTCTGCTGAAGCAAGCCTTACACACAGAAACTCTTGCTCCGTTTACTTTAAGGAAGTATTAATAAGTTACTTTTTGAACTGCCAAGTTTTCTTTTGCGAGAAACCTGTTTTTCTTTAACATTTATGAGATTTGCGATAAAAGTTACCCTTTTGTCGGGGGTGCCAAGTGACCAGTACTCATCAAAAATACCTTTCCTAATGTCCTCTTTAAGGAAAGAACTGCATTTTTTCCTGCATTATGTAAAATTTTGTAATTCCCTTGCTTGATCAACTTTTCCGCTTACACTCACGTAACTTTTGCCGCTACGAATTTAATTAGTTCGTTATTTCCTTATGCGCTCGGACCACTTTTTATCATTATTTCCTATTTTCTCAACTGATGTCTCTTCATTTACTTAAGTTGAACTAGTTGGGACTTCATTGATTTCGCTATCACTGGTTTCTTCTTCTGGGACAAAATCACCATCCATAACGTTATCATCGGAATCGAAAATGTTTGGCATATCAGCACGTAACGATGGAGCTGAGGTGAAGCTGGTTTTTCTGCAGCAAAAGCAAATTCAGCATTTTCTGATAAAAAGTTTAAGTTGACTTAAGTCTTTAGAAGAGTCTTAAATGTTTGAGAGACATCGGTCATAATAAACTTAAGACGTTAATACCAAACCAAATATGCATTTTTCTGACTTAATTATTACGATGGGAAGCAGTTGTGCTAGACTTAAGTCGTTAATACCAAACGAAAGAGAAAAAAAATTGAGTTAATCCCAATCAAAAACCCAAAATGCAATTTTTTGACTTAAGACTTTTTTGCCTAACGTCAAAGAATTTTTTTTTTAAGCAGGTTTGTAAGGTTATTTAGTTAGAGTAGTACAACTCTATTTAATCTTTTTGGAAAGTCCGCGCTCCGCACTCTTTTTAGTGCAGATTAGCGACCAAAGTGAAAGAGCTTTTTGCAATATTAATAGCGACCTGTGGGCTTTCAAGTCTCCAGCAAATGTGGGATTGACGGAAGATACTACACAGATTTTAAGACCCTAATGCTACATGCAATGATTTTTGAATTGAGTCCAGAACAAAGAATGCTTCTTAATAATGTTATGCAACAAATTGAGAGCAATGAAGGTGGTTTGCTCCTTTTAGATTCTAAGGAAAGGACTTGCAAGACTTGCTGCAGTAGCCTACTCATGAATAGCTTTCACGCTACACGGTGGCCGAATAGCTCATTCAGTACCTAAGCTGCAGTTGAACTTAGCTCATGGAGAAAAACCTATTTATAACATTCGTAAAAAACAAAAGCGATCGTGTAAGGATTTTACAGCAATGTAAGCTGTTGGTTCGGGACGAGTGTACAATTTCCCACAAAATAGCAATCGAAACACTAAATTCTACCATGAAAGATTAAAAGCAATCAAAGTATCGTAGGAGGGTTGGCCATTTTAGACAGACTCTGCCGGTAATTACAAAGGCATATTGGCAGATGAGATAAGATGCATATTTAAAGGGGTCAACTTTACGGCAAGATCGTATTGTCACAGATGTTACCGGTATAATTATATTAAATCGTGAATTCTGTAATAATGTTCAAAGTACTGAGGAAATGGTGAGCAAACTTTGTCCTAAAGTGCAAACTACTTAATATGGGAAATAAAGAATTGTTGTATGAAAGCTGCATTTTGGCGGCGATAAATGAAAAAATTATGCCACAAGTAGTAGGGGATATTGTAGAATATTTGTCTGTTGATAACATTCGACACTAAACAAGTCGCTTCATACTCTATAGAATTCCTCAACTCTTTGGATTTGTCTGGAATGCTTTCTCATAACCTTAAGTTGAAGTTTGGTGTTCCTCTTAAAGTAAAATCTTGACGCGGCCAGATTATGAATGGTACACGTTTAAAGATTACACATCTGGTCCGGAATATCGTTAGAGCTTTTATAATTAGTGGCACAGCTAAAATGTGACTAATTATAGTGTGTGTTTTTATCTCACGAATCCCAATTATATCGACGGATTTGCCTTTTCAATTTAAAAGATTGCAATTTCAACTAAAAGTTGCTTTGGGAATAATGCCCAAGGGCAAACACTCAGAGTAGCGTGCATTTAGAAAAAACAGGTTTTTCCCATGGGTGCTAACGTGGCGTCCTAATTATCGTGTATCCAATCTACAAAAACGTTGTTTATAGAACTGTATATACCTTGTAATATATAATTGATAACAAACATACACACATGTATGTACATATATGTCTACTACATTATACACCCATTAGCTTATAAAATTTCTAGCTTACTCACTCATCATAATAAAAGTACTGATAAGCAAGCGAACGATGCCGCGGGTAGTTGGTAGTAATTTAAATATAAAAATATATGTATAATGGCTCTAGATTTTTTTAAAAAAAAACTTCAGCTGCCTTTAAATTCATTTCATGGACTTTATCAACAATACTTTATACGAAAATAGACAAAAAAAAATTGGAAAGCTAAAATTGAATACAACAGAGAAGATATTAGATACAATAGAAATTACAGTAATCTTGGAATTGATTACTGGGTATTATTCGAAGTAATTCTCAGAAATGTTCATGCCACATCAGATAAGTCAAAAATGTTTGACTAGCACAATTTACAATAGATTTCGGCTGCTTTCCAAAATTCAAACTAAATGCGTATTCTGACTGCACCTCGCATCTATCATGGAAGCATGCAATGCTTTTATGATGCGATGCATATCCCGTTGCGTTACGAATTATGATGTTTTGGAATGTTACGCAGTGTTTTTTTTTACACATAAAATAATGTGTAACAAATTGATTGGAATTAATATACATAATTAATCATTTGCTAAATAATTGTGGTGCTTGAGAACAGCGTTGCCACTAAAATCTAGAGCAAATGTAATACGTTAGCCAACAAAATGTAGCATTTTTAAACAAAATGTAGTAGGTATCATATGTTTTTTTTTATTGAAATTTAAATTAACATAACAACCCAAATAAATAGAAAAATAACATAACAATAATATAATTTGAATTCACAAAAAAGAAGAATAATACATAATAAATTAATAATGATTATAAAATTTTAGTACGCTCTCCTGAGCGAAGGTTTTTTTTTAAAGAGAAAGTATTTAATTTATATTTACTTAACTCTATATTCTCCATTAACAAATTGAAAGTACAAACAAAATTTTACCAATTCGTCTGTTGGTTCAAATATTGGTGTTGCGGCTGCGCAAGAAGTGTTCTGGCCCCCTGAGACTGATGAAAAAGAACGTACCCCTTTAATTGGTGACGTTTATTCCTCTATAATTTAACATATACACATTATAATTCATTGGGATTTCGAGAAACGATTGAAATGGCGATTTAAAATGGCGTAACCTCGTTTAATGTGACAGCTTGGTTAGGTTTGTTTCATTTGACGTTTCATGAGCCACACGCTGCCGCCAGGGCTGTTACGTTTTTAAAGAAATTTGTGCAATATTTTCTCAACACCCCGCCCCCCGTGAGGCGTCCCAGTCCTCGACCGAAGCCTCACCAACATCCAAAACTGCTAACTTGATAGCTGGTCTTCGCAGAACTCCAGCAGATGTTTTTATTTCAGCTGAACGGATCTGGTTGTCGCCGCCTGCGAACATCTTCGTGATTCTCCCTCTATCCCACTTACTCCTCGGAACGTTGACGTCACATACGAGCACCATGTCTCCTTCTTTGAGGGGGGGAACACTTGCACCGTTTCGTGAGTACTAGTAGGTACTCTCGCATCCATCTCCTCCAAAATCGGTCCTTGAGTTGTTGGCTTACGCGCCATTGCTTCTTAAGGCATAAGGCTTTCTCGTTCACCGGTCCTGGAGTTTGAGTTGAGTTCACACCGCCCACCAGGAAATGATTAGGCGTCAAGGGTTCTTCTTCCTCGGGTGACACTGGGAGGTGGGTAAGTGGACGGCTGTTGATGATATTTTCTGCTTCGATGAGCGCGCTCTGTAAGGTCTCTAACCTCGGAGCCACCTCGCTGAGCGAACAGCTTAGAACTCTCTTTACTGAACGCACCAATCGTTCCCTGCAGCCTCCTGTGTGTGGGTTCAGCGGGCAGTTAAAAACCCACTCGATGCCTTTCGCACACAGCTCCGTTTTTATGGCGTCGTTGTCGAAAATCTCTACGGTTGACAATTCATTTTTCGCCCCAATAAAATTGGTCCCGTTGTGACTCCTTATCACCTTTGGGACTCCTCTACGGTTCACGAAGTTTCTCACGCACAGGATACAGGCGTCTGTCGATAAATCGGCTGCAACTTCTAAATGAATCGCTCTGATTGCAGGTGAAGAGGGCAACCCACCGTTTTTCCCTCGAACGTTTGACTGTGACGTATACAGATCCGAAATAATCAAACCCCGTGTAAGTAAAGGGTCTTACGAAAGGCGTGACGCGGTCTTTCGGCAATTGTCCCATCAGCGGCGGCATCGGCTGTACATCTCGTACACGACAGTATGGGCACTCAGTCTTGACCTTTCGAAAGGCGGAACGCAGATGTGGCACCCAGAATCGCTGTCGTACTTCGTTGTTGATGACGTCATCATTTTGTTGACGCAGCAAGCGTTGGTAGTTGTGTATCAGAGACTTCGTTATCGGATGGTTTTTTGGCATGATGACTGGACGCCTTGAGGCGAGGGGTATAGTTGTGGCCGCATCTATGCGCCCATGCACTCGGAGCAGGCCGTCATCACCGATGTACGGCGTCAACTTGAAGATGCTGCTACTCTTCTCTACAGCTAGGTATCGCCTCAGTAGGTTGATCTCTTTCGCGTAGACATCCGCTTGTGCCTGGAGGCATAAGAGTCGTTCACCCTCGTCAACCTCCTTAACCGAGAGTTCACCTCGTTCGTCTGATCGTCGCCAACAAAGTTTTACGAACCTGAAAACCCAGGCTGCCATCCTCTTCATCTGCGAAAACTTCGAGATTCTAGATATATCAAACATAGGGTTACTCACCGCGCCGATGCGTAAGAGAAACTTCGGGCGAGTTTCTTCCTGGCATACGTGACCGTTGATGTCATCCGGTTGCGAAGGCCACTCCTCTTCAGGAAGCATAAGGAACGACGGACCATTCAGACACTTATTATCAGCCTCAAATCTTGGGGGATAGCGCGCCCGTGTAGCTTCATCTGCGGGGTTAGACTTTGATGACACCCAGCGCCATTGGTCCATATGACAGCTATCGAGGACTTCGGCGACTCGAAACGCTACGAATTGCTTATACGTTCGTGGTTCGGAACGAATCCAATTGATAACCGTCTTCGATTCGCTCCAGAAGACGCGGTTGTCCACGTGTAGTTCGTGCCATTTTACTATCGAATTGGCAAGCCTGACACCGAGGACTGCTGCTGACAATTCGAGGCGTTGAATCGACATCAGTTTCTGTGGGGCGCATTTAGTCTTCCCACATATGAAGGACACAGACACTCCATCGGCTGACTCGACGCGGAAATACCCGACTGCGCTGAAGGCCTCTTCACTGGCGTCGACGAAAACGTGAAGAGCAGTTTTGTCCGCAACCCACAAGCGACGGTAACATCTGGGTACACTCAGCTGCAGCAAGGCTGGAAAATTTGATTTCCACTGGCGCCAACGAAGAAAGATCTCGTCGGGAATCCTTTCATCCCATGCAATGGCACTCCTCCAAACTGATCGCAGCAAACGGGTCGAAGATAGACATTGCCATGCACAGAAGCTCTCGCTTCGTAAGGCACTTGTCGCCCTCCATGATGTCGCTGTTGACTCTCGGGAATTTAAGCTTGAATACGAAGACATCCTTCTCGGGGTTCCAGCACATGCCCAAAACTTTCTTCAGTGTTGTGTCGATGTCCAAGTTGACGACTTCATCGTGTTGGATATGGTTAGGATCTGCTATGGAGTCCAGCACTTCGTTGGAGTTTGATTTGAGCCCTCGCAAGTTGAAACCTCCCTCAGCATGGATGAAAACCACGGTTTTCGTGACCTCGCTTGCTTCTTCCACATTGTTGAAACTGTCGATGTAATCGTCAACATAGTGGTAAAGGACGATTGGCTTGACCGCTCTTGGATGACTCGTTGAAAACCTTGAGGCGTTTAGGTTTTTTACAAACTCGGCCGAGCATGGAGAACAGCTAGCGCCAAATGTCATCACCTGCATGACGTACTCTTCGATTGGCTCGCCTTCCGCATCTCTCCAGAGGAACCGCTGCAGATCCTGATCTTCGGGACGAACGAGGACCTGGTGGTACATCTCTTTTATGTCTCCTGACACCGCTACAGGCCTCATCCGGAAGTTAAACAGCACGGCAGTTAGTGGCGGGCGGTCGTCCGGTCCCTTCATCAGGAAAGAATTCAGCGATATTTCGTCGACTTTGGCGGCTGCATCGAAAACCAGACGAATTTTGTTGGGCTTGTTCGGATTTTTGACCCCAAAGTGTGGCAAGTACCAGATTTTACAACCTTTCTCGGCTTCAGCTTCAATCTTCGACAACTTCCTGGCGTATCCTTTTCGAATGTAGCTCGCGATCACGTGGCGATAAGCGGTAACGAACTCCGGATCGCTCACGAACCTTCTTTCGAGACTGAATAGACGTAGTTCGGCCATTGCGTAACTCTCAGGAACCTCGAAATCGTCTTCTTTTAGCAGCTGTCCTGTCTGGTACCGATCGTTGACCCTCACGGTTGTGGACGTCAGAATCCGTAAGGCCCTTTCATTTGCTGCAGACATAAGCGTCTTATTCGGCTTCTTCACTCCAAAGTTTTCCATAGACAGGTACTCTTCGGCTATCCTATCAAAGCTTAGGCCTCCTTTGTCCTCACTGATTTGGCTACTGTGGAGAACAAATTCTTCACCGGTCGTTGGGCCCTCCGACCTCCCATATGCGAGCCAACCAAGCCTTGTTTCTGCGAAGATCAGGCCGTCGTTCGAAGATTCTATGACTCGTAACGGAACTCCAAGTTGACAATGATCGAGACCAATCAAGAGTTGAGGCTTTGCATTCTTAAATCGAGTGAACGTACTTGGGCCCCATTGTTGACCAACTTGTTGTAGATCAATGTCGCTCAGCGTCTGCACTGGTAAATTCAGGTTATCGACCGTCCTCACTCCCTTCAGATAGTACCGTTCTGCATCCTGTCCGCACTGATTTGGACGTCAATCACGTAAGACTTCCTTGCCGAAGTCTCTTCGCCGAACCACTGCAACGTGGGATCCTTTGCTTTTCCTTTTAATCCCAGCCGATTTGCTGAGCTCATTATCGTTACCGACGACCCTTCATCCAATAATGCGTACTCCTGTAGTGTAACGTCCTTGCCGTATAGTCTGACGGGCACCACTCGGAACAAGATTTTTTCTTTCTTCGTGGTACAACAGCTGAGCATGAGCGTCTTCGGTTCCACTGTGCTGGTGGGTACTGGTGTTACTGTCGCATGGCTTTCGTGGAGAGACACATGATGACTCTTAGTACACCCATCGGTATCACATTTTCTCGATGATTTGCAGGATCTGGAACGATGTCCGTATTTACGGCAGGAGAAACACAACTTGTTTTTCTTAACGAACTTCCACTTGGCTGGAACGTCCAATTCCTTGAAGATGTGACAGTCGGCGACCGGATGTGGATCCCTTCCGCAGTATCGACATTTGTTAGCTGGTATACGTTTTTCTACGGCATGTAAAACGTTCTTCGGCTTCGATTTCTGCTCAGTGCTGACCGTCGGCAGTAGGACACTCGGGGCGACGAGACTGACTAACCTCGCTACTCCACTTAACCACTCGTCGAAATGTTTGATTGTCGGGTAAGGCTGAATCAAGATGCTGTGCTGCGCCCACTCCATCCTTTTGCTCATCGGCAGCTTGCTGATTAGCTCATCCAGCAGTGTAGGATTCGTTAGGTGGTGATACATTCCACTGGCTTCAAGAAACGTCGTTAGATTTTGCACCTTTGTCGCCAGTGGTATGAGCAGTTCCAGTTTGGCTTCTGGGATCGGCTGGATTTCCCTGACCTTGCTCAATTAGCTTCTGACTAAGCATTCGGGGCGGCCGAAGTTGAACTCCAACGCCGACATCACACGATTCACATTGTTTGGGTGAATCAACAATGATTCGACAGCATCCCATGCAGCGCCTTTTAAACATTTTTGCAGACGGACATGTTGTCTACGTTCGAATAATTCATCGCTGCCGTGGACTCCAAGAATGCGGTAGCGAACATCGGCCATCCCTCCGAGCGTTCCGCATATTCGGGCAGATCGATAATCTTTCGACTGCCTATTGTGCTGTGATGATTCGGTTGTTGACTCGATGACTGGAATGTTGACGCCTGAGGTGGATCACGGACATACGGCTGGTTGAATGGCAATATTGTGTTTATTGGCGACATAAAGGTTGGGATTCTAGAGACTGGTGGTGCTGCTGACTGCTCCATGTTCGTTGCCACCGTAGCCTGTGGTTGTTGTGACAGGAACATAGGTCTGGATGTTGGCATGCGCTGTGTTTCAGTTTTTCTCAGTTTAAATGCATTTTTATTTAACTAATTAATTTACTCTTACATGCTAGACAAAAAATGCTTAAAAATTAGCTTAAATAACTTACAAATAAACTTATTCTAACTTACTGGCCCCATGCGGGCGCTATAAGCTAAACCCAACACTTAAACTATGTCTTTCGACGAATCTTACAGTCTAATTTTATCTTCATTTTAACATTACTTAATACTAGAACTAAGAAAATAAATTTTAAGTAAAAACTTAGTAAATGGACTGTTTTTTTTTATATTATATAAACTTAAAACTAAAAACTTATAGACTACCTAAAAATAAATCTTAATCTACCTAACCTACTTACATCTAATACATTCACATACATACATATACATATATATCCATAATACCTATATACTTAATATATAAGTATATGCATATATATATATTTCGTTTTTTTTTATTTTTTTTTTTATTTTTTTTTTTTGTGTTTTTATATATTTTTTTTTCTTAAAACTAACTTAATCCTATCTAAAACTATGTAAGCCGACCAAGGCTAATAAAATAGAAAGACGACCGACTTTGCTTCCTATAGAGCTACCTACTACTGGAGGAATTGGACGACGTAACTTCCCCTCCCTCAACCAGACACCAAAATTGTTGGTGCTGCCGAGCGGCATCCCTCATGTCGCGACTCCCTACCGCCCTACTGGACCGGAGACGCTCCGCACTGCCGTGTTCGACGTCTCTGTCGTAGTTGAGTCGCCTGTCCGCAGCTGTTCGAGCGACGTGGAAGATTAGCGGAACCGCCAATCTGTCCTGGACCAGACCTTTACTATCTAGATAGAGGAACGCTTCTGGAGGAATAAATCCGTCAAAGCGAACTCTCTCGTGATACATATAATTGGGGTAGAAAGTCCCGGAGATCAGGTTGTTCGATGAGGTCATTGCTCTTGCAATGTGCCTTCGAGTTAACTTAATGACGAAGTTGTCCACTCTTATTAGGTTCGCCCTATTGTACAAGACCTCATTGGGATAGAATTTTATGTACTGAGACTCTGGTGTTCTGTATAAGCGAAGGCAGGTCCTAAGACAAGCCCTCTCAAACACCCGAATCTTTTCCAATAAACTTGCTCTCACGTTGAACCACACGGGACATCCAAATACAAGCATGGACCTGATAAGGGCCATGTAGCAGATTACCTTCACCCTCGCATCGAGTTGACTGTTATAGAACAGTCTCTTTGTAAGGGAAAAAGCACCTCTGGCTCTGGCCAGATCAACATCTATATGTTTGTTAAAATACAGATATTGATCTAGCCAGATCCCAAGTTATCTGACTACATTTCAACAAGCAAGTGGCTGTCCGTATTGTCCGACGATAGAAAACTTTCGCCAATTCTTTCTGGTGTCCCTAGAGGCCCCAGACAAATGCGTCCTAAACAGATTGGTTTCCCACTTCTGAAAGTTGATTTTCAACTTCCAGTCATCGCAATATCGCTTAATTTTGTCGAAGTCACGTTGCAAAAGCATATTAATGACCTCAATCTTTGGACCCGATCTGTACGCGATTAAGTCGTCTGCGTACGCTATGGCATGGTGAAGTGAACCTATCAGATCACTCGTGTAAATGTTGAACAGGATCGGCGATGTTAAATGTTCCAGCAGAAGTCACATCGCCATTCTTCACGATGAACTGTCTACTGGAGACCATATCAAAAAGAATATACGGCAGTGGTTTACTAATGCCCAACCTGTCCAGCTTGAAAAAGAGTCCCTCTAACCATACGGTATCGAAGGCCTTCTCCAAGTCAATCAGGCAGGCACCAGTGCACTGTTTCTTGCCTTTGTTCCATTGGATATCAGAAACCAGTTTAGACGCAGCATGAATGATATCATGCCCCGCCTTGAAACCGAATTGATTATCCGGAACTATATTGTGATAATCACTTAAATGTGAGCAGCGACATCTAGATTCACAGAGCAGAAAATGTCGATACTCGAAGACCAGAAGATTTCGATACTGGAATAACAAAGTCTCGACTGAAGAATGGAATCGAATTTTCTAGCAAATTGGAAATTGTATGGGACGCTGGATGGCGAGGATTGTTCTCGAAGTATGTCATTCGAGTATAAATACCAGCATCCCCAAGGTATGCAAGTCAGTTCTAAAGTGAAATCCGAAGTGTTAATTAGGAGAAGTGATTAAGTGGTTTAAGTAAAAGATAAGAAAAGTATAAGCGGTTGAGAAATTGGATTGTACTGAGAGAAACAATTAAATAGTGAATTGTAACTGTACTGAATAAAGCGATTTCTATTGAAAAGAATAAGTTCTATCAATTGTACCCACACAAACATTTTATACATTGGTGTCAGAAGTGGGATAGGACTTATTGTGTGTAAAAAAAAAAAAAACTGTTTTCTGACTATTTGAAAAAGCTAGAATGGGTCGAAAACTATTGCAGTTGACCCTCGTCCAACTCAAATCCGAGTTGAACAAGAGAAGCCTCAGCGCCAGTGGAGGAAAAAGTGACCTGGTGCTTCGACTTCAGGAGGCTTTGAACAACGAGGGACATGATCCTGATGCATACTCCTTTGATGTTGACGAGGATGAACAGACAAGTACCGGTAATGACATGGCTGCGATGAAGCAACTCCTCTTATTAAAAATGGACGAACAAAAGAATAGCCTCGAACAAAAGTTGGACGAACAAAAGAAAAATATGGAAGAACAGAAGAACATTCTCCAGAACAGTCTGGAACAAAAAATGGACGAGCAGAAGAGCAGCATTGAACAAAAATTCAACGAACAAACCAACAATCTGCACGGTCTTCAACAGAAAATGGATGAACAAAAGAATAATCTGGAAGAACAAAAGAACATTCTCCAGCAAAAATTCGAAGAAATCGATGACAAATTTGAAAGAATAGAGAAGAGCGTTGATGACAAATTTGATAGAATAGAGAAGAATCTTGGCGAAAAATTCGAAGAAATGGACAGCAAAGTTCAGCAACTGACAAAAGAGCTCGACACAGTACGAAAACAGAAACTGCGAGAATGTTCTTTAAGCGGTCCAAGGAGAAAAGAGTTGAAGCCTCCCTCATTCGATGGCCAGACCTCATGGTCTACTTATAAGAAGCAGTTTGAAATGGCTGCCTGTGCAAACGACTGGGACAATGAGGAAAAGTGCTTTGCCCTAGCAATGGCCTTACGCGGTCCTGCGGCAGAATTGTTACAAACAATCGATATCGAAAAGAATAGAAGCTATATGGCTTTAGTGCAGGCTATCGAGAAACGGTTTGGGGATAGCCACATGCGGGAAATTTACAAGGTTCAATTGCAAGGCCGTATGCAGCAACGAGGAGAAACACTGCAACAGCTCCAAGCAGACGTGAGTAGACTGGCACATTTGTCATATCCCACCGCAGGCTAAGAAATAATCGAAGAAATGGCAAAGGACGCATTCATCAGGGGAATTGCAGATTTAAAGCTACAATCAGCAGTAAGGATGGGCGGGAAAAGAACCCTTGCTGAAGCACTTGCCTTCGCTCTGGCGATGGAAGCATCCAATCAAGCTTCCAAAGGAATGCATTTCGTCAGGGAAATAGTATCTGGTGAATGCTCTTGCTCAAGACAAACTACTATGCAACGAAATATCCCGCGGGAGAGACGAAGGATGCGCTGCTGGAACTGCGATAAAGTAGGACATCTGCAAGGGCATTGTAAAGAACCGGTACGACGAGAAGGCTGCCTGCACTGGGGTTACAGGCAAATAGAAAGAAAAACCAGAAGAAACGGCTACCAAGAAACCGGTCAAATTTCCAGAAGCCATCAGTTAGGAAATGCTTACTTCGCGGGGCAGAAGTCTGTAGCAGGAGTCGACTCCAGGGTAATTATCCCAATCTCACAGGTAAAACAATGCAATGAAAGCCTCCCAGCAGAAGTAGTCAGTGGTAAAGAAGCGAAAGAACAGGCAACTATCCAAACGATCAGGACTGAGCCAATAGAGGGTTGGAGTATAGTCGAAATCCGTTCCTCCCAACAGGCAGACAATGACATCGAACCAATATTGGCCTGGAAGGAACACGAGGAAAGACCAAATTGGCAGCAGATATCAGATCGGAGCCAAACTCTGAAGGCATACTGGGCACAGTGGGACTCGCTTTTTGTGCAAGATGGATTGCTGAAGAGAAAATGGGAAAGTGCAGATGGGACAACATCTCGTATGCAGCTAATAGTGCCACGGTCCAGAGTCAGCCAAGTACTCCATGAAATACATGACGGAATCTCAGGAGGTCATTTGGGAATAAACAAGACGTTGGAAAAGGTAAGGGAACGTTTCTATTGGCTAAGCGCTAAACAAGATGTCGAGAATTGGTGCAAAAAGTGCATAAGATGTGCGGCTACCAAGGGCCCAAAAGTAAAGCCACATGGACAAATGCAACAATACAATGTCGGAGCACCTTTCGAACGAATAGCCATCGACATCGCTGGGCCGTTTCCCGAAACCTTTAATGGAAACCGATATACCCTCGTAGTCATGGATTACTTCAGTAAGTGGCCGGAAGTGTTGGCCATCCCAAATCAAGAGGCTAAGACCGTAGCCGAACAGATAGTCAACAACTGGGTGAGCAGATTTGGGGTCCCAATGGAGCTGCACTCTGATCAAGGGCGAAACTTTGAATCAAAAGTCTTCCAGGAAATATGCCAATATTTGGGAATAAGAAAGACAAGGACAACGCCACTACACCCTCAATCTGATGGAATGGTCGAGCGATTCAATCGGACCTTAAATGAGCATCTATCTAAGGTTGTCAGCAACTGCCAGCGGGATTGGGATCGACACATACCCCTCTTCTTAATGGCCTACCGAAACGCGGTCCATAGCTCAACAGGGCACACACCATCCGAGATCTTATTTGGTCAAACAATTCGGTTGCCAAGTGAGGCAAAATTCGGATCCCCACCGACGGAGCCCAAAGAGGTGAACGAGTACGTGAATGACTTATGCAGCAGGATTCGTAAATTGCATGAAGACACCAGAGAAAAGATGAAGCTAGCAAGCAGCCGCATGAAAACTAGGTACGATATCAAGGTGAAATCTTCCGGTTTCAACGAAGGAGATCTGGTTTGGCTGTATAATCCTCAGCGTAAGAAAGGCAAATCACCAAAATTGCAACAGGACTGGGAAGGTCCATATAAGGTGATAACCCGCATTAATGACGTTATCTACCGGATCCAGCGTGGGGATCGAGGAAAATTGAAAGTGGTCCATTTGGATAGAATGTGTCATTTCAACGGGATGCTGAATGACGAAGTTGTTCGGGACGAACAACTGTAGGGAGGGAGCAATGTAATAACCACTTAAATGTGAGCAGCGACATCTAGATTCACAGAGCAGAAAATGTCGATACTCGAAGACCAGAAGATTTCGATATTGGAATAACAAAGTCTCGACTGGAGAGTGGAATCGAATTTTCTAGCAAATTGGAAATTGTATGGGAAGCTGGATGGCGAGAATTGTTCTCGAAGTATGTCATTCGAGTATAAATACCAGCATCCCCAAGGTATGCAAATCAGTTCTAAAGTGAAATTTGAAGTGTTAATTAGGAGAAGTGATTAAGTGGTTTAAGTAAAAGATAAGAAAAGTATAAGCGGTTGAGAAATTGGATTGTACTGAGAGAAACAATTAAATAGTGAATTGTAACTGTACTGAATAAAGCGATTTCTATTGAAAAGAATAAGTTCTATCATTTGTACCCACACAAACATTTTACAATATGTTTGTCCTCAACCCACTTAGTCAGGACTCTATTGATCACCTTCTCGAAAACCTTACTGATGTTAGGAAGAAGACTAATCGAGCGGAGATTCGCCGGATTGGAAGTGTCTTTATCCCATTTGGGGATGGGATGTACCACCGCAGTTTTCCAATGCGCTGGATAATGTGCATTATTCATTGCATTATTAAACAGGGTGGTATAAATGTTCACCGCTTCTAGAGGGAGATGTCGAAGCACAATGTTCGGTATTTCATCGGTTCCCACCGATTTCTTTCTTCTAAGCGATTCGAAGATCGTTTGGAGCTCTTCCTTCGAAATGACCGGGGGTAGTACCCTATCGTTGGTGATGACATTATTTGCCATATTTTTGTCACTGAACTGGGTGAAACCCGAGCTCTCGAATGGCCAATTCACAATTTCATTTCGAAGGTGCACAAGGGCTCGATTCTCCAGATCGTGGTTCGGGCCAATGATAACATTCGCCTTGTACACTTCCTGGAAAGTCGCTCCTATAGCGTTTACCTGCTCCTGCCGATCCTCGATCACATAGAAGTTGTCTTCATCAACAGCCTCATTTGGATCTATGCCCGCTGCTACCAGTATTTGTTCGTTATTCGTCGTTCGGGCGATTTTAAGTTTTTATTTATTTGCGGGAACATATTCGGGTTGCTGGTGTTTACAGCCCGAATTTTATTGTTCCAATACAAATTCACAGATGCTCTGTAATTTTCCTTTATTAATGTTTGGAGGTTTTTAATCGACGACTTCAGTGTCATGATCTCCGGGTTATGTCTGTCAGTAAACTGTCTGTACAAGGTTTTTAGTCTTGACAGCAGCCTACTTTTATGTCGGTGCAGTGCGTCAATAGTTGCGTTGCGGAATAAGTTTTCTTCGTCAGTGTGTTGGTACCGAGGTATCGTTTTGTCCATTTTTTGTTTGATTGTCTCGTCCATTAGTCTTAGATACATGTCAATCTCCTCGTTTGACAGATTTCTGTTGGACGGTGGGTAGAGCGAATTCGAGGAGAGTGCTCTAGTCAGTGTTCTGGTGAAGTGTGTCCAACGCACCCTACTACAATTGTAGGAATGCCTTTGAGCAAACTCATCAAATTCCGCAATTTCGTTGGGAACAGTTATTTCGGTGCTAAGACCGCAATGGTCACTGTCATACACGAAAGTGCGTAGACAGTTTGTAGTTGTGTTGATCCAGCTCCGGTGCACATGACTGTTTCCGTTGCAGTTGTACTTATGCTCGCATTAGAGAGCGGCCTTGAGACGGTTTCGGCAGAGTAGACATTCTGTCTCGAACGTGTGGCGGTGAATCTTGACGGAGATGTTGTGTTGACATTGGAAGTGTTGTCAGCTTGGCTTTGGTATAACAGCTGCTGCAGTCGTTGACATTCTGCCTTTTCTCTTGCCGCATTGGATTCGGCAGTCTCGAGCTGTTTGCGTAGTTCCCTTAATTGCCTGTTGACTTCCTCCATTGTCGTCGTCTCTTTTTCCAGAAGTGTTTCGTCTGGGTTGCTTCCCTCACTGTTGCTGTCGTCTTCACTGACTCCTGGAGCGTAAGGCATGCGAGCTTCCGTTTGCGATGTGGCTTTGGCGAGTCTTGAGCTCCTTCGTACTTCCTCGTTTGACATTGACTTTCCTGTTTCAACCGGTGTTCTCAGTTTGGGATACGAATGGGTTTGTGGTATATTCCACGGCTTTGTCGCAGGCGGCGACTCTCCCCACAGATGGATGCTTTCGTTATCCCCAACCGAAATGAAAATTTCGTTTTCACTGGTCCACTCGTTCGTCACGGGCAGTGACGTTTTGTAACACTGAACTGTTCAATGCAGGTTCGTTGTAGCAGGCGGCGAAGGATGCTTGGCAGCAGATGTGTCGCAGGCGGCGGCTATTTCCTTTTCGTCTTCGTTGACTACGAGTGCACGGCAGCAATTCTTCGTCGCAGGCGGCGATACGTTGGGATCTCGTTGTCAACGGACAAAAATTAGGAATAAAGATTTTGTTGCGGCTGCGCAAGAAGTGTTCTGGCCCCCTGAGACTGATGAAAAAGAACGTACCCTTTTAATTGGTTTGGTGACGTTTATTCCTCTATAATTTAACATATACACATTATAATTCATTGGGTTTACATGTATTTCATAGATACTTAAAATTTTTGGCAGACTCATGGCGGCACCGTGGGCTCAGAACAAAGAAATGGCAGAAATTTCGAGAAACGATTGAAATGGCGATTTAAAATGGCGTAATCTCGTTTAATGTGACAGCTTGGTTAGATTTGTTTCATTTGACGTTTCATGAGCTACACGTTGCCGCCAGGGCTGTTATATTTTTAAAGAAATTTCTGCAATATTTTCTCAACAATTGAATTATCTTTTATTAACTCTTTAGCTAATAATACATTTTGGATTGTTTCTGAGTTCAATCTGTTTCTCATTTCATCTTTTATTAAACAAAGCCGGGAAAACTTTAAGGTACAAGCGCTACAGATGTCATCAAGTGGGCCACAAGGCGTCTGAATGTCCGGAAAATAAGAAACCACGGAGCTACTCAAAATGTGAATCGTCAGCAAACACAGAAAGTACTTTCCACACAGCTGAAGTGGAAGATCAGGCTTTGGATATTCTGAAGAGTGGCGACAAAGGACGACGGTGCTTGGATAGTGGTTGCACTTCACACATGTGCAACGACGAACTTTGTTTTCATCGTCATCTCCGATGGTGCAAGGGAAGGTGCTGCTTGCAAACGATGCTTGTGCGACGGTCGAGGCAAAAGGAACAGCTGCGATTGTCACTACAGACGGGAAGTTTGAAAGGTCAGCAAAACTCCAAAATACATTGTTAGTAAAAAACTTGAAGACTAATCTTCTCTCTGTTGCGAGGATAACGGACCACGGAAATACCATCACGTTCAACAAGGAGAGGGCGATTGTCCAAGGAAATGATGGCGAAATCAAGGTGATTTCGAATCAAATTGGACATTTGTACTATGTCCAGGAAAGTACTCCACAGGCGTGCGTGGTCGATCAGAAGGCATCAAATTTTGAGTTGTGACATCGCAGGCTTGGCCTTTCAAACGGACGAGATATGTTGGACATATCTCGGAGAAAATTGGTGACTGGACTAGAGATCATCGAAGACGGAAGGCGTGAATCATGCGACATTTGTCTTCGCGGAAATATGACTTTATTGCCGCTTCCCAAGAAGTCAAAGAGGTGTACAAAGCTTTTGGATCTGGTGCACACTGATGTCTGGGGACCTTCCAGGACAGAATCATTGACGCAATCGAGGTTTTTATCACTTTCATTGATGATAGCAGCCGATGGTGCGAAGTTTTCTTTTTGAAACAAAAGAGTGACGTTTTCAGCGCTTTCCGGGAATACACAGCTCGCGTAGAGACACAAACTGGTCGCAAAATTAAATGTTTGATGTTGGATAATGGGCGAGAATTCCGTAACCACGAGTTTGACGAGTTCGTCAAAAGAAATGGTATAAACGACGATTTTCAGTTCCACACACGCCACAGAAAAATGGGGAGGCGGAACGCAAAAACCGGACTCTCATTGAAATGGCAAGGTGCATGCTCATTCAATCAGGTATTGGAAACGAGTTTTGGGCAGAAGCCATAGCAGCGTCAAATTACCTGAGAAATAGAGAAACCGTCAGTTTGGATGGCTACACACCGTTTGAATGTTGGAACAAAAGATTTCTGAGCCTGAGTCATCTGAAGGTGTTTAGAGCAAGAGCATTTGTATTGGACAAAGCTCCTGGTAAGGGGAAGTTCGAGGCGCGCTCAAGTGAATGGATCATGGTCGGATACTCTGAAGCATCCGAGGGTACCGAATGTGGGTTCCTGAAAAACGAAATGTGGTTATTACCAGGGACGTCAACTTTATAGAAAACGAGTTGATCGCCGTGGAGCGTCAAGAAAAATATTTTGCAATTCCTGGTGAAGAATCTGAAAGCGAATACGGATCCACTTCAATTTAGATACTGATGCAACGATTAGATGGAGACAAAGAGCCCGAGGAAGGCACTGTACCACAGGATTATAATTGAGTTTCAAAAGTTAGCTCCAAGTTCCAAGAGCAGAACAAAGAGGCTCAACGAACATATCAAACGAGGTCAGTATTCGCGCACCATCAAAGCGCGCAAACAACAGAGACTGGATGGAGCCAAAAAGGCGAGGAAAAAGAGGAAACAGATGACGAAGATCATTTCGATTCGGTGGATGGAGTCGGAATTATGCAATGTCTGGAACAGAGGTACAAGGATGGCGAGAGGCGATCAAATATGAGATCCGGGGGCTTATCAAGAATAATACGTGGGACTTGGTCGCGCGCTCAGCGAATAGAGCTGTTGTGAGCAGTAAAGTTGTTTTGCGTAATGAGTTGAAACCGGATGGATCGCTGGATCGGAAGAAAGCTCGAGTTGTTGCCAAAGGATTTTCGCAACGCCAAAGAATAGATTTCGTAGAAACTTTTGCACCTGTAGCTCGTCTTGAATCGATCAGATTCATGGAATTAGCTGTTCGTGAAATCTTTCCAATTTACAAGATGGACATCGTTGCGGCTTACTTAAATGGCGACTTAGAGGAGGAGTTTTACATGGACCCTCCAGAATACTTTCAGCAGGCGTTGCAGGTGATAGTAAAAGAATATGAGCGAAAAGATGGGGCAGTAAGAAAGGCCGAACAGATGCTCCAGATGCTCAGAGAAGTTAATAGCGTTTGTCTGAGAAAAACACTTTATGGTCTCCCGCAGGCAGGGAGCCAGTGTCATAAGAAGCTAGGCAAAACACTTCGCCATCTAGTCCTGAAACCCGCGACTAATGATACATGTCTTTACTATGGATCAAACAAGGAAGAATTCACAGTCGTTGCAGTGTATGTCGATGACATTTTGTATGCATCAAGAAGTCAGAAGCATCGAAGTTAAAGATCTCGAATTGGCACGGTACTGCCAAGCAGTAGGCGTACTTCAAGGAACTATTAAAAAACTTTAAGATGGACGAGTCGAAACCGATAAGCACACCCAACGATACAAAGGCGATATTGCCAAATGGAGAGCGTCGTACTAAAGGACAACAAGCCGAAAAACCATATCAGCAGCTCATTGGGTCGCTTAAAAATTTATGAATTTATGAATTTATGAATTTATCCTGATTTAACGAAGGACGACAATTCAAGACGAGACCTAAAGGAGAGTGCTAACATATTAAGCAAACGGATATTAATAAAGGATAGAATTTTTTGTCCTTTAATTCTTTAAATACAGTAGTTTTGCACCGTAGAAGAATACCTCTTTAGAAGAACGCGACATATACTACACGGAACCAAATGTTTGTGTACGTTAAGATCTTTAAGTATTTTTGCTTCCACTAGATTGGCATCATTCCCTGACAGGGAACCTCGAAGGTGCTTGCGATAATACCGATCACGCTAATATATCAAGATACATCTAAACCATGGAAATAAACACTACTGCATGTAAATGGATACAAAAAAAAACAGTAAAATAACGTCCGTATTTCAAGCTGAGATAAATGGATGCATGAGACAATCTATCTCAACCAAAAATATCTACATCCGTTCTGACAGACAAGCGCCCCTGCTTACTATCAACGTCTCAGATAACCTGATACATAGTCCATGACCACATTATACTGCAAACAGCATTATACACTAAACAGCACCTATAGGTTTCGTTAAATCTACATAGATGTGGGGAAACACTGTCCATAGCGGAAATGAAGGAGCAGATAAAGTAGGCAGGAGAATTATGATGCAAGAATCATTCAGCAATATGACCATCAGGTCCATAAAAAATTGCATCTACAGCTGAATGAAATCGAAGAAACTCCATTGGTTAATGGGGAGTAAAGTTAACAGAGAAAGTTTTTACCAAAATCTTAAAACTACTTCTAGAACTAAAATGTTTTTCATAAGGTGCGCACCCTCCTTCCAATATGGATTTTCTAAACTTGCGCATATCATCTTTTGACACACTTCATATTTGTATTATTTAGTATTCAGTCATGGAAATATGCATGGTTCAACAACGTTGATAAATAATTTAAAATTTTTTTATCTAAAATCGAATGCGAATACATTATCCTACGTTATACAACTGCAAACAATCGATTCCGCGCCGTTTTTAAGAGCTGGGCGTATTCCGAAGGTCTCTATGGCGTATTTTCCAAAAAGAATTGGCTATATGTACGTATGTAAAAGATTTTATTGACCCAAGAGCTAAAACTAACTTAGTATCCTGCACGTCGAACATTCGCTTTTTGGGGTCTTTTTTAGGATGGATAAGGGTCCGGATTTTCACCCAAAAATCATCCTCAGTGACAAGGCTTTGGTTAAGTTGTTTTGTTAACAAGCAAAATTGTCGCACAGCAACCTGAATTGAAACTTTATGAAGCTCGATAAATGGTTAAAATGGGGATGCTCACCCTAGATTACACGTATTTTAAAAAAAAAAAAACTTTTCTTTGATAAAAGAAGCCATTTTTCATTATTGAGGAATTTTTTGGTAATTATTTCTCACTTCTTCATAACCTCAATAACTTCGACACACTGTATAAATAGCAAATGCTGCACGACTGATGACACATGCTAGCGATATATTACAACATAGCTAATGCCCATGTAAATTCTCTTGAGAACTCTTGCGGTAGAAAGAAACTATTGGTATCATGCATTTAGTATGGTTAGAGACACATTATTACAGTGTGTTGTCTCGCAACCCTATGTGTTGTGTCGTGGATCGATCGAAACCGATCGCGTCAGAGAGCTCGTGGGGGGTTCTGAGGCGTCACAACACAACACAAAAGTATATTTCCAGTTGTGTCGTGGATGTGCACTCTTCAAAACAAAGTTAAAAGTAAAAAACCTCACGATACAACACGACAGAGTAGTGTATTTCTACCTTAAGCCAGTTATGACTTTATGTGCCTATACTCGGGTCTATAGTACGGACACGAGATGGAACGTTGGTATCCCGCTCGTGAGTTATGAATTTTATTCAATCCTCCCTTACAAATAAAACACAGCTTATGTGAATAAAGTCTTTTTAGATTAAGGTCTTTCACACGATTGACTTGTTATCTTAAACATAACTTAGCATAATACCTAGAACAATACAAACCATTACATCAAACAATTTGCATTGCTAATTCCGCTATTCCAAAACTGGGTCAACTAATGTCACTGGAACAATTCTGCTGCTGGTGTGTTCTATGCTGCTTCTTGGCGTTGACAAATTAAAGCCAAGCCAAATTTTGTTGTCAAGTTGAACTTTTCCGTTAAGTGTTGATGATGCTTTTGGTCCTGTTACCAAGTAATGGCTAGGTAGGTACATTCTCAATGGTAAAAGTGATAATGACGATGCTGATGTTGTTGCTATGCACGGAAGTTGTGCATTGGCTCATTTTGACCAAGTTAGTGTCATATCGCACGCGTTACCCCCTCTCCCCAAGTTGTCTCTCCACGTGCGCTACCATCTCCCGTTTCATGTCGCTTTATTATTAGCATTCACAACGAGATGGGTGTTAAGAAGAATTTGAAGTGGAATAACTTTATTGGCTACGTAGGAGCATTACAGGTGAAAATAGTGATACAACTTCGTTAAACAACGAACACTTCATTCAGCCTTTTTGGATAATATTAGTGTCATTCTCAGGTATTATCGCACGGTTTTGAATGCTATTTAGTGAGAGCAAATGGGAATTCGGACTCTCTTCATTTTTCTTTTTCGTTTTATTGGAGTTGGAATCACTTCATGTTGCTTCTTCGTTTCGTCAGAATTCGGAATTACTGCCCAACGACCGATAAAAAGTTTCACTTCAAAAAGTGACTCCTTCCAAGATGATGCCGACGAATAGGTTAAGGCCTGACCCATAGAATCCATTGACGGTTGATGTGGACCTTCATATATTGCCGTAAAGAACCATCACATACCTGCATTGACAGAAGACAGCCGATGATATTTTTTTATTGCTGAGAGCGTTTTCCCTTCAAACGATGACAGTTTCTTTACATATATTTTCTCAATGCTCTGAGCAATCAATGTGCTTACTTTCAATTTGTGAATGCGTAAGGATCAATCCATGTATCTGTGAATTGCTAACGGGTCAACTGGCTGGTAAAGTAGAAAGTAAACCTACTCTATCCGTCGAAATTCATGTATCCGTTGGTTATGGGGCACATTCCATAATAATGAGTATAGCTGTCAGCCAAAAACGACGGAGCAAGAAATCGACGGATTCTATGGGTCGGAGCCTTTAAAGCCAGTAAAGGCTGCTATGGCTCCACGTTAGTCAATTTATTTGTTTTTGATAAATTTGAACTGGAAGGTCTTGGTTTCAACAGGGCGATTCCATATGCCACTATAGACTTATTGAAGACGAAGTTCGGTGATCGTCTTATCCTCAGACATGGTGGAATATCTCTCTAAGTAATTGGATAAATTGGACCTAGCGCATTCACCCAGCGCTAGCGATTCATATCTATGTGAAGTTTTTATAGAAGTAGTATCGGATTCTGGGGGGTTTCTCATTTTGGTTGTGAAACAAGTTTTTGTTTTAAGTTCTTAAACCAATTTTAAAGCGCCGTTTATTCTTTTTTGCGAACAATGAGTGTGCCAAATTATTGCTATGTGATGAAATAAAAATATATTTAAACTTCCATATAAAGTAATGAGTTTACATATAATCGTACGGTCGCTCTTTAATAGCGTCAAACTAAAAGTTAAGAAGAAATATTATGCGTTAATGGTAGCTAAGTAGTAATGGGTTCAACATATATTTATATCCTAATAATTGACGTTCTAGGCACAATGCAATGATGAGCGTAATTAACTGACCGCTAGTGTGTTCAAGAAATACTTTTCCGAGTAGTGTGCAGTAACCCTTAAGAATTTGATTTGATATCACTCCACAGAACGATGACAGTTCATTGACAGCTGATTTCGCCAAATTGTCAGCTGCATTTCGCTTGTAAACATTCCCGATACCAGCCACACTTGCTTTTGTTCCCTACGCGGCGCGCGCGAGCTTGCTTCCGCTTTCTGTTGGTTTTGCTGTCTAGTTAACTTCATCAAATAACTCAAAGTTACTTTCATTTAACGTTCGCCTTTTTGTGTTCAACGGTTGGTTAACCTCGACAGTAACTGGTCGGTAGCAGTCTGTCAATTTTATTCGTGAATTTATTTGTGTACTCTCATAATCGAGTCTTTTGCTGACGCCTTGGTATTTTCGCTTATTTTTTTTTCGTAATATGTATTGTATAAATTTGCATTACTAGGCAGCTGGTTATTTTTGTAAGCCCGCGGGTGTGATTTTACACAGCACAAAGCTATAATACATTTCTTCTAATTACTTTATTGTGTGCTTAGGTTTGGTGTTTTTTTTTTTTTGTGAAATAAAATGCTACGGTTTTTATATATGTTGATGTTGGTGCTCCCCTTTTGTTGCGAATGCACAGAAAACGATGCCCACCCGCACTTGAAAGGAAAACTTGTTTTCGCACATGTTGTAAGTTATTATTCTGTTATTTATGTCCAGCGTCACAGTCACAGCTGTTGCTGGTGCGAATCAGTAATTCCAATTTGTAATCTATAATCAATTTTCCTTTTCATTGAATGCGTTACACATTACAGCTGTATCGACATGGAGACAGAACTCCAGTGGAACCATATCCTTCGGATCCATGGAAAAGTGTAAGCGATTGGCCAACCGGTTGGGGGCAACTAACTAACGTAAGTACAAATTCACGATTTAGTAGAATTTATTGAGAGGGTGGCCAGCAATCACTCTGGCAAGAGAGATTCTAATTACGGTAGGTTGATTTGTCGTTGCTTATTGTAAGTGGAAAATTTTGCCGACGACGTTATCCAGGGGTGGATATTGGATTTCTGTTACTTTTACATAAATTTGCATTTTTGGAAATATGATGCAGGAGGATATCCATTTGCCAGATAAATAGTTCATTGCACTTGTAAGCAGGTTTTTCAAAAAAGAATTATTCACTCTTAGTCAGATGAACTAGAATCGCACTACTTTAGAAATTAGTAAAGGGAATGGAGGGCGCACTATTTTGATTTTACTAAATTTAAGTAATATTGCAGAGGGCGTGTTATTTCATTTTCTTAGTGTTGGCTAGCTTATTGTAGAAACCCAGGTTCCAACTTTTATATGGTATGATGATATATATACATATGTACCTGGGTTCTGATAAATAGATCTACTATTGCAACGCCTAAATGTATTTATACCTATATAGAGTGACAATTTAAGATCACTTAAACCAAAACATTAGAAACAACTTCTTAGCAAGGCAGCTCCCCCTTAGAAGTGATTTCATTTCTCAACAATAAGACGCTTATTATTTAAACCTCGAATATCATTTCTTGCTCTTAAAATTTCAACTTGTGAGAAAATTTTTCATTAATTTAGATTCGCTGTCTGACACGTTAACATCATTGCGATTTTTTTTTTTTGTTGACACTAGAGTGGTATGCGTTGCGTAATTGTATCTTAACTTGATAGCGAAGAAAAAAAATCTTTAGAAAACTATGGAGAAGATTTGTAATTTGTTCACGACAACGACGTGTATTTCACCTTTGTTATGGCCTGGAACAATTTTCTTATGATTTTAAAAGAAAACCGGTATCTATAAGGCCACAATCACAATTAAATCAAATCTACTTTGGAATGTTGTTTACACATTCGATGTCGCGAAAAATGTTTAAAATGTCTAAGCGATGTCAGAAATACACTGTTCTTTGGCAGTGATGAGTTTCTACTTTTGATGCTGGCACTCAAGAGGATTTGGCTAAATTAAGATAATGGATACGAGTAGATTAAAGCGGTTCGGACATCCAACTGGACTTGCATCGATCGCAATTTGATCAATTTGGTTGATGATTTGTTGATCAAGTGTCAGCCTAGTTCCTTTGTGGGTATCAAGGTGTTTCTTTTATTATTATTATTAATTTACTTCAGTTTGCATCACAATGGTTGTCACCTGCGAAGCTCAGTGCTTATCTGCACGTGGTTTTTATATGTAGTATCTCTTATTTAGAAGTTTTTCATTTGCATGCACATGTAGTAATTGAGCTATACATTAGGTCTGTTCCAGGACTCCAAAATTTTATAAATTTCTAAACGAGATTTTTCTTTGGTCAGGAATTGTAAAAAACGTCAAATCAATTAAATTTAAAAAGAAACCGTCAATTTCAAATTTTAAATTTATGTGAATTGCGGCAATATTATTCAAATTAATTAAAAAGATGACATGGACATGGCATATTACATCAATTAACTAGTTATAATTAACAACTCTAGCTGTTTTACAATTTCCTTTTTGTTTTGTTTTTACTTGTTACTTTTGACGTTTCAAACACATTTAACAAAAACGAGTTCACGCGAGATTTTGGGTTTAAGAGAGGATTTATTCCTACTCCTCAAACTTAAGCAAAAAATTCTCTTTTGCAAATTGTTACAAAATCTTGCGGGAACAGACCTATTGATTCCTTGAAGTTACAAGATTAAGCATTGATGTTTAAAAATGAAAAATATATGAACAATTTTACGGTGCTTAGTAATAAAATATTGCTGAAATTAAATTAAATTGTGGAGGTTGAAAAAAAAGTGGGTAAAGTATTCAATATTGGTGATATAAAATACAATAGCTAAGGTGTGGTTTGCCGTATTTGTTGTTTAATCTTGGGGTTTCCAAAAAGCCTTGCAGCTTCTGTTGTTTAGAGTGTGAGGTATCGGTTGCTAAAACCTTTGATCTTCATAATTAGAAGCAGATATCTGCCATTTTATATATACCGTTCACGTCTTGATCCTTGAAATTAGCATTACATTTATTTATTAGCTTGATAATACGCTGTTGAAGACCTATTAGCTTGTATATGTGAGTCTTAGAAAAATGTCCACACGTTAGTATGCCCTATATCAAGTGTGAGAAACGTGTTGTGGCTATAGCCACATTACATCCCGCCGCAAAATATATGAACGTGTGTCCATTTCTGGAGGTGATGTCGTGAATTGTGTATTTACCCGTCCTCTTTGTCTAGCTTACCATTAAAATTGCCAAGGACGTTGTTCAGGTTTTATTGCTCGTAGGTTTTGTCGAGGAACACACAGAAGCAAACTTTAATAAGGTCGTCCTTCTCCGCTATCGCGGCGTTCGCTTTTGAATTTAGCCTTTATGCGAATCGTTTCATTCGGTCCATCCCATCATACCTTTAGGATGACGGGTCTGCTCTTTACCAGTCGAGGATCTCCACTAGTTCGATTACACGTGGTCTGATAGGAATTCGAACATTCCACCTGCTGATCCGAAGATCGTTGTCCTTTAATCGTTTGCTATCGTCATGAGTCCTATAACGGCGTAGGCCAATATTAAGCTAATGGTCGAGCAAACACTTGCCATTTTAGCCTTGGATTTACTCATCCTATTACCGGGTATCACCACTGAGAGGTAGGGCATGCACTACACTACGAGCTTGATTGTTGCGTTGCTGGCCAAATCCAAGTTTATGGACAGTCAGCAGTTTCCCGATTAATAGTCGCGCACATCCGCCGATAGAAGGTGCCGGTTACGATTTTGGTGAAGCTAAAATATTTGCCCAATATGCTATTTTCATTTAGCACTAGTTTAAATAAAGATTGTAAAATCTAAAGTATATTCTGATAAACCGCAATCTATTCAGGAATTGAAAGCCAATATTCAGCGCGTTATTGGTGACATAGAGCCCTAACTGCTCGAAAGAATGGTTTGCAATTTAACCTACAGGACGGGCTTCGTCAAAAACAGCCGAAAAACTATATGCCAGAAGTTGTGTCCAGAATATCATAAATAATAATGATTTTTAATTCAAACACTATTTGTGTGGTTATAGTTTTACAAGTCTTTAAAAAAAACTTTGCAAGTAGGTATATCTCAAAACTACGAGGATAGAAAGCAGCTTCTTCTTCTTGGTGGTAGTTTGTAATGCTACTGAATTTTAGCGCAGTAGAAGTAGCTATTGAGCAGGTCTGGAGCGTTTTCATATTTTTTGTTTTTATTTGCAGCTTCTACTCGTATGCCATGTTAATGTATTATTGACCTTTTACTGTACTGTACAAACTTTTGCATTGATATTTGTTTAGAGATGAAAGTTGTTCACAAATGCGATTGCCTGAGGACTTAGCTCTTTAAGGATTGGATATTATATACGAGTAGAACTTGCAAAAAAAAACTTTTATTTTTTCCTGGTCTTCATTTCTTTTGCAATGTGCATTAATATCTGTTAATCTTTTTTTTACCATAAGGGTAACCGTCGAACTTAGAGCGGCAATTGTAAACAAAAAAGGCAAGTTCGAAGTGTTTCTTACTTCCTTATACGTAGGTTGCTACTTAAGGCTGAAAACACATTAGATCAGTCAAATCGTCTTTTGTTTCATTGTCAAGAAAATGATTTTTTTTATTTCAACACAATGTAACAAAACAAATCATTTCGTTTGGTGTGCTTTAAGAAAAGGAAACATTGAGTTTGTGACTTATTTATTGTGAAGTTTGTCACTCATTGGGCTAGCGCACACTGGATCAATTTTACCCCGGGCTATCTTTTACTTCAACCGCACACTGGATGAATAATGCGGGGTGAAATTGTGTATACATAAACCGATTTTGATTGTAGTAGTATTTCTGATAATTTTTCTTACACTTTAAAATTGACTACTTACAGATGGTGTTCAAAATATTAGGAACACTGCATTTTTTTCACATATTTTTTGTTTATTGCTGTGGATTTTGATTTTGGAGCATGAAATAAAAAATTCAACTATATAATTTTAAAATTTATCATATTTATTTATTATTTATAGAGGCAACAATTTGTTCCATTTAATATTTTATCATACCTCTCTTAACTTTTTTTTAACGCGCGAATTCATTCTGCCATTGTTTTAATATTTTTAATGAAATTTTTGAAGTGTTCCTTATATTTTGAACATTTTCTGTATGTATGTATTGGTTTTCCCCCGATGTTCAAGCACTTCAATACTGGTTGAATATTTACCCCGTTTCTTACTTTACACTTTATGTCCCTCTTCTATAAAAACAGTTTTACCCCGGGGTAATTAGTCCAGTGTGCGCTGGCCCATTCTCAATGAATATTCTCAAATAAATAATAGCCAGTGCAAAAAAAAACAACAACCATATGTTCATAGGTTCATATGCATAGATCCATAATTTGTAGCCTCTCAGCATCTTATAGACGTCTTTTGAACCAGGCGATCGAACTTTTTCAAAAATTCTTTGAACCAATTGCAGTATTTTGACTGTTCATGCAATACTAAATATATGCGAGTGGAAATAATGCCCAAGAATGTCTCAATTTCATGCTAAGTCACATTAAAATTTTGCAATATCAGATTAACCGATTTTATGCGACCTTCACGAAATTCCTCCTGGAGCGAACGACCACCACGATTGAATTCGGAAAACAAGCGAAGCACTGCACCTCGAGATGGCGCTTCATCACCATCATCCACGTCGAAAATCATAAAAATCATCGCTCGAAAATGTTCACATAAAGTCATGCAGAAGACATATTCACATCTGGGCGAAAATTACGGGTGGCTGACACAGAGGCTTTAACGATTAAAAGTTGCTTAGCAGACTGCATCTGAGCTACATATGTATCTGTTATCATCGGTGTTTTCATGGAAACATTTTTAAAATTCAATTAATATTTCAAATTTTATTGCAAAGTAAATCATTGGCGTTGTTGAATAATTGATTGATGCTAAACGTAGGGCTTTGAAACCTAGTTTAAAATTGAAGAAGATAAAATTGGGTATGCAAGAAGTAAATGAACCGGTTAGTTACGTTGTTTTCTGTAGGAAATTTCATAAGTATCAATATCACAATCCGAGTGTTTAATTGGACATGCTTAAAAAATATTAAACGGCTAAAATAAAGGCAGATGTCGTTTTTCCCATTCTTGAGCTACGAATTGTCTATCACTGCGTAAACTGTCGCTCATTAGTATTTGCCCATCATATACGAGTACATAAATTTAACATAATTGCTGTAAAACAAACGCTATAATTAAACTTGTATTATTAAGTTTACTTATTGTAACAATGCAAGCAAAAAAGTATTCGAAAATATTAAAATTTTAACTCATCAATGTGCCCAGACAAGTTTTTAATGACAGCTTCACAGAGTTTTGCTTTCTATTTAGGAATTTTAACAGGGTTTCCGCTGAAATTGTTTTCCATTTCAATTGCAAAATGTTCCACTTATGTTTGGGTGATGTTGGACAACCATTCCTGACGTTCCTGTCCAGCTCATCTGACAAGAGCTCAGTGGGATTAAGATCTGAGGACTGTGGTGACCGACTGTGAACAAGAAGTTCAAGAGCAATCTCATTTTCGGCACATTCACCGAACGTACGACGGACATGTTAGTCAAGCGGTTACAATTTTGCACGAGCTGGATCTTATGTTCTCGTAACCCAAGTCCTTTCCGCAAAATATTCAATAAAACAACTCCTTTTGCTGTACAAGATGGCGAATCGATTGATTTTGTTCATATTAAATACTACGCTCCACAGCAGCAACAACTTTTCGGTTCGCATTGATAATACGCCTCTGTGTATATATGTATATGCGTGGTGCGAAAACGGTCCATGGTCATTCGAATTACTTGCTCACTTATGTGGACCCTAAATTGGACGTAGAACACGGTAAGTTTTGCGACGTGAAGCACAACTACTAAAATAAATTTGCACAATTTGTAAGCGTTGTCCTGGTGTAAGTCTATTTATGGTAAAATGCTAAACCAAACTGAGCACAAATCCATCTGTCGCTGGAAAAACATGTTGTCAATTCGAAAAATAAATCTCCGAGAGAAACACTCATGCACAAAAGTGATTGAGTATGTTGCCAATCCCTTCGATATTTGGTTAAAGCAAGCAGCTTCTTAAAATCGTCGACTACCTTGTTGGAACACATTCAAGACCACAAAAAAAAAGGGTTTTGGGCTGCGAAAAAATATATTTTAAAAGAAATACCTACAAGCTCATTAATGATTCAGTAAACACTATTCAAATTAGCAGTCAGATGGTGTTAGACGTACCTAGATATAGAGTAAAAAGGAAATTTGAAGGTACGACTTGTAATAATTCTTCATTCGTGTTCCAGATTCTGAGTACCGCTGAAAATTTACACATTTATTCAAATGTATTTGGAAACATACATAACTTCTGTGTATAACTTCATGGAGTCATCATTCAACTTCTTTTAAAATGTTCTAATTCAAGTCAACTGATTCTTTTTTTATTCCTTTATTGATAAGCCTTGTGTAGGCTGTACAAAAAATATGGGCAAGATAAATAAATCAAATATCTTGCATTTTATTCGTCGTTCAAAAAATCGTAAACTCTATACATTTCATTCATAAACGGCTGAAAAAATAGCACTACGCTTGTGCCTCTCTTTCTCTAATTGTGGGAAAATTGCAATTGAAGGTTTACTTTTATTTGTACACTTGTGTTTAATATTGTGTACAACCAAAAACAGATATTTATATAATGAAGGAGACAATATACTTTACTTATACCTGACAAAAAATAATATTTATTATCTGAACCATTAACTTGCATTATATTACTTCAAAATTCTGAATCACGTGTCTAATCTTTGGGTCACGTCTATGTTCTATTTGTAACAATAGTACGAGTATCTTATCTTACCACAAATAGAGTCCACACTCAGATCTGCATTTTCGAATTGAATGACCCACTCCTGCTGAATCGAATAACAAGACTCCTGCTGAATCTAAAATTAAGACTGCAGATAATTAAATTCAAATCTATGGTATTGGTCACAACATGTGGTGTGGATTTTTTTCTAAAAATAATGTAACAGATCAAAGAACTATTAATCGGCGAAACTGATATGGACCAGTTCGGTTGAGATAGTAATTAAATTATTCATACATACATCTGCTGATATGTTTGTATCATCGAATTGATTTATAGAGCGTGTAAAATGCACAATAAATGTAGTGCCACTGCTATTGTGATCCTATTGTTGATGGTGTGGACACAAAAATCTCATTAAGACCTGAGCAAATAGAATGATAAAATCATTCGAAACATCTATTCGTAGTATGAGTATACTCGTATCATAGCCAGAGAAATCGTTTAAAACAAAATTAAAACGAAATCATCGATATTCATTGTGCATTTTGTCTGTTTGGGTATTGAAAGTAAATAAAAACAATAAATGACGCTGAATTAATTTGAGTTAACGTATCGTATCTAATTTATTAATAAGCAACAAATCCACCGAAAGTGTAACTCAATTAGTTATGCCACCCACCCCACTCGTACATTGAAACTTTCAGAATTGAGATAAGAGCAAGAAATTCCGTATGGGTGACTGCCTATTGTCGATAAGGTGTAAAATGGCAATATTCTTTTCTTTCCGCATCAGCAAACATAAATTGAATGGATAATCAGCTATTATGAAATATTGTGTAAATATTTACTTCACAGGCGAAGCAAGAAATCATCAATACCCATTGTTTTTTTGTTTTTTATAATTAAAAAAATGTGGTGTTGGAAATGTGCTTATACGAGTACATTTGAGTACATGTTATTTACGTAAAAGAATATTCAGCTAATTAAGATAATTCAACCCAAACAAAATTCAACAACTTTATTAATGAATACACCGAATCTAATCATGAGCTGCGATTTCCGAAACATTGAGTAAAGTTCTGGTATCTTGTCCTGCTGGTTTTTTCGCGACCCTAATTGTTGTTGGTTATTGCACACACTTTTTGAGGGATTGAGGGAACACGGTGATGTATTAAAATACAAATCGTTCATTTCAGCGCAGCGTTGATATTATTTCTTGGAAATGTTTATTGAATTTGTGCGTAAATACCCATGTTTGTTCGACTAGAGTGATAAAACTAAAAGAACATTGTTTTAAAAGCCGAAATATGGGAATCTATTGGGAAAGCTTTGAATGAAAATGAATGAAATGATTTTTTGACGGGTAATGCAGAGATACTCACACACACAAAGGGTGGCCGTGGCTTAGGTTGTAGTGTATTGGCTTCCAAATCGGAAGGTTCGGTGTTCGAATCCCAGCCTCGCCCGAAAGACATAAACGAATGGTTGATTATAATAATACAACAACAAGTACAATTACACTTATAAATTAGTGACCCCATTAAATGTTGGATGCCACCTATGGAGCGAAATAACCACTGAGCCCAAAAATCTTTTTTTCTCTCTCTGTCCCATTTTCCTAAAAACTTAACACGTGCTCAGGCAATTTAAGTGTAATAATACCCACTTGAGTGTTGTAACGTTATTTAGAATTTAATGGTGTTGATTACCCATAATTGCTAGCGGCATGTACTTAATTTTGCTTCTGTTCACTGCTAAGCCCATTCTGACTACTTCTATACACGCAAACGCACTCGCCACAACGCGCTGAGCTCAACTTTGATAGCAGCAAAGTCCAAGTCAACGGTCGTTCGGAGCTTTGAATACAGAATACTGGAAGCCAGATATACCCGTTTCTACAGATCGTTGCTCTCAGAACGTCCAAAAAGCTCGTATGTGGTCTTCAAAAACTAATTACCTCAACCTAAACTCCATATCATGGTTTTTTGCTAACTAAACGAATGGCTTGGTGGAAGTATCAGCTCATTGCAGATTTATTTATTGCGATTAACTAGTTTTTTTGGCCTTTCAACTATGAGAGCCCATTGTGCAAAAACTGCGTAGTTCTGCGAGGCGAACGCCTTTTTTTTTTTTTTTTTTTTTTTATAATTTACGCGCGCCTAAGGGGTTGATACCCTTTTACTGTTGCCAGGGCGCGGGCGGAAAGATAGAAGGAGGAGAAAGGAAAATTGTTTTTGTAGTGGTTTGAAACTCAGGTGTGTTTGGTTTCTATGTTTGCTCTCCAGGGGTGGGAGTCCGAATAGGACGGAGAGTTTTTCTTCAATCAGAGTGATTCGAGATATAATTCCCAGTATTTTTTTCATTGCTTGAAACTCTTATAACAGCCTTATGCCAACAACAATTATTTCGCCTTGTTGAACTACCAATTGCTAGTCTTTACCGTAGATTTGATATAATTTACGAATCCCTTTTAGTATTCTTATCAGACTGATACCGTCTAGGCTTTCTCGAACAAATTCTAAAACAGGTGAAGCGAATTTGCAGTAAAAAAACTATTATTCCTTTTGTCCTATCATGTACAAGCCATAAACTATGATACATATACAATTTGCCCATGCGTATTTAAAGCACAACGTTGTTGTTTTAGTTGTGTAGCATTGGAACTAAATTTTTATCTACAAATATTTGTAAATAAAATTAATTCTGAGAATAAAATAAACAAAACAATTTTTGGTATTTTTTGTTTTTAACTTTCCTCTCTTTTTACTTAGTGCCCAAACCACGTAAAAACTATTGACCCAATTCAGATAGAGTTTTCAGAAAAAATAGGGCAACCGAGTCAGTATTTAACTTCAGTTCAGCACAATTGAATCCGCGCTGTAGATTGTGCTTATTTATTCATCATATCTGTTCATATCTGTCCGCGTGTATTGTTAACCCACGTCACTGCCACTATTCAACCGCCGGAGAATAAACTCCCGTTGTTATGAATATTTCCATTGCGTGTCTAGAGAGCGTTCAGTTACTTTGCGAAAACCGTGCATTTCGGTAACGACATATTATTATTTTGGTAAAATTACTTGTTTCTTTATCATAAAATCAATATGACTACTGCTGTTTATGCATCCAGTAATGATTCTGGGTACTGAGGGTAATTAGTAGAAGCTTCAAATTCGCTCGAAGAACACAGTAATTTAGAGATTTAGGTTAAAAATAGATACACCTAATACTTTGAACTAAGGTTACGTAACCTCGTTCGCTTCCCGTATATACGCGCTATTATCGCGGTTATCTAAGCGTAGTATATTTTCCCGCGGTTGATCTGCGGATTTCGGAGTATCTGAATTGGTGCTTAGTTTTACTCACTCAATCAGAAAATATGCGAATTTAAAGATGCATTTTTTTCATTTCTTTGCCATGGAAATTCGTTATAAGACTGAAGGTTTGTCGGTATGTAGCTCTTACATATGTATGTATGTAAGTTCTGGCCCTGCTTTCTTTTTTTTTTTTGTTATAAAGAAAAAACGAGTTATGACGAGTTACAAATTTGTAAGGCCTTCAAGAAATCTTCTTCAAAAATGCTGTTCTACTTTCGTGGCAGCCTTAAGCTTAGGGTATAGAAAACAAATAGCCGGAGCCAGATCCGGCGGATATGGTGATTTTTTTTTTAGCCACAAACTGGAGTTTGTGAGGCAAGGGCCATTCGCCCCTGCGGTTCCGTTCCGTCTAAAATGTTGTGAATGCTTTTTCACAAATATTCAGTTGTGCAAGCAATATATTAACCGCGGCTCCAGTATCAAAAGACAGACACACGCACTCAATATTCTAGTTCGTAATGGAAGTGAAGGGGCGCCTGTCTCTGGCGACGTTTATATTATCCATGAATATCATATAAATACCATGATTCGATCCCCAACACTCATCACGATACGCAGTTTTTAATATTTGAAATGTTTCTGTGGCAGTTTTGTTCAATTCAAAACAAAATTGATTGGCAAATCTAGCCTTGCCTTGTCTTCTCTCTACGAATGTCCCATACGCCTCAACAACGGAAAAATATATATGATAGTTTGAACGGCTGCAATTGTAATAAATTGCCTGAGCCTTTGCGGGTCGCGAATCCCACAACCTCCCGCCCACATTAAAATAAATTCTAAATCGTTGAACGCAGCTGTTTATCGTGCAACTAACAAACTTCCTCTTTAACTTCACTTTGGAGGCAACACTGTTGGGGGGATACGCAGAGGACAACAATGTTGTCTTGTTTCCAATTTTCTGCTAATCGAAGAAAAATAATCGACCATATGACGATTACCCATAGGAAACTTTGCTGGGTAAAAAAGTATTTCGACTAGTTCCGAAAATTGGGAAAGTAGCTCAGGTTTTGCATATCTGAAATGGGAAATACTTAACCGAATATTTCGTTCTATGTTTTAATAAAATAAAATGAACAGAACTCAATTATTTTCGGTATGTTATGGCTTTATTAGAAAGAGCGAACATTTCAATTAGTTATGGAATACGATTTCATTCATGTGACTGCCTCGGCGTCTGGCTTCGCTGTAGCGCACCCTGTCAACCCAATTTTCCAAGACCTTATTGAATTTTTGATTGTTTCTGGCTGTATCTCACGTATGGCTAGAAGGATAAAGGCTTGAATCGTTTCTGGATTGTCCGCATAACATTTGAGGACACCATACAAAAAAATTTGAACGGGGTCATATAGCAGCTCCCAGGCGACCAATTGACATCGCCGAGGCGGCTTATAACACGAAAACTTAGCGCGCAAAAGATCGATTGTTTGATGGGCTGTGTGCCTTGACGTTCCATCATGCTCAAACCAAAGATAGTCCAAGTCCATGTCTTCAATTTCACGAAAATTCGGCAATCATCGTTCCGTAGCGTTCACAGTTGACCGAAATAGAGTTTCCAGTTTTCCGATCTCCAGATGCGGAAATTTTGTTTATTAATATAGCCTCTAAGATGAAAATGCACCTCGCCAGAAAAAATTATTTTTATCGACCAAATTCGACATCCAATTCGAACTGCTGCAAAGCCCAAACTGACAAGCAATAACGAAGCGGATGGTCGTTTACCTTCAATTGCTTAGTCAATTCGACTTTGTGAGGGAATAATCTGAGATCTATGTGCAAAATTTCCGTCAGGCTGGTGTGTGAAATGTTGAGTTGTTGATATCAGTGGCGCGTCGGTATTCCTGGATTGAGTCGAACACTCTCGGCCTCGACATTCTTGTCGGTACGTATCGTACGACGACGGGGACCTTGTGTGTTGTCCTCAAGCAAGCCAGTCTCACGGTGGGTGCTTATATTCGGCCAAAATTTATTTTCAATAAGCGCACTGTTTGGGCAACACTACACCCACTTTGCAATATTTCCCAACGTTGTTCAAGCGTAAAGCAATTCATTTCGTTCTGCTGACAGTCAAGACTTCGTGCGGGAAATAGGTGTCAGTGTCAAAATAAAATATGATTCTAAAATAAACTTGTATTTGGACCACGCGTTAAAGATCCACCGCCAATTCTCTAAACTATATAAAGTTGTGGACGTAATCACGCATAGGAAATTATGTAGCCATATAATTTAATTTTATTTTAAAAACCTCTTACCCTGTTACGCTTTTCAATATTCCGTTGCCATGTCCAACTTCCGTGTCGTGTTTTGAAAAGGAATGTCTTCGTCCAATATCCAATATCATTTCTGTTTCCTTGATCCGTTCTTTGATGAGGCTGGTCGTTTAGAGAATGCAAGCATTACACTTACTTATGTCACCTTCATATGCATATGCTACATGTTTCCAAAGTAGCAACCGTCGAGAGCTTTTTCCAAATCAATGAACCTTAGATTTGGCGAAGATGGAAGGGATTAACCTATTGGCACATAAGATGGTCGGGTTTTGACTTCCTCTAGAGGTTATTTTGGTATTATCTTCGCTACTGTTGAAAAAAGCCATATTCGTCTCCACCTTATATATTTCCTTAACATGTTAATGATTGTTCGCCTCTTTCTTCTTAGAATCGTTCGTTTGTTTTATAAGGCTTTGTAGATTAATAATTGGAGGATTTCTGTGCATATGTTTGACATTTGAAAAATGTACTTCGCTTTGTTTTTCTCAAAGGATTTGTTACCGGTTGCTATATATATGGTGCTGTGAAGAATGCTAATTAGAATTCGTGAAGAACACATTGTCATGGGCCAACTAGTTCAAGAGTATTTCGCAGAATTCCCTCCATCTCTGGAGTTGAGTGTCATCCGAAGCCATCAGGCGATCATTTTTTCTAATTGCGTATCTTTTGAAGTTTCGACTTTGCATAAGATCTTTAATTATGCCACAGATATGTAGTTCTGCTGTTTCAATTATCTCTTTTCTTCTCACTTCTGAAAATGTGTTGCATTCCCCTTAACGCTATGCTGGGTTTACAACCCGTGCTATAAAAAAAAAATCATTGTTTCAGTAAATGTCAATGTTTCTTCAGTAAATCGACCCTTAAGTGTGAGAAGTGTGCTATACTATTCAATCCATTGCCTTGGTGCCAACTCAAAGCCGTGTTCCATTACTTTCTTCCTATTCTACTGGTAAGTAAAGCCATTTTCACAATCTTCGTCGATAATTATTTTGGTTCTCAAGCACTGGACTGCTCATTGCTTCTGCCTGTAACACCATCCTCCTGAAACCCATCATGAGAAACCTGTAAGTTCTTGACATGGACATGTCTAACCGCGTGTCTTTCTGAAAAATGTGTCCATCACAAAATGTGTTCCATTTTTGCTTTCCTTCTACCGTTCAGTGATCGTACTCGTGTGCGTATTTTTTGTTGTTGTTGGGTTTGTGTGCTTCACAACGAATCAACTCTGCAAAGGAATGGGATATGGGAGAACAGTCTGTACACAGTCATGGACACATGAATCGTCGTCGCTCTGTTTCTCGATGTTTTGTGTGTGTTACAAATATACGTTTCATCCTTTGTGCATATTTGTTTTCTTTTTCCTCCTTTAGACTTTTGCCCAATGCTGGTACTGCCACCGACACCGCTGCCGCTACTTTGGCGGTTCTTATATCATTTTATTGGTTGGTGGGAAGTGATGGTGCTGGATTTTATTAAATTTTTTCCACATACATATTTTGCTTTCCTTCTACTGTTCAGTGATTGTACTCTGTGTGCGGATAAGTTTGTCTTTTACACCGATTTATTGCTGGAAACAGGGGTTGATAGGAAGGAAGCATCCAATTGGGGGAAAAAATGTAGTATGATGCGCTGTTTATGTGAAAAATCCCATTTACAATACTGCGAGATGCGATACGAGAGTCGCTTTCGAATGCGAGAGCTCTCGCATTCAGACATCGGACGTCTGTTTACAATGATGCGTCAAAACACCACTCAAAATGAAAACAACAACAATTTAGCTGTCACGCATTGCGAGATGCGAGAGTTTTCCAGATTTTCGAAATTGACTGCGATGCTCGCTGCGAGATTCGCATTATTGTAAAGAACACATTGAATTACATGTTACGGAAACATTTTTGACAGTTCATGCGCTCTCGTTTTCGAACAACGCATCGCATCTCGCAGTATTGTAAATGGGACTTAATGCAGGTGGTTTAAGGGTTGTGTGTAGTTGATTCATAAGTCATCAATACATACTCGTAGTTGTTTTGCTTCTTATTCGATTGATCGTACATTTCTACCTTGTGTTGTGTGTACAATGGATTGCCGGAACAGGGGTGGATAGAAAAAAAAGTAATTGTAAGAAAGGATGTGGTAGTTTTTACTCTGAATTTGCTCGCCTACAGTTCGAAGCTAGGGGTTTGTTAGAAAATCTAGAATAGCATCATTATTATAATATGCGAATAATCCTCAGTGGTGATCTCAATTTAGATCTACGTAGCGCTGAGGGTGCCAAGTTTGTAGAATTTATGCACAACGAACTTGGTTAAGAAATGAACAACATTCTTGGCCATATCATCGTAATTCAACCTGTATTGATGCCATCTTCTCCCGACACATCGATAATCTTAAACACGCCACTATATTTCCTACTTTAGTACACACCGCCCATTATTGATTCAATTTGAGTTCTACAATTTGAGTGCAACAAGTGATGTCTATACTGGAACTAAACTCATTTTTTCATACAGGTAATACCATAACATAACTTAAAATTTTTTTTTTTTTACACAGGGGTAAAACCTTAAACCTTTTTTTGCACAACCACCCTATATTCTATTTATCTCGTAAAACAATTAAGGTTTTTTCGTCGTATGCCTATAAGACATATCCATGTACCAATGTATCTGCATGTCGTGTAGATACTTTCAGCAGTTTACTGCTTTTTTTTATTAAATTTCAACGTATTCTGCTAAAGCATGCAGTACTAAGGCGTATAGTGGTTTACATAAAATTATGCTCGAACCTCATACCAATATCAACTCCACGTTTGTTTTGATCGCCTGATGTAGATTCTAAAGCATTACCTTATCGCAAAATAATTCATAGTATCTAGCACTTAATAAAGACTTTATGTTGCAGAAGTAGGCAAAGCAATCACCGTTGTCATTTGAATGTCTTATGCTTATGATCTTGCATCACGTGGTTTCTCTGCTCTATCAGTCAATTTAATTTTTTTTGTTTTGAGGTGGAAGATCCAGAAAGCTTTACAGGGATACCTGAAAGCAATTTCATTGGTTTGAAAAGGGTGGTAGCGAGAAGAGCCTTGTCCTAAACAAATCTACAATACAATGTAAATATTTCCTTTTTTTCTGTGCTTTTATTTTTATAAAAATATGGCTCTTAACAATTATGTGTGAAAAATAACATCATTTAAATGTCCACCACGAGCACGTCTACAATCTCTCATACGAACATCAACATTTTCAAGGGCTCGCTCACACATTACCGCATTAAGTTCATCAATTTCGGTCCGCATGTTGTATCTTAACTATGCAATTGTTGTTAGCTTATCAACATAGACTTTACTTTTCAAAAAAAAAAAAAAAAAAAAAAAAAAACCAATGAAATATTATTTTTATATATGAACATTATATGTATATTTTTTTTATATTTTATATATATATATATTTTTTATATTTTATATATATATTTTTTTATATTTTATATATATGTATTTTTTTTCAATTGTGCAAGCAATTATTTTATATTTGTCTATTTATTGAACAAAACTCATTTTAGATCGGCAAGAATCAGCACTACCAGTTAGGTCGGTGGTTGCGGAAACGTTACAACTCTATCCTTAATAATACGTATTCTAATAACGAAATATACATCCGCGCAACAGACGTTGATCGTACTCTAATGAGTGCACTATCTAACTTAGCTGGTCTTTACCCACCAGTTGGCAAAGATATATGGAATCCGAACATTGCGTGGCAACCAATTCCAATACACACAACTGCAGAAAAATACGATCGGGTAATAACAAATTATTTTACCAAATTTACATAATTGTAAGAATGACTTTATAGATTTTAGCTTCCAAACAAGCTTGCCCAGCTTATGAGTATGCGTATTCTGCAATGAAGAATTCTCCAGAATTTCAACATATTGATGAAAAGTACTCCTACCTCTATGAATACCTGACCAAATGGACCGGAGTAGCTGTAGATTCACTGGAAGGTGTTCAAAGGATAAATAATACACTTTACATTGAGGAGCTTTACAATAAAACGTAAATTGTTTACATCTTACATACTTTAAAAGTTTATGATAATCATGTACCATGTACGTTTTCCAGATTACCGGATTGGACCAAAAAGGTTTATGGCAGCACCGATATGAAATATATTTCGGACTTTTCATTTACCTTGTTTACGTACACAAGGCCAATGGCTCGCTTAAAGACTGGACCCTTAATAAAAGAAATTCTAAACAGATTTGCAGATAAAGCAAGGGGAAAGTTGAATCCTGATCGTTCGCTTTGGGTCTACAGCGCGCACGATACAACTGTTGCTAATGTTTTGAACACTCTGGGCCTTTTCAAGGTAAAATGTGTTAATTACTGTTTAAAAAAAACTTTATCGTTTAATAACAAATACAACTTTTGCAGCTACACAGCCCACCATATACTGCTTGCATAATGCTCGAGTTGCGAATCGATGTTCAGAACGAAGCCTATGTGTCTATTTTCTATAAAAACTCCCCAAAAGAACCAAAACCAATAGAAATACCTGGCTGTGGTATCCAGTGCCCACTTTCGCAAATGTTCCAACTGTATAAAGACATCCTGCCAGAAAACTGGGAGCAAGAATGCAAACTCCTATGATGGCTATGACCTATGAAGAGGCTAATTTAGGTGGTGCTATGGGTAAGCTTGAGCAATTGTACTTTAGAACTATCAGGAATTTTTTGTATACCTAAATTGATAGAAAATGCGTTTTTCCAACTCAGTTTTAGATATGTCTTATTTTGTCAGAGAAATGATTGTAATTTGAATTTTACTTGGTGCCTTAGGAATCGGTGTTGTGTTATTATTTATTATGATATTATTGAATCTTACAATAGAAAGACCACGAAGAGTTTGTTAGTTAATTTATTTATTTATTTTTAAAGTTAACTATTTGTTGGACTTAAAGTTGTGTGTAATTAAATACAAAACAGCAAATGCATTTTGATTTTTTGGGGGTTTTATATATTGGGTATACATTCAACACTGGTAGTTCTAGTATTGACCAACGTTCTCATTGTAAGTAATACTCATATTCTCTTGCAGCAATTCTCATAGCTATAATTGTGGTTGTTCTTTTACTGATTTACGTATCGTCCATATACCTTCGACGAAGAAGTTACATGGATTATCGTCGATATGTTGAAGTTGCCTGACATACTAGAAAGACTCTAGCTTAGTTAATGTGATGTCTTTGTGTGCGCTGGAGAAGAAAACTACTGCATTTATATTGTTGACATTATTTCTTTATATTCCTAAGTGTATTTTTATTGGCATGTATCTTTTATTATTATTATATTTTTTAAATTCTTCCGAACAAGACTGTTGTAATACGAAAAAAAAAACAACCAAAAAAAAAATATCTGTGCGGTCTTCATCTGATAGCTGTGTAATTTGATGCATCTGTATTACTAAGATGACTTCAGATATATTTCACGCCTTTAAAATGAATAGGTCTGGCATTTATAAAAGGGTGTTTATTTTGTGTTTGCCTTCAGCCGGTAGTAGCTGTGATTGTTGTCCTTGTAAAAAGGCTGATATATTTATATTTATATTTTCCTCATCGATCTCATTTTATAATTTTACTCTATGTTATTAAATATAGGTGTTTGTTTTGCATTTTGTAATATCTTGTCTTAAGTTTATAGAGATACGATGTTTTGGGAAGCATTTGTGCATTTTTATGTGAATAGTAAAAAATTAATTTGTACAGATATCACAGCTATCAGATTTTGTGCCTTTATATGTTAATGTAAATATAATAAATAAATAAATAATAAATGTTACATTTCGTTTCGAGAGTACCAATAACAAAATATGTATGGATGCCCCTACCATCTTTTACTTATCTAATATCTAAAACATCGGCGGTGAAGCATTGACAATCGAAAAAGGATGATGACCGCAAAACATTTGGTTCCGGTCAGAAAGGAAATGAAAATTCAAAGACGATATTCAATTATGTGTGTACTATACAAGAACGTCAACCAAGTCAAAATAAAAAATGTATAACACTAAGTCGAAGGTGGTTAGATCTTATATCAGCAAATCACAAAATACGAGGGGCGTTCAATATATTCTCGGTATCGATATGAAGGAAAATGCGAATTCAATTTAAATTGTTTTTATTTTTCAATATAATCTCCCCTAACATCAATGCATTTGTTACATCTTGAGATAAGCTTTTTTAAACCCTCAAAAAAATAAATTTCCTCTTTCTCTGCAAAATACCCATTTATTGCCGACTTGAGTTCTTCATCATCCAAAAATCTTTTTCCACGAAGACATTTTTTCAAATCCGGAAACAGGAAATAATCACTAGGGGCAAGGTCTGGACTATAGGGTGGGTGTTGGATTTCTTCGAAACCATAATCTCGCGCAGCAGTCTTGGAAACTCGCGCCGTGTGAACAGGAGCGTTGTCATCAAGAAGCAACACACCCGCTGCGAGTTTACCCCGTCTTTTCTTTTTAATTTCCTCCCGCAAATTATGCAAAGTGGAAGCGTAGGATGTGGCGTTGATGGTTTCACCTTTTTTTTTGTACTCAATGAGCAAGATTATCTTTGAGTCCCAAAAAACTGTGGCCATGAGCTTCCCGGCAGACGGAGTGACTTTGAACTTATTCGTTCCTGTTCCTTTTTTCTTCTACACATCTCCAAAAGCTCTCTACAGCATGCGATTCTCACTTTTTTCTGAGGCGCTGTGAGCATTCGTGGCACCCACCTTTCACTGACCTTTGAAAGGTTAAGATGGTCATGAAGAATGGTGTGAATGGTACCAATTGAAAGCTTGGTGATCTCTGCCATCATTTTCACCTTTATTCGGGCATCCTCAAGAACAAGTTTTTCGACTTCTTTGATGCTTTCTCCTGTACAAGCAGTAGCCGTGGCGCCGGAGCGGGGGTCGTCTTCAATGCTCTCTCTGCCTCTCTTGACCTCACTTGACCACTTTTGCACAGTTGATAATGAAGGAACCCTGGTAAACAGCCACCATCTCTTCATGAATAGTTTTTTGACTTTTTCCTTGCTTAGTGAGAAATTTAATTACAGCGCGATGCTCAATTTTCACCATCATCGTCTCAGTTGCCATTATGATTCTGTTTAACTAGAGATAAAACGCGAATTAATAATCACATTTATATGAAATTTTACATGAATGCACTAAAATAATAGTATTACTTGATAAATAAATCAATTTATATATACAACCACAGCTTCACCCCGATACCGAGAATATGTTGAACGCCCCTCGTATTTATCTTCTTTGTGCGCTGAGGAAGTGTCATTACGTATTAAACGCTTTAACCCACGTTATGAATGAGCACACTGGTGGAAAGCCAATAAATAATGTTTTCCTAAATTACGGACTTTGTGGTTGGTAGTTATGTGGACTAGCATCGACTCTAATCACTTTGTAGTGCCAGTGTGTTTAAGAACAATTCGAACGTCAACAAGGAATGTAAGCATCATCAAGATTATGGAAAAAGTGGTGACCAAGTTTGGCTTGATAATGTTGTATGATGTTGAGCCCTTGTAAAGGTTTCTAAAGCTTTTATCATGCTCACGTATCGCACAATTTCCGTTTTTACGTACAAATGTTAAACCATATTAGCTAAATGGTCTTGTTGTTTTTATCTAAGATACGCTTTTTCAGGCATTGATGTTGATAAGGTATTTAACAGATGACATTGATGCTTCAATGTCGGCTTTGTTTATTCTCTTTGTTCTAAGGGTGCTTATTTTTAAGAGCTTTCGAATTTTATTTCTAACAATAACGACAGGAGTTTGAATAAAAAAACTATATCCATTATCGAGAATGATGCATGACATTACGAGTATATTTTCGACTCCATACATACGGCTTTCTCAGCTGTTTGATCTCTTCTGAATTTGTCTCACTCCAGAAATGGCAATTTTGCTTATCCTTAAACCCTTTGACCAAAGAGGCACACCTAAATACGATTTATGAAAAAAGAAATTTTGCATTTCAATTTTTCTTTTTTATTATTATTTGCTGGTTCTTTAGTGTTGGACATTTTCTTTTTGCTTGATTATTCGTTGAGCGAGCTCTAGCTCTTTGGTCCAAACGATGTTGTTAAGAGCTTCTCCGAAGAGGTATAGGAATACGATAAAAAGCAAACTAGCACCAAAGAAGATAATTCGTTGTGGGAGTTTTAAGACATCCAGGACGGGGTAGACACAGACACCAGAATAGTGTTTGATGATATGCACCCGGATCAGATAGGCAATAAGACCGGCCAAGCCCTTGCTTCGCTTAGGATATGTACGGAATGATGTAACATCTCCAGGATAATGAAGACTACGATGTTTGTGCGCATGATGTGATTTAGCTATTCGGGAAAAACAGCATCTAGAACTTTGGGGAATACAAGGCGACTGGGAATGCGAATGCAGCCAAAAGATAATCTCTGACCAATGAAATCATTGCCCAGACTAATAATAAAGTATACAGATTGAATTATCGCATCAAGGAATGTAAGGAAACGAAATTTCCCGCCGAAGGTGCTGTGCATTCCACTATTTGACTTAAGAAAGTGCACATAAGTGTGGTCATAGTAGATTGCATTGAACCGCAGCAATAACATGCAATAACATGTATGCGGAGGCTCTTGAAGATCCCTGGTTCCAGGCGTACGTTATTGGAGCACTGTTTGATCTGTTTTTGGCCATTTCAAAAAGTGAACGATTTTCGTTTTTCCGCTCTATTTTGACTTTTCGATTTAAATTTGGCACTTTATTTCGTGGAATATATGAAGCGGAATAAAGACCACTGCTAGAGGGAAAAAAAATTAAGAAAACACAAAAGGCAACCGGCCAAATCGATAGACGGAATTGAAAGCGAAACCGTCCGAAAGTAGTTTCGCTTACGAGCAGAGGCTAGGCTTTAAACTGCTCAAGAGCAGAACCCGCGAACTCTCGTTGCCTATCACAGTGTTGTGACTTTAGTTCCTACAGCAGCTGCATTTTATACGTGTGAATGTCGTGACCTTTCTCCAAAATTTTCCACAAAATATACATAGAAAGGCTAAATTCTTGTGATTGCCACGGAACTTACAATTCTGGATCTTCTGCCACATTTTCATTTACAGCAGCCACAGTTTCATTTTTACGCATATTACATCGACTCGTTGCTGGCTTTGCTGGCATGTAGAGTTTATGTGGTAAGAAAAACAAGCTCAGGTCAATTATGAGCAGCAAAAAATTATGCAAACTTTTACATGTAGCGTAATGTTTGAAACATGTTACGATGGTTCGCATAGCTGAAGGAGATACGGATATCCGGGGCTTCTGAGAAGAAATCGATGCTGTCTTCTTTCTGTGTGTTAGACTCATCGTTAAAAATATTGACTACGGTTCTTTGTACTCCTCGTATATTGCGTTGTGTTTACTTTGATCTATCCTTTGAATTTGATGAGATGTCACTGCATATTTAGTATATTGCATTATCTATTTTACCCTAGTTCTGTCTGATAATCTGCTTTTTTTTCAAAGAGTTCGATTGAGAGGAGATTTAGGAGAGCTAGTAATGCCACCGTTAGCAGCTTTTCAGTTGACTTCAAACGCTGACACATTCCAATCCAAATGACAGGATCGAATCGGACAGCAAACATGCTTGGTTATTCTACCCCTCTTTTACAGACGTAGAGGGAAACTATGACTTTCTTGATAGCTCTGTTACTTTTTTTTCCATTTGGGGTTATTTGATTTTTCGATGAGTAAAAAATTGTTGCAGTTTTGTGGGGAACTTTAAGTACTCATGAAGGCCATGAAGCTTACGTTTCCAAAGAGTTATTAAAATTAGAACGAATATCCATGTTGTAGCCAACATGTTGTAGGTCCCTTTCACCATATTCTTCTTTTGTTAATCTATAAAATAAACTCTATCTGCGACGTCGATATCGCAATTTCCTTGTTGGATAACGATAGAACTTACATTTCACACTGTGTAAAGTGAATGATTATTAAGGATTCGAAAAAACAATCCAAATAATCGGTTTAACTACGACTATAATAACCCCTTTATGCAATTATTAAGAATTACCTGAAAGAATATCTCGTCTTTGCGTATGAAGCTCTTACAGAATCTACAATGCAGTGATTCGTGCACGACGTTAAAAAGCAATGATGTACTCTTATTTTAGTTCGAATAGCGTCGGTTGTGGATATATTTATAAATATATGTCTCGGGTATATTTTAAGAACTTACCGCAGGCCATAAAAGATCTCTGGGAACTCTTGAACTATTTTCTCAAATTGACGAAAATGGTATGCTTATATAAAAAGTGTTGAAATATTTCTCCATCATTATGTCGACCTACCTCTCATAGCACCACACTAACTGCTATGGAGCTTAATAATATTGCGTTTTGTAATAATTATATTTTCATAGTATGCGAAATTTACATCACTAGTCGGAAGTGTAATGCCTTTATGCAGTGTAACAAGAAATCCCAGAAATCTGCTACCCTAAAATCTGCCGTTTCCTCTTCGTACGCAACAGCGCTTAAATTTCTTTGTTAAGTAATGCATTAGGGTACTCTTTCCGTATACTGCAAATTTCGTTGTACTGTGTTAGCAAGTGCCTGCTTCGGCTGCAATATATTTCTGTGATTATATCTATTCCATGTTTTTATATTCGCTGTGCCGCGATATTAAAAATATTAATTTCTTTGCCCGTGCTTCGAGATTGCACTTCTATTGATTGCCGCTTGTTTATAGGCTTTTGCAACGTTTATAGTCTAACTTAAGACGTACTTGAACGGTTTCACTATTTCCGCAGTACTAAGTTCACGCTTGAAAGACTTATCTTTTCTCTTCATCGCCATTTTTATATCATCGTTTCACCACCACGTTCTTTTATTGATGTGAAGCCGGCCTTTTGAAACACCAAGAAAAGTTTCTACATCTTCGAAGTCGTTTCACATACCTTTTGCCCTTTTCTTTTTGTACTACAACATTTTGGAGCTATTCTCGTAGACTAAGCACTACTCTCTTTCCTGGTTTCTCGTTTATTTTCTCGGCTAGTGCCAATTTTTCTTTGGTTTATTCACGAAAAATTCTGACAGAAAAATTTGGTACTTTTTTTTATTTATATATATATAATTTTTGAGCTTTCAAGGGATTTAAGTGCCCTTAAAATGCTTGCACACAGCGCGGGTGAAGGAAAATCAGGGAGGATGGAAAGAGTGGTACCGTGAATGCTGGTTTTAAATGTTTGAAGGTTATAATGACTACGGAATAAAGAGCTAGGCAGGACATTCCATAGGCGGGTTGTACGACTTAGGAACGAATGACGACATTTTAGAGTACATCCGAAAGTGGGCTTGAGGGTATACTGATGAGCATTCATAGCGAGACGGGCGGAATACTACAGGTGATTTCTATGGAGCACTGGTGGTGGAAATAGAGATAAAACAGAGTGGAGCACGAGACATTACGTGGGTGTTCGATGGTGTCCCCTGGTGTCCTTTGAGTGATATTAGTATCACCTATGGTTTTATCGCACGGTTTCTATCTAGCAGGTACAGAGATGTTCGGTTAAATGCCTTATATATATATTGAGGCCAGACCAGAGGGGGTGAAATATTTCATCGCTTGAGGAAACCTAGACAATTCGCAGCATTTTTGACGACATCGAATATGTGGTGGTTCCAACGTAAGTTGTCATTGACACTCATACCGAGAATGGAAAGTTTATCGTTTTCGACGATGCAAAAGGCATTCGGCATAAATTACGTATTTAGCATAGTAAGCCCGCATGACTTGTATGAGTTTAATGTATCTTCTCCCGATGTGATTCACGCTAAAATATTTACTCTTCTGATTGCGCACTGCCTACTCGTGGTGCGTTTGTTTTTTTTTTTTTGTTTTTTTTTTTAAGAACTTAACACTCAAGTGGGTATGAATACACTTACACCCGTATTCCCAAACGTTACTATGAGGTTACATAGTGTGCATGAGCGCACAGGTTAGCGAATTCAATTCACAAACATTACTTAAGTGTTAAAATGAACGCACAACTAAGGAAGCTTGCGCTTGTTACTTTAACCAACGCATAGGAACTGTCAAATATTTTTCATGTAAAAAAAACAGAAAATTAGCATTTAGGATTATTTATAATTGAATAGGCGAAAATTTCTCAGATTGCACTTAACAAATGGCGACCGTAATATTGTTTATATTTAATTTAATATATTTTCAAATTCAAATAAGTTCGTTGGAGCACAAATCACTCAAATTTTAAATTATTAATGTGTCATTCGCTCTTCTGTCAAACCACATCGTGAACTTGGTAACACTTGGTAAATGGACCAATCACAGAGCAGTAATTAGTGCGTTCACTTAGCAAAATGTTACTTAAATATTGTTAGGAACGCACTGAGAAAAAGCATTCTTTGCTCATTATTGGTGTCTTATTTAGGGAAGTACTGTTTGTGAATACAAGTGTTAAAGTGCCTGAGCACGTGTTAAGTTTTTTGGAAAATGGGATAGAGTGAGAAAGAAAGATGTTTGGGCTCAGTGGTCATTTCGCTGCATGGGTGGCATCCAACATTTAATGGGGAGACTAAATTCTTAGTGGAGGTTGGCTTGTTGTTGACTTCTAGTCAACTACTCATCATACTTGATTTTCGTTAAGAGAAAAAATGAATATGTCATTCGGGCTAGGCTGGGATTCGAACACCGAAACTTCCGGTTTGGAAGCCAGTCCACTACCACTTGAGCCACGGCCACCCACAATGGAGTGGAGTCAAACAATATTCTAAGTTCTGTGTTCTATGTCAAACTTGTTGCCATTAGTCGGTCGCTTATGTTTGATGTTCCTACAATCTTAACCAAAACTACAGTCGTCAATCTGATGGCACCTCTGCTCTTATCTTGCTTCGTTCCGTAATAATAAAATTTATGTTTTCGACAGTTTGCCACTTTGTCTCTTGAACTCATATTAAGTCGACCTTATGTTGCATTAAACATAAGTGAAGCTTTCTGAGAAATATACTGAAAACATTGTCCATTTTTGTAGAGAGCTTTCAGAAATTGCTTCATTAGCCCCAATGATGTACAAGGACGGAAGAATGATCCTTTCTCGGGGAACTAAAGGCTCATTTATCACATTTCTTTCACCAACGACAATAGCATCTCTCACACTATCCCAAAGACAAATAAAACATGGATATTTTGTATAGCCACTTTGTTGACCTAACAAAAAATTAACCATCTTCAAATGGACACAGATCACCCATTTATGTTTGACATATGTACTTTATTTTCTGCAATAGAACTGAAATTACTTCATATTCTTCTTTCATACAAGTAGAGTGGGCAATTGGAATAGGAGCATGTTTATTGTCATTATTTAAAAGGACAGCCTTCAGACTTCTTTTACTGCTGTCATTAAAGAGACGCCAGTCACTTGCCTGATAGGTCTCCAAGCCCATGAAATTCAGTAAGCCTCTCACATCACTGCAATATACAAAATTTTCACCAGAAGCAAAAAATTGCAATAAGTTTTGTTCTCTCGTGCGATAGAAAGTAATTCGCACAGCAGAGGTTAGGCAATTTTTTTCTTTTAATCTTGATAGTAGCAGCTCAGCACGTTCCTTTGAAAGATCTAAGTCTCTGATGAGATCATTAAGTTCGTTTTGTGAAAATGTTTTAGATTTCGATGTTTCTACAGAGCATTCAAAGTCATCGCTTATTTGAGAAGCACTAGATCCTTCAATTTCTTCCTCCTGACATTGTGGTAGCTGATGAAAAACTGGTATTGGAACGTCTTCTGAATGAGGAATTGGTCTTATTGCTGAAGAAATATTAGGGTATTTCCATTTGTGGTGATTGTTTTTGTTGATGCCCACTATACTTGTCATGCAGAAGTAACAGTCGTTATGATGATTTTTTTGTTCTCGCCAAATCATCGGTACTCCAAACATCAAAGATTTACGTGCACCTTTCTCCCATTGTCGCAAATGTTCAGTGCACATTTTACACACACTTTACCTTGATTGCAAATTTCAATATTGAACAAAATACAAGCGGATTACAGTGTTTTTTATTAATTTTCGCTGATTTTTGAAAATATATTCTCCACAAATATAACAACACTTATCAGGGTCGTTAACACAACGTCTTAACTTACTAGCCACTATGAAATATTTAGATTTATTTTATCAGTGTTATTGTGAAATCGAATGTGAAGTCAACACAAACTAAACGGCGAGGAAAGAGGCGATTCGATAAAGTCGAGGAGAGCGTAGAAAATAGACGCATAACGTCTCTATACAAACAAAGCTGCACCAACCAATTTTTGAATTTTTTGTTTGTGGATCTATAAATCCACTTCTAAAAGTCTCATAAAATCATTTTATTTTTTATCATCCGCAGTATTAAACATCTTGCCACCCTGTATAAGTACTTATTTCTGTTGACAGCAAAAACGTCATTTCAGAAATAATCCACAGGTGGCAACCGGTAGTTGGTCGGTTTCTCCACAATAGTTTGTATATATGAGCATTTTGCTTTCATTAATTTTGTGACAAAGAGCGTAGCGAGCAAATAATGCAAACAACACAAATAATATTTACAATAAGCTTGCTTATTGGGTTATCATATTCTGCTCAGTTAGAAGCAGTAGATGATACCGACCTTGTGCACCTGATTACTGGTGAAGATAACGTCATCGCATTCTTCAGTAAGCTCATAAGCAGCATAAAATACACCTTCATATTATTCTAACAGATCATCTCCATTTTCTATAGCGAAACCTAACTGTGAATCTTGTGAAGAGATTGAAAACACATTGGAAAACCTTCAAGATGACCTCAAGGAGCAGCTAGGAGCTGTAGTTGTCAAAGCACTCAATAGCCACATGACCAGCATTTATAATCCAAGTAGAGAGCCAGCTTTAGTCTACTTTAGGCGTGGTCTACCACTTTTATATCATGGTCCAAACACTGAAGATGATATTTTGCATACCTTTGGAGAGAATCGAGACCCTGCAGTCAAAGAATTGTCCGACAATAACTTTGAACATCTTACACAAGCAGCAACAGGCTCTACCACTGGTGACTGGTTTGTTTTCTTGTAAGTGTTTCAAAATATTTAAGTTTCGCCCAGGGAATTGTATTGAATTTTGGGAATTTAGTTATTCGAATGACTGTGTCATCTGCCAGCGGCTATACGCTGTTTGGGAGGCTGTAGGGGCTGCATTAAAACGTCGGTTAAATGTTGCTCGCATTAATCGTTTGGAGTATGGAGTGTTAACCGCTAAACGGTTTAATGTCAAGGAGTCTCCAGACTTTTTATTGTAAGGATATGCTGTAGCAAATGAACATTTTATTTTGTTTATTTTTTCTTATGTTATGATAGCATTCGTCAGGGTAAATATTACCGATATAGGCAAAAGGAATACACACCAAAGAGCTTCATTGAATTTGCACAAAATATCCACTTGCAAAAGATCAAACCAGAAATCGTTCCACCGATCACCAGTCCAATGTAAGTATTTGGTATACACGTAAGCAATGAAGTCAACGACTTTTTCTTTTTAGCAATGATTTCTTTAATGTGAACGTAAGGACTTTATTGGGCAATCCTCAACTGCTGACGTACGGAATAGTTTGCGTAACTTTATCAATACTGCTTGCTATTTTGTGCAAGTGCTTAAGTGCCAAGAAGACTTCTACTGTTGAAAAGAAGAAGAAAAAAGCAAAGTAGAAGCTGAGCTTACAGTTTTGTTAATCATTCCAACTAGTGGGAACTATGTTTCCATAATGTCTACTTAACATATTACACAACTCGTGATATATTCATACATTTTTCTACTTGTATACTTTGAGGAATAAATTTTTTTTCCACAAATCGTCTGAATTGAATTTTTCAAGTCAATCAGAAAGCTGCTCCTTAAATGAAGTCATGGCAATAATTTGTGGTTTATTTCTTTTTAAGCAGGAGATGTCATTTCAAAGCACAGGATCAGATGGATAATCTGTAATAATCTTGACCCGTGCAAAAGGTAAATACGGCCCTCAAAACCTTAAACCAATGGGGTCATAATATTCACCACAAAAAAAAAAATTGGAAAGCAGCCGGTCCAAACTTCCACACTAAAATGGCTGAAGATTCTAAACTAAGCCGGTGGGGTTTATAATATGCACCACAAAATCAAAATCTAAAGCAGCCGGTCCAAACTTCAACAATAAAATGGCCATAACTTCTAAACTAAGAGCAATGTGGAGTTCATAATATGCAGCACATAAAAAAAAAAATGTAATAGCAGCCGGCAAAACTTTAAAACTAAATTGGTCATAACTTCTAAAATAAAAGCCTGAGGGGGTCCAAACTTCAACAAAAAAAAAATGTAATAGCAGCCGGCCCAAACTTTAAAACAACTAAATTGGCCATAACTTCTAAAATAAAAGCCTGAGGGGGTCCAAACTTCAAAACAAAAATGGCTGTATCTTCTAAACTAAGAGTCTGAGCGGGTCCAAACTTCACACTAAAATGGCTATAATTTCTAAAATAAGAACCTGAGGGGTCCAAAATTCAACACAAAAATGGCTATAACTTCTAAAATAAGAGCCTGAGGTTGTCCAAACTTCAACACAAAAATGGCTGTATCTTCTAAACTAAGAGCCTGAGGGGGTCCTAACTTGAAAACAAAAATGGCTATAACTTCTTAACTAAGAGCCTGAGCGCGTCCACACTTCAACACTAAAATGGTTCTAATTTCTAAAATAAGAGGATGAGAGGGTCCAAACTTCAACACAAAAGTGGCTATAACTTCTAAAATAAAAGCCTGAGGGGGTCCAAACCTCAACAGAAAAATGCCTATAACTTCTAAAACAAAAGCCTGAGAGGGTCCAAAATTCAACACAAAAATGGCTGTAACTTTTAAAATAAAAGCCTGAGGAGGTCCAAAATTCAACACAAAAATGGCTATAATTTCTAAAATAAGAGACTGAGATTGTCCAGACTTCAACACAAAAATGGCTATAACTTCTAAAATAAGAGCCTGAGGGGATCCAAAATTCAACACAAAAATGGCTGTAACTTCTAAAATAAAAGCCTGAGGAGGTCCAAAATTCAACACAAAAATGGCTATAACTTCAAAACTAAGGGTCTGAGTGGGTCCAAACAACTTAAAAATGGCTATAACTTCTAAAATAAAAGCTTGAGGGGGTCGAAACTTCAACACAAAAATGGCTGTATCCTCTAAACTACGAGTAAGAGCCTGAGCGGATCCAAATTTCAAAACTAAAAGGGATATAATTTCTAAAATAAGAACCTGAAGGGTCTAAACTTCAACACAAAAATGGCTATAACTTCTAAAACAAGAGCCTGAAGGGGTCAACAATTCAACACAAAAATGGCTATAATTTCTAAAATAAGAGACTGAAATTGTCCAGACTTCAACACAAAAATGGCTATAACTTCTAAAATAAGAGCCTGAGGGGGTCCAAAATTCAACACAAAAATGGCTATACCTCCTTAAATAAGGGTCCTAGAGGATCCAAACTTGAACACAAGAATGGCTATGACTCCTTAAATAAGCGTCCTAGAGCGTCCAAAGTTGAACACAAAAATGGCTATAACTCCTTAAATAAGCGTCCTAGAGGGTCCAAAGTTGAACACAAAAATGGCTATAACTCCTTAAATAAGCGTCATAGAGGGTCCAAACTTGAACACTAAAATGGCCATAACTCCTTAAATAAGCGTCCTAGAGAGTCTAAACTTGAACACAAAAATGGCTATAACTCCTTAAATAAGCGTCCTAGGGTGTCCAAAGATAAACACAAAAATGGCTATAACTCCTTAAATAAGCGTCCTAGAGGGTCCAAAGTTCAACGCAAAAATGGCTATAACTCCTTAAATAAGCGTCCTAGAGGGTCCAAACTTGAACATAAAAATGGCTATAACTCCTTAAATAAGCGTCCTAGTGGGTCCAAAGTTGAACACAAAGATGGCTATAACTCCTTAAATAAGCGTCCTAGAGGGTCCAAAGTTGAACACAAAAATGGCTATAACTCCTTAAATAAGCGTCCTAGAGGGTCCAAAGTTGAACACAAAAATGGCTATAACTCCTTAAATAAGCGTCCTTGAGGGTCCAAAGTTGAACACAAAAATGGCTATAACTCCTTAAATAAGCGTCCTAGAGGGTCCAAACTTGAACACAAAAATGGCTATAACTCCTTAAATAAGCGTCCTAGAGGGTCCAAAGTTGAACACAAAAATGGCTATAACTCCTTAAATAAGCGTCCTAGAGGGTCCAAACTTAAACACAAAAATGGCTATAACTCCTTAAATAAGCGTCCTAGGGGGTCCAAAGTTGAACACAAAAATGGCTATAACTCCTTAAATAAGCGTCCTAGAGGGTCCAAACTTGAACACAAAAATGGCTATAACTCCTTAAATAAGCGTCCTAGGGGGTCCAAAGTTAAACACAAAAATGGCTATAACTCCTTAAATAAGCGTCCTAGAGGGTCCAAAGTTGAACACAAAAATGGCTATAACTCCTTAAATAAGCGTCCTAGAGGGTCCAAAGTTGAACACAAAAATGGCTATAACTCCTTAAATAAGCGTCCTAGGGGGTCCAAAGTTTAACACAAAAATCGCTATAACTCCTTAAATAAGAGTCCTAGAGGGTCCAAAGTTGAACACAAAAATGGCTATAACTCCTTAGATAAGCGTCCTAGAGGGTCCAGAATTGAACACAAAAATGGCTATAACTCCTTAAATAAGCGTCCTAGAGGGTCCAAATATGAACACAAATGGCTATATCTCCTTAAATAAGCGTCCTAGGGGGTCCAAAGTTAAACACAAAAATGGCTATAACTCCTTAAATAAGCGTCCTAGAGGGTCCAAAGTTGAACACAAAAATGGCTATAACTCCTTAAATAAGCGTATTAGAGGGTCCAAACTTAAACACAAAAATGGCTATAACTCCTTAAATAAGCGTCATAGGGGGTCCAAAGTTGAACAAAAAAATGGCTATAACTCCTTAAATAAGCGTCCTAGAGGGTTCAAAGTTGAACACAAAAATGGCTATAACTCCTTAAATAAGCGTCCTAGAGGGTCCAAAGTTGAACTCAAAAATGGCTATAACTCCTTAAATAAGCGACCTAGGGGGTCCAAAGTTAAACACAAAAATGGCTATAACTCCTTAAATAAGCGTCCTAGAGGGTCCAAAGTTGAACACAAAAATGGCTATAACTCCTTAGATAAGCGTCCTAGAGGGTCCGAAGTGGAACACAAAAATGGCTATAACTCCTTAAATAAGCGTCCTAGAGGGTCCAAATTTGACACAAAAATGGCTATATCTCCTTAAATAAGCGTCCTAGGGGGTCCAAAGTTGAACACAAAAATGGCTATAACTCCTTAAATAAGCGTCCTAGAGGGTCCAAAGTTGAACACAAAAATGGCTATAACTCCTTAAATAAGCGTCCTAGAGGGTCCAAAGTTTAACACAAAAATGGCTATAACTCCTCATATAAGCGTCCTAGGGGTTCCAAAGTTGAACACAAAAATGTAACTCCTTAAATAAGAGTCCTAGAGGGTCCAAAGTTGAACACAAAAATGGCTATAACTCCTTAAATAAGCGTCCTAGGGGGTCCAAAGTTGAACACAAAAATGGCTATAACTCCTTAAATAAGAGTCCTAGAGGGTCCAAAGTTAAACACAAAAATGGCTATAACTCCATAAATAACCGTCCTAGGGGGTCCAAAGTCAAACACAAAAATGGCTATAACTCCTTAAATAAGAGTCCTAGAGGGTCCAAAGTTGAACACAAAAATGACTATAACTCCTTAGATAAGCGTCCTAGAGGGTCCAGACTTAAACACAAAAATGGCTATAACTCCTTAAATAAGCGTCCTAGGGGGTCCAAAGTTGAACACAAAAATGGCTATAACTCCTTAAATAAGCGTCCTAGAGGGTCCAAAGTTGAACACAAAAATGGCTATAACTCCTAAAATAAGCGTCCTAGAGGGTCCAAACTTGAACACAAAAATGGCTATAACTCCTTAAATAAGCGTCCTAGAGTGTCCAAAGTTGAACACAAAAATGGCTATAACTCCATAAATAAGCGTACTAGGGGGTCCAAAGTTGAGCACAAAAATGGCTATAACTCCTTAAATAAGAGTCCTAGAGGGTCCAAAGTTGAACACAAAAATGGCTATAACTCCTTAGATAAGCGTCCTAGAGGGTCCAGACTTAAACACAAAAATGGCTATAACTCCTTAAATAAGCGTCCAAGGGGGTCCAAAGTTGAACACAAAAATGGCTATAACTCCTTAAATAAGCGTCCTAGAGGGTCCAAAGTTGAACACAAAAATGGCTATAACTCCTTAAATAAGCGTCTTAGGGGGTCCAAAGTTGAACACAAAAATGTAACTCCTTAAATAAGAGTCCTAGAGGGTCCAAAGTTGAACACAAAAATGGCTATAACTCCTTAAATAAGCGTACTAGGGGGTCCAAAGTTGAACACAAAAATGGCTATAACTCCTTAAATAAGAGTCCTAGAGGGTCCAAAGTTGAACACAAAAATGGCTATAACTCCTTAAATAAGCGTCCTAGGGGGTCCAAAGTTAAACACAAAAATGGCTATAACTCCTTAAATAAGAGTCCTATAGGGTCCAAAGTTGAACACAAAAATGGCTATAACTCCTTAGATAAGCGTCCTAGAGGGTCCAGACTTGAACACAAAAATGGCTATAACTCCTTAAATAAGCGTCCTAGAGGGTCCAAATTTGAACACAAAAATGGCTATATCTCCTTAAGTAAGCGTCCTAGGGGGTCCAAAGTTGAACACAAAAATGGCTATAACTCTTTAAATAAGCGTCCTAGAGGGTCCAAAGTTAAACACACAAATGGCTATAACTCCTTAAATAAGCGTCCTAGAGGGTCCAAATTTGAACACAAAAATGGCTATATCTCCTTAAATAAGCGTCCTAGGGGGTCCAAAGTTGAACACAAAAATGGCTATAACTCCTTAAATAAGCGTCCTAGAGGGTCCAAAGTTAAACACAAAAATGGCTATAACTCCTTAAATAAGCGTATTAGAGGGTCCAAACTTAAACACAAAAATGGCTATAACTCCTTAAATAAGAGTCCTATAGGGTCCAAAGTTGAACACAAAAATGGCTATAACTCCTTAGATAAGCGTCCTAGAGGGTCCAGACTTGAACACAAAAATGGCTATAACTCCTTAAATAAGCGTCCTAGAGGGTCCAAATTTGAACACAAAAATGGCTATATCTCCTTAAATAAGCGTCCTAGGGGGTCCAAAGTTGAACACAAAAATGGCTATAACTCCTTAAATAAGCGTCCTATTGGGTCCAAAGTTAAATACAAAAATGGCTATAACTCCTTAAATAAGAGTCCCAAGAGGGTCCAAAGTTGAACACAAAAATGGCTATAACTCCTTAGATAAGCGTCCTAGAGGGTCCAGACTTGAACACAAAAATGGCTATAACTCCTTAAATAATCGTCCTAGAGGGTCCAAATTTGAACACAAAAATGGCTATAAATCCTTAAATAAGCGTCCTAGAGGGTCCAAAGTTAAACACACAAATGGCTATAACTCCTTAAATAAGCGTCCTATAGGGTCCAAATTTGAACACAAAAATGGCTATATCTCCTTAAAAAAGCGTCCTAGGGGGTCCAAAGTCAAACACAAAAATGGCTATAACTCCTTAAATAATAGTCCTAGAGGGTCCAAAGTTGAACACAAAAAATGGCTATAATTCCTTAAATAAGCATCCTAGAGGGTCCAAACTTGAACACAAAAATGGCTATAACTCCTTAAAAAAGCGTCCTAGGGGGTCCAAAGTCAAACACAAAAATGGCTATAACTCCTTAAATAAGAGTCCTAGAGGGTCCAAAGTTGAACACAAAAATGGCTATAACTCCTTAGATAAGCGTCCTAGAGGGTCCAGACTTAAACACAAAAATGGCTATAACTCCTTAAATAAGAGTCCTATAGGGTCCAAAGTTGAACACAAAAATGGCTATAACTCCTTAGATAAGCGTCCTAGAGGGTCCAGACTTGAACACAAAAATGGCTATAACTCCTTAAATAAGCGTCCTAGAGGTCCAAATTTGAACACACAAATGGCTATATCTCCTTAAATAAGCGTCCTAGGGGGTCATAAGTTGAACACAAAAATGGCTATAACTCCTTAAATAAGCGTCCTAGGGGGTCCAAAGTTAAACACAAAAATGGCTATAACTCCTTAAATAAGAGTCCAAGAGGGTCCAAAGTTGAACACAAAAATGGCTATAACTCCTTAGATAAGCGTCCCTAGAGGGTCCAGACTTGAACACAAAAATGGCTATAACTCCTTAAATAATCGTCCTAGAGGGTCCAAATTTGACACAAAAATGGCTATAAATCCTTAAATAAGCGTCCTAGAGGGTCCAAAGTTAAACACACAAATGGCTATAACTCCTTAAATAAGCGTCCTATAGGGTCCAAAGTCAAACCCAAAAATGGCTATAACTCCTTAATAAGAGTCCTAGAGGGTCCAAAGTTGAACACAAAAATGGCTATAACTCCTTAGATAAGCGTCCTAGAGGGTCCAGACTTAAACACAAAAATGGCTATAACTCCTTAAATAAGCGTCCTAGGGGGTCCAAAGTTGAACACAAAAATGGCTATAACTCCTTAAATAAGCGTCCTAGAGGGTCCAAAGTTGAACACAAAAATGGCTATAACTCCTTAAATAAGCGTCCTAGAGGGTCCAGACTTGAACACAAAAATGGCTATAACTCCTTAAATAAGCGTCCTAGAGGGTCCAAATTTGAACACGAAAAATGGCTATATCTCCTTAAATAAGCGTCCTAGGGGGGTCCAAAGTTGAAACACAAAAATGGCTATAACTCCTTAAATAAGCGTCCTAGAGGGTCCAAACTTGAACACAAAAATGGGCTATAACTCCTTAAAAAAGCGTCCTAGGGGGTCCAAAGTCAAACACAAAAATGGCTATAACTCCTTAAATAAGAGTCCTAGAGGTCCAAAGTTGAACACAAAAATGGCTATAACTCCTTAGATAAGCGTCCTAGAGGGTCCAGACTTAAACACAAAAATGGCTATAAACTCCTTAAATAAGAGTCCTATAGGGTCCAAAGTTGAACACAAAAATGGCTATAACTCCTTAGATAAGCGTCCTAGAGGGTCCAGACTTGAACACAAAAATGGCTATAACTCCTTAAATAAGCGTCCTAGAGGGTCCAAATTTGAACACACAAATGGCAATATCTCCTTAAATAAGCGTCCTAGGGGGTCATAAGTTGAACGACAAAAATGGCTATAACTCCTTAAATAAGCGTCCTAGGGGGTCCAAAGTTAAACACAAAAATGGCTATAACTCCTTAAATAAGAGTCCAAGAGGGTCCAAAGTTGAACACAAAAATGGCTATAACTCCTTAGATAAGCGTCCTAGAGGGTCCAGACTTGAACACAAAATGGCTATAACTCCTTAAATAATCGTCCTAGAGGGTCCAAATTTGAACACAAAAATGGCTATAAATCCTTAAATAAGCGTCCTAGAGGGTCCAAAGTTAAACACACAAATGGCTATAACTCCTTAAATAAGCGTCCTATAGGGTCCAAAGTCAAACCCAAAAAATAAC